>OX375779.1:6753302-7953302 GCA_947359385.1 Chesias legatella | reverse complement strand
GTCACACGTAGGCTTACCCGGTTACAGGGGGCACTGACCGGGTGGACCGTTGTTATCCCCCATACTCGTGGGACAAGTTATGGAATTGTGTAAAACTAATAAAAATCAACAAAAGGGCGTGGAAACATCTGATGAAGGAAGTTCTACTCGTGTTTCGGTGACGGAGGACGCCGCTTCGGCGGTAGATGTTGACAAGACCGTGGAAAAGGTCAAGGACGTAAAAGGAGGTAGTCCAGTTAAAACTGGACAGGCCGTAGGGCAGAGGGCATTGTCATCGGCTAATAGAGGGTCTGAATCTTCATTAATCTGTGCAAGTGCAGATGAAAATATGGAGGAGTCGAGGCCAAACTCTGCGGCCAGCTGTATAATCTTCTCGGGGTCAAAGGATCGCAAAAGAGCTTACAGTGATACCGACAATGATTCAGAAACGATGGCTCCACCCAAGGTGTCGTCTGCCAGCAGGGGGCGTACCAGGTCCCAAACTCGTGGCACTAAGACAGGTCTTGCTCGTGCCAGAGAAGAACTGGCGAATAAGCCAGCGGCGGAGTTCTACCGCCTGGACTCATCAGAGTCTGAATCTTCAAAGGCAAAGGCCCCCAGGAAAAAGTATTCCCACTTTGATGGAGAGCCTCTCAACGCTGAAGAATTGAAGGAACAGGCATTCAAAGAACTAGATATCATCCAGCAAGCATCGAGGAAGTCTAAGAACCTCAAGGGATCGGTTCAGGGAGAAATAAACCAGGCTCTAATTAATGTGAAAGACATCGTTGTCAATCTTAAGGCACGAACTGCTGTCGATGAAACGGAGCGCCTCCAAGCGGATAATGTTCGGCTCAGCCGAGAATTATCCAATCTGAGGGCGGAATTGGGGGCACTTCGCAAGGATTATGATGAGAGGAACGCAAGGGCTAGTCAGGTAGCGGTCCCTGTCGTTTCGGCTCGTCCTTCATCTTCTGAAGTGGACATTGAAGATGTTGTTCGCAGGGTTACGATATCTGTGGGAGAAATGGTTAATGCTCGCATTGCCGGCATCGAGGATCGCTTATTGCCAGCAAAAACTATGCGGCCTCCACTCGCGGCAGACAAGAAAAAACGTCCTGCCGGTAGTTCTACTCTAGCACATGCAGAGGCGCACCCTGCAGCTTCTTCTATAGCTACTCCTGTTGGCCGCAAAACGCGCCGACAAGCTGACCATCCAGTTGTACTAGACAACTCTAGAGCTCTGGCAGTGGACAAGCAACCATCCAGCAGCAGGGTTTCTGCGACGCTGCCAGTTAACGGAGAAGAATGGTCGACAGTGGTGAGAAGAGGCAAGAAAAAATTAGCTGCTAAAACTGTCACTGCCCCTGCAGCACCTGGTAAACAGCTGAAACCTCAGCAGTCGGTGGCCGCCTCATCCAGGGCTGCCAAACTTAAAAAAAAAAAGCTGAGCTTACCGCGGTCTGCAGCTGTGGTAATCACGTTGCAACCAGAGGCCATAGAGAGGGGAGTCACATACTCTGAGACTTTGAAGAAAGCCAAAACATCAATTGATCTGGCTGAAATAGGAATCGAGGGGATAAGATCACGGCAGACTGCTACCGGAGCCCGAATCTTAGAGCTCCCGGGCATCGGAAGTGGTCCCAAAGCAGACATCCTAGCACAAAAGCTGCAGTCCGCTATATCGGACGTTGCCCTAATCATTCGTCCAGTTAAATGTGCAGATTTGAAAATTTCGGGGCTAGACGATACCGTTAACAAAGAAGATGTGGCTGCAGCAATAGAAAGCATGGTGGAATGCTCCTCAGAGCATATCAAAGTGAAGGATATCCGGATGGGACCCGGAGGCTCAGGTTTTACAATTGTAAAATGCCCAGTCTCTGCTGCAAAAAACCTTCTTGAGAAGGGTAGGATCCTTATTGGTTGGAGCTCTGCCCGTGTTAGTGGGCTTGATCAACGACCGATGCGGTGTTTTCGCTGCATGAACATCGGTCACACCCGGCTTCTATGCCCGTTAGAAGTTGACCGAACTGGTCTTTGCTTCCGCTGTGGTAAGGAAGGACATAAATCTGCGTCCTGCTCTGCGGAGCCACGTTGCGTAATATGTGCAGACGCAAAACGTCCAGCTGGCCATGTGATGGGAGGCAGGAGCTGCAAGCCCCCTGCTATAAAGGGTAAATCAGTTTCTTTGCCAAGATTACCCACTGAAATGGAAGGGGTTGAAATACATGACTAGATGGACAGGACAAGAGATTTCAACCTACTTCAGACGAACCTTAACCATGCTGCCTGCGCTCAAAACCTGTTAACGCAGGTGCTAGCGGCATGGTCTATCGATGTTGCGGTTGCTGCGGAACCATATTGTGTGCCCGACAGCCCAAATTGGGCTGGGGACACGGCTGGCTTAGTGGCTATCGTCTCTCCTAAACGTGCATCTTCTCCTCCTCTGTCAATAAGAGAGAGAGGACCGGGCTACGTCGCAGCGGCTTGGGGTGAAATTACTCTTATTGGGGTATATTTCTCTCCAAACAAGAGTCTTGCGGAGCTGGAAGCCTACCTCCGAATACTTGGTGGTGTAGTTAGGAGAATGTCTCCATCACAGGTCATCGTGATGGGTGACCTCAACGCCAAAGCTACCGCATGGGGCTGCCCCAGGAGCAACAGACGTGGTGAGGCAGTCTTGGACTGGGCTACTGTGGCCAACCTGGTAATTCTCAACCAGGGTTCGGCAAATACATGTGTGAGACAGCAGGGAGGTTCTATAGTCGACGTCTCCTTCGCTACCCCTGCTGTTGCCGCACGTGTGCTGAGTTGGAGGGTTCTGGAAGAGGAGGAAACACTATCTGACCATCTATACATAAGGTTCCAGTTAACTGCTTATCCTACATCTAGGGAAAGAAGGGGAGCCCAAAACACCCAGTTGACCGCCTTTCCAAGATGGGCCATGAGTTGCCTGGACAGAGAGCAGCTAGACGAAGCTGCTATAGTCCAGAGCTGGTGCCCTGCTCCAGCTCAGTACCGGGGGGTGGACGTGAGAGCGGATCATTTTCGCAAGTCGTTGACTGCGATCTGTGATGCTGCTATGCCTCGATCGAAAGGCCTGCCCGAGCGGAAGCAGGTTTATTGGTGGTCCGACGAAATAGCATCACTCCGAAACACTTGCGTGAGCTCACGCCGAGAGTATAAGAGGTGTCACCGAAGGAGGATTCATACCGAGGACGAAGAGAGGAACCTTTATGAAGTCTACAAGCAGGCCAAAATGGCCTTGAAAGAAGCCATCTTCAAGGCCAGGTCTGAATCATTTGTAGAATTTATAGAGGACCTCGACAGAGACCCTTGGGGGCGCCCGTACCGTATGGTTCGCAAGAAACTATGCAACCGGGCCCCTCCTACCGAGACTTTTCAGCCCCAACTCTTGGCAAATATTGTCGAGGCACTGTTCCCTGCCAGTCTGCCATTCAACCCACCTTGTATGACTCCATCTGTTACTCCTCAGGAGGAATCTACCGTGGAGGTACCTCTGATCACTGAAGAAGAGCTAAGTGCAGCGGTTCTTCGCCTACAGGCAAAAAAGACAGCGCCAGGACCAGATGGTGTACCAGGCCGAGTACTGACACTGTCCTTGAAACACCTCGGGAACCGATTTCGCGAGCTATCTGATTCGTGCCTACAATCAGGTCAGTTCCCTAAAATTTGGAAGAATGGCCGGCTCTGTCTTTTACGGAAAGATGGGCGTCCGGCTGATTCCCCCTCAGGCTATCGGCCTATAATCCTGCTCGACGAAATGGGAAAGCTCATAGAACGGATTGTTGTCGCCCGTATCGAAAAACATCTTTCCTCCGAGGGGCCGAACCTGGCTAATGAACAGTACGGATTCAGATCCGGGCGCTCCACAGTAGATGCACTGCTTCACCTCAAAAGTATGTGCCAAGAGGCAGTGGCACGCAGGGAACGAGTGCTGGCGGTATCATTAGATATCGCCAATGCGTTTAATAGCCTCCCTTACGAGTGCATTGAGGAAGCGATGCGCTTCCACCGAGTGCCCCTATATCTCCGGAGGTTGGTAGAGCATTACCTGAGGGAAAGGGATGTACTCTATCTGGATGAGAGGGGCAGAATCTGTGCCCGTAGAATGAAAGCTGGTGTTCCTCAGGGATCGGTGATGGGCCCTCTTTTATGGAACATCGGCTACAACTGGGTGCTTCGAGGCACTCTGCTGCCCCGGACGCACATAATTTGCTATGCGGACGATACTCTTCTTATTGCACGGGGTAGCAGCTATGAAGAAGTTGCGCATTTAGCCACAGTAGGCTCTACTCTTCTCGTCAGTCGAATCAAACTGCTGGGACTTGAAGTAGCTCTTCACAAAACCGAAGTCATTTCTTTTCATGGCAGGGGAGGTAGGCCCCCAGCTGGCGCTTATATCCTGATTGACGGCGTGCGGGTTATGATAACGACCCACATGAAGTATCTGGGGCTGACATTGGACAACGCTTGGAACTTTGGCGAGCACTTCCATCTACTGATCCCCAAAGTACAGGGTGCGGCAGGAGCCCTTGCGCGTCTTCTGCCTAATTTGGGGGGCCCTAGCGCACTCTGCCGCAAGTTATTTGCAGGTGTGGTTCGTTCAATGGCACTGTATGGAGCGCCGGTGTGGTCGGATGCTCTCTTCAATAAGAATAGGGCCCTTCTCCGAAAACCCCAAAAAATTATGGCGATCAGAGCCATCCGAGGCTACCGTACTGTGTCTCTCGCAGCTGCATGTGCAATAGCTGGGAATCTGCCATGGGACATAGAGGCAGAGATTTTAAGCGATATATATCAGCTTAAAAAAGATAAGCAGGCCCAGGGAATTCACCTAGCACCCCAAGAAATCGGACATGCTAGGTCGCAGGCTCAACATTCTGCACTTGGACGATGGGCGAGAGAATTAAGCTCCGCAATATTTGGTCGTTGGACTTTAAACGCCCTCCAACCTGTGCTGGAAGAATGGGTGCACCGGGAACACGGTGCCTTAACATTCAGGCTTGTGCAGGTGCTGACCGGTCATGGGTGCTTTGCTAAGTACCTGCACCGTATTCAAAGAGAGGCTAATCCCTCGTGTAAACACTGTGCTGCAGCCGAAGACTCAGCGCAGCACACACTAGAGGAATGCAGTGCCTGGGTCTCGCAGCGACAGGCACTAATGGCAGAGATTGGGCAGGATCTTTCGCTGTCCAGCGTGGTCAAAGCTATGTTGGATAGTGAAAGATCGTGGCAGGCCATGATTTCCTTCTGTGAAGATGTAATCTCTCAGAAGGAAGCAGCGGAGCGAGCTAGGGAGGAAGATCCTCAAGCAGATCATTGCCGCAAGCGGAGAGTTGGAAGAAGAAGGAGGCAATTCCTCCTACAACTTTCACTCGATGGAGACCAGCAGAGCTCGGGAGCGGGGAGCCCCGTCTCTGCATTGCACAGGTCTTCAACGACGCGAGATGTCCCTAGCATTCCGGGGCATCTCGCTTCCCCAAGGGAAGATAGAGGGGTCCGCTTAACGCAGACAGTTACCGATGGAGCCGCGGTAGAATTCGTAAGAGACCCCGTGACTCCATCTGGTGTTAATGCAGCTTCGACATACTCATCAGAAGATGAGTTGTTTGACGATGCATTGGCACCAAGGTAATAGGTAGGAATGTCGGTGGGTTTTTAGTCCGTAGGCCAGCAGGCTGCCTCAATTACTGGAGAGTCGGACATACCCCCCCTGTTCTCCCCGAACCGGGGGGCATGCGCAAAGCATTTTCCCACCGGAAAAAAAAAAAAAAAAAAGGATCAAACTACTTGGAGTGCATGGTTACTACTAGCTTACCTACGCAACCAATAACTATGTCAATCTGCCATGTACCAAGTTGTTTTCCAAATAATATTATCGCACAAAACTATAAAACGCACATATTTACAGTTAAGTAAAATTTTTCGTAGCCTGAGGGGTACATTATTGAGAGCTCTAAAAACAACATTTTTACATCCCGCCGTCCGCTGCGCATATTTTATTGCTGACTGTACGGATGACCCTTACATGTTAGCGTAGAGTTAGAAATCTCATAGACATTAAAATTAAACTGCATTTTTCGTAAATGGCTAAATTATTTTCCAAGCTACTCTACATGTCAATTCTGTACTGTATTCTTTATTGATCTGAAACCTTTTCCAAATTGTAAATAAATATTGGTGGACATTTCACACATCTCCACCTAGCCACAAACTAAGCATAGCTTGTACTTTCGGAACCAGATGACAGATAGTATTTTTTTTCTAAATACATACTTATAAATACATATTAACACCCAGACAGAACAAACATCCATGGTCATCACATAAATGTTTGTCCTGGGTGGGAATCGAACCAATGACCTTCAGAAGGCAAAGTTACTAACCAACTGGGCTGCGAGGCCAGTCAACGGGAAAGTTAAATTCATATTACTCTTACCACTCTTATTATCGGGTCCTTTGTTTTAAACTTGCTATTTCGGCTTTGATCTCTCTCATACTCCTTCAAGTTCCCATTCCAGTATGAGGTTCATGCTGCAATATCTGGAACAAAGCGAAAACGTATTTCAAGTATAATTTATGTAGTAATGAATTTAGTAAGGTTAATTTACTTTAATTTATTTTTTAATTTACTAGTAGGATCTTAACTAGTATTCCAGTAAATGACCATGACTGTCTTGGCCTCCCAAAATTCCAGGTCTCGCAGACCACCAGTAAGGATGAACTCACGTTCCACACTAGCCCTACAAGAATCCCTTTCTCTCACAGTCCATTCGAAGGTTCGGCTATTGAGTGGCGAATGTGTAGACACAATACAAGTTTTCAGACAAGGCCTATCATGAGGGTGACATCTCGGACGGAACCTTTAAACTAAACAAAATATATAAAATAATTATAATAAATAAATAATAAATATTGGTGGACATTTCCCACAGCGCCATCTAGCCCCAAACTAAGCATACCTTGCACTATGGAAACCAGATGACTGATAGAATAAATATATAGTTTTTTTTAATACATACATAAAATATATATTAACACCCAGACACAGAACAAACATCAATGCTTTTCACATAAACGTTTGTCCTGGCGGGAATCGAACCCACGACCTACAGTTCAGAAGGCAGAGTTACTAACCAACTGAGCTGCGAGGTCAGTCCTCAGTCCAGGTCAGTCCAATAATAACGTATATGTAAAATAAAATAATACATCTTCTAACAGTTTCCTATCCCAATCGGTACCTGGCCGGTCCCGCGAGGCCACAGGGTCTGATAGACGGACCTCTAGCAAGGGTTAACCTAAGTCAATATAAATATTTGAAGAGCAGCACGTTACCTTCTACCTGTAGTTTTAAATGTCCTTATGTTTTAGTGTTTTTATACGACGAGCAGTAGCCGGAAGTTACATTTTATGGTGGTTTCTTTCCAACTTACAATACTTTGGTGCAAATTTAGCTATTTATGTCTACTAAGATATTCAACTACCCTCAAAATTTAAATTTAGTTTTTTTTTTATCATCGCGACTATAATTAAAAGTGTTTAAATAAATACACGTATTGTCCACATGTAAATTGGCCAAGCTTAAGAATAATTATAATGTAGGCATCATCAACATATAAAAACAACTTAACAAAAATATGACAGTAGTGGAAGAGTCTTAAACCAAAAGATACTTTATTGGAATTAATTACGGAAAGAGCAGATGGCCCACCTAAAGTTAAGCTGTTACTTGTGCCCATAACAAAACCAACACGACTTTACCGGCAAACATACCTTTCGAACCGGAACATAGTTATACGCATGCTGTTAGCATTAGCTGCAGAAATATAGGTATGGCGGCAGTGCTTCCCTGGATGAGCTTGGCACAAGTTTTACTGGCTGAATGTACATCAAAAACAAGGCCTTTCAGCGGGTAAAATTCTTAATTGCTTAAGTGTAGCCACACTGCTAACTTTATGAAAAAGTGTTCATCCAGGAATATTAATAACCCAACAATCGTTAAATTATATGTAGCCGTTACAACAAAGTATCTCAAGTACAGCCATAAAAACAAATATTATCGGTAGATATGTAGAGAGGGTTCAACTGACAAATGCGGAGGAGTACGTGAGAATTACCCGGAGTTTTATCCCGGGTTCGAACTCGGCTCGTCCCCGGGTCGTCCCCTGGGTAACCACCGTCCGAAAACTTTACCTCTGACCCTGTAACATAAGTTTCCATGGAGCTGATAATACCGCCATTGATTCCTTTGTTTTTTTTACGAGTTTTATTAATAAAAATATGTTGTCGGTATATCTAAATTCTAAGCTATGTCTGTGCTTGATCTGATTAAAGGTTTAGCCTCAAGTTCAGGATATTAATCCTGAAATATATGTATATGTATAAATAACATCCTTGTTTGCGATAATTCATGTATCAAATCGCTCTAATTTTTGGTGCGGAATGAAACTTAACAAAAACAGATATGGAAAATTGTTATTGAATGCGGAAATACAGCTGTTATTTTATTTTCTGATACTTTTAAAGAGAAGCAAACATAGTAACTGTGAGAAATCAGCCATCTACTTTATTTGCCATACTGTACCGTAATTGTTGGTAATGGGTGATAAGTAAAGTTGGTATAAGATTTGTCCTAGCTGTGGTTTAAGGAATAAATGACTGGAAGAAAGCGTTAGTCGAGTTAACAGTGAGAAAAGAACACTGGCACTGACGAGCTCGCCGCACGTCGGTCTACGTTGCGACTTGAGTATTAGTAAGTAGGGGAGAGCCCAAATCATGCTTCTTATGGGCAAATGATATCGTTTAACACCAGGTGGACCATCTGCTCATTCCGTAACTTCATCATAAAAAAAATCACAAGTTTAAAAATGTCTCAGTTAAACTTTTTATGTGATATAGGTGACGGAACGAGCTGACGGTCCACCTGATGTTAAGTGGTACCGCCGCCCATAGACAACACCAAAGCGACTCAAGTTGTCGCCACCAAAGTACGCTCTGCCTACCTCTTCGCGCATAAAGGTGTAAATCTGTTTGTATGTGTTTTGTATTAACAGCTCTATACTAGTTCCAGCCATGGTCACAGTGTAACTCAGGACAGTAGGTACAGTTTTCTTATCTACTTACTCCGCTCAAACGAGCCCCTGGAGGCCAGCTTGCCTTTACGGCCTGTCAATGACTAGTGGAATTTAGAACGGGCTCGCCATTGATATAAATGTTTTTTGTTTTCCCAAAACGCCGAGTGTTGTAATTTAGTGATGCGGCCAAATGAGATGGGTTTAGGTGTGCACGCCGTATGTAATGGGGCGGTTTTTATGGGAAGGTGAAGTAGTTTTATGTCAATAAATATCTAAAGTTTAGAAGGAAAACTTGGATGCTGGTATTTTAAGTATTTCAATTCAATCTTCCTCCCGGTAACAGGAGAAGTGTATAGTTACGGAACCAGCAGATAGCCCACCTGGTGCTTAGTGGTAACCTCGGCCCATAGCAAGCAATACGACTTAAGTCCTCCCCTACCTAGGTAAGACAAGCTCTAGGCGCATCGTATGCGCCCATAGCTCTGATAGGTGAAGATGGAATGTCTCATACGCCAGTAAATTCGCCGGCAACCACAGCTTTCAAACGGGAACACAGAAACGCGAATGCATTAATGCTTGGCGGCATAAATTGGTATGGAGGCAGTACGTCCATAGACAAACTTGGCATAAGTTCTGCAACTAAAGCAATATTGCCGCAAGCTTAGCAAGCATCTTTGAGCCAAATTATCGTCACAATTAGTCAAACCATACATCTATATGCATATCGGACGAGGAATTTACTATGGATCTTTTAATTTAAATTATACCTGAATAGTGGGCGTAATTATTTTATTTTTATTAATAGGAACAGCTTTTATAGGTTACGTTCTTCCTGAATCGAGAGTTAAATATAAATCTAGTAGCTGATAAAAGGACGACTGCACTGTACCGTTAAGATCAATATTGCAAATCTACGCACGCATTCGTGGGTATCATACAAATGAATATCAAATTTCAAACGGCTTTGCTCACATTTGATGCATGCCTGTCCACCCCCTGCATATAAAGTGATATTGATTTTAAGTTTGCATGACCTTGATATTGTTATTTTGTTGTGCATTTAAATTTAACTGCGAAATAGTACAGGGTGTCGGTGACACAAGTGACAAATCTGTTACAAATAAATAAAATTGGAGTGTCTGTTTGTAATATTATAATAACCGCTGTTTACTAAGTGCAAATGGATGTATACAACATTTCTTTTTTAATTTTTGTCTGTCTGTCTGTATGTTTGTTCCGGCTAATTCTGAAATGGCTGGACCTATTTTGACGGGACTTTCACTGGCAGATAGCTGATTTAACTTAGGCTACTTTTCCGAGGGGTAAAATAGGGGTGCATGATAAAACCGAATAACACGCGGACGAAGTCGCAGGCAACAGCTAGCTTAATATAAATGCCCTGTAATTACTTCTGTGAAGTTAATCTAAAAAAACACTATGAACAGCGCTTAATTATCAAACTACATGTATTTATTACAACAGAAAATTAGAAAAGAAAAAAATATTATTGTTAAACTATGAGAAAAATAATTTTGTAGTTTAAAATGGTGCTTTTGCACCTGGCGAATCAACCAATAGCGACTGAACCATTGCGAATTCAAACACCCTAAATGACCAGCAACTTAACCATTCCATATTCGAATCCTCTAACTGACCAATGACCGGTTTTCTCCCCGGAGCGCGTGCCCAGTCCGGTTTGTCAACTAACTAGAATAGGGTAGTCCCCTCAGGCGCGTGACATCGGTCGATAATCGTAAGTTTGTATCTTTTTCATAGCGTATAAATTGACGATGGACCTCGGATGTTGGTGTGACTTTCAAAGGATCGGGTAAACATTTGCCTTTTGTCCATCCAAGACAGGTACTCGTGTCATAAAAGGAAGTTTGACACGGACTATAGTTTTGGCCACTTAGTGGCCACAACTTGACTGGGGGATTCACAGATTACTCTCCCTAAATACCCGTTTATTTTTTGTTGATATTATGTCGCGTGTGGACCTGTTTTTGGATGATAGTGGTTTGTAAATAATGGGATGAATGAGATAGTGAGAGATTTATTGTAATTTTCGTGGTTATTATTTAGTTGCGTTCCATTGAAATGATACGATCCATAACTTAACGATAAACGCTAAAGATTTTTGTGACGTTATTTATCATTGTGTATTTAGACAAAATATTATTAGTAAAGGTAGTTGATCTACGCTTGAACCGACGAATTACTTACTTTTTGAAAGTCAAAAGCTTATTTTGCACCCAAATTCAAGAAGTTATGTATTTTTAGTCATAGTATCCGAGAATGAATCCTTAGTCACAGTTACATACAATGACGTTTATGAAATTATATTTAGTATTTCAAAGATCAGTAAGTTAAGTTAGTCTTACTAAATTATGCGAACCCTAGCTAACCAATATTAATAATAAATTCCCAGACGGTTTGAATTTGGACTAAAAGAAGTTGAGAAATTTATTTAAGTTCAATAATAAGTCACAATAACAATTTTTTTTTTATACAGTTCTGATAAAATGTAATGTCAAAAAATAAAATGTAAAAACTTCGGTGGTTATAATAAAAAACATCTTCGCCTAATTTAAATTAAAAGGAAACTCTTCGTAGAACCAGATTGTCTGAATATATTATTATCCAATACAGAATGAACAGAAATCCTCAGCCTGTCCGAAACGGGAGTGTGAGAGGACCACATTCCTCATAATCCCGCCCTAATGCCCTGTCCTCTGCAAGGGACATTTCCATTTATTATTGAGCACTTAATTTATGTGTTTTGTTATGGACCGACTACTGGCGAACCTACCCAAAACTTATTTGCACCATCTGCCATTCATAACCCAACCAATATTACACTTTTACACCTCGCAATACGCACGAAAATCACAAAACAAGAGAACGGCGATTTCGATATTTCATTATTAATTCAAAATATTGCTTCATCGGACAATTCAAAACTGAAAACCGTAAGGAAATTTGAACTCTTTAATCAAGGCAATAAAATCTATTTTCACATTACTCATAATAGACGTGATTAAATCCTTGGACGATTTTAAACTGACATTTTAAAATTAAAGCTTTTTGCGAATTTGAGTTCTTGGCGTAACGTTTAGGATTTAAGTTGGAAATGTGGTTTTTGAAATATATAACCTTATTTACGATCAGGCGATCACTTAGAAATGTTAAGGATATGTTTGCAATCCGTACTGTTCAGAGCCAGGTTTCGTTGGAAGGGGTGAAATGACATTTGGGATTATAGTAAATCCAGGGGGTTTGGAGGTCATTTCTCAAAATAAATTTATTTATTTATTTATTTATTTTTTCACTTCACATAAGGGCTTACAGTACACACCAAAGCGCCCAGATGCTAAAACTAAAGCAACATTCTTATAATAATTAAAGAAAAATATAAAAAAAACTAGGTACATATGTCAAATTAATAATACTAATAGAAAAAAAATTGTTAAAAATGAATATTATAAATATAAAATATGTCACAATTAAAAATAATATGAGTTATTAAAAAAGTCAACAAATTATAAATAGAAAATGCATTGTCAGTAATTTGAATTTAAAAAAGAAGTAACCAAACGATGAAGCTTACTCAAGCTGTCAACGAATACGTCGGCGTCAGAATAAAAAACAAATTCATTCAGAAGAGCAAGAGCACGCGGCGTTGGAGCAGCTGCGCCAGCGCGCGTCCTGACTCCAGTGACAGGTGCAAACAGTGGCGGGCGGCGACGCGGACCAACCGCGCCCTCTCCACCCGCCATGCGCAGTCGCGGGACCGTCAGTCCTATCTGCTGCAGCGTCACTGGGTTATCGACCTCGCCACGCAGCAGCATCAAGTAATGGACTAGTAAAAGCAACTTCCGCCTAAGCTGGAGCGTGTCAAGGCCGACCATCCCTGTGACAAACATTGAAGGATACAGATACGGATAGTATCCATATAACCTCTTGTATATGTACCGGGCGAATTTCCTCTGGACTCTCTCAAGCATTAGACTATATTTTTCTTCGTGGGGGTCCCAAACAAGTGCTCCAAATTCAAGACGGCTGCGAATGTAGGCCTTGTAAAGCATCAGTGCGGCCCGAACGTCCGGAAAGTCCCACGTCACCCTCATAACAAAACCTAGAGTTTTACAAGCTTGTTTGCAAATACTTGAGATATGATCGTTAAAATCTAGTTTTGCATCCATTTTTAGCCCTAGGTCACGCATTGTTTTGACACGCTCCAGTGGAGATCCGTTAAGAGAGTAACTGTGGAGAACAGGGAAGCGTCTACGTGAAAATGTGATTGTCTTGCATTTCGAAGCATTTAACTGCAGACGATTGGCATCACTCCACTTGGCCACCAGTTCCATGTCACGCTGAAGAGTCCAGCAGTCAGAAGCTATGTTTACAGGAGTAAAGAGTTTTAGGTCATCAGCGAACATGAGACTGTCGGAGGTAGTGATAACGGATGGCAAGTCATTTATCATCAGCAGAAACAATGTTGGACCAAGTGTACTTCCCTGACTCACACCAGAACGCGTGAAATAGACTTTCGAAAAGTGACGCCTGAGGCAGACATATTGGCTCCGACTGCTTAGGTAGCTTGCAAAAAAGGCAAGAAGTTTTGGTATAAAACCCATATACGCTAGCTTCACCAAGAGGATGTCGTTATCCACCATGTCAAAAGCTTTCCTGAAATCTAGATATGCAACATCGACCTGCAGTCCGGCGTCCATTTTTGCCGCTACATAATCAACGAAGTTGATGTGATTCGTGACAGTCGATCTGGCTGAACGGAAACCAAACTGAGAGTCACATAGGCGGTTACCTACTTGTCGACGGATTTCGCTATCGAGTATAGATTCAAAAATCTTTCCAAAGACCGAGGGTACAGCTATAGGCCTATGCATGTCAATATCTGCGCTTGGGCTGCCCTTTGGTATTGGCGTGACTTTGGAAATTTTCCATCTGGCAGGATACCGGCATTGTCTTAGGGAAAGATTGTATAGGTACAGCAGCGGTTGCTCAAAAACCAACCTGCAGTCTTTCACCACATATGAAGTGACTGCGTCAGGACCTGCTGATGATTTCGGTTTCAGCTTTTTAATGGCCCTCTGTAGGTCAGTCGCAGTGATCTGATCGATTGTGATACGATTAGCATCTGAAATGTTGCCTATCACGCTTGCCTGAGCCTTGTCTGGATTAAGAAGAGGCACATCGCTATGGAATACCGAGGCAAAAAATTCGGCGAATGCCTCAGCTGCGGTCTGGCCTGACACGGTTTTATCTTGCCATCTATATTCATTCATGATCTGCCGATCTTTACGTTTCTCATTAACATATTGCCAGAACTTAGCAGGGTCACGAATGATGTTGTTTTGGGTCTCATATATATGATCATTGTATGCGGTTTCAATTTTAGTTTTAACAACTGACCTGTAATACCGAAACATTTCTTTATTGAAATCTTTTCCAAATTCTTTAAATTTACGGAGATGAAAATATTTGCTTTTAATGTTAACAATAATGTCCTGTGTATACCATTTAGGATAAACGTATTTCCTTAAAGTGTTAGGAACATTTTTTATGGGTACACTTTCAATGAAGCACTCATTTAGTTTGTTGTAGAAGTGATCCACCGCGCGATCTATATCGTGCTCATTGTAAATATCAGACCAATCCACATTATGAATAGACATGTAAAGCTTATGAAAATCGGCTTTATAAAAGTTCCAATCTGGAGTAGGGAATGGCAGATTCGGAGTGGAACACTCTGATGGTACAGAACGGGAGAACAAAGAGCCACAGGGTAGTACCAATGTTATATCGAGAGGAGGGTGATAGAGATCAATGGGCACCAAAACATCATTTGCTCGAGTGACCTTCAGCGGTTCTGCACCCATTCCAAGCACCAAATCCAACATGCCGCCATATTCGTTGACTACGTTGTTGTGCTGCTGCACGTTACATAAATTACAAAACAGTTCAAACTGAGTTTTAACATTAATACTACACGAATTCAAATTAAAATCTCCAATTAATATTATTTCCATGTCCGAATATTTACATATAACATTTTCAATGCAGGTCAAAACATTTAAATACTGAACGTCATTATAACTAGGTGGTAAATATACTGTACAACACAGGAATTTCATGTTTTTCCGTGAGACATTTACAATTAACAATTCCATATCATCTGTCAGTCCGTCAGTATCAGTGATAGGTCGTAAAACAAAATCACTGCGAGCAGCGAGAAGCACCCCTCCCCAACCGGCATCACCAGCGCGATCTTTACGCAATACACTATACCCAGGGGGAAAGAGCTCCGCGTCGTACACAGCGCTATTTAAAAACGTTTCAGTCAGGACAATTATATCAGAACCACAAGTGCTTACATTTTTGAAAAAAGTAGAAGTCTTTGACCTTAAGCCACGCACATTTTGGTAATAAATTGAAACACTCGTATGCCTATCACGCCGTTTGTGGTTTCTGATTTTTGGCACGAAAAAGCTGTTTCCAAGGCTTTATACATATATCTTCCGCCCAGTTCTGCGGAGACAAAACAATTTTTGACCATTTAGATGGGACACCCAATTTGAAGGAAGCATATCTTCCGCGAGACTTGAGTGTTTCAGCTGAACATAGATCAGAGCCGCAAATTGTTTTCAAATGTTCAAGTACTTTTTCTTCGGTTGTACCCTGCTTCACATAGAAAAGATGTATATATTGAACCCTTTCAGAAGCTTCCAAAATTGTCGTGCCTGGTGTTGCAGTTCCTCGCAGGACATTCGCAGCTGACGTACGAGACTTCCGCTTCACCTCTGTCCAGTTTCCACTTTCCCTTTCTTCTGTTACGTTAGTTGTGCCAAAAGCAGGTTGTGAAAGATTTTCTGCAATTTCGCCATTCTGTCTGGTCACAATCGTTTGGGAGTGAGAGGAACTCTGAATAGTGACAGGTGAGACTAGCTGAGGCGAAACAGGAGCCCCAGTTACAGTTTTATTAGTCTGCTTTTTGGCTGGTTCTGTTTGTTTTGGTGGTAGAGGTACAGTACATTTCTTGATTACACTTTCCTTGTGTACGCTGGTGCTCTTTAAGGTTACCAGATCTCCCGGTTTGCTGTCGGCATTGACCTGTTTAACTGCAGAAGCAGTTTTTGAGACTGGCACTCCAGCATAGGGAACTACAGGATTACAGCTGTTAAGTTTTTTTTCCAATGCAGTGATCCTATCATGCATTTTTTCAAACCCGGCGTGCATAGCTTTGGTCTGATCGTCCATCATGCGGGATAACTGTTCTGCAAATATTTCGCTAAATGTTGCCCGCAGTCGTTTGTCGATGGTATCAACGTTCTTCTCCAATTCTTCCCTTATGAGAACTCCAATATCTAGATAGAGTTCCTCTGTGACCACCCGATTCTGCAGACTCGTGCTATGTTTGCTCTTTGCTCGAAGGGTTACATTTTCATGCCCTTCCTTCATAGCATCGTTTTTGTTTGCAACAACCGATGGATTTCTACTGCTACGCTGTGGTGTGTAAGTATTATCGCTTCTCGGAAATTTAGTACGACATTCCATGCAAAGCCAGGTAGTCAGATACTCAGGAGAAAAAGTTCCAAAATCGTGTGGATTTATATTAGCACATAAAAGATCATAGTGTTTGTTACACGTCGAGCAAGTCATACAACTGCTATCCGTAATGTCGTTTCGGCATCCTGAACATAAATATGAAGCCATTTCATTTACTTCCAATAAAACAAATTAATCAATATTGGACTTCTACCTCGTCTAGATTATACAACACTGATCAAAATGTGTGAGCCAATTGCATAAATGTGTTCTGCTATTCAAAATGAGCAGACACTATTATTACAATATCAGAGATTTCTCGATATTATCTGTGGACATCACGTCGACTTGTGTGTAGATACAGTTACAGTTATCTGTGGTGTTCTTCTTCTTAACAGTCAGTGTCAGCAGCTTGAAATGTCAAACGCAGAATAATCAACTAGTTTCAGTAAATTTTCACCGGATGTTTTCGTGATTCTTTGTTTTCATTGGTGGATAATACTGAAGTTTAAACCTCAGATTACAATTTTGACTGTTCTTTTTTATTTCGAATTGAAAAATTGTGTAATTTTCGAACTGTGTGACATGCAGGAGCCGGCAATTATAATGAAAGTGTTTACCGTAGTTTGTTGTAGCTTCGCAGGACTTTTAGGTATGTTTACTCCAGGATTACTTCTTCAAAATCAATTTACGCTGACACTGTCGACACACCACGTCTATACAGTTTGCCGACCGGAAGTCGAAAAAAAAGCTGCGTAAAATGCTACGTAATTGGCAGAAAAAGAGAGAGAGAGTAAGAAATTGTTTGAAATGTCTAGTCACCAAAATTATTATTTATTTGATTCGTGTTGTGGAACGAGCTGACGGCCCATCTGATGTTAAGTGGTAACCGCTACCTATAGACGACAACAATACGAATCAAGTCCTCTCCGCCAAAGTATGAGATGACCTAAGTCACACTGCGTTGCGTTCATCACTCCGAGACGGTGATGTTACGTCTCATGCGCCTGCAATTTCATGGAAAGATTTCCGATTGACTACAAGACGCCCATCAAGACTGCTTAACCTTTTCTTTCATGGAAAGAACAACTGACTTACGAGGCTGCTTTTTCAAAGGAAGAGACCAACTTGCATTTGGCTATTTTTACTTGATCATTTTTGAGAATCACGGCAAACATACCGTACTACTAACACTAGCTCTCTCAAACTACGATTAGAGTACGCCCCAAAGAGGATCTTTTCTTGCACTATCATTCGCAAATCATAATAGTGATTAATTACAATAATTTTGTTTATAAAATCACTTACATGCCTTGTGCGAACCTTGTGATTTGTACATAGCTCAAAACAAAATTAAATTTTAATGTCTACGAGGAATGGATTAAGCATGAAATCTCTTATATCCAAAAGATTTGAACAATTTTGATGATAAAAGAGAGCTAAAACCTTAAAAAGAAAAATAAAATGTAAGTTATAAACTATGTATACAAAAATACAGTAAGAATAATAAAATAACTTAATGACTCAGCCCAAAGTGGTATAATATGATATTCCATTCGTAAAGAGCTCTCGAGCACATAAAGCCTACGAAAGCGTAAAAAATCAAGAAAATTTTCATGTGAACCGAAACACGTGTAGAATAAACAGGCAAAGTAGATACTTACAAAAATATGAAATTCACCACAACATTTGCTGGGGACGGGTGAGTTTGGTATGGACAGCAAAACAGACAATTTTTTTTATAACAATGAATACAGCTTGAAGACATTTAATTTGATTATTTATTATTTGAAAGTTCAACCAGTGTAGATCTAAAACATACAATTTATCTTGATAGAACAACTTACTACTCCATGTCCAACGAGATAAAAGGAGTGCTTTCAATAGGCCAAATCTTATAAGTTTATTATTGAGGTATAATGTAATTAATTAATTAATTTATAAAGTTCGGGTCAGATATGAAATTCGCCATTTAATTATGCGTTTATTTTGTGTCAGTCTAGGAACAAATCTGCGCACAGATATTTTTATGTTAATATAGATTGCTTTAGAGAAACTGTCAGTTCTATTATTGATATATTGGTTACGTGTAAAAATCGAAGTTATTTAATTAACATCTCGACTAATTCATAGTATCTCTTAAATTGTTATGACGCATTAATATTATTTGATTTTTATGGGTATTATTTATTATTAACTGTTTGATCACACGGCAACTGTTTATATCACCAACCTATATTTGATCACGGCTACTGATATAAAAGTTATATATTTGTAACAATAATGCCTATGAATATATTATTGTTATTATTTTTCACTTCTTATAACTTCACATATTAGAGGGATGTCTAGTAACGGTTTTCATTTATGTTGTATCCTTTACTTAGATGCTGCTGCTTGATCATGTTTTATTATTGCAGAACTTAAATAACGAGTGCGCAAAAAAGCGTGGATCACTGGGCATAGAGTAGGTACTCTACTTAGTAGGTACCCTATCTTCTTTTAGACACTTTTTCAGTATTCTGTGTTGGATAGATGTCTAGAGGCAGAGGAACACATGACAACTGAAAAAAAGAAGAAATAATTATTTTGCATGAGACTATTATCGTTTGTTTTGCTAACCATACTTGTTCACTCGTCCATAATGCGAGTTGATAGGTAGATGTATTAAAAAATAGTATACATTAGACTGAAATACGACATAATATCATAGAACGTGTTTTGGTCCGTATCTATTTACTTTATTGTATCTGATATACCATCAGGGAGATTTTGGATCACTTTGTGTATATAAAAAACTTCAGTGTCTGGTTTTACCGTTTCGTAACAACCTGTCACTTACGTTACTGAATTGGTTTAAAAAATACACCCATAACCATGAACTACTGCTACTATTCGTGTTATTGGCTCTCTCGAACCAGTGTGGTGAAAGCATTAAAGTGACCCTCAAAGAGGTTTCTTTTGTGCACATAATGAAATAAAATAAAAATGACTTAGAATTTTTGATTCAAAGACACGTCTATTTCCACACGATGTTTTCCTTTACCGTTTTTGAGAACGTGGTATTGCGCACATAAATAGTTCAAATGAAAAACTCATTGGTGAACGTCACAATTTGAACCAGCGACCTCTGGATTGAAACTGCAGGTCTGTACGACTAGGCAACCACTTTCTCTTAAACTAATACACACAAAGATTCCAGAAGAAAACATTTTATATAGTTACTATTAAGGTGAAAACCGTCATCATACTGTATAATAGTATTTATAGTAACTAAATAATAGTAATCTAATACCCTTGGTCTTACTTAAAACTTCAATTAGCGATTGATTCGAGTATCAAATACCAAACTAACCAAATTGTTGTCTCTCTGGTAGTTTTGAATTCACAATGACAATAACTGTTAATTAATAGCTTTTTATTAATTTTTTTACCAAAGTCAAAGTCAAAAACTTTATTTCCATAGAATTCATAAAGAAATGGCTTGGAAACGTCAATATTCAAAATACCTTTTACCCTTATTTATTCTGTTTATGCCTGATGATATTTGATACTCTAAAAATATAAGTTTTATACATTTTCTGGATGATATTAAATTATTCCGGTACGACCGTAAATGTTTACATTTTCCACCTCATAAGTCACCTGTGTCACATTGCGCACCATCTAAAAAGTGAGGTACGATTTTTAAACATCCATCAGTCGTGGGCATCCATTAGTCACCTATTGACATACCGACAGACAGATCGGTACGTGCCGCTTGTCCTACGTTTGGATCCTACTACAGTTCTAACTCGAATGGAACTCCCCATTACGGTTGCAACTCAAACGTAGTTGCTCTAGTCGTATCCCCCTGTCACTCATTACAAAAAACATAGGAATTTTTGACGTGACAACGTCTTATAATTCGATAGAGCCGGCTGCACGCACGAAAAAACATGACTCATGCGGCGTTACCTCGCTCTGAGGCGTTCCATGTAAGGCTTGTGCAAGTGCAAGCGAGAGCGCGGAACGAGCGACAAAGAAGCACAATCGGCCTTTGCGTTCGGCAGCGTTCGACATCCGTCTCTCTCCTACTTGAGTGAGCGATGCGTCTGCGTGGACAGCTGCTAATACTTACATTTACATGTTTTGATCGAGTATTTCCATCAGTATTTTCTTAAGACGTTGTCACGTTCAACTATCGTCAGTAAACCGACTTTACAGACAACCATTTTTTTTTACAAAATATCAACGCTTTAAAGCATTTTATCATGTTCTTCATTTAACGAGGCTCTAGTTCGTGCTAGCATTTAGCGGCTCCATTTCGTATCAGTTATTACGTACCTATCATATGAATCTTTAACCTGGCCTGTCTCTTTCTTGATTGGCAAATGATACCAAAAGAATAAGAATATTTTAATTTAAACTCTAGGTTACGATCACCAAACGCGCTGAATATGCGCTAGTTTGTGATATTCTAACTAGATATTTATACTACTAATGTGTTATCTGTACTACATTTACAATACTTTAGCTAGAATTCACGTAACTGTGAAAGACATCATTGGAAATACTTATTTTTTTTAATACTTATCTTTTACAGTTTATAACATTTTAATCTGAAATATTTTAGACTTTTTTATTTCAGTTATTTCTATAACAATTTGTAGGTGTTGTTAGGCTATAAACAGTCAAAATAATGGATCGACTTCATTTCGAGTTTTCTTAGTACCGGATATGCTCGAGTAGTCGATAAGATAAATGTGGTTTAGAGTTTCAGAGTGATATTAACTTAGATAGTTAAATAATTAATTACGGGATGAATTAAACCTTTGCAAATATTAAAAAAGTCTCTCCCTCTATTAGGTCGAGGGCTAGATAGGCAAGCCTATGGCTTTTGTTATTCCAAGCTAAATATGCAAAACTCGATGGTTCGCAAGATTTTTTTTAAACAATATTTGTAATTTTCATATCACTTTAAAAATGTAGGCTATGTCGACTGATAATAAAACATTTGTTTAGGTAATTTGGATGACGTTACGTTTAAAATTCTTTTTTATATAAAAAAAACCTCATTTATCTTTAGCAGGCAAACCCAAGTCATTCCCACATAGTCATGACAAATGCCATCATAAAGCAAAACCCAGAAAACTGGACCCCTCTAACTGAATATAATTTATCTTGTGACGAAAACGTCTTCAGTTTAACCCAATACACTCCGTCCTAAGTAAACTTTAGGACTAAACTGGTCCCTTTCTCGGCCACATTCTAAATAAATAACATCTAATGGAGGACATTCATCAGTGTTTCCACATTTTTAGGTGAAACTCACTCCCCTCGTCTGCTGTTTCGGAAAAGTCTTTTGTGGGCAAATGCTTTCTGCCTCTCATTAAAATTCAGCCTTATCGTGACTGTTTTAAGGACGAAATTTGCTTGACATTTTTGTGTACAAATAACGTTTGTTAAATACAGAGATTAGCGTTAGCGAGTGCAGAGATACAGGGGTGAAGTGGGTGGCAAGGGTCCACCCACCTCCCCTTTTTGTTATTTTTTGTTGCAGTTTTTTTGTAAGCACGTGCAAGGTCCTGCATAAGTAACGGTTGTGTTTGTTGGGAACATTTCAAAGGTAAATGCATTAATGTAATCACTCTTCGACATATGGTTATGAATATGTTCTACGCCGTTTACTGCTTTTTACCTTTACCAAAGCCTTGCTCGAACAAATTTATACTGATCCAATGTCGATCCAATATTAAATCATCCTTCTAATAACATATAAAGCACTTATTTTAATGACAAAAAACAATATTTAAGAAATGTCAACAAGTAAAATTCGAAATATATTTCTAAAGATATTATATGTCCGAGTTATCATGTAAAAATCACTATACGAATTGTCATGAAACATTTACACAGTAAAAGCTCACTTTGCCCTTATAAAACGATATTATAATGTAGGTACGTAGTACAACCGGGCGTGTAGATATAGCACTAAGTCGGATGAAATTTCGGGACAAAGATTCATCATTATAAGTAAATATTTATTTCTGAAATGTTGTGTAATTCCTTATAAAATTGTAACCGCTTAGTCCCAACTCAAACCTGTCCACTTGATCTAGGTGAGACCGTCTTCAAATTCACAAACATTTAAAAGCAAAATAATAACTTTCTTTCCAAGCGGCCTGACCCTCTTCAGTGCTATCATTGGACAAGCCAGTAACGTGACAGCGGTCTACCTAGCCTACCTTCAGACGATCTCAACGTTTGCATTGTCTATTGTCATTAGAACTAGATAGATAGATAGATATGTGACAGTTTATTTATCATCAAATCAAGATAACAAAGATAAGTAGCAATTTTTTTTTATGTTCATAAGTTATCTAGCCTACATTCAGACGATCTTAAGTTTTGCATTGTCTGTTATCATTAGAACTAGATAGATAGATAAATATATGACACTTTATTTCTCACCAAATCAAGATAACGAAAATAAGTTACTATTTTTTTGATGTGAATAAGTTACGAAACGAGCAAGATAGCCCACCGTTAGGCGGTATTCTCTGCCCATAACAAAATCAAAATATCTTGGGTCTTCCCCTATTTGGTATGGGCAGAAGCAAGTCGCATTGCATTTCACACGTTACTCTAAGACGAAACATTGTTTGAGATAACTAATCAGATAATATATGCAGCACCTTATTCTAAATTAAATTATCTAAACATAGTTGAAGTCGTATTATAAAAGAAATGGTAGAAGTAGCCAACAATTTAGCAAGCGGAACTGTATTAGGAATTTGTACTGAAACCGTCCGGTAACAAGTTGCGCTGTATTTTAGCAAGTTTCCGATCGCCAGTGTAGCCATCATTTAGTTTTACGTGGACATTCCGATTCAACCTGTGACTCGTGGTAAGCTATTGAAAATATATTACTAAGTGATTCGCAAAATAGTATCTCCTTTAAGAGTAACTTTTAATTTAATGAAATAAGTGTACTTAAAAATTTTTCACGCTTAAAAACTGGTATGATTAATTTTGATATAGTTATTTTATGACGTTGTTTTATGCGACGCAACACTATCTGACTCGATTCCCGCCCAAGACTATGTTTCTTTGTTCTATAATTATTTTTTCCTCTATTCGGTACTCAGATACTCAGTTTTCTGTTGACGAGTCTTTCTCTGCTTTCATCTTTTTCAAAACTCAACTAAAGCTATTTACGCAAGATCTTAAAATAGTATAATTAAAAGGATTATAAACCCTGTTAGGGCACAGTAATGTCGATACTAGATGGCTCATTGTTGTGATTATTCATATTTTACATTGAAGTTTATTCTAGTAGGACATATAATTTTTGGAACAAATAAAAATGAAGTACTTAAATTTTATTTTAAATTGGTGTTCTTACGTATACAATTATAAAATGAAAATAATTACACTCATCAAACTCCGTGAAAGTTTTATGATGGTAAAATGGAATACAGTCATGACTCACATAAAAAAAAAACTATAAAATATTGTTATTCCATTACAAATATATACAAAAACAAAATTCTTATACAATTAATAATTTTATTTCCACTATTAAATACAAACGAACGAGATATTTACGATAGTAAACATAAATAAGATATTCCTATGAAAACTTCAAAAGGTGGCCACCTCAAAAAGCCAGCTGCCAAAGGCTAGGAGAGGAAGCGGTAACTGAATGGAACTAAATTCCAGACGTTACCAATAGCGACCATTGCGCTCTGGACTCGCCAGTACGCCGTTTGTAGTTGTGACAGCAACTGTACTTCGATCAATTTATTACTTTAGAATGATGGATTCAATAGGTATTATCCAGACAAATAATTAAAAAAGTGTTTCAAAAAATGTGGACAAAGACAAGAGTTAAAAAAAAAGATAATATGAAAGATTTTCAGTTAATTTTCATGGATATTTTTTGAATGAATGAATGATAAAACGTATTCTAAACTTCATACAACTTGTACAGTCTCAATACTCAATTAATTACTTATAGAATACAAAAAAGTTTGCCTTATCGCTAAAAGCGATCTCTTCCTAGCATTTTTCATTCTTATAGAGAAATTGTAAAGTTTATTACTGATAGTTAAATTTGTAAATGTTAAATGTGGTTTTGCAGTGCGCACATCAGTTAAGTTACCAAGCCAGATCAAAACTGTATTCTAGATTAATAGTTATATTGTTTGCTTGTAATGTGTATTGTGCCTTAATAAATAAATAAATAAATAGATAGTGTCCTCCTTATACGAACGAACTTACATTAGTATTGATACATTGTAATTTATATTTGAATTATTTTATTATAGTTTTGGATTGATAGCATATATTTTATTCTAGAAGTGTTTTATGTTGTATTATTTCCAAACATAGATTATTATGATAGGAAATTTATGTAAAAATGAAAAAAAATATGGTAAAAAGTTATTTTCTACAAATAAAGCTTAAGATCAATTTAATATGTAATACAAACCAAACGAGCTGTAAAATCACAGTAAAAGTGACTTTGGTGATTTTGGGAACATCTTTATGGACTTGTTAAATCTATGTGGATTTATTGAATTCATGTCCGAACACAAAGGCTGATCTACTACCACTGGATTCCAACACTGAAAGAAAAGTTAGATCGAATTGAATCAGCCTGAAAAACTCAGCCCGCGAAGTTTCTTACCTGTGGTATTTTAACCCTAAAATGAAAGTAAAAACTCGAAATAAGACACTGCCTTTTGTTTTCATTGTCTGCGTGCCTATAACGAGACGCGAGGTAACGTAACAAAAACAAAAGAAAATGGCTCTATTATGTGAAAACAACCCAGATACTACTACGTTCACCCGTGGGCTGAATTTATACGATATACTCTACATTCAGTAACCACCTTACAAAGAGCCCTCATACGCCATACAAAAAAATCCGCTTCAAAGGGAACCGAGAGGCGTAGGGGCTCATGTTACGGCGGTAGTGCGAACATATTTCGAATATCCAAAAGTATAAATTTCACCGGTAAGCTATCGACTTACTTTTTATATTCGAAAGGAATCGCGGTGGAATGGCCCACTGTTTTGAAGACAAACATTGGTTATGTTTGGTAATATACTGAAAAAACTGTAGTAAATTCAATATAAATCTTAGTTATAATTTAAGTCAGCTCGATTCTTTCTCAGAATATTTTTACAAAAGTGATTATAATTCCGTACAAATACCGTACGTTCTCCATCGAACACATAAAGTCACGCCTTTTCCTCGAAGAGGTAGGCAAGCCTGAATTGGCCAGTATTCACCTGATTGATCACACTATCTTAAGAATGTAAACGTGACAAGCGGTGAGCTCACTGCCCCCAACATATTTTCTAATGATTTAAGGATTTTTTTTCGTTCATACAGTACATTGTAATACTACTACTACTAATGAATGCCACGGAGTTGTCTGAACTTATTTCGGTCAATATAAATGATAAATTTGATGCGCACAATTACTTCAAGCGTATGAAAACAGCTTACGAAACAAATACAAAACCGAAACTATACACGAAACAATGAAAATAGCTGAAAAAAGCATATGTTGTATCTAATTAAAAGGTTTTCATTATTTTGGAATCTGAAACATAAAAAACGTAAACTTATAAAAAACATTTAAACATATCGTAACTAGTATCTAACTCTAATATGTTGTATTAAGTTTACCTGTAATGATAGATCTATTGCTTTTACAAATTAATAAATAAATGTTTATTGCGAATCACAGAAAAATATAAATTACTCTTTTAAAAAAATATTTCGTATTCCTACCTACATAACAGACAAATAAGCCTACACTTACAATACAAAGTTACATAGTAACCTCAACAAAAGCAGTTTCCTAATGCCCGCGTCCTCCAGCCTTAATCTTTTTGTACCTCTAATTAAATTAACAAAACCCAGGAGCGCGGAAACTGGACACACACAGACACAAAAACCCCTCGCTCCGTTTACAGACACGCCAACACATAGACAACTCGTGTAGAGTGAAAGGAAAATGTGCAAGTGTGGGTGGAATCACCGTGCGTGTATGTGTGTGTTTTAGTTAAGGGTCGTCATTTCTCTTGGACCCTCCCCCGTAGTGTCCGCAGAAAGGTGAGTTAAGATGGGCTTGTGTAGAGTTGATAATACCACAGTTTATTATATCTATACAAATAAATAAAATTGGAGTGTCTGATTGTAATATTAAAATAACCGCTTTTTACTAAGTGCATATGGATATATACACGGTACATATACCAAAACAATTTTTTTTACAATTTTTGTCTGTCTGTTTGTTCCGGATAATCTCCGAAATGGCTGGAGCTATTTTGACGAAACTGTCACTGGCAGATAGCTGATGTAACAAGGAGTAACTTAGGCTACTTTTCCGAGGGGTAAAGTAGGGGTGCGTGATAAAACTGAATTCCATGCGGACGAAGTCGCGGGCAACAGCTAGTTTCGCATATGCATAGATAAGATCTAAATGCGTGAAAACAGACAATACGTTTTTTATACCGTAGCTGTTTATTAAACAATTTAATTTTCCAAGAAATGTTTATATCAATTTCAGATATAACAAAATTATGTAAGCCATTATTTTTTCACTTTTTATAGTTTAAATAATCTGTGTGGTATCCGTGTGTAGTAGGAATATTAGAGATAACTTTTTGTACTTTTTGTGATACAGAGAATAATTATGCACTGCATATCTAACCATACATAATGTTTTTATAAATAATAAACTAATATTAGAAAAGATGATTTTGTTTGTTTATTACTCTTATATGCCTTCACCGCTGAATCGATTATGCTGAATTTTGATAAGGAGATAAATGGGACCCTGGAGAAGATTATAGGCTAAAAAACCGTTTTTCTTCAATGATTTCTTTATCTATCGTCAACCAGAACTGATTGACAAAATCAACGCGAGCAAAGTTGCGGGTAAAAGCTATATAACCTTTTTGAATTACAAAAAAAGTTGGTCAAATAATTTATGGTATGTTTTCTCGAAAAGACGAACTTTAACTCCTGATAGAGATTCCATTATATTCCCGACTAAAAAGAAATATAAAAAGAGCCCTGTTAAGGCTCTATCAACCCGTAAGAGGGTTTAGCTCTCTCTTCAAATGTTTTGTTTTCGGATATACCGAATCACGATGTTTTTCTTAAAAAAACTGAAAACTGAAACTAATGAAAATAAAAAAATATGGTATTATCAACTCTGTACAAATCCAACAGACAAACAGACATCTCCAGCGTCCTCCCTCGGACTTTAATATTGATCAGTGTCCGGCCGCGGTCAGGTACTCTCGGCCACCGGCGCATGCGTACCTCGCATGTAATGTGACTGAACCAATATGTAACTACGTGTTTATATTTAGCTTGCTTTGTTACCTCGCCCGGACTTATTACGACATATCTAGATAGCATAAAACAAATTCTGTATCTGCGTCTTTTTCTCCGCTTATAACGTCTAAACCACGCAATGGATTTTAATACGGTTTCCACTAATAGAAAAAGTGATAAACGAGGAAGGTTTGTTTGTATAATTAGTCAAAATAATTGCACCGGTAGCTGGTAGAAATTGGATGCCAAGAACTGGAAATCGGGTTTGATGGCACTTATTGAGAGAAGCCTATGTCTCGCAGTAGACTGAGACCACTGTGCCTTACTTGTCTGACAGGTGTGGTAACTGGTGACTTGGGTCTTCTTGTACTTAAGTAAGGGACGACCCAAGTGGTATGCTTTGTTATTGGCAGAGGTTAATGAAACCAGGCTGGTCATCTGCTCGTTCTATAACATTTTCATATGAAAAATGTGTCAAAATGTTGCCTACTTGTTAGTAGACACTCTGTCTGCTGTCTGCGACTCCCAAAGCATGGAGTCTAAAGCGTTCTTATTAAAGATAAATAATCATATGCTCTCTAAAATATGTTATGTTGACACAAAAAAAAACCTGATGGTATGTATTTCAAAATGTTGTTTTAAGAATAGAACAGAAATAAATATTAATTTGGTTACATAATCAATTAAAAGTACAACGAATAGGAAATTATAAAGTAGTTTGGTAACAGCAACAAAAGCTAGTACACAGCATGCGCTGTATCAGCGGTGTCACTAACTCAGCGCTGGTTTTCTGCGCTACCAGTGTGTATGCGACAAGTGATACACTATTTACATATAAAGCATAAATAACTACGTATCTTAAATCTATTATTTATTACAAAATACTCATATTAATAACAATTCCAGTCCCGTAGTGTATTTCATTATTCAAAATCACATTTCCCCCGAAACATTCTAATCCAACACGTATACAGATTTTTCCTGAAAATCATACACCAGAAGAAGCCTTTTAATATCACAGCGGAGTCCCTAAATTCCGTATCATGTAAAAGAACACATTCAATATTGGGCTGGTATCCCTTTAGCCGTAACAAGGTTTTATTAGATCCCACTAAAGGGCATCCCCACACAAAGGTAGTACTGAAACCCTTTTTCTACCTTACTTCAAATATATTAACTGATCTCGGTACCTTTGCGTTTTCCAAGTTAAAGTAGCTGGATACGGCTAGTCTTAATGGAAATTGACTGCATTCATTTATTAGATGGGTTAAATTTTTCAGTACATAAGGTGTATATGTAGAGAATAATTTTAAATCCTCATGGAATGTAATGAAATAAATTTTTATACTTTTAGCTCGCCTTTGTATATATATTTTATATAATTTATGTCTATATTTTTGTGTACACTAAGAATAATGAATACTTTTTTCATGGAGAAATATGAAGAATGTTGCTGAAGTATTTAGCACCAACCCTTGCCCGATAGGTTCCAGGATGATCTTTTATCGTTAGTTTCTTAGTTTTACTACGTTGTAATATAGAATCAACCATTTGTTAGCGTATGAAACAGATAGTATTGTCATTTTAGAGGGTTCTTGTAAAGATTTGACTGATTACTTAAAGTCGAGTGAAATCTTAAAGTTATACATAGGTATATATGCTGTTACAATTGTTTATATAAAACCAACCCTAAGAATAGTAGATAACGAAGTATAAACCTAACTAGTAGGTATAGATTATTAATATAGATATAGACACTCTGGAAATGTTTATAATAAGTTATGTTTGTAGTAAATAAATATTACTATTATTATAGATAGAACTTTTAACAGAAATATTAAACATACATACTAAAAGTGAGTGATGTATATCACTGTAACTTTTTGCCGCCGTAGGCCGTTCCAGGATTTCTAACATTTCGGTATAACGTCTGGCTATTTACAAGAAACACTTTTGTCAGGGGAAATCATGTCTTATACACATATTTATATAGCTTAATACGGCGTTGCTAAGCTATGGTAACGATGGTGACCGATCATCATAATAACTTTAAAAAATTGCAATCTTATCGTGTAAGAGATAGAGTTCAAAATGTAATTACCAATGAAGTAATACTTTGAAGTGATTTTGTATGTGAGTTTTGTAGAGAATCCATTTGCTTTTATTATTTTAACAGATATATATTTTAATATTAATATCTTTCATTTGTTTTGATAGCCAGTCACACACAAGTGGTAGTAAAGTTTCTAAACATACCTGTTGTCACAAAGTTATGAAAAATAATTAAGTTACAGGTACCCAAAAATATTTATTTGTGTAAAGGCAGCAAACATAACGATAGCCAATGTCGCAAGCCAAGCTAAAATGTGCCCCAGATAAACATGCGTCCTCTGAAAGTTAAAGAAGGAAGTTTCGTAAACCAATGACCCATGCAAGATATACTGAGGAGGTGGGACCGTAAGTGGCTAGCTTCTAAACTTTTGGACAAAGGTTTACGAGGAGACTTCAAAATAAAGTACAAAGTGATTTTTACGTGCTCCTTTTTCAGTAAGAAGTTTTCTTACTTTATCAACTGTTAATGACAAATGTGTCGGATAATATATAATTTAAATAAATAATAAATATTGATGTACTTTTCACACAGCGCCATCTAGATCCAAAGTAAGAAACATAACTTGTATAATGGGAACCAGATAAATGATATAATACTTATATACCTTTTTGAAATACATACATATAACACATATTAACACCCAGACACAGAATAAACATCTACATTCGTCATGCAAATATTGTGCTGGGTTGGAATTGAACCCTGATAGAAGATAGGGTTAGTACCAACTGAGCTGTAAGGCCAGTCAATTAGTTAGTCATTTTGTCTACTATTGTCTTACATGCCGTACTATGTTTTTATTTGGGATACAAGCTTTTAGAAGTAGTCGTTGGATACCACAGAGAGCGTCAAGTACTTGTAATTTACTGTACTTGTCAAGACAAATCTAAAGAGCCTTAACACGATATGGCTGCAAGCTATTAAGGAGTTGGCTAGTGGCCTTATAGCAGCATTAGGTACCTACAGCTCACCATAATATTTCATTGTCATCAGGTTAATGCATGAATACCAAGTTTCAGCTTATTCAGCCTACTAAAACTGATTCAAAATTCAGTTGCAAATTTTGATCTAAGCAAAGCCAAACAAACATTGCAAGTTATATAAAAGCAATTTTTTTTTTCTTTTTATATAATTTTTATATATCCTTTAGTTTTTTGATCGAAGTATTTACACAGTATCTAAGCTACAAACCTTGTTAGACGGACGATCCTAAACAAAGACAATATCGGCGAAGTTAGCAAAAAGCCGGCCAGACACAACAAACTAATGGATTCGCAAAGTTACGAATGTCCAACATAGCCTGACCTCTCTATCTGTATTGAAACTATAATATCATATAAAAAAGTTACTTAACTTATGAATTAGAATAATTGAGTAAATACATAATTGAATAACTGACATAATTTGGACTTGTTTAATTATTATCAGACTTAACATTCGATATATCGAAAGGAGCAAGAAAATAATAACTAATAGTAATAAATAATATAAATATTGCTGGACATTTCACACATCACCATCTAGCCCCAAACTAAGCATAGTTTGTACTATGGGAACAAGATGACAGACAGAATACATATATACTTATTTTTGTAAATACAATATATAAATATTCGAAGACATGTGTCAAGTGCACGAAAGGAGCCTCTTTGAGGCGCACTTACAATCCTTTCACCACACTGGTTCGACAGAACCGGTGACTCGAAGAAGAAGAAGAAGATTTGTAAATACATACTAACACCCAGACAGAACAAACATCAATCCACGTCACACAAATGTTTATCCTGGGTGAGAATCGAACCCAAGACCGTGAGCGTAGAAGCAGCATTTTTGTGGTACTGAATACGTAGGATTTGCTTGATTTTGATGTGTTTTATTGAACACACACTCTAAAGTTTTCATGAATAGTTTTTTGTTATGTTAAGAAAATAATGGGTCACATTAAAAAGGTGTAACATTTATTTTATTACAATATGGCGTAAAAGTTGGAGCATAAAGTTTCGAATTATTGTATGTTTTCCAATATCTGCGATGGTTACCGTTATCGTTATTTACTTGGTCAGGGATCGACCTAGTCTGGACCAACGGGTTCAAATGTAGCAACACACCATTTGCTTTTATCGGCTATTTTTCCAATCACAGACCCTCTCAAATCTGTGCTCACTCTAATTGATTTCACCCTCTTCCTTAATAAATTACGTTATTTGATCATCGGAAAGGGTCGCCAATTATCATGAAAGAATTATATTTACATTGACGTACGGCATAGTGTATTAAAAACTAGCGACCCGCCCCGGCTTCGAACGGGTGCAATTCACTAAAAAATAAGAGAGAGCTTATTTTGTATTTATTTAGAGCCCGCGGCTAAATGTTGGTCCTGAGCCTTCCTGTATAACCAGGTTCCTGGGTTCTTTCCCCGGCCGGGCCAAACTTAGTGTGGTGAGTATGAAGTTTATTTTTCGCTCTTGGATGGTCGTGCTGTGTAGTCGTATTTCTCCATGCCTCCAATCGTTATTTATTCATTTATATAATATTCTAATAATGGATTTTGTAACTACTACTCAAGTCATGGTTCCCGGAACCAATGTGGTGGAAGGATGAAAATGCGCCTTAAAGAAGCTTCCTTGTTTTGTCTTGTCCAATTAATATTTTAACTAATATTTTCAAGGCGGTATTATTTCTGTAACGAATTTTTAACGCGAGTGTGTTTTCATTACTGTATATAATATCTCCTGGTCCCGTAATAAAGAGATAATAAACATATAAATATCAGTGTGAAATATAAATAGTTTCTTGGGATCTATAACGTTTTTCGTCGTTTAAAATTTCATGATACTCACTATAAATATCTAATTACAGGGCAAAGGTTGCCTTTATTGTTCCCCGAAGTTTCAGTTCTACCTACAGAAATCACTAAAATAATCCCGTAGAAGTGTTATTTAAATACAGTAAAAAAACACTGCAAATAAAATGTAATTCAAAAACACAAGTCTAAAACCCCCCACAAAGTGATATTGCTTATCCTTTGCTACGGCGTAGCGGCTACGGAGGGTGGCTCGTAGGGGGGCACTGACCGCGACATTTGTAGCCGTCCGCCCCGCTGTCTCGCGACTTAATGTGGGGTATGCTTGTGTGTGTGTTTAATACAGGATGTTATTAGATTGGAAGTTGGATTGCTAATAAAGTTTATTTTAGTGTGGAATATCTTGCTTTTCAATACAGGTTGTTTGTTATTAGCGGAAGATGGATTGTAATAATCGTTTAATGGAGCAAAATGTCCTGGCTTAACTTAAAAAAACTTGTAAACTTAAAATAACCTATGTGGACGTATAAATGGTATCTTTCAAAAGCAAAATTATTATTACTTAGGTATATATTTCAAATTACGAAAGTGTTGATTAGACTCCGTAGGTACTTTTAATTAATCCGACAAATATTTTTGAGTAATGAAGTATCCCCATTTGTAAGCTTATAGCCATATAAGCCATTTGTAGTAGATATAAATATACTTGTCCTCTGACACACAATCAATCCTTACCAGTTGCAACTGTCATGAAATTTACTTTAAACTACATTGTATACTTATTATTGTTTTCAACAAAAATGAAAAAATAATCAAACTTAAATTCCCATATATATGCGATAATAATAAATGATTTTATAGATCTCATCCACATCCTTTACTTATATATATTTATATACACTGGACAGCAAATAAACCGGGCCACTCGCTACTTTGGAACTCTGATTCGATTTTCTCAAAAAGTATAAAACTTACAACTATCTAAGTTACACTTACAGAAGCTGCATTTCATGATGATTAAAATGAGATATCATAGGAATTACATTATTAATTTATTAAGTGTTTATTAAGGATTTTACAAAGAAGAGTCGTTTTTCAGTCGTGAAATTGTAAGTAATCATAAATTAAAAATAAAAATTAAAGCCAGAAATAAATTAAAAAAGAGTTTTTGATCAATATTTAGTATTCCCTCCCCTTGCTCGAATAACTGCCAGTATCCTCGAATTCATCGACTTCACGAGCCTGACTATAAAATATTGAGGAATTGCATTCCACTCCTCTTCAATTGCAATTCGCAACTCTGGAAGCCTTGATGGAGCTGGTACCCGGGCTCGAACCCGACGTTTTAGCTCATCCCATAAGTGTTCTATGGGATTCAAGTCCGGGCTTCGAGCTGGCCAGTCCATCGTACGAATGCCGACGTCGCGTATATACTGGGTCACCACATGAGCAACATGAGGCCGTGCATTATCATGCATCAACTGCATATCCTGCCCGATATATCCTGCGTAAGGTACCACATGGTCTTCGAGGATTTCAGTAATGTAGCGATGAGAAGTCAGTCCACGTGTACGGCCCGTCGATTCGATGAAAACCAACGCCGTATGTGCGGTTAACGAGATGCCGCCCCAGACCATTACAGATCCTCCTCTATAAGCAACAGTTTCCTCAATGCAACACTGAGAATAACGTTCTCCAGGGCGACGATATACTCTCTGACGTCGATCACTTCCATGTAGACTTATCCTGGTCTCATGTCAGTGAAGAGTACATTACCCCACTGCTCGACCGTCCAATCCTTATGCTCTCGAAATTCAAGTCGTGCTCGACGGTGGGCTACCGTTAATGCTGGACCTGTTGCAGCTCTCTTTGGAATCAGGTTCCGTTCAGCAAGTCTCCTTCTGACGGTGTCCGAACTTATGACCACATGGCGCTCGTCACGCAGACTTTGTTGGACTTGAACTGCGTTGAGGCGGTGATTTCGCAGAACAGTAAGATGGATATAACGATCATCTGCTGCTGATGTAGCCCTAGGTCTGCCCGTACCTGGACGGCGATCAAATGCTCCAGTCTCTAGGTACCGTCTGTAAACTCGTTGCACCAAAGATCTGCTAATTCGAAGTCTTCGAGCGACCTCACGTTGCGCAACGCTTGCTTGAAGTAGTGCTACAGCCTGAGCTGCTTTCTCAGGTGTTGTATCCATAATTGACCGAAAAAAGTCGCAAAAATACACGCGTCTGAGCAAACAATAGACAAAACTAAAGAATTGATAGCAAATATCCAACTACCCTATTGCAGAAAAAAAATAACGCTTATCGCGAACTCTAGTCAAAACAGAGAAAACCGTAAGCATTGTGTTTGTTGCTTGATTACAATGTGAGTTGACGGTACTTTAGAATAAATGTATAGTCATTCTAATCATCATGAAACACACTTTCTGTAAGTGTAACTTACATAGTTGTAAGTTTTATACTTTTTGAGAAAATCGAATCAGAGTTCCAAAGTAGCGAGTGGCCCGGTTTATTTGCTGTCCAGTATATATATATATATATATATCCTTTATATTACTTTACGTACAAACGAGCACAAAAATAATATTCGCAATAAAAAACCCCCGCTAGTTAACACGTATCTACATGTCCGCCGGCCGACAGCGCCCCCATTTGGCCAGTGGGGGCGGGTCCGGTGGGATGGGGTGTCGGTCAGCGGACCCCACCTATTTACTGCGATATATTCGCACGACATGGCCGGCGTAGCTCGCATAGTTTTTGAGGCCGAAAATGGTAGCCATTTTATAACTGCGAATTTGATTGTGTTAGTTTACAAATACGCACATACATATAATATAGTTTTTTATTTAAGGGCTAGGCAGGGCGACAATGAGTTTTAGTATGATAGAGGTAACGAAAGCTTTTCCACGAATTACCTAGGTGACGCGTTCTTTCAAAGAATCATTACAAGTAATGTAAAAAACAAACAGCGAGACTTGCCAGACAAAATAATTCCGAATAACTGGGTGCGTATAGTATCTAGTAATCTAGTAATAAAAAAATTATTTCCGTTCGCGTTGTGGTTTTTAATCAATTCTGAAAAATATGAATAATTTTATTGTAACATTTATACAATAACTACCTATTTACGTTTTTTTTGATTGATTTGCGTTTATTACTTAATACCTTTATATGCGATGTGCCTGTCTTTTCTTTTATTTTTAGCAACAGAGAGAAGCTATCAGATAAACCAAATTTGATGAAACGTGTGTTCAGCTTATACTAATTAACTATGTCCGTTTTTAATTTTTATACTAATATGAATTAATATTAATGTATACCTTACCTAATAATCTGAAAAATAAGAAGGTAAAATAAAAGTTATTAACAATAAAAAACGATTCTAGAAGAAAAAAAAATATCCTGCTAAAAACCTGTTAGGTATATGAATGTATGTATCAATTTATACCGATAAACAATATGCAATAATAACTTATGATAATTTTGTAATTTATTAATTTTAAGGGTATTGCTAATTTGAACGTTATTTTTAACCTAGGTAACTTATTATCTGAGAAATTCTAAAAAAGCCATTTCTGTGATTGGGTTCATGGGCTTCTTATTTGTTTTACGACTCTCATCAAGATTAAGGAAATAGACAACATACCGAGAGGGAAAAATAGCAAATTAAATAAATGCACATACCTATGTAAACGAAATGTAAATTTCCCCTTGACAACATTAAAATATCATGATTTAAATAATTATTAATTGTATTTTAGTGTTTACTACTTTCGCCCCACCTAGATACTATAAATTTCATTTCCTCATTCTGATTTAGATTATTTTAATTAGCATGGTTTGGTTTCCACTTGAAACCACCAAACTTACACTTGATTTATATTATTCCAGAATTATTTATAATGTAATTGATATTTAATATATTTTTTACCATTTGTAACAACATAATTGCAATTTATTAAAAACAAAGTTCGTTAAATGCATAAAATTTTGTAATGAGGAAATAAGAATGTAATTTGATGTGAACTCTTGACTTATATAACATTGGTGAAATAAAATCTGGCTGCATTCTATATAATTAACTGAATAAAATAGTTTTGTTAACACACTAAAGATCACAACAACAAAAATAAAATAAACTGAACAACGCGTTCCATATCGTAACAAGGTAATTTATTTCAAAGAGGCCATCTCTCCACCGAGTAAGTTATGTTACAAACTCTAACATTGTAAACATTCCCATGTCGAGAATAATTGGACCTATCCGAGCAGCTCCAAGAAAAATACCCAGCCATCTCCTCAAAAATATGTTACGTCTCAGTCGAACCATTGTCCTTTGAAAAAAAGAATATCGCATAACGAAGTTGAGTTCCGACTTTATATCAAATATCACGCATGACGGTATTCGCCCCCTCTCGGGCGTGGGGAGGGCAATAAAAAATAATATATTGGAATATGTTGGAAATAACAGCGTATCATCCTCCGCATGGATACGAAGCTCACGCGAGGACATTCGTACTGTGACGAGTCCAGCCGCTTTTATTGTCTCGAGGAAACTGCTGACGTACGTAACGGTTTCATGTTTGTTATTTCGTCTCGCATGAATAAAATTATGTTACGGCTTTATTACGATTCGGGGAGTAATAAGGAAAGTTGTAGGTTTTTGCGATCATTACTGAAAGTAAATGTTCTAATGTAACGACGTAAAACGGTTACGCGCAGTAATAAATCAGTGATCACTTACCTTTAGAAAGAACACTGAATCATAAACGCACTGAAACATTTTTGCACTACACTTATTGATTTTGGATCGAACACACTCTTGCGCACACGCACTCTATATAAAGTTTGAAAATGGAATGGATCAGGAAGTAAGGTAGACCCCGCGGGGTCAGGTAGCGCGCCTAAGAATTACCGGCGCGTTAAAGGGTTAACTAACAAAAGGTGTAATTATTATTAGAGGGTTAAGGATCACACAAAAGAAACTGCTGAGACGGGTTTCGGGTTACGTTGAGGTTGCACGTGTGGTGTGTTAGCTGAGTTTGAATAATTAATTCACTTCAAGGCTCTCCTTCAACGTCAGTCCTGTTTTAAAAATATTTGTCGGAGTTTTTGAATCTGTTATGTATGATTACTTATTATTATTTTTTTATGTAGAGTCCAATTAAAAAGAAATTCGTTTTATGTATGAAGCGTATCGTAGTCATAAATAATAAGTTAATAGGAATTACGAACACAGCGCAGAATTTTCAACATTTTAAAACAAAAAATTGCACGTATTCGCGCTACCTGACGGCACTTTCACGTGTGAACTGTCATCTTCAACGACATCAAATTGAACCCTTCGCTAAATGTACCTGAAAGTTCCGACCCAATAATTCATTACCGAACAAAAGCAACACTAACTTTTAGTAATAGTAATAACCCTTTATCGAAGTGCCGTTGTCTGTGCAACCCTTGCGAAATTTTTGACACAAATAAAACACCCGTTCCGTGCACAAATATTGAAAAAACAACGTTCGATTTTTAAACTATGTCTCTGGCCATAAATCAGATTGGTTGTAACAAAACGTTACCGTTATACGTACCATATTTGAAATGAAGCGTTAACGATGGAAAGCGTTTAATTCATTAACTATACATTACTTTAAATCATTTAATTTTACGATACAAACATATTTTTATTACTTAGCACATAATAAAATATTTTTTCATGTCTAGCATGCAACTTCTCAAAGGGCACTTGATAAAATTTCTACTTAAGTACCTGCGTCTATCTTTTTTGTAGATCAAACAACAATAAAATACCGTCAAGAGCACTTGCACTTAGAGATCTAAGATTAAATTCAACGCTAATTTTGTACTTGACATGTGCCGCCAATTGTACTCAGATTATTCGCCTAATTTACTCTTGTTATGCAGATTGTTGATTTGTTGATAAGAAAAGAGGTGCGTTTTTTATTTTTCAAACATATTTGATTTTATCAGTTCATTGTTGAAAGTACTCTTGGAGATGAGAATTTGAGCACAGTTTTATTTATTTTTCTAGAATAAAACTACTTTAAACAAATAGAAAATGTGGAAACTTGTAAGTAAATTTTATTGCAAGATTCTCAATTCTCACTAATATGATCCATATTTAAATAACTATTGTGATAATACAAATTATGCTAGTTTTTCTAACAAGCCATGTGTTGCTGGCATGGCATGATGAAAAAACTGTGTTTAAGATGTGTGATTCAAAAAAGTAATGGAATAACATATTTCTAGTGGACTATGTTGAATTACATACTTTTGTCTTTAAACAAATTTTAGTCAGAACTATCTGTGTAATGTAAGTTAGATAAATAATGAACCAGAAAACATTTTTGCATCGAACTTCTAACGATTAAACGCATCTGCCTCTCGCCGCATTCATTTCAATGCATTCAGCAAAGCATTACCAGCCCCTTATGCAAAAATTGAATGAACGGCTGATCTAGCTCCATTGTCATAGATCAGGTATACGCAAAAATTGCAACATTCAAATTAATAAAATAATAAAACTGGTACATTATCTATGCAAGGGTTAAGTCTCTATTGTTGGTTATGATGGGGTTACGTTGTCTATGATGTTCGTAACGGTATTTGCCTCACACATCGTTCAGAATGTACGAGAGACTCAGAATCGCCTTGGTTTAAAGCCGGTAGTAGGGCATAGGTAAAAAATTATTTACGTTTTTTTTCGTAATTTCGTACAAAATTAAGACTCATTACCAATTCTGCGTATTTTTTACCGACTTCAGAAAAAGGAGGAAGTTCTAAATTCGATTGTGTGTTTTTTTTCAATCGTTTTAGTACTTTGGTTTTTAAATCAAAACAACTGAAAAATATGTCGTCCAAGTATGAGATAACGAGTAATCATTGTCCCTCATTGGATGAAGTCTATTGTTTTTTCGTTTTGCCGCGCAAAATAATTATTACAAATAATTGTAACGATATTATCTCTAAATCCCAAACATGACTTTTTTGGATAATATACAAAAGTATGGTAAAAATAATTTCTATTACTAGTCCTAATATTTTTTATAATATTACAGGTAAGACTCACAGGGTCATGGGAACTCAAATCGCATTACGAAAAATTTCACACAATTCGACTCTTGACACCGTAAACATTGTGATATTGTAAATTGTGCAAAAAATACCCCAATCAGGGAAACAGGGTTAAATCGACATGTTTTGGGGTAAAATCGAGTGATATATTATTGTATACAAAACTAATTATATTTGTATAGAATGTGCATTTAGATGTCGAGTGTTTTTTTATAATTTTTAGTGACGGGGTGCTCTTATTTTGGTGTTTTGGAACATTTATTATAAGTGCTAATGACAGTAAATTTATTGCTTTCGTTTACTGTGGGAATGTGTTTTCTGATTTAATTTGTTTTGGGATCAAATAAAGAGTTTAACATTTTAAATAACAGTTTAGTGATAAGATATAATTTTACTTTTTTTTACTATATAGAAACAAACAGTTTATTTGGTATACTAACAATTGAGGAATATACATAATATGAGGAATATAAAAGATTCACATTGGAAGCAAAGTTACTGTTACTGTACTGTAGCAACTAAGCTGGTGGCCATTTGCCTACACTGTAAAAGCTAGGTAGCCCTTAAGTGCTTGTTTTCAGATATGCCAATATATTATCATGTTTGCCTATTATGATTAAGTCATTCAATTGATATTTTTATAATTCTACCGTAACCATTTGTGTCAGGAATGAGTATTCCATTTTCAATGTACAAATGTATACCTCAAACCATCATTACATGTTTAAAATCAATAATGCATATAAAATCAAGAATAATATCAGGAATGCATTTAATTGGGTTAGATACAAAAATATATTTTCTAAGTCGTAAGAAACATTCGCTCGATAGGCCAAAACATACTTCACTTAATTATTCCGTACCCGAAAACATTTTTAGAATAAAAACGAATTCCGAATACTACTTACTACTAGACGAAAGTTAAACTGATGTAAAATCAACAATACTAACGCAAAATGTTAACTTTAAGCCCGATACAACACTTCAAATCCATTCATAGAGCTGTGTTATAAAAAAGTAACAATCAATTGTATTTAGTAGTTTGGTAGCTCACATCGCTACCGACACTTTCATCCACAGAGTAATGAAATGAACTATAGATGGTAGAAAGCTTTGGAAACTAAGCTATAGATAATAGATATATGTTTGGTAGAATAAATCGTATATTTCTTGTCTATTTTTTTACTGAGTGTAGGATTTATATCAATATTCAGTTATATTTAGTTAAATGCTCCTTACATTAGTATGAACTTGATTTGTTCGTCCCCAATACAAAATACTAACAGCATGTAAAAGTAATACAAGTATTCTACTACAGACCTGTCCTATGAATTTTTTCTACGTGTCTCCTAATATATGCTGTATATAGGCTAACTTTGCTTACATATGTAGATATACCTACCATATGACTAAGTAAATGAATGTAATGTGGACTACCACAATATAAAAAAAGTTACCAGAATAAATTCCACAGAAATGTAATTTCGTTTTTCAATAATGAAATTATTAAAATTGTCTGCATATTTATTTTCTGTAAGAGGTCATCGTGGCTGGACCTAAATCCATTTCAATCTTAAAATACCAGTCTTATAGAGCACTATACTTGATGGATCACTACTCTAAGCGCGCAACTTTTTGCAATAATCCCAAAGCCATTGTAACATTTTGCAAAGTCAACGAGAGCAATTTTTTTCGATACTTTTTTGAAATCCTATTTTACGGATTTAAAGGGATTTGGACACTTTGTTGTGGCAACAATGACGTTTGTGGATAGATATTTGTTTTGATTTAGTACGTATTTAGTGTTGTAGAGATTTCCCACGACGCCGTATCTGGAATAAAATACAGGTGACAAGGTGAGTTGAGTAGGTAGTTTGTATTATATCTTGGTATGATTAAACATAAAATCTTGTTATATTTTCTGTTAACACCTGCTATCTAATGAGTCACAGACACACACACACACACACACACAGACTATTGGATGCATAAGTAACCCAGGGATTCGTATGAGTACCTTGGTATTGATAAAATCAATTTCTGACAAAAGTTTGGAAATAAAATTGATCGAAACCGATTATCTTGTATATTCATATTTTATAAAATGTAAATCCTTTATTTGCTTGCAGGATAAGTTAATTAAGATTTAATTGTGTTAAATTAAAAGGTACAGGTTCTATTTAGAACAACAAAATCTATTTGTTGTTCTAAATTAAATAAAATAAAATATAATGAAATAAATCAACGATTAATTTTAACTGAGTTTGTCATGTTATATTTCATGGTTATATTTTTTGGACTGTTATCAATGAAATTTTGTTCCACACAGTACCTCACCATCCTAATCTAAAACAAATCAAAAACTCAAGATAAACACAAATAGGAAGCCATATTTTCCACCGATACCCAACCCGCTGGCGCGTCCGAAAAATAGTAGATAATCTAACTTTTTCTAACTCCCCTGGTTTTCTATCAGCCAGTCTAACTTGAACCGATCTTTCGAACAACACGTCTGAGAAGGTAGGTCTGGTAAAATAGAACTGGTTATTCGGGGGCGTAAGAAAGGGAAAAAGCAGCAAATCATTACTGACAGTTGACCAAACGGGGTGCGTGCCCCTAAAATATGTATGAGGCTGCGAAAGCCCTGTTATGGTGTCCGAATGTTGATAAGCCAAGTACTGGGGCTCGGAGATTGCAATGGGGGACATGATTAGGATTGTCGCGAATTGCTTTCTGGGATCGCTTTGAATTTTTTATGCCGACTGAATTTTTTATGCTCGATTTTATTTGTATTTTTTCGCATAGTTGTATTTTTTTGAATCCATTCTGCCAGACTATATAGGTATATACTATAGTTAGATCTCACCTACTTTACGGTAGTAAAGATTTTTTAATATTCTGTCTATCACCACCTAGAATCGTGAAACAGACTATTAATAATGGTTAGGTCATAAATTCTGATGGCCAGTACTCACACCTATACCCCTTTATGCCGCCAATCAGTAATGCATTCGCGTTACTGTTCCGGTTTGAAACGTGTGGTTGCTGGTGAAATTACAGGCAGATGAGACATTACACCTTTACGTCTCAGAGTTAAGGCACATACGACGTGACTTAGGTCTTGTTTCATCAAAGTATGGGAGGACCCAAGTCATATTGCTTGCTATGGGCAGATGTTACCACTTAACATCACGTGGGCCATCTGCTCGTTCCGTAATGTTATCACATAAAAACAGACACCTATGCCATCATATAAGTACCAAGAATTAGTAAATAAACTAAAATTATGTACGTTCCGTCACAGCCACCACAAAAAAAAACTGTCTCGGACTTTGGCTAAACCTTACTTCGAAAATACGAGAAAGTCGTAACGCGATAGCCACTGCGAGATGTTTGCAGCACAAATGTTATTTGCTTTGCCGAATCCGAGGACCAGTGGTGGTGTCACATTGCTTATCTAAATAAAATAAGCCCTAGTTCACCAAATTATAAACTGGGTGTTTGCTGAAAAGATTTCCTATTAAGTTTTCTGTTACAAAAATTATGGTCTATATACGAGTAAATAGGCCAAAGGCAAATATGTAAATACTAAATATATATAATACAAATATAATATAATAAATATAATAACATGTCTTCTTTGTTTGTGATTGGTTTTTTATTCAGTATCTATTATTATAATTATGAACTTTAGTGTTAGCAGTAAAAAAATATTAAAGTTTTTCCAAGAACAAAATATTTGAGTACAACATTTGAATTTTACTTCCATTTTTGAATGGTTTCCCAAATTTTAAGTAATGATTAGGTATGGTCAAATTTCGGTCACTTTGGTACTAGTCTTCATAATAACTGTATCAATGTAACCCACAGTTAAGTGTTCGTAAACTTGGCCCTTTGCCAAATAAACTTAATGTTTGTTTGTACGTACTGGCGACGACATTCTCAAAGGCAGATAAGTGAATAGATTTTCTGTAAATTTTCTAGACCTTAGGTTATTTTTATAACACATAATTTATTTACATATCACTAAATTAAAAAAATTTTGTCTACATGGATAATTCATTTGTGTGGCCTCAAAAGATCTCAAAAGAGAGCTTTTGATCTTCATTCTAATATTTTTTCAAAAAGTGAGCAAATACTGAATTTTGTGATTGCATTTTTGAAATCTAAAGCAAGCGTCTTTATATTTCCTTCAAAACGTTTCAATGCAGGCCACAGTATGACAGTGACAAATAGTTAACTAATAATAGGTACTACTATTGGTATTATGAGCAAATAAAACAAATTATGGTATATTGCTTTAATATTATATATTTTTATTATATATTTATTGTATAATTAAATATTATAGTCAAATAACGTAATATATAAAACATGACCAAACAAGAATATATCAAAGACTTTCCTGAGAAGCCTCTAAAATTATTTACCGAACATTTACGAGGCAAATTGGTGTATCAATATTATTTGCGAATCCAAGTTTGCTGAACCTTCACAAATAAGTTATCATAACTCGTTATAACGGAGCGAAGAAAAAATATGCTCGTGTTTGATCGCCCTCAAAAAGAACTACTGTCGCAAAGAGTATGCACACATATAATAACAGAAGGGACATCATGTTCTTACAAACAGTGGAGCAGTTTTAACTAAACTCAAAGTACGAACTGATATCTTATATTTATTTCACGTCTCCAAGTTATTTCTTTAAAAATTAGATAGTAATACAGGCTTCTAGCCTACCTCTAGGACCAGTATCTCATAAAACTGGGTTTTCACAAAAAAAAAAACTTTTTTATTTTACATGTGTGTTTTTTTGTGAGGGACGATAAGTGTATTAGAATTATTATTATTATTATTATGTTTTATGTTACTTTTGCATTTGATACCTAAGCTTAGATTTGATAGTGTAAACAGAATTCAGATAAATCTCGATTCGACCGCGATTCTATGTATACTGGATAAAACAAATGCAGAGCGTTGATAACTAAAAACTGTTGCAATACTACTAGGGACTTAAAATGATTAAAGTGCGCCTTAAAGAGGCTCCTTTCGTGCACGAGAAACATGTCCTCAAGTTCCTAGGTCATGTCGCTTTCCTCACAATATTTGCCTTCACCGTTTATAGGACTTGGTACTACGCACATACATTTTTCAAGTGTAAATACTTATTGGTGCACGTCAGGTTTTGAAGCAGCGGCCTCCGGATTTCACACTCGGGGTCTGTACCACTGTGCCACCAAGCTCTCGCAACAAGATACAAACCCAGGCATACCCTCACAGAGACGCTGATCTCGTAGGCGTTCCATCTCCATAGATCAGACGCCCCGCAGTCCACAGATAGTCAATCACATACGCTCTCCGCGTCTTTACCTCGCTCCGTCTACCGGAATAAAAGCTTCGCATGACCTGCACACTGAGACATTTTACATATATCTTCTGAATTTCAAGTGGGGAACTTCTATCTTATTCCTTATATCTATGGCTGTTATTTCCTAAAAATGTTGTTAGCCCGTCTAAGATTTTGTATATTTCAGTAGCAGTTTAACTTATGCCAAGTTCAAGGGGAAGCACTGTCATCATACCCATTTCCATCTCCAAGCTGTAATGCAGTTGTGTTACTGATACCATTTTGAAAGGCTGGGGTTACTGGTGAAATTAATAGCACATGAGATATTCTATTCCACCTTCAAGTATACGGGCGCATACGATGCGACTGGAATCTTTTTGTAGGGGAGGACCCAAGTTGTATTGCTTGTTATGGGCAGGGGTACTACTTCAGACTAGGTGGGTCATCTGCAGTAATTTTGTCACATAAAAAAACTTATTATAAAACGAATTTATTTATCACATTAAAATCCAAAACGAATACTATCATTCTGCTTGTTTTTTTAAAATGTTTCTAAGTCTAAAATCTCAAGAGGTTTTTGATTGTAATACGAGTACCTAGTGTTTTTGACCTTTCTAACAGTACAATAAAGATTAACCCTTTAAAACCCAAGACAAATACAGTAGGATTGTGTCAATATGACCCTTCAAACTGTAGTCTTCGTGAGAACTCGGAAGACTATACACTACACCTGGACTTAAGTGACGTAACTGTTCTGAAGCAAAACCCTTTCGGGTCCAAGAGACGCAAAGGTTTATACCAAGGGTTAAGAAAGCAGGTGACGACAGATGCTTTCTGATTCGCGCGAAATTATCTACCGTTAAGCGGCATATTTGTGATCTCACGACGTCTGATGAAGTGTGAAAATTAATGGTTTCTTTTCAACTTCAACGACGATTTCGTGTAAACATAACCCTCGTAATAACTTAATGCTTAGATTTTTTTCTGTAACTTTAATTATGTTAAATACTGGATACCGTCTTCAAGTTGTTCTAACTTTAACATAAATGTCGGAAATTTTTTGAGTAACGTTTGACATGAATGTCATTATTATATTTTTCTGGTTCTCTTTTTATGCGAACTTTGTGGTGTGAAACAAATTATATTAGCAGCATAAAATCAGTTTTTAGAATGAAAGTTTAAGTATGCCTTTTAGGGATCTTTTTATATCGATGGTAGTCCATTGCGATCATATTTTTTTTATATTATTAACTGAATTTAGTTTTACGAGAAGACTGAGGATACAATCGTTTTTAACTAAGACTAAAAGCTAAATTAGTAAAAGCTTTTTAACTAAAAAATGGTTAAGCGTTACTGTCATAATGTTACAATTTTTAATTTCTTTTCAAATTCCCATAGCACCACCTAGCCCCAAATTAAACATAGCATTTACTACGGGTACCAGACAACCGATTAAATACTTATATACATTTTTCGTATATTAACACCCAGGCACAGAAGAATCATCTACGTTCGCCACGCAATTGTTTGTTCTGGGTGGGAATTGAACCCGCAGAATGCAGAGTTACTACCGCGCAATAGAGATATAACGTCCGATACTCGTCACCCGCACTGGAAAAGCAATAATAAGCAGTTAATTCGTTAAAACCACCCCCACAACACGTCAGCCCTCAAGAGCCCAGTCCCACTTGATATAATTAATACACATTGAGAAAGCATCGGTGAACCCTCCGCATCAAAGAAGCCGGATATAAACTAACCGCCTTTTCTTTACGCTCTTAAAAAAGTAAAAAAAAACACAAAGCATCGGCCAAAAGGGTTAGTGGCACAAAAAGAGAAGAAAAAAAACCTCGTCAATGTTACGCCAATTTTGCTCTCAAGGAAATTAGATATCCTCTTACAATAGACGGTATTTTAACCCTTTGTTGAGTGTGTGGGAATGTGGGTATCTTGTGATAACGGGAAGGTTTTTTTATCATCTGAACGACATGTGTGAACTTTTTATCTGCCTTGAACCTTGCTGTTTCCGCTTAGTATTGCCAAGTTTAGTTTTTAATGAACGCTGTTTTTGGAACGTTGCGATTTATCTTAATCTGGACTCACAGTATTCTGCGCTGTAAGTTATGTTTTCAAATCGCATTCAAGACAAAAAACTGAAGCTCGTTGATGTTTGTGCTGTGTTATTATTTAGGGATTAACGAGAAAAATATTATTATTATTTTATCAGTTACCTAGTTCTCATAGTACAAGATATGCTTAGTCCGAGCGTGACTCGCATAATGCTGACATCAAATTAAGTCCGCTGTGTGTTATTATAATAAAATTAATCTATAAATAGAATTATATAAGATTATTAAATTTATACGTGATTGATTTGCATATTTTTTCGTTTTTATACATGCCAAATGTAAACTTTCGCGTGTTATCAATTCAAAATTAGACTTTATTTTATTTTGTTATTTTCTAGTTGGTGAGTTGGCTTCTGTTTAAGCCACTAGGTTCAATTTGACAGAGAAACATTACGAAACTAGTTCCCGCAAACCAAACGAGATGAAACAGAAAACGTTGGAGCGGCGGTCGCGGATGCTGTAATTTCCCTCAGGATGTCTCTCAACGAGGATGACTGATGTCCGGACGGACTGTTACGTATATTATGAAACGTATATATGTATTTATTAGGAAAAGTTGTACAAACATGTGGAAAAAACAAGATTTGGAGATAGAAAAATATTAATCTATAAATAGTATAAAACAAATCACTATAATAATAAATAAACTTTAATCAAAATAAACGTACAAACTCCAAGAACAGAAAAATATGGAAAAGAAATATATTATCCGAAGGGGTACATTTATACAATAAACTTCCAAACGAAGTTAAAGAAAGTCAAAATTTTAGAATCTACAAAAATAAACTAAAAAAATATATTTTGAATGAAAATTATTAATAATATTACAATTGTCAGAAGTAATAAACCACTAAAACATATAATTCAAAAAATACTAAACAAAACTAAGCTCCTGGACTATTAACTTCGTTTAACTAGTAATCAGTAGTAATCTAAAATAGTAATGTACACATGACCTGGGCGGGAAATGAACCCGCGTCTTTGTTAATAATAATTTAAGATCACTTTAAGTACAATGTTAACACAAGATCATTCTTTTTAGAAATCCAATTTCCAAAAGCATTTTGAGCATAATTTCGCTGGAGCAAAAATGAAACGCGATACATGGCTGAACGCTCAAAGCCTCAGCCATCATCTTTGATACTGTTTTAATCCAGGATGTAAAGTATATTGGAAGCCACGTGCTTATAGTGTGTGTGATTATTAAATGTTAAGCCTTATTGCAGTTAGGCCGATCTTTACTGACTCCTACTTTCATTATATGGTTCAGATGTTGAGCAGACATGCATCGAATGTTGTCTTTGAATTGGAGAGGGAAGTATCGTGTCAAAACAATATGCAATGCCCTATTATTTATTACTGTCATATTATAATGGCATATAAAAAAGTGAAAAGCTTAATAATGACATATATTTGTTATGTTATAATTGATGCAAAATCATAACTTTAATTTTAAGTTAGCTGAATTAGTTTCATTGTATTTTGTATATATTATTTACATATTTATTTTAAATTGTTTTTATTTTATAAATGAATTATGGATTAACTACATAAATAAATGTGAATTAATTTCCATGTTCACAGAATTTTCAAGACGCAAGATAAAATACACGCGTATATACACACGCAAAATTACAAGTCACCGCTCTGGCGACAACCCTACATTCCACCTTTGTACTCCAACCCCATAAAAACTCATACGATACCATATACTCAAATTCCATTGAAGCTTTTGTACGTCACGTAGCAACGTAGCGTCCCACCGACTCTGCAATGAAGAGCGTACAAATCAATAACGTGCTGTAAAGTTAATCCTAAAAACTCAGGGTCTTGGATTCTCATTGTATCCAGAATTCGGAAACCATTAATCAGTCTGCGCCAGTATCATCAATATAGCATTATGTGCGATACGTCCAAGTATTCGATTGTATATTCTGGATCGATTATGTATCGATAATTCGATTTTAGCCTCGTATTGTGACGAGGCAGTGGCAGTCCATCATATGAAAATGCTGCCTGTCATTATGGTAATGATTTGTATAAGCTAGACTAGATGCCAAGAGAAATAGTCTTTGTATTGTATTAATGTCAGTTAATACAAATAATATTATGTAGAATCAAGGCATTTCACTGTATGAGTAGGCAGAGGCTATATATGCCACTTTTCACTTTGTGGGTTACACTACCGTGGGATCGTAGACGTGACAATTTGTGAGGGCAGAGACGCCATTGTTTTCCCACGAAAAACTCGGCTAACACTTTCCTCCAGCGTTTCATACCCAATTTAATCCAACAGTTAGGAAAAATCAACGAAATAACCAACAAGTCCCGACGATGTCAGTTTAAATATTGAATTCTAATGCCGAGTAACAAGTTTGCGCTACAGTGACCAAAAAATTAAATAATATGACACATTAAACTATATTTTGCACACTTTTTTATTCTTTTTGTTCCCCCCTCGTTTCTGGAAACCCCAATGGGTGGCCATTACCTACCCGCAGTGCAAAATTATCGCACAGTGGGTGCTTGAAGAAATATATAATGTAAATTTATTAATGTGTTATTTTCTATTTATTTTGAGACCAGTTAAACTCAAAATTAGAAAACAGGTGTCCTTTTGCGTTATTACGAACATGAGCATATTGGAAATTCCATGCATAAGTACCTATAGAATACAAGTTCAAAGTTATTTCTTACGATCTCTTTAAGATAGTCACAGAATAAATTTTTAAATCATACGTTTAATTTCATAATCGTATAAATTAGGTTCGTTTGAGACTAAATGCACAGGTTCAAATAACAAAAATGCGGAAAAAATATTCAGATACACAACAACAAAAAACTTTGTTTCGTATACAAATATCATGTAACACAACATTTTCTCACTAATTTAATTAAATATATTTGTGTTTAAAATATACTATGTATTTATTGTGTACATGCAGTGCTTTAAAAGAGGCACATTGAATGCACAGAGATAATTCCAGTCAGTCTTATTTGCTAAAATAGCGCCTTTTCAACCCTAACCGACCGATATAATGGGAAGAAATATTTTAGATTTTGCTAGCTCAGTTGGTAGTAACTTTGTCTTCTGCTCTGTAGGTCGTGGGATTGATTCCAACCCAGGACAAATATGAGTGAAGAACAAAGCTTCTTGTACTGCCTGAATGTTAATATGTATGTACAAAAAAGTTTCTATAAGTAATCTATTAGTCATCTGCTTCCCATATTACAAGCAATAAATAGTTTAGGGCTAGATGACGCTGTGTTCACGAATATTTTTATTTAATTAATATACTTAATAAATTGATCCCTGGGATATTAATTTGCTTCTAATAACGAAACTACCGTAACATTTACATGAAAAAAAGTTCAACACGCAAGCTGTCGCATCTAAAATCATTTTTTTTTATTATTAATGGTTAACCCTTTGTCGATCCGGACCCAATCGATTTCCGATCCCCGAGGCTCAATACAATGCACATTTTAAAATTTAAAATCCGATATCTGTATAGGTTTTTTATGCAACTACGATGCATTTTTAACCCTTCACCGTATGTCTGTTTTAGCGGTGCTCAACTTGGGTGGATAAGTACGCGTGACCTTATGTTTAGAATATTATTGACGTTTCCAAGCCATTTCTTTATGAATTCTAGGGAAATAAAGTTTTTGTCTTTGACTACCCCTATTAGGTACGACAAGAACCAAGTCGCATCGTATTCGCCCGTAACTCTGAGACGTGTGGGTGGAATGTCTCATGTCCCTGTAATTTCACCGGAAACCACACCTTTCAAACCGAAACACGGTAACGTGAATACGTTACTGCATGGCGACAGAAATGGGCATGGTGGCAGTACTTCCCCGGACGAACTTGACGAGAGTTCTTCTGCTCTCAAAACGTTTTGGGTTATGATAAATGTTTTGTTTTTTAATTTGCCATTAGAGCTCCTGTCTCACTATTCGTGTCTTTGGCTCTCTTGAAACAGTCTGGTGAAAGGATTAAAGATATTCTTCACTCCACTACAGTTCGCCTCCGCTTCTCCGTGTATGTTTACATTTCTAACAATATAATTTGTTTTTTGGTAGGTAAGTAAAATCTTTAATCTGAACCATTGAACTACTGAATCCATATTGTTTACTAGGTAGGTACTTCTTATATTAAATCTTTTTTTTTGGGTAACAGACAATAAACTATAATCAAGTATTTGTTGGAGATCACCACGTAATTTATTTCAGTTATACAAAAGTATTAGTATTAAATTCTTAACATACTTATTTGTCGTGAGTAAGCAAAGCAAGCATTACGAAATATAAATTAATGAAAATACATCACTAACTCTAGTTGACCCTCTAATTTGACATACAACAAAAACTTTCCTAGTAACTATTTATGCATTGAAATATTAAAGTTTATAATAAATGTATACAGTATAAGAGCTCAAAAGGAGCTTCGTTGAGATGCAATTTAATCCTTTCACCACACTGGCTTGAGAGAACCAGTGATACGATAAGGAGTATTAATATTAAAGTAACTAAGCCGTCAGCTCGTTCAACCAACAGCATAACATAAAAAAAAACCTAAAACTTTTCGCAAAACTTTGAGATCCAGTGGTCGCGGATTGTGTAACCGCGTGGCGTCTGTACGTGACAATTTAAACAAATTCTGGGCCATTTGGCTTCTGGGGTAGCTCGGCTTTTTAAGGACTTATTTTGAATAAAAAAACGCGCCATTGAATCACAGGATGGGATGCGGGACGAGTGTGGTCTGACTACGAGTGCAAAGTTTTTACAAAGGTGCATATTTTTTACAGAAGTACATGGAAGAGTATAGTGCATCGAGTGATTTACATGCAGAGACACAATCAGCAATGAAGATGCCGACTAAGAAGAAGATATTTTTTATGCATTTACCTCCGTGTTTTGCATCGTGCGGGACATCTGATTTCCATACTGATAAAAACTTAATAACTATTTTATTTTTCGCACGAAAATAATAACCAAATTCATCTTATTAAACTTTTTATTTTATGCTATAATTATCTGGATAGAATAACTTAGTATTTTTATATAATTAAAGTATATTTTATGTAGATAGAACTTGAAAGAAAATCATTCATATATTAGTTGTTGCAAATCTTCCTATTTTTTCATATGACTGGTCATTTGTGTGCAACGTTTTATGTGACGAACATAGATGTTTGTTTTGTGTCTGGATGTTAATATGCATTAAAATAAGTGTATATGTTTGCAAAAGTATATAAGTATTCTATCAGTTGTCTGGTTCCAATAGTACAAGCTATGCTATAATTTGGGGCTAGATGGCGCTGTGTGAAATATCCACTAATGTTTATTTTTATTTATATATTTCCCTAGCACCTAAACAAATTGGCTATAAAAAACCAAGAATAATAAACTTGAAACAAGGCTAGAAATATATTCTCTGACAATGTTTTTGAATAGAATGCCATATGGGATTGACAATGGCGACCGATTCCATCGAGAAAGCTCTCCCAATAATCCGGCCTGGCGGGAGATCGAGTTAACGGAACCCTCTGGGAGGATTTAGTAAGTCATATTTGATAAAGTCTCGGTCCTTGGTGTTGAAGGGAATTTTCCAAGGAATATTATATGTGATGCAGTTTTTAGAGATCGCTGACTGGCTTAAGGCGACGGCATCTCATCTCAGTCAAAAAATGTATGCTTTTTTGTAAATTTAATAAGCAAATTGGCATTAGTCAGGGATTCCACTGCTACTAACATGTACGTAATGTGTATATTTGATACTAACATAAGTGGGCGTTTATTTTAACATTAAAGACGCGACGATCGAGACAAGATTAGTTAATCTAATAACCGTTTAAAAACCGAATTTCTACGATATAGTTAAATGAGTTTTAAGAGATAATTTTTGGGTATTAATACGATATTTCGGTACAGTTATGTTGGACACTATTCCAGGATAACTGAAGTCTAACAATAAAATAATACTTACCTACTAGTAATATCTTCGACTGTTCATAGTTTCATAAGTTATTATCATCTCAACAATTCTATTTGTCAATGTTTAAGTTTTTTTCGCATAGAATAAAATACGCGTAACAAGTGCTAAACCTATTTTTCCCTACAGTTAACTCAGTAAAAAATTTCTTCCAGTACTCGTAAAATACTATGAAAATGTGAATGCAATTGAACTCCAGCGAATCGTAATTCTAACACACTGATTCCTAGAATGACTGATTTCCAGAAGGGTCAATCAGGCAGTTCCATCCAATAGCAACAATCCATCAAGTTCCACCCACACCGTGTTGTTACCCAGATACAATTTATTAGGGAGAGACAGACCAATTTATATAGAGGTTCACTTATAATTGAATGTAAAAAATCGCCTGTTTGGCGCCCAACTTGGGGCGCGAGGGTGTGACGAAACGCTCTTATTATAATTTTAATATTATATGTGCGACATACGTTCTATAACAGTATGATGCGCATATGTTTTGTGCCTTTTGAATGTATACATTTAATGAAATATTGTTGTTCATATTGATCGTAATTCATAATTCGTTTATTCGCAAGAATATACCTACAATACAGAGTGTACATAAGAGACCCAAGATTTAAGAACACGTTTTACGCTGAACTGTCATTCAAGTTGCACAAGCTGGGTATCGAATGCAGGACCTCTCTCATCTATCTTCACTCAACTTAATACCTAACTTTAGAATGCAGAGCAATAAGTTAGTTAAATATATTAGTGACATCTTTATGCAGAGTTAAAATAACAAATTTATATCAAAATAGCCAATCAAAATGCATTCCAAAATCAAAGAGATAAACATAAACAGAAGGAACTACTGTATTAAAACGCCCTCTATATTCATAACGCGTCAGCAACTATCACAAATAATATCACCCCCAAAGATGCATTCGCAAAGAAATGTATCAGAAAATGTATATAAAGCAGCATTGTTGATGTACTCCAGTGTGGGTGAAAACATTTACTAGATACGACTTATTTTATACTTGTCGGCTGTGGCTCTGAGGTATGTTACTCACTTAGTATGAGCACTGCGAATATGGTATGGCGCTGTTTTTATTTACTTATATCACCGCAAACAATTATATATTTTATATATTAAATATTATGTTGTTATTAAGTTTTACCAGAAATTCAAACATCTAACCGAATGAAACTTTCTTATAGAGAAATCTCTTTTTCTATAAAAAAGAGACTTTTTTAGTTAAGTTTATTGTAATCGTGCCCACAAAGCGACAGAGCACCGAATAAGGCATTTCTATGAAGAAACAAAGTTTTTTATTATTTTTGTTTTACAACTGTGTATCTTTGTTATGAATGTGGGATGTAAACTTTTTATTAGAATTGATATATTTTAACCAAAAACCATTTTATACACTAAGCTTCTTGTCGCATCTAGTTTGAAATCTCTGTATCTTGGTAGGCGAGTGCGGGCGGCCGTATGATTCTTGTAGGGAGATATGGGATTCTCAAAGATATAAGGCAGTCCAACTAGACTGGACTGAAGGGGTTCATTCAGCAGAATACTTCAAGCGTGACTAACGTTTGAGCAATATAAGGTGGATATCTGATGGGATAAGCAGGTACGCCCTCCTATATGTACTATTTGTTACTGAAATAAGTATCAGGTAAAAAAAAAACTTAAGCACTTTGACTTTGCAGGATGAGGTTATCTATGTACGTGGGTAAGTCTTCTTTAGTATACGTTATTATATTTTGATGTATTTTACAATAATTAGTCAGTATCTACTTGTCTTATGCTAAAGATAACTAGAGCTAGAGATTGAAACTTGAACCATGCTCAGAACTGGATGAAAATGCAATACTTCAAAGCTCGCTTTCCTATCTACCTGTTCATTAGGGTTCCGTATTAAACCCGTGTTGGGTTTAATGCTATTTGATGGGTTCCAAAATACAGGTAATTATCAAAAAAATTGGCGCAAAAATATCTCTAGAAATATTTTACTAAATCACAAGTCGCGTATATTCTGTCGCTGACATAACAATAGCAGATATAAAAATATATATGTGCATATGAAATATTTTTGTGTACAATGTTAGCCAAATCCCTACACCAATAACACTTGGTCACGTAACATACCAATGGTTCGATACGAATGCGAAAGCGATGATTGTAGATATACCTCGTAAAGAATATAAGCTTTTACGTGTATCAGTAGCGCGTGACGTGGCGGCGGAATGTGGCCTCCAGTACTTGTTGTGTCGTCTCGTAAGGAATACATAAAAATAAGAAGATTTATATACTGGCAACACATGAAGATCCTTTGACTCAACCGTTCATCTATGTTATTAACCTAAAATTTGGGAGGCTACGTTGCTCACGTCCGTAGGTAAATAATGTGATTTGAGGTGTTAGAACGAGCTGACGGCCCACCTGATGTTAAGTGGTAACCGCCGTCCATAGACAACAGCAATACGACTCAAGTCCTCTCCATACGAGATGACTCAAGTCACATTGCGTTGCGTCCATTACCCCGAGACGGGGATGTTACGTTTCATGCTCCTGCAATTTCACCGGCGCCCACTCCCTTCCACCGGAACACATGAACACGAGTGCATCACTGCTTGACCGCAGATTACCAGGTGTGGTGGCAGTACTTCTCCGGGCGAACTTAGCCCAAGTTCTACTGCTACTTTGAGTTAAAATTCTGAATATTATATATTATTTTAACAAAAAAGGAATCATTTCCCCGTAGGTTTCACGAAACAATACCACGTGAAAAGGCGCGCAATACCTCACGAGCCACCTTCATCGGCCCGATGACGTCATAAAACAAAAGCCCACCGAAGAACTCGTAAACTGGTTCCCAATAATCCGACGTCAGCGGAAAAATAGCCATAGTAAAAACTCCTATCCGTACCTAATAACCCGAGAATATTATCACAGAGTCGTCGGGTCATAACCCGAAATTGGTTTCGGGGTCCGTAAGTCCCCAGTTTTATATGTAGCATTATGAAGGCCGTCAAACGAATTCACGTAGAAAATCGAATCTATATACGGTGATATTACCGTCTCTGGCTGCCTCGAGATAATAAAATAATATACCTCTTTTTACGCTGTCGGTTACCGGTTGGTACCGGTGACCTGTGCAGTTTTATGAATTGAGTATGATGTATGTGGGGGGGCATTTGAGATCCGTATTCTGAGGGGGTTAGGTTTTATTCGGGTATTGTATACCTGACTAAAGAAACCTGAGAATTCAGTCTCTGCCTGAGGCTTGGTGGGCGCAGCGTGAAATAACGTTAACGGTCTTGGGGGACGCATCAACACGTAGCAAATAAAATTATTAACCCATACAAAAATCGTTAAAAAATTAAACAGAGTAAATTAAATTTCACTCGCTTCCAGGTAAGTAATATTTAAATGGATACGAAAAAAATCACAGATATACCCAGAAACTTTTTTCATTCGGCCCTCGCGGAATAACAAAAAACTTAAGAACAAAAACGTATAAAGTGCCATAAAGGAGCTTTCTTATGTGCCGCCGCAAAATCTCCGAGATGGAGTAATCGGGCATTTTACATAAGAAAATAATATATTATTCAAAATCCACACTCGAGCTCACCGTCCCATATACTTATCGGTAATAATGCTCTCTCTCCATTGCTGCCCGGGAAACGTAGGTAACTCACAATTTTCATTTTTGTTATTTTCAGCCAAACTCACATCTGACATGACGAAAACATCAGGTGTCGTCATTCACAATAAAAAAAAATGGCGTCATTATCTGAAATTCAAATAACAATCGATGATAAGAAAAATTAGAAAGCTATTATAAGAATATGCGACTAAAGAAAAACTGGTTTCCGAGACCCCTTATTAAGGTTTCAAGCCATACAACGACATCTACAACTTCTTTAGTCCTATTTGAGCCGTACTCAAAGTTTTCCCGTGCTTTTACTAAGCCCACAAGACAAGCCAGTGCCAAAGCCAGTGACAAGAGTAGTAAAATAATACAAAATACGAATTAGTGTTTCAATTTGAAACTCTTTATTACTAGTAATGGCACCTACGATCATGAGTCTAAATCAAGAAGTACCAAAAGAAATTAAAGTTATTATAATATTATTTATTTGCAGAGAATAATCAAAACTCCACTTACCACCACTTTACATCTACCGTCAAGCCCACCTCTAGGCTCCTTGAAAATAAAAATAGAAGCAGTGAGACTCGAGAAAATCCTCTCCGTGTCTCCCTATTATGATATTTCTTGATTCGGAGAACCCCTTTGACTAGGGGCTCTTATAACTTGGAAAAAACCCCCGTGAATGATACAGGATAATGTTATGTTGTGTTTAATTTTGATAAAGGTACAAGTGATGGTTTCACAATACAAATTTATTGCATTTTTGGTTAAATCAAATTTAACTCAATTATAATTTCGAATCAAGAAATCTACTCCAAAAACGTTCAGTTTATTATCATATTATTGTCATATTATAATATATCACATACATCCAAAAAGCTAGATGTACTCGTCATCGTTCGTATGTAAGGTCCCTCGAAGGTTGTCTGGCGGAGATCGCTTTTAGCGGTAAGGCCACCCATTGTGCCATTTATATGTTTAACCGTAATTTTGTATGTTTCTTACTAAGTTTCTTAATAAAGTTATATTTATTTTCAACCGACTTCAAAAGTATCAGGAGATTCTCAATTAGATGTTTATATATTTTTTCATGTATGTTTGAGCATAATTCATATATATATATATGAAAAAATATTTTTTGTTCGAAAGAAATTTATACCGAAATGGTCACGTTTCACATTTTCGTCAAAATCGATTCAGTAGTTTGGTTTTTAAATCAAAATAACTAGAAAAAATATGCCATCCAAGTACGACAAAACAAACCATCATTCTCGTTCAGTTGCGATGAAGTCGGTTTTTCGTTTTGCGGCGCAAAATAATTATATTGTAGGTCTGTCAACGTAACGTAAACGATTCTATTTGACGAAAAAACAAAACTATCTACACACCTGGTGTAGTGTCCAAACGCCAACTTATATATATTATTTATCCAAAAGGCTACAGATCCAATAAATTTCCATCTCTCCGTACCAATATCTCACAAGATCATGAATCTTAAACTAGGGCGAGGCAAATAAAAAGTGTGGCGTGTCCCCTTCTTGAATTATGAAAACATCGATAAATATACGAAAAGGCCTCTGTGGGCTGGAGCACATGAGACTTGGAGATCTTGGGGGAATAATACAGTACACTATATATAGTAAATATAAAACAGTAGATTTTGAAAGTATCTAAGATAAATTTTAAGAGCAGCATAATTACACAGAACTCAGTAACGCATTCGCCTGTGTTCCGGTGTGAAAGGTATGATTGCCGGTGAAATTACAGGCACATGAGACATTTCACCTACACGTCTCAGAGTTACTTGAAATATTGAATTTTTGATGTGATAAAGTTACGGGACGAGTTGATGTTCTTCTAGGTGTTAAGTGTTAACCTCTACCCATAACAAAGCAATACTTGGGTTCACACAGCCACACCTTTTAAACCAAAACACATTAACGCCAATGCTACTTGGCGGCAGAAATTGATATGATGGCAGTACTTCCCCGGATGAATTTGGCATTAGTTCTACTGCTTTAATATCTTTCATACACCGAAATCGAGAATCTTTGATCTGTTAGCTTTATCCTAAATTTATGATACGCAAAATTTGCAAAAATATTTCTGGTGTCGAATCCTAATTCCAGAGCGCTTCTATGTATCGAGTGCCTAAGTAAATACCTACAAGTCCAAGTTATAAATTGGTAGAATTGTGTGCAAACGAGTCGGTGTTCGAATTAATGGATAAATCGCCGGCAACCCGCCGATATTTCAGCCCTCACTAACCCCAACCTTCGAAGCCTATCGTTTACGTACCGTATAAAATGTCAGGAGGTCCTAGCTTGTGCTGTAATTTACGTAAACGTTGTTATTGTAAAGCCTGAAATATTGATTGTACAGTTTCTATTACCAATATTCTGTTTATAAATTTGGCGGGCTGTGTAAGATTACATTTATATTTGTATTTAATGCTGGGTTTTTCATATTATAATAATTGAATACGTTTCAAAGTTGCAGGATCGCTATTATCAACTTTTAGTGCCTTCAAAGTAAATTTTGTGAAATGTCTTTAATCATTTAAATAAACGTGTAGGTATGTATTCAACATTAAATAAATAAATATTTCTCACACAGCGCTCATCTAGCCCCAACTAAGCAAGGCTACGGGCATTTTTTTTGTAAATTCATACATTTTATCACCCAGATACCAAAACATACATAAACAACCGTCACACAAATGTTTGTCTTGTTTGGGAATCGAACCCACAACAGCGGGAAGACAGAGTTACTACCAACTGAGCTGTGAGGCCAGTAAAACTAGAGTTTGTAATATTTGGTTAATATAGTAAATACTTCTTGTCCACCAAACAACAGACATATAAAAACATTTCATTATACAAATGTTTGACCTAGATTGGAATTGAACCCACATACTAAAGCGTACTAAAGGCTATACTAAAGGCAGAGCATACCAACTAATCTCTGAGGCCAGTCATTGACACATTCCAATAATAAGTCTGTAAGTAAATAGATCAGTCATTCGCGATATAACAGCAATTAATTTGTTAAATCAATGTATAAAATACTTTGCACATTCATAGTCAGGACTCCACTCTATGATGACCTGTTACATTACAGTATCTACTAGTATTACTACAAATCTAGATATGCCTCATTTACCACCCAATTCACTGAGTGAGAAGTGTGTGTGTGGGGATGCCTATTTAGCAAGAGAAGACTATGAATCCTGTGCTTAGATCAGCTTGGCAAATGTGGAGGACGCAATGTCTGTTGCACAAGAAATCTATGGAGACGGTTAAAACGATATACGTTCATATTTGGTAGTATGTTCTGAAATTTAGTTACAAATTCGTCGTGAAACTTTACTTATTTCAGCCTCCAAGCAATAACTCCACCGTCACATTTAAGATATTCCCGTAACGGGTGCAGTATGATTCAAGTTGTTTCTTCTCACAAAAGATAGCAAGACCCAAATAGCTGCTTCTGCTACTTTACTGCAGACGTTACCGCTTAACAAAAGGCGGCCATCTGCTTGTTCATTCACTTCGCTTGTGTAACTTATTCACATAAAAACTGTAACTGCATCATAGCGAAACACACAAATTGTATCTATGACTATTGAAATTTCGTAATTTTTTAGGTGTCTGCGGTATCATGAGACACTCAGCGTCTCCACAGCTTCCGCTGTGCTTTCCATTTCTGTGAGTCCGGACGCGGCGGCGGGTGTTTGGTCACTGCCTGAAACATACATATGGCACGTTTAACTGGAACACCCAGGGCTGTCACTTTCGCAAACAACACAATGAAAAACAAAGACAAAAAATGAACATACAAAATAATATCAATTAGGAACTAAAATATAAATAACATAAAATAGTTCACGCTTCGCCTACAGACAGTTTTGAAAGACAAGAGAACAAAAATTGTATCAAGGGGACATTACAAACAATTTATCCTGTACACCTGTTTCTTTTTAATATCTAGAGAGGGAAACTGTGAAAAGACAGGTCAAACGTACATAAGATCAAAACTATATTAATATCCTAATATTAGATCTGGCCACATGTTTGAGGTCAGTAGGGACGCTGTGAAAATACGGGCTGAATGGACCCGAGATCAAAACTGTATCAAGGGGACATCACAAATAACTTGCTCCATTCACCTGTTTCTTATTGAGTTCATTACGTTGGGGAAGCTGTAAAAAGATAGGTCAAACTAAGGTGAAACGGACAAGATCAAAATTGTATCAAGGGTCCGCAGACCGGTTATTTTTATCCGAATACCACAACGTTATCTGGTTAAATGTGTATTTAGGGATGCTGTGTGAGGTCAAAGGTTTCCTATTCAATTTTTTTTCGTACCCAAAATTGTAGACTATAATATACTATTATTTGATTAGTACTTTATACTAAAGAAGTTGTGATTTACTGAGATACATAAGTTTAACCTACCAACTTTGAAGTATTTTCTTTAACCCCATAAGAAAAATACTACAAATACTGGATTGTACTGGACATTGCACAACGCCATCTAGCCCCAAACTAAGCAAAACATGATAGTTTTTGTTAATAAATACAGTACAGTACCTCAACATAACACCCAGACACAGAACAAAAACGGAGCTTCACATCATACATAATTCTCATATTATTAAGTTACTCCGTTAATTTTCACTTTATTCAATAAGAATTTACTCTTAATTAGTGTGTATTTGTGAGTGGTCAAAATAAATGTTTTTCTATCTTCTTTCTTTGTTAAGAGAATTTAGGTTTACTGAAATTTTTCAAAATTTCCGTTGACCGAAGATAATAAAATCAGTAACAATGCCTGTAAAGGTGTGGTTACAGAAGGTACGCACGGACAACCCTGCACCCCGTCGCGGTTAGATAGCGCCGCCACTGTCTTGATGTAACGCATTTGTAACGGGCCGATGTAAACACAGATACGTGCGCCATTCAACACCGTCTACCAATCTCCGCTCAACGCACGCCAGAAATGGTGGCAATTTGTTGTGACGACCATTTTGTTTTTATAACGATGTTCCAACGGAGTATTAGAACTAGCGAGCAAGTTAAAATGAGCTCCTGGCCAGCACTAATGCGGGAAGTTCTAGAAGTAATGGATTGTTGTGTGCTGTGTGATAAAAGTGAAACAGATTCCATACGTGTGAACTTAGGTGTTTGTTCTGTGACTGGCTGTTAATATTTAATAAACGTTCATGGGAATTTCACACAGCGCCATATAGCCCTAAAGTAAGCTAAGCATAGCTTGTCTCATGGGAACCAGACAACTGATATAATACTTATATATATTTTTTATAAGCCAGAAATACTACCAACTGAGCTGTGAGGTCAATCAGAATGAAAGGTGGAATTATTTGGTAATTAAACTTGAATTAAATCAAATATAACATTTCTCGTCATAAAATGTTACATTGAGTTTCTTGTTATCAGCCGTATCTACTATCTATAGATAGAACTACGATATACAACTACTAAGGTCGACCCTTACTGTGGCTGTCCCTAAAACTTTCGGGTAAGGGATGGATGTTTAAAGTGATATAACAGATTTTGTCCCAAGTAGACAAGCATAACTTCATATCGCTTTATTATGTGATTTTAATGTTTTATGAGATAATTTGTGGATCTGGCAACACCCAAATAACTAACGCTAGGGGACATTTACTGAAGTAAGTTATAATAATTAGTGCTACAAGAACAAAACTTTACTGAATAAAACTGATAATTCGACTACTAGGTATCTCAGATGGCCTTCAAAGTGAGTTCAAGGTTCTATTCCCGACCAGCGCAAACATTTAAATTTTAGTGACTCTACAAACTTGAAATTTAAATCACGATGGTTAGCAGGTAGAAGAAAGAAATTTTATAGTAGAACTTATGCCAAGTTCGCCCGGGAAGTACTGCCACCATACCCTGATTCATTCGCGTTACTAAGTACGGTGTTTTGTAATTACATGAGACATTGCATCTTCACGTCTCAGATTTACGGGCGCATAAGATGCAACTTGGGCCTTGTCGTACCTACGTATGTACCAAGTCGTATTGCATGTTATGAGCAGAGGTTACCTGCTTTACACTAGGTGGACCATTTTTTATATATTTATTCGCACAAAACACATTACAATTCTACAAACAATACATAACAAAACATATGGCAATCTGAATTGTATCGTAAGCATATGTTGCAACTAAAATAACATAAAAATCAGATTTATTGATTATTATTATTTATATTATTAATTATTTTTAATTGAATTGGGTTACCTGGTAGATAAAATTCATTTTACTCATCCAGAATATGTCCCTGCAGTGAGTACATTAGCCGAGATGGAATAATTTCCCTGTAGTGTGGGTACCAGAAACTAGAAATATTTTGTACAAACAAACGGGCACAAAAGTAAAAATATTGACAGACTTTTCAAAAGTCATTCCCACGCGGGAATCGATCTTAGTATCTACCCAGTACACTAGAATCACTGCGTCACTAAGGCACGGGGTTTTCGTTCCAGTTTTAAGAATTAGGTATTGTCCTTAATGTAAACTTTCTGCCTTGTAGTTTCTGGTTCCCATCTACACTTATATAAATCGTTGCCTGAATCTCACATCGAACAAAACCATTCACCTTACTAAAAAACTACTGAAATTAATTATCTTCGTTAAAAGTAAAACGTTAGTTATTCCACCAATTTATATTAATATTTATTTATTATTAATTACATTTCCTCATATATAAAATGGCACAAATACAAACTGATGTCATTTGTAAAATTATAACATACTTTTTATAATGTCCACTCAAACCAAACTGAAATAAAAATAACATGTCGATATATTACCCCGCCCTCTTGCATTATACAAATATGTGAAGGTAATCCCTTGGTCCCTTTTTTCGTCCAATGGTCAAGCGGTCAGAGATAGAAAGTGACGGAGTATACAGTCAGGGCAAGGGCAGATAAGGGTAGAGCTAATACGAGGGTGGCAACCCTTTACCACTAGTTTGGGGTTATGATAGCGATGCATTGAAAACTCAAGTTTAAATAGTTTAAGCGTTCGCAACGTCGTTAATATGACTGTTCTAAGATCCAGGCCAAGTCATTAAAGCCAGGTGAAGCAAGGTTTAAACCAATATTACTTGGATAGGTGACCTTTACAAATATGTAGAATCATAAGCTTTAATCATAGCTTTTGTATTTGAAAGTGTAAATAGTATTATTAGATGAGATTTAAAAAATATGTGTTGATACGTATAGTCCATCCGCTCAAAAGTGGCGTAAAGTCAAAGTCAATAACTTATTTCCATAAAATTTATAAAGAAATGGCTTGGAAACGTCAATAATATTCAAAACATAAGGTCACGCGTACCTACTTATCGCTATCGCTAAGTTTGGCAAGTAACATACAAACGATATGTATGAATCGAATTTAAATAAAAGGTGGCGGAATAAATGTGATGACAAAATCGACTGAATTATGATATATTTAAATGTTTTGGCGTTTTTCGTGAGAAATTCGTGATTTTCTGCTGATATGTAATGATGGTAATAAGGCAAAATTAAATACTTACAAGAATAACATAATATCTAAGATTACATGGAAACCTACAATAGTACGTTTTAGGGTTATACAATTACCTATTTAGCTAGCAAAACTAAGTTCCCATGTATTTTTCAGCAGGTCGTGGGATTACCCACAGAATTACTATTGATTTGGAAGCTCACCCGCTCGACCGCCTTTCAAATGAGCAGTCCCTTTATATGTCGCAAGAGCTGATACAACTTTTACCGTTTTATTAGCAATATTTTTATCACACTCATGGCCCAGGATTCCCCTGGAAGCCCATGTGTCACTGAGGATATCAACATAAACAGGTACACAACACAAACATCCAAGATCCAAGAACATTTTTGCTGCACAAATGTTTGCCCCAGCCGAGAATCGAACCCGGGGCCCCTCGCTTGTAAGCAGCTACCAGTTTATCTTCGGCCCCGTCAAAAAGTTATATGTATAATCTGAAGAAAAAAAAACATGGTTTGATTTGTTTCTGACCGATTAGTTGTAGGAAATCCCTCAGGGCAAAATTATTACATGTGAGAGACTTAATTATTTTAATTACGTATCTACAAACTCTAAAAGAACTTACAATGTTTGATTTGATTAATTTGACGTTTCGGTGGAAATAAAGTTTTTATTTACTAATGGTTTTTATTTATTTTTATATAAATGGCCTTTTTGAAATCAATAGATTTTACAGCATTTGAAGCAGAAATCAGCTGTGCACAATAAGAGTCAGAAACATACCTACTGTCTATCTCCAACGAAGATTGCACATACAATGTACGACTGCCACCATACTTCATTTGTACCGCCCTGCAGTAACGGACTCAGTTTTGCTGAACTAACCTCAACTTACGAGAACACTTGTGAGCTTGACCTGAGCTTGATTGAATATTGTAGAAGTGAAGAGGCAAGCATGACAGATGATAGGCATCAGCGTGCCAGTTTTACGACTGACTTTTATCAATAATACTTTTTTTTTCGACTGAGGTTTGTTAAGATATTATTGTAACTGAAGTGTAATAAGTATTTTCGTTAGATTTATACAGTCCATATAAAATTAAAACATGGTAACATCATCTCTCTATAACTTCCAAACACAAAGTTCGCAAAACCCAACCTGAATTTATTAAGCTGGACCCTAGCAAGGTTGCCGTATGCAGATAAGGGATTTATTTAGCGGAAAGGTCCGTCCCAGGGTTAACGCTAAAACGCCTTTTGGGTCCAGATGACCAGGATTGCCACGATTTATCGTCGGATTTCGGCTTTCTCGTTGATTTATTCAGAGGTTCGTTGATAATGTTTGGTATAATAGGCGTTTTGTGTAAGGCTCGTGGCGTAGATTGACCGTTTCGTCGTTATAAATTAAGCAACGTTCTCGGTAGTCGTTACTTAATTTGGTGAATATATGTGATATATAAAATGGAGTGGTTCCGTCCTAAAAACCCTACGTTAAACAAGTACCCGACTTGAAAAAGCATCTTTTTATGTGAATGATGAGGGACACACATTAACGGCCCGCCTGCTACTCAGTACCAGTAAGGTGAAAGCATTTGAGTGCGCCTCAAAGAGGCTCCTTTCGTGCATTAACCTCTCCTAACCTCACTTCACCTCTCTAAACTCCTTCGTCCCATCTGCTGGTAAGTAATAACTCTGTAGACGCCTGCAACTCGAGGAATTGCCTGCGTGTAGCTACAGGAACCTACCGTCAGGCGTTTGGCGGCAGTTTTTAACCAACATACAGAAAGCCGACGTCTCTGCAAACAAATCCTTCATCTAGTTTTGGAAAATCAATGAATCGGAACCGGAGCAGGCCAATATTTTTCAATAACCGTGAAAGTGTCTCATTGTAATATGTCTACTAAGCGATCCTGGGTATGAATCCCGGCCAGGGTAAAAAACATTTTTGTGATCAACATAAATACTAGGTTAGCTGGAAGAAAATGCTATTTAGCATTAAGTTCGCCCATGTACTTGTTTTACCTTGTGCAATAAGCATTTTCTATCTATCTATACTATCCGGGCTGGGTTGTTTGTGTAGTGTATTTGTGTGTTGAAGTCACCTACGACACGTATTATTTTGAAAAGTATCTTCTTAGATACTTTTCAAGTTTTGTGGTTTTTATAATTTTAAGATGGACTATAAAATTGCTAGTTTTTATCTTAACATTAAAGAACGCACATGCTCTGGTAAAACTGATAACCGTGATGCGGAAATTTTGTAAATAAACGATAGTTTCTGCGAATTCTCGTAGTCACATATTGCGAGCGCTGGCGAACGTAAGCAGTCGGCCAGGGGCGGTAAACGGTACCAATTACGCTCGGCCCGTACGTGACGCGGATCCAAATGGACACGGTATTGTCGGCTAGGCTAGTGAGGACTAGACTTGTTGAGAAAATGCAAGGTTCCACAGTCAAGTACGCTGTAGAACTGACTGTATGAAAAGTGTTTGTCAATACGTGCAATTTATAATAAGTATCTACTTAATATGAAATGGTACGAGTTATTGAGAGAAAAAGTCATACAAATAACAATCTTTCAGTAATTTTATAGCAAATTTATGAAAACGTATTATTATATGTGCCTACTAAAGCAGATGTAGTTTCGAGAAGAAAATATATAGCATTAACACTAGAAATAAAATAAATTAAACTTCTCAAGATTCCGATTACAATGTCATTGGATTTATTATATGGGATACTGTCGTTTCCAAGACATTTATGAATTCAAATTAGATAGTTTGTCTATTGACGTCCAAGGAAGTAGGTACCTTCTCGATTTCTGTCGCTAAATAGTGAGTAGTCTTTTTTTTTAGGCCGTTTGCATTCTTTCAGTTTTCAAATTAGTACTATAAATGTTTGATACTGGCCTCAAAGATGCAGCATTTTATCATTTCGAATCGGAAACGATTTTCTAATAAGAATTGGCCAGTGCCATCTAGTAGATGTAATTTATCTAATCTAAATCGTTTTGTTTTGTTTGATCGTCTAATAAGAAATGCTACTATTAGACGATAGATGGCGCTGTAAATTTCAATTACACAATTCGTAACGTTAAGATGGTAACACTTGTGTTCCGAAATCCTAAAAAGTGATAAAAGCAATTATCGTGTGTCAAAAAGATGGCTGCGCTGCTATTTGTAGCAAAGATAACATTATATTGTAGATTATTATTATTAATGAAGCACAAGACATTCATTTGAAAAAATGAATACTTATAGTTTTTTGTATTGTTTCCATTTATTAAGACAAAACATATGACTAAGTATGACTAAACAAATGATTTCAATTATTAATTTACTAATTAAGTATGTAAGTATATTATCAGTTGTCTGGTTCTCATGACACAAGCTACGCTTAGCTTACTTTGGGGCTAGATAGCGCTATGTGAAATGTCCACCATTATTTATGTATTATTTACATATTTTATGTCGTTGAAAAATTAAGAAAAACAAACCGTATCCATACAATTCTTACAGGAAAACAGTTCGGACGGTCCTAACCCAAAAGTTCGCTGTTTAAAGTACCTACACATGTAGCACGACCAAAAACATGTGCATTTTACGATCGGGTCGCACCGCGCGCGCGGCCCGGCCGCACTATTGGACGTGAATGGGCCCCAACGCGTCCCTTCCGTCCGTCAATATTGCCAATAACATCCCGCTTGTGATTTAATGTGTCCGTGTTTTCAATGCGAGGGAGGTATTCCTGTTTGGTTGTGTTGGGGACTGAAGGTAGTTATTTTTTAATTGGGTCTGTGGCATTACTCTATGAATTATTACTATATGAATGAACATTAGAAACGAACTCCTTTTTTACTTGTTAATCATTTTATTATTTGTTTTTGTGTATGCTATTTGGATTGTAGTTTACCTACTAAAATTTAAATAGTGAATAGCTTAACCAATTTTCTTATATCGATTCTGTATCCAACTCGTTCATTGTGTAATTAGTTATAATTTATTATTTCTCATCGAGTGAAATGTATTTCTTTTGAGAATAAAGTTCCTTACATTAAGTAAAGTAAAATATTGGAAGTCTAAAGTAATCTAATACAGAGTCTTCGTTGGAATTCGCAACTGAGACGCAGTTTTTCTAGTGTGATTAGTGTCTGATTTATTGAAATCGATATTTACTTGATTTAGCTCTAGCATTGAAGACATTGACCTACGTAGATACATTTGGTAAGTGCTTTTGAATCTGCAAACTTAGTACAATTCAATATTATATTCCACTCAATCTTCATGACACAAACACAGGCCAATATAAGACTACGCCACACCAAACTTTCTGAAAAAAATACTACCATAGCCTTACAAAAATCACACAAATCAAATATAAACCGACCCACCTACACACCGTGAAATATGATGGCATCAATCACACCGAAACGGACAAAACGCCTGTCGCGGACATCTAACGACCGTCCGACGGTGATATATCACGATGCAAAAATACATTAGCATTTGGGGGTTTGTGCGATTTCTTTTTGCAATGGAGTTTCCTAGTATAGAGGAATTTAGAAGTTACTACTGCTCCGATGTTCCGCGGTGGCTACCTACCTGAAGCCAGGCGTCGCGACAGCTATATATAAGCTACTTACTCAATTAATCCTCTTTACTTTCTCCTATATAATATAAGCTACTTACCCACAGCTCAGTTGGTAGTAACTATCTTCTATACTTTAGGTTGTGGGTTCTATTCTTACCCAAGACATTTATATGACGATCATAGATGTTTTGACAGTGTAGTTAAAACAATATTTACATAAAAGTATATAAGTTTTCTATCAGTCGTCTGCGTCTCATAGTACAAGCTATGCTTAGTTTGAGGCTAGATAGCGCTGTGTGAAATGTCTACCAATACTTTTTTTCCTATACGTAGCATATTTTGCTTAAGTTCTACTTTTAGTACGTTCTGGCGTTATCACAGAATGTAAATAGTAACTATGTACTTAGATGACACATGAATATACCTAATCAGTTTAACCTAATCCCTGGGTGGCGAAACTTTAGATCGACGCGCCATTATTTTGTGAAAATAATAAACTGAATACTGTCTACTGAAACGTCATATACTTACTAAAAACTCTTCATAAAAAAAAAAGTTTATTTAAGTTAGTTTTTAAAGTTTCAGTTATATGTGTAATTCAAATAATCAGCAGTTATGAATAAGAGAGCTGGTGTGGCATGATTTACCATTTCACAGACGCTAAATTAGGCAAGGGACTTATTGAAAATAAAAATTATTTATTCTTTGGGAAATATGGAATATTCATAAATAAAGCAGCGTGTAATCTGTAACAAAATACATTTATTTATAAAGATCACATAAATAGTTTTCAGCTACGGTTCGAGTGACAGACATTTGACAAAAAAAAATGCCTACAATAGTCACCGAAAATTAAATATTTCATGATCTAATCACTTACAATGTGTTTCACAAATTAAATTAATATCTAAGAAAAATCACATCAGCTTCACAATACGACGACTTTACAATACAAATATGAAGTAACATATTCATATAGAGATAGTAACTAAAACATTCTCTAGCACACTTAGATAAATAAGAAAAGAGACACATAAATAATTTAACACGGCACGATTATCAAAACGCAAATTATAATTATACATATATGAAATATTCACTCAAATACAATTCAGGCAAAGTCAACGTCCCGTTGTATTTTTTTCACAAATTTATCCATTACAATGTAACATTTATAGTTTTTACGATATCAAGGGCAAAAGGTGGTAATTAATATAAACGTAGAAAAATAACTTGTTAGCTCGTTACACAATTAAATTAATTAATAATGACAATGAAATCTCACATATAAATAATAGTAATAAACATTTATTTGGGACTTTCGTGTTACCAACTCTCAGATTATAAATAGAAAAATAAACTATAATTTAAATTACACATCACACAAATAACATCCTTATCATTTGTCCCTGGATACTGAAACACTCATTTCATCATCATCATCATCCTAGCCTGTAATGGCCCACTGCTGGGTATAGGCCTCCCTTTTCTTTTGCCAGCCCAATCTGTTCTGCGCCACTCTCGTCCAGGTTTTTCCAGCAGATTTTACGATGTCGTCGACCCAACGTGCTTTCGGTCGACCTTGATTCCTTTGATCTGATCTGGGCCACCACACGGTCAAAACCTTACTCCATCTTCCATCACCACGTCTAGCCAGATGTCCGGCCCAATTCCATTTGAGGCTCATTGCTCTGTCACCAACATCGAAGACTTTAGTACGACGTCTGATTTCAGTGTTTCGAACTCGGTCCAGAAGATTTATCCCGAGCATGGCTCGCTCCATGGCTCTTTGTGCAACTCGAACTCGGTACACAGTCTTCTTAGTGAGCGTCCATGTCTCGGCACCATAGATCATAGTTGGTAGAACACACTGGTTGAAAAGACGGGTTTTTAAGCACTGAGGAGTTCGCTTCGACCGCAACACATCCTCTAACTTACCGAATGCAGCCCATCCTAGCTGTATTCTCCTGGAAATCTCCTTTTCGGGATGCTCCCGGTTGAATGATAAAATATGTCCCAGATATACGTATTGATCAACCATCTCTAGTTCCTCCCTTCCAACCATAATGGTTGAAATCGAGGGTCCAGAGATGTTTGTCATCACCTTCGTCTTGGACATATGCATCTTCAAACCCACTTCCAAGGAGGCATCGAAAAGTTGTTTTATCATACTTCGAAGATCTTCCAGGGATTCCGCAAACAAGACCAGGTCATCAGCAAACCGAAGATGCGATAGGTAAACACCATTGATGTTGATGCCAGTTTGGTCCCATTCGAGGGTTTTCACTACATCTTCAAGAACTGCAGTGAAGAGTTTAGGTGAAATGGTGTCCCCCTGCCGCACCCCCCTCTTAATTATAATAGGGTCAGTTAGTGCATGCATTTTAACCTGCAATGTCGCCGCATCATACAGCTCTCGGAGTAAGTCCACATACCGAGCGTCGATCTGACAGCGGTGGAGAGAGTTGAACACAGCCCAGTGTTCGACACTGTCGAAGGCTTTTTCGTAGTCGACAAAAGCTATACACAAAGGCCGGTTGTACTCTAAACTCTTTTCTATCAACTGCTTCACGGTATGAATGTGATCTATTGTGGAGAAACCGCTTCGGAAGCCAGCTTGTTCAACAGGTTGACATTCGTCCATTTGGCGGGTAAGACGGTTGCATAGGATTTTGGACAAAAGTTTATAGATATGGGACAGCAGGGATATGGGGCGGTAATTATTCAAATTGCAACAGTCTCCTTTCTTGTAAAGAATGGTCACTAAGGCATTTTTCCAAATTTGTGGGGATTTAGTGTTGTGCAGGACTTTGTTAAAAAGTTTAACGAGAACACGAAGTACAGGTTGGCCACCAGCACGCAGTAGTTCAACCGTAACACCGTCCTCTCCAGGTGATTTATCACTCTTCATTTGAGAAAGAGCATTTTCTACCTCACAAGCTAATATATTTGGTAGCGCTTCGGAGCCTCGATGTTCTGTGGGAGGAGCTCTGCAGTCGTTGCCTGGGGTTGACGGCTCCGTTGCTTTTGATGCGTAAAGTTCTTCGTAGAAGCTTTCAACGATTTTCAATATGTGATCCCGATCCGTTACAATGTGACCATCGACTGTCTTTAGTTTTGAAATTTGTTGTGAGTTGTTATTTACTTTTCGTCTAAATATTTTAGGGCCCTTATGTTGTTCTATTGTGTTTAAAATGATTTTAGTATTATGTTTGCGAAGGTCATGCTTAACTGATTTACTTATTTCTCTATTCACTTTTTCTATTGCTCTCTGATCTTCTAAAGTGTGATGCTGCATGCTTCTTCGTTTTTCAATGAGAGCCAAGGTTTCGGATGTTAATTTACTTTCTTTTTTAGGCACGCTGCCTAGATGTTTTCGAGTGGTTTCAGATATGGTTTTGCATAACATCTCATTTAATTGATCGACATCTAAGTTTATTTCATCTAGTCCCAAGAATCGGTTTGATAATTCCGTTCTGTATTCCTTTTGGAGGAAGTTTATTTCTGGCCTTTCATACTTACGATGTGATCTCAGTATCATTTTCGTCCTTTCCTTCTTTAAATTGAACTTATAGGTCGCCCTAACTAGACGGTGATCGCTTCCAGTTTTGAAGCGAGCGAGGACTGAGATATCCGTGACAAATTTTTTATGTGAGCTAATTATGTAGTCTACTTCGTTATTGGTCTTTCCGTCAGGGCTTGCCCAGGTCCATTTTCTCGAAGATCGCTTTTGAAAGAATGTATTCATGGCATACATATTTTTATATTCTAGAAAATCTACCAGAGCTTGCCCCCTGGTGTTACGCAAACCGAGGCCAAATCTACCAATAGAATTTTCATTTATGAGTGGTTGACCAATTCTTGCGTTAAAATCACCCATGATCGTAGAAAAGTGTGATGGAGTATCAGCAAGAGCCTTTTCAATGTCCTCGTAGAAAGCTTCAACTTCATCATCTGGATGTTCAGATGTGGGCGCGTATACTTGCACGATTTTAAGAGAGTATCGATCATTCAGTCTCAAAATAACAAAGCAAACCCGTGGTGAGATGCTTTTGATGTTTTGAACTGATGAAGCTATCGTCTTGTTAATTAGAAAGCCTACGCCTCCGTATGAGGAGTCTACGTGGCCTCGGAAGAAGAAAAGATTGCCAGAAGTCAGTTTAACGAGTTCTTCGCCTTTTCGGCGTACTTCTGACAGACCAATAAGGTCCCAATTGATGGTTTCCGTCTCACATAGAAATTCAGCAAATCGTTCATCCGTTCGCAGCGTCCTGGCATTATAGCACGCCAGGGTAAGGGTCGTTGTGTTTTGACAGCTGGGCGACTTCCAGTGATTCACACTCATTTATTTATCAATAATGTTGTTTCTTTTCACTTTTCATCGCTTATTTTTTTGGACAATGGGGAAAGTTGCCGGTGTTAAGTTGTGACCTCTGCCCATAACAAGCGATCCGACTTGGGTCCTGCCCTACCTAGGTATAACAATACGCAAGTCGCATTAAATGCGCCCGTAACTCTGAGAACGTGATAGTGTAATGTATCATGTACCTGTAACGTCATCGACACCCTTTCAAACTGGAACACAGTACACTGCTTGGCGGCAGAAACGGAATACGGCCTCCATATTAATTCTTCTTTCATAAGTTGGCAGATATATCCTCAAATTCTGGTTACCACACCGTAGTTTCTGGTTACCACGACCGGAATGCCAGTGCGAGGTCGGCATTATGCATAATTCATAACATAGACACGGTAATTTTTATATAACTTACAATACAGTATTGTTTTTGACTAAAGTCATGTCACATGATGATTAGCGACTGTGTAGCCATTAGCCACTGTGTGGCCATTAGCGACTGTGTGGCCATTAGCGACTGTGTAGCCATTAGCGACTGTGTAGCCGACAGTGGCGCCACATAACGCCTGTGGATGTAGGTTTCTAAGCTGCTTGAACACAAGTCCATTCACACCAATCAATTTCGAGTGTTAGGTTCAAAATCGGATTCGGTCTAATCTTTAGTTACTATATGCACTATAGTATTTATGATCTTGTTTCCTTTCTCGTGGTGGAGTAGATTCAGACTGGGATCGTTTATCTTCTCTTCTAGAAGATTGATCAGTTCGACTCTTATAGTCTTCAGCATTTCCGCAACCTACAATCGAAAAGAGAATTGTATTAAAAGCTATCAGTCTACTAAAAAAAAATTGTACTTTTTTAATTAACATCTGTGAATATTAATATTTTGTGAGATTACTATTGTGTTTTTTTTTAATTCAAGTAAAATTGTTGAAATAACCGTATTATGATTTATTATATATAATAAAACGTATTATATTGTCATAATTCTCAGAAGGCCCACCTGGTGTTAAGTGGTAACCTCTGCCCATAAAAAGCACTTCGACTTTGGTATGAAATGAAGTTAATTCGCCATAAGTATGGTTGTCAAAGTTCACATTAATAAAGAAAAAATCACACACTACGCCCGCTATACAGCATGATTCTTTTAATGAAAATAAATACTTAAATAAAGTGAACCATAAAATATTTACCTCGTGCTTTTCAACTTGGAACATAATCCATCCGTCTTCCAAAGACACTATGAACGTCCCATTGTGTAACTCAACTCCTAAACTGCAACCTGGAAATTATATTATCTTATATTCCACTAACACTATTAATTATAACATATAACAATATTGGTACATTTCACACAGCGCCATCTAGCCCCAAAGTAAGCTAAGCATAGCTCGTATCATGGGAACCCGACAACTGATATAATACTTATATACCTTTCACGGTAAATACATACATATTAACACCCAGACACATAACAAACAGGTATAATATGTTGGTCACACAAATGTTTGTCCTGGGTGGGAATCGAACCCACGATCTACAGCGCAGAAGGCAGGGTTACTATCAACTATGAGGCCAATCGAATGATGTAATGTTTAATAATAAAATAATATTAACATTGGTGGACACTTCACACAGCGCCATCTAGCACAATAATAATAATATATCATAATAATGAAAGAAAATCAAACATAAATAATTTACTTAGATAACAGCTTTTAGAATCAGTTGTTACCAACATTTACGACAAAAAGCTTCATTCAAAGTCAAAACAACTTTACGTCAATAGAATTCATAAAGAAATTGCATAGACACGTCAATATATTCAAAATGTTTTTATTGAAAAAAAAACGAGAAAAATATATTTTTTTCCTTTTATTTTGTTTGAATTTCATGACAAGTCATAGAAAGTACAATAAATTTACCAGAGAATAGCACCAACGGCAGCTGTGGCACCATGGAGCACTCTCGTATGAAGACGCGCGACGTCTTCACCTTCTCCTGGTAGACGAGGTATGGGCTCGCGTAGTGGCCGACGCGCGCGTTCACAGAGGACGGGTGCAGCGCCACGTACCCGTCCGTCTTCGTCTTGAACTTGAGCTCGTCCGCCGCCGGCTGGCGCGGGATCGCGCCGCCCGCTTGCATGTGGAACGACTTCTCCGGGGTCAACACCTGCAATACAATTATATTGTACCATACAATACAACAGAACAATATATAACACAATAGAATAGTATATAACAGAACAGAACAAAACACACTAGAATACTTAGAACACAATAGAATAGAATATAACAGAACAGAATAAATAGAATTGAATATAAAAGAACAGAACACAATTCAATACTGAGAACAGAATAGAATACTTAGAATATAATAGAATATAACAGAACAGAATAGAATACTTAGAATAAAATAGAATATAACAGAACAGAATAGAACACAATAGAATACTCATAATAGAATATAATGTAAATTAACAGAATGATAATTATTTACAACACGATAACAAGAAAATACATAGGTATAGGTAAAATAATTGCAAATCTACTATTAATTACAAGAAACTAGAAAAAAATCATAGATATGTTGCAAAAAAGGCCTTAACTCGTCATTATGCTGGTTAGCATAAATATACCAATTGGTCAAAATACCTGTGACCAATAAGCTAGTGGGTTAAATCAGAAGTCTATTTACCTTGACAACGTTTGGATACAGCGCAGCGCAAAGTATAGCTGCCAGCAACCGATCATTATTTCCGTTTACATTTAACTGAAACAATTAACAATAGTTATTAGTAAATATTATTAATTAAAAGTCCCAATATAACAGAATAAATCAGAAGCATTTCATTTGATAAGACTTCTTCACGAAAATTGGTGTACAATTATAATTAACTATAAGGGAATTAATTATAAGGGATAGACGGATAGATAATATGGATAGATAATCAGGCATATTGGAATATTAGTCTCCGAAACGGCTGGACTTGAGGGAACTTTCACTGGCAGATGGCTAGTGTTATAAGGGCTAATTTAGGCTACTTTTTACTAAGGGTAACTCACAAATTGAGAAAAAATTAATAAACCACGTTTAGCCTTTTTTATTAATTTAAAAAGTTACATATAAGTACACTCAAATATCCCTATTGGGTTTGTCCTGACTGCATGGATTCCTCTAAACAATCAATAAACACATTTACCCATCATAACATGACAAAGTTTCGTAATAAAACAACAAAGTAAGCTTATCTTTTAGTTACGAACTGAATCCAACGCGGGCGAAGAAGCGGGCACAGCTAGTTAATACACTTGTTTAAACAAATATGTGTTTTTACCTCTTCCAAAGCTAGTTAATAAAACGGTTTTAAGAAAATGTTTTTACCTCTTCACCGGTCAAATCGAGTACAGAATCCTTCCTCATTTTCTTCCTCAACGCCGGCATGTCCGGCACAAATCCAATGCTAGCGAGCAACCCCAACAGTTGGTGTTTTATATCGGCTAGCATCACCAGGGTTTTGTGTGAGAGGAAGTTTTGGCTCGCGAACGCTAGCGCCGCGTGCGTACTACGAGTCATGGCTTGTTGCCATTTCTGAAATTAATTACGATGGTTATTGCTAATATATATAGAACACTTACACGTGGAAACTTAAAAATAGTTATGCTTAAGGTAGTTATAGTAACAATTCAGTAAAAACGGCTACAACCTAAACTAAGACATAATAATATCTTGTAATATAGGAACTAGCGGCCACCCTATTATCATACTTGAAACGCGTCATCTTTTTTAGTCACCTATCATAATGATAAACAAAATATTTGAGTATTTATTTTTATTGAGTCTGTGATGTCATTTCCATCATAATGATAAGCTATCTAACGTTAATTTCACAGATGGCGTCTCATAAACTGATTGGGGATCTCCTAATTGCATGAAATTCGAATATTTGTTGGCTTGGCAAACAACTGATATCACTCGCGTAAGAGTTTACACAGCAAATATTAACTGACAAAATTATCAAGGAAATAAGTTCTTACGTTTATGTCACATATTCTGGTTTGTACTGCAACTTACCCGATACGCCCTCAACGTTGTCAACTGATCGCTGTTCGAACTTGCGAATTCTCTCCGTTTCGCGTCAGCTTCTGTCTGGAATAAATAAATTCATCGTTTATTGGACATAATTTAAATCAGTAATTAGTCATTAATACTTAGTATGTAAGAACTATATTGTAAGAGCTATTAAGAGTTTTAATTGCGGCGACTAAGAGCTAAACTAATTTAGATAACAGTTCTCTATAACAATAAGTTTTAACTGATATTGAGGTGCTTTTAAATAACTGTAAATGACACACAAGTAAGGCACCTTAGCCAAGCTTTCACTAATATGTAATTTATTGGCTGGTATTAGTATGGTATGACGAAGTTGAATTACAATTGTTTAATAATAATAATCATCCTACTTCCATTATTTGGTACAATAAATCTTAACAGTACAATCAACTGAACTTTTAATAGATCAAATTATATAGATGAAACAAAACTATTTGATAGTCAGTTTTCTAAAAGAAAAATTTCGTTTTGAATACAACCACTGCTGTTTTTGCGGCTTTGAATGCCAAATTAATAATTTTACTATTAAGTAAAATAATGTTCAATCAGCTCAACAACATTATCAGCTGAAACGGCCCTTTGAATGAACTAAGCCACAATTAAAGCTGAGTGATAAATGTTTGTCCAAAATGTTATATGATTAACTTACTGTTCTAAACGGTTTGAGACAAGCTCAGACAGTTAAATCACCCGCATAGCAGAATATAGTGCACGAATGGAACCACTTTGAGGCGCGTTTAAAATTCTTTCACAACAATGGTTCGAAGGAACCAATGACTCGACTGCATGAGTACCACAAAATGGCCAACATCAGCTATTCTATTGAAAACTGACTTGCAAAACTGCCGAATTATTGTCAAATACACAAGTGAAGCACTTACTTTCTTGCCAAAAGGAGCCACAAACGGGCTCTTATGGCTGAGACAAGCCGCCACAGTTAAAGCCGAGTCCACACAGCAGAATATCGCGCCAAACAACATCAGTTTTCCTATTCGAACATCGACCGGCAACGCAGCCAAATGTTTGCCCAACGCTGTGAGCGCGTGGCGTTTGTCCAAAGCGCCGACATCTTGCAGGCGAGACAGAGCGCCATCTATGTTAGTTTTAAGTGGCGGTTCTATCGTTTTACCTGAAAACGAAAAAAAAATATTTTTTTATGTGGTATAAGTTTCGCTGTTGTTCTTGTGGGTTCTTTGCTCACAAGCAATAATACGGCTTGGGTCCTTCAAAACTAGAAAAAAAAGGTCTACGTAAAAGAAGATCTACGTCGCATCGTATGAGCCTATAACTCTGAGACGTGAAGGTGGGATGTCTCACGCGCCTGTAATTTCACCGGCAACAACACTTTTCAAACCGGAACACAGTAACGCGAATGCATTACTGTATAGCAGCAGAAATGGGTATGATGGCACTTCCTGATGGAACTTGGCATAAGTTCTACTGCTACTCCATTGATCTCCATGATAGTGCGAGGAGTACAGATGTACGCTGAGGAAACAACTCACCTAAAACTTCATGTACGCTCATGTGCTGGAACAGCGGTAATATCTTCACTCTGAGCAGCAACTGCTCGAGTGGGATCCTGTGTATCTCCGGCACGGGCTGTTCCAGCAGATGATGACTGTATCTGTGCGAGGAGTACAGATGTATGCACACTCCGGGCATCACTCTTCCCGCTCGACCCTTGCGTTGCTTCGCGTTGGCTCGGGACACCCACACTAGGTCCAATGATTCCATGTTGCGGTTTGAATCGAACCTAAAAACAATGTAGCTTTAGATGTTTTACTGAGAACAATAATAGTATATAGCTTTAGAGAGAGAAAGAATATGCTGTAAGACTCAAAGGTTTTATAGCTCTCTCCTTCTCTCTAGGTGTTACGGTACTAAGAGTACTAGTAATATAAACTACAAGTATATTTTTCGGTATTCAATAATCAGCTGTTGATCACGCAATTGTTATGGCGCAATATTGACAGTTGCTGCGTTATCGTAAAATTACATAAACCATTTTTTTGTAGACTATGGGGTAAAAAATCCACAAGGAATACTACCCCTCCCCCCCACTGCAGAACCAGCTGAAGAACTCTTCAACCATGGAGTCCTACCTCTTTTCCTTCATTCTTCCGCAGTCGATGACGAAAACACAGTCATCAATAGTGACAGAAGTTTCAGCTATATTCGTGGAAATTACTATTTTCCTTGCGCCAGGTTTTGGTTTCTTGAATACGAGCGCTTGCTCTTCGCTGGACAGCGTCGAATGTAGCGGAACTAAGATGTATTTTCCCGTTCTGAAAACGAGCAAATTCATTAATTATTAAATGAAAGACGTGATAAAGTGATAATAGAACATTTATCGAGATATATTTTTAAGACTACACAGGTTTTAAAGCTTAAAAACAATGAAAAACAATTTTATAGTGTTCCATATTCTAAAAACTGTCCTACGTTTAGAGGGCTGTATATTTTGAACCCTAATAAATGGCCCATTGAAACTCACAAAATATGCTGCTTGTTATGGATGATCGTTCTAAGAAATAATGGTAAAAAACACACAAAAACCATTTTCTAGTTGTAATTCTCTCTCGCTTTTTGTAATTCTTCTGAACACTCGTAAAGCATAAATTGTATCATACCAAAAAAAAATACATATTAAATCTTTAATCATTTGATAAAGGCTAAATATACAAAGCAAGTTTAAATAATCACCTCATCCTTTTTCCAACTGGCATAAACTTTTTATGGATATGAGTAATTTTATGTGAATATATAACAATATAATAAATAATATAAAATTTTAACTGTCAACGTTAAGTCGCAGTAGCGATGGCCAATTAGGACACTGCTCATGTCAAAATTTGACATTAGCCAAAGTACCATACGCCGTACTTACTTACTTGGGACTAAATGTGTGACTTTCAGCTAATTGGTCGTGTAACGCCATAATTTCTGCTATACCAGGCAAGAAGATAAGTATGGCGCCCTCTGTCGGCCAAAAATGGTCGCCATTCACAACGTAGTTCAGTACATGTTCTATTAGATCGTAGTTTATCTGAAAAATTAAAAAGAAAACTAGACAAAACAAAATGGCTGACTTCATAGTTTTAAGTGTGAAAAATTCATGTGACAAAAGGGACAAAGTGAAAAAATATATTAAATTTTAGGATATTTACTAGCCAATGGTAAACAAAGCAACTACGGTATGAACACAGGCTTTCCGAACAGCTGCGCACGCGCACCGCCATTCACATTATAAAACGTGTACCTATTGCGCAGCGATTCGGGACCGGAAGCAAACCGTACATTTGACGTTGAGGTTACACAGGGGGTAATTTAACATGATGTATCAAAGCAATAATAATAATATTGGTGGATATTTTTTATGTATTTGTATGGAGATTTCTATCCGTCTATATTAGACGGAATGTCACACAGCGCCATCTAGCCCCAAACTAAGCATAACTTGTACTATGTCAACCAGACAACTGACAGACAACATGTAATTTTTTTTGTAAATACATACATATAAAAACCGAGTTATTCACAGAGAGCTATTAGTATTACATTAGTCATCTCAAGTCGCATCGCTTGTTGTATGGGCATAGGTTTCCACTTAACACCAGATGGGCCATGGGTTCATTTCGTAATTGTATCAGGTAAAAAAAAACTTACTTTCTCGGTATCCATTAAGTACATATTTTTACAGGTCATTTTGCTACATTTAGGGTACCGCGCTATCATCTGCGCGATGGACAGGTTCTCATCCCTTATAGACTCTTTGGGGGGTTCCGTAGATTCCGATCTAACGTCGCAAGTCTGAAGTTCTAACTCTAGGTCTTGCTTCTTTTCACCTGTGTAATGGAAATTATTTCATTTAGTCTGGAGTCATGATTTCAGTTATTTTTACAAACATTTATTTAACTAGCAATGCTCGTATGTCAAATTTATGTCCAACATAAAAAGAAATTCGTTTCGCTTAGAATGCTTTCATCTAGCGTATTTACCTCTAGAATGTGTCATTCTATTCCCTTTCAGTTTGCCTTGTACTTTATGGTCAAATATTCAGTTACGCAAAATATTTTAAGAGCAGTAGAACTCACGCCAAGTACGTCCGGGGAAGTACAGGCAGTATACCAATTTCTGCCGCCAAGCAGTAACACTTAACACCAGGTGGGAAATCGGCTCGTTTCGAAAATGTACCAAATAAAAATAAGAAAATAAAGTAAAAAAAAAAACTCAGTTATAAATACACTAACCTTTTTTGACCTTCCGAGCGAATGGACCATTCTCCTCCAGCACGTAATTTGTCATCTCCATGATGTCTTCTAAGAAAAACTGCTCCACAGGGAATGTCCTTCCTGAAAAGAATGTAACATAAGAGTTAGGTTACTAAATTGTAAACAAGATCATGATCGAGAAATGAATCTCTCCATTAGGTGTTTCTTGACTGTTCTTCCCCATGGAAGGCCGAATAGGGACTGAACAAGTGTCTTAGCTATACACATAGCTATACACGTACACGTGACCTTATAATTTTAATTACATACTTAAGTACGTTTCCAAGCCATTACAATATACACTTTATTGACAAAAAAATATGACTTTAGAAGCATAATAAATGTTTAAGTATCTACCCGATTATTGAAAATTCAGAGACTTCAATGGGAATAATCTGGCATTAAAATAACAATAAAATTAATACTGATCAATAAAAATTCAAATCGATTTAAGTGGATACACGACTAGTCAACATTGTTGAAACTGTATTTAAAATCACATATTCGTCCTCAAAGAGATGACAAAGTTTTTAAAAAATACATCAGATACAGTTTTGAAGAATCTTAAACCAAGCCACCAGTGTGCTCAGCAGAGAGTTCATGCAATAAAAACCAATAATTATGACAATACAAAGTAGCTCACCCGGTATCTCCAACACTGGAACCTCTTCGAAATAATTGGAGAACAACTCCGCGTTCAGGGTCGCGCTCATCAGCACCACACGTAAATCCTTCCTCACTTTGACAAGGTCCCTCAGTATTAACAGGAGGAAGTCGCTCTCCTCAGACCTCTCGTGGACCTCGTCTACTATAACGTGGGTGACCGACTTCAGCTGAGGGTCGTATTCTAATCGACGGAGAAGGATACCCGTTGTGCAGAATGTGAGACGAGTTTTTGATGACACTTTACTCTCGAGCCGAATCTGGAAACATTTTTATAAGAAGTTAATAAAAAAAGTCTTTTATTTATTTAATTGCAGGATTATGACAATGGTTTGATGAGTGGAAGGGGTAGTTGAATTATTAATGAGATCGAAAGATATGATGCAGCAATTACACCACCGTCGGCGTCTATTTCCATCGATCTAGCTGCGCCCCGCGGTGTTACCCGCGGTGAATAAGTAATCCCACGGGAACACTACACTTTTCCGGGATCAAAGTAGCCTATGTGTTAATCCAGGATATAAGCTATGTTGGTACCAAATTTCATACAAATCCATTCAGCCGTTTGAGCGTGAAAGAGTAACAAACATCCATACAAATTTTCACGTTTATAATATTAGTATATTATTTGAGCAGAATGCTCTCTGACTCATGGTAAAGAGGCTTTTCCAAACCACATTACGGTCAGTATTAAGCAAATGGCCCACCTGGTGACAGGTAATCTCTGTACATAGAGCAATACGACTTGAGTCCTCCAATACTTATGTAGAACAAGACCCAAGTTGCATCATACGCGCCCGTAACCCTGTGACGGAAGGTGGAATGTCTCATGTGCATTTAACTTCAGTGGAAAACACACCTTTCAAACTGGAACACAGGAACGCGAATGCATAACTGTTAGGCTGCAGAAATGGTTAACTTACCGATTATCGAATAGCTGCCTTGGTCGGTCTAATAGTATTAATAGAACTTCAGGAACTTACTTGATAACCAACAACCTGTCCGGTCTTCTCCACCCGTTCCTCAGCAACCCTGTCAGCCACACCGATAGCGGATATCCTCCTTGGTTGAGTGCACACTATTTCTGTGTGTTCAGCGCCATCTTTTGAGTAGTTCTCCAACCAATTGTCCAAAATGTACTGCGGGACCTGTGTACTTTTTCCACATCCTGTGTCACCGCTTATGACAACTATCTGGAACAGTTTTAAAGGAATATACAGTTTATGGCATCTATTAGTATTGCACGAAAGGAGAAAATCCTTTCACCAGGCTGGTTCGAGAGATCTGATACTATTGAGGTAATGGAGCTAACCTAGCTACCTTTCCGACCTAACCTTTTTTATGTTATCAGATGACCAACCTGGTGGTAGGCCATAACAAGCAAAATGACTTCGGTCCTTCTATAAGGTTGGAACAAAACACAAATCGCATCATATATACCCGTAACCCTGAAACATGATGGGGAATGTCTCGCGTGCCTGTAACTCCACCGGCAACCACATCAAACCAAAACATAATGGGGCTGCCTTCCTTGGATGAAATTGGTATAAGTTTCACTGCTACCGAAAAGCTACATAACAAAAAAAACATACATTTCGAACCTAAGCCTAAGCAATCTAAGCCCAATAGACCCACCTGTGATTTCCGTATTGCATTAAGTATATCATTTTTTTTCAGCCATGCTGGCAACTTCCGCCGGGTAAACATCATTCTATTATACTGCGGGTTTTCAGGCTTTTCCAAAAACTGTCTAGCTATTTCCTTATTGTCTTTAAATATTGCATCAAAATTTACATTAAGTCTCTTGTCAGGAGCAGACCCTCTCTTATAATGCGACGGTAACTTTTCTTTGTCAAGACTTGGATCGTGTATTAAATGAGGAAACAGAGCTTCGGTGGGCTCCAAAAACTTTCTGGTGTCAAATTGTATAAATTTTATAATATCTTCTTCATTATTTAATAATTCCACTAATGAGTATACACTCGGTATACCATCTTTTGCTAATGCCTTAGCTTCATCGAACAACCTTAAAGATATTTTCAAGCAAGTAAGTTCAGGTATGACATCTTTACCGTTTGCCACTTTAAAGTATATGAGTGGCGGTTGGAATGGATACACACTGTCTTCAGGGAACCGTATCTCTAATTCATATGTTATTTTCTGTTTTTCCAAATGTTCAGTGTCTTCAGTCTTATCAACTTGAGCTACATGTAAAAATTTACATTTAGCTCCAAATCTACATGATCCTTTGAGGAACAGTTTGCATATTTCTTTGGGTTTTGTCCTTTGATTTCTCTGGTTATAATTTATATTGTCTTTCCTCTTGGCTATGTCTTTGCTTTCATACATTTTGGTCAAGTAGTCTAATTTTATTTCGATACTCCATACATTATTTTCTTTAACTTGAAAGCTTGTTTCGTATATTGACTGTAAAACAGCAACTTCATCAGTTCTCATTTCAAGTAACTCGGGCATTGTAGGTATCTCTTCTGGCTTATCTTCCGCATCTACTCGGAAATATTTGTAAAATAATATTTCTAGGGCCTTTTCAACGCTTTCTGCAGCAACATCTAATGCTTCTGCACAATGTGCTTTATGGAAATTATATCTGAAATATTAAAAATATATTTCAATATATTCATGCTACCTACCTACATATGACATGGAAAGACTGCTGTGAAATGTACTTGCTATCAAATTGATTAGTAACAATTGTAAAATTAGATAATTAATATAAAAAAAGCAGAATTTGAATAAAATAGCCAAAACTCAAAACAAAACTGTCTAAATATCAGTGAGTAGATTATTAAACAGTACTTAAATTAATTATAGCACTGCCCGCTGAAATAGGTATGATGGCAGTACTCCCCAGATGGGCATGTTTACCTGCCACAGAAAACTTGCTTAGTCCAATTTATTGATTAATGTTCATTGTGCAACCTCATACTCATTACTTGCAGCTTATTCTAAGTAATATTAGCAAAAATCATATAAGTTCTATCAGGATATCATCAACATACTTCTCTAATTTAGCGAGTGCAAAGGCCCTGAGTCTCGCTTCAGAAGTCTGAATATCTGGTTTTGTGGTTATTGAATAATCACAGCCTCCTTGGACTATTAAGTTACCTCTTTCCATCCAGTATTTGTTGCCTAGATTAGTACCTTTGTCCTGAAAATTAAATTAATTACCAAGGTAGCAACGTAATATGGTCAGTATTGGTATCTATTAACTATGCTAAAATTGTTTTTGATAACTTTGAGACCTTTTCTGTGACCTGACACTTACTCTCACAGCTCAGTTGGTAGAAACTCTGGCTTCTGCACTGCAGGTTGTGGGTTTAATTTCCACCCAGGAAAAACATTAGAATGATGAATACGGATGTTTGTTCTGTGTCTGGGTATTCATATGAATTCAAAGCTTTCTTTTTCCCATAGTACAAGCTTTACAATAGCAATGAATATTTATTTATTTCTTACAGTAGATATGAAACAGCGAGATACCATTTTATTTGATTTGATACTGACAAAATAAAACATAAATCACGCAATGAAGCAAAAATATTTGAGCAGATTTATTATTTTTATAACAGGACAGAAGACTGCAGAAATAAAAATTTGAAAACCTCTTTCTGTTCGTAATAGCAATACATACTGATTATGATTACCTTGTAAACAGTGGCACTGCCAAGTTTAAAGTCAGGGCCATGAATAAACCTTAGTGTATCCAAAACCAATTTCTGTGAGTCCGGGCTGAGTCGAATTGTCTGTAATTCCACTCTAAGCTTCGGATGATCCTCTTCTTTTGACTCCTCTTTTGGTTTCCTGAAATATATCATGAAATACAGTCCAAAAACCTTGTGCAATACTATTGTAGATACTCTTAACTTGTATTTATCACCTTATTCGAGCGTCTACAGGCTCTCGAAGAAAGAAATCTTCAGCCATTTGTCTGCTTTCATGATCCATATTGATAGTTACAAAATTTGGAGTGTATTAGAATTGAAGACGGACACGAGACGTGGGAAATCTAAAATCCAAACCACCCACACTACACCACACCACACGACTTCTTTTTTATTACAAATCCGTGAATTAGTGTTGCCAGATAGAGAAGGTGCAAATGCAGTGGCAGTGTTAGAAAACACGTTTTTTTTAAATGAGCGAATTTTCTTGGTTTATCATTTCCATTCTCACTAGTCACATTTACGTTTCACAATCTCACTTCAATGTCTTCCTGCAGTACAATATATTGATTAGCGTTATACCTTTTTTTACAGAGAACGTAATGTTGAATTGGTGCATGCGGAAGAGTGATGAATGCGGAATTATACAAGATACTTGCATTACACCTGGCCATGTTACATATTAAAATTATTGCAAAATTGCAAAAAAGGCATTCATTGCCCTTATCCCAAAAATGTATTTTTTCCAATTACTTCTCTCAGACGTCACCTCAGTGCTCTCTCCTTGATAATGATGATTTCCTCCATGCCGATTTCGATTACGGCGACTTTGGTTCTACTACTAAATTTTTCGTTGGTGAGCTCTTAAGTGAATAATATAACCAACTTTGGCATTAAATGTTTGCTCTCTCCTTATATTAACCTTTCTCAAGCCTACCTCTACTCCTATATCCATCCATAACATAATTATTAATAGTTATAAATTTAACTAACACAGAAAACAACGAAACTCGGAGTACTTCCCTTTTGGTAATCTGTTGTGGCAACATTCAAATTATTGAAAGTAACGAAGATACGGAAGGTATTGTCACTGTATAATTTTATATAATGTCAATGTAAAGCTTTTTTTTTTAAATACTTTACAGCTTTAATAATTCTATCAGAATTTTTTTGGACGTATCCTTCATATGCACTACCTATGATAGGGTAGCTAGCAGCAATACTTTAATACTAATACTAGTGTTCTAAACTCAAAAACCGATCAACAGATGGCAGTATTATTTTTCCTGTACCACCTTCGTATAAATTTAAAATGTGTTTAGTTAATAAAATTGGTGTTATGGTAGAAACATAAACTAAATAGATTGTAGAAAATTAATTTATTCATTAGGTTGTTTAAAAAGCGTGTTTCAAAAAAATATATGGTAGGCGTAACTTTCACGCTGCATAATTATGATTAGGAAGAAGATGTGAACAATTTACACTGTTTATGCTTATCTATGCGGTTTATCTTTATTTTTCGGTGTAGGTAATTCTATTTTGATATTGAAATGATATTGACCTAACTCATTACTTTATTAATGAAGAATAAAGAAATAAACTGATATCCAAATATTTCAGTATGACGTCATACATAATAATATAAAGAATACCAAATTCTTCAGTGATCGTAACTGTGTGACTTTTTGTTCACACATCCACTTAAAAAAGTTAATCATACGAGGAAGAACGAAATTCCCATTACAAGTATTTATATATAGAATTTTTGTAAGTTTTAATTATTAAATTATCTAAACTAAACATTTTGTACATGTACTTATTAGTCCAGAGGTGCTGCATCCCTGGTTGCTTACTTAAGCGTGCTCGGTTTATTGCATCTACTTATCCAAATAAATAAAACTGAAGTACTTTCATTTATTTTTGTAACGTTTGTCGGACAGGGTCTTGTGACTGGAGTGGTTTCGGCAGAATAACAGCGTCCACTGCTAAAACAGTGGGCATAATGCTGAGTCGAAGCCCATTTGCTGCTGTACCACACATTATGTACTAGTAGGTCTTGTTTTATATTAAATTTCTTTCTATACATTTCGATGAATGTAAAACTGTTATATTTTTATTTTTATTTCATTGTGTATTTTTGTTCTCATCTGTTTCTTTTTTGTGTTATAAAGTGTTAGAATATATTGTGTGCTACTTAGTAAATAAATAAATGTCTATGTCTATGTCTAAGTGTCTGTTTGTAATCTCAAAATAGCTTGTTACTAAATCCATATGAAAGTACTTATATGAACTTGAGTTGAGGGTATCTACTCAACTCAACTTATACTTATAACTAATAAACTTACAGCTCCTGTATTCCTTCCTACTTTCATAAGTTTTGATTTGTTTAAGTTTTTTCGAACAGCACTTCATTTCATTTTCTTGATTTTGTATATATAATTTAAGTAGACTCGCGTAGTACCGATACAAACCTTAGTGGTTTTTAGAGGCTAAGATCATCTTTTCTAATTTTAAATTAGTAATTAAAAAAAAAACTTGATCCGGTTAATCTCGGAACGGCTGGACCGATTTTGACGGGACTAACAGAGATGTTATAAGGAGTCAGTTTACTTTAATTCAATTCAACGCGGGCGAAGCCGCGGGAGCAGCTAGTGACATATATAAAAGCGCTAGGAAAGTGCCACTTCACTTATATATTCTACATAATCGCTAAATCTTCGTATGAACTTGAGTATACAGAGAAGATCGCCAATTTTGACGTCTAATGCTCATGGGGGCTTGTAGGTAGACTTACCTGCAGGTAACCTTACCTTCTGGAGCCCCGAGAATCCACTGAGTCTGTGGTCCCCGTATTAGCCATTAATTTTAAGTACCTAAATCCTGTAGATCACATAAAGAACCAAGCAGTAGGTAAGGTATACCTAGTGAAGTTATATATCTCATATCATTTTGGATTTTCCGTTAATTGATTAAAATGTTTAGTTGTGTTGCGTAGATGCGAAGTCGTGATCGGACCAGGGATACGTCTTGGTTTGACAATAATTTGGTCCGGTTTGAAGTCTAGGAGTCAATTTTTGTTTCGTTCTTTATCGTCTCTATACCCTGTCAGAGCACATATCTACAATCTTCCAATGAAGTAATTTTTTTGTATTAGTTTATTTTTAACTAGTGTTTTTAACTAGTGCATATTAATTGTGAATACCTAAATTTCTTATGAACTTTTTTTTTTTTTTTTCGTAGTGGTGCACCGGTTTGAAATGGACCATTGCACTTCTAATTACTAGGTAAGACCCTATACCTATGTAGTATTTTGGCAAATGTGTGATCTTAAGCTCTCTAATATCTTTTTAAAAAGTAGCAAATTAGAAGTAATGCTAAGCTTAGCTTTTGTTCTTCTTCTTAGTATGGTGACTATAGAGGCAACTTGTAGTATTGTCTCACAGGGTGCTGCAAGCATGAATTTAATTAGAGATAGGCGACTGCATACTTCCACCTGAACATCTAGGAAGGCGGTAAGAGCTAGGGGCCTAGCTCCTAATGCTCGGGGTCCCAAGCGCGAGGACCAACGCCGCTAGGACCGCGGAAGAGTGTTTTGGCATAACCGTAGCCCTAGCACCAGGCGTGGAGCAACGCAGGTGAGTTTTAGCGGGTAAAAGTCGCCATAATCCATTCGTAAACCCCGTGCCTGAGAGGTACCTGTCTACACAGGTACCTCTACAGGTAGGTTTTCCCACAAAAACTGGATCCATACTTAACCTGCCTACTTTTTAGTGAAACTTCGTCTCAATGGATATGAACTAAATACTACTTAACTGATAACCAAGTTGAATTTATTTGATATCTTCAGCAGTTTAGGTTAGCTCCTGCTCTCTAAAGCAATGTCACCAGGTGCTAATTCTGTTCGTGAGGTGATCATTTCATCAATACTGCGACTATTAACGCACCGATGCCAACTATTAACAACCAATTTGTCAGCTTTCTGCTAAACAGCAAAGCGGCATTGGAATTAATAATAAATTTATTATTATTTATTACAAAAAACATTACATCGTAGCACTTAAATAGGTAACACAATATTTAAACTGAATCAGACTGAATAACAGAATATTGAATAACACATTATTTAATACTATTAATTAACTTGACGTCATTTAACAAAATGATATAAGAAATTAAACATTATACGTATTATGTGAAATGAACATAAAATGAGATACGTAATGGAACACGGAACGGAATATGGAATATCACATGAAATGTGAAGTATGTTCATAAGATTCCATAATTCATTTACTTTTTTCTCATCACTTTGTTTACACTACAAGCACACAATCGAATTTATTCCCACGACTCTCCTTTATTCAGTTACTAATATAATGAATACTGCATGCAAGGAGGACAGATAAATAAATAAATACATATCGATGGACATTTCACAGCGCCATCTAGCTCCAAAGTAAGCATAGCTTGTATCATGGGAACCAGGCAACTGATATAATACATGTATACTTTTTTTGTAAATTAAATAACTTATAATACATATCACACTAGCACAAACCTCTGTAGTTTTTTAGTGGCTGATAACCATTCTGTTTTGGTAATTTATATTGGTAAATAAAAAAAAATATCAACACCACAGATAGGATTAAAATTATCTTACTTTACACAAATTCGAGAGAAGTTTCTCGACTTTAATAACGAATCCGTCTAAGTATCCGTCTAAATTAGTGTAGAAGTTTCGACCTCCATCGACCACCAAGCGCCATTTCCGATTGTCTTCCGTTCCGATACGATTAATATTCGGGACAGCCCGTAATCACCTCTCGGTGCAATACTGCAAGTATTTAGCCGCAGAGAGAATCACTCGTGAATACTAATTGGTGGCTGCGTGGTAGTGACGCCGAAATATTCATCGTTACACATACACCCATATATACCCCGCCCGAGACACATTTGTTGATAACAATTTGTTCTCGGTTCTTGGATGTTTGTTTTGCGTAATCATGCTATATGCGACACAGTATCCTGTGTAGGGCATGAGGGCTGTGTAGGGTATTTTGTGGAAAACACTAAATATTTTAATGATTCGGTTAAACACAGACTATAATCCTATTCGCAATGACTGAGGTACTGAGATACGCTTGCGCTAATCTAGAAGGACGTCAGTCCGTGCTGTAGAAAAACTTTATTGCTGTAATGAAAAGTTAAATTTTTCTACAATGTCTGTGTCCAAGTCATTCTCATTTACAACCGTCGATAGGATATCTCAAACTCGTAAACATAAAGAGCATAAACTGTCCTCACCATTACCTTCATAAACATAATTACCTTGTTATGGACAGGAAAGGAAAACTAAAACAGGACCTTGATACCGTTTACTGCCAAAAATGAATCACCCTCTTTTAATTTTCCGTTTACGTGGTTGCCTCAAGTTTTTGAATGTATAAGATTGTCCGCATCTTTGTTAGAAGTTGACCCCACAAATTTGGAAATCGCTAACTAAGTGCCTTAAGGTGAGGTAAATATATGTATGCAGTTATTAGTTTTTTGAGATTGATCATCCATCATTTTCCTTAATAGCAATAGAACTTATGTCAAGTTCGTCGGGGGAAGTAACGTCACCATACCATTTTCTGCCGCCAAGCAGTGATGCATTCGCGTTGTTACTATATTCCGGTTTTTAAGTTGACAGGCTCATTAGAAATTCGACCTTCACGTTTCAGATTTCCGGGCGTATACGATGCGATTGAAGTCTTCTTGTACCTAAGTAGGGGAGTACCCAAGCCATATTGCACGTTATGAGCAAAGATTACGTCTAAAAACCAGGTGGGCCATCAGCTTTATGTTAAACCTGGTTTTATTATTTCATAAAAAACCTAAAACAGAATTGTCCAAATTACGTTATATTTCGGTCTTCATAATGCACAGCCTTGGACCCTCTTTTAAGGGTCTCTAACACTTGAAATGTATTTTAGATTAAGTTTAACGAAATAAATTATTTATTATTATTATTATGCCTTGGAAAATTGGGTGTAAAATCCAATTGTGGCAATACACTCTAGGCACACAAGCCAACCCTCGGAATATGATCGTGACGTGTAAATCGAGAGTTAGTCGAGGCTTGGCTCTCGTAATCTCCTAAATCGCGGATTATCCTCTTATCCGGCAAATATTTGTGGCTCGACAGTGACGGCTGTTTGACTGGCGTCTCAAGGAAATTTGCAAGATTTAATGGTTTTTGTCAAATGAAAAGTGACGAAGATTTTGAAGGCTGTCTGAGATGGAAAGTGTTGAGCCGTCTGATACGTGCCAATTATTGCCTGATGCGAAAGTTAGTAGCTCTATTTCAAAGTCAAAGTCAGAGTCGAAAACTTTATGTTTATGTATATGTACACGTACACATAATAATTTAGGTATTATGTAGTAGGTACCTATGCGTAGTTTGGGGCTCAATGACGCTGTTTGATTAACGATTAATATCCACAAAATATGACTCTTTTGACTCGGTGAAATTATTGGTGAAAGAATTTTAAGTGTGACTCAAAGAGACTCTTTTAGTGCACTTTGAAATATCTTAGAATTTTTGGTTCTAGGACGTGTCGATTTCCTCATGATGATTTCCTTCACTTTTTCAGAACGTAGTATGATGCATACAATTTTTTTCTAGCGTCATAGCTCATAGATGCACGGGATTTGAACTAACGACCTGCGGATTGAAACTCAGGGTCAGTACCACTGGGCCGCTAAGTTCTCAATACATGTGCAATGAAGTCATGTATGAAAATCCCCCAGGAATCTTTGTACGTACTATATAAATTATTACATATGGGATTTACCTTATAGCAACTTGGAAAACCAATATTTATGGTATGTATGAGTTTAAGTCCAGATGTCGTAATCACTACTATTAGTGGTTTAGTGACTATTCACTAAAAGATTACCTACATTAGCATCTTAATGCTGTCAATATAAAATTACCATACCAGGACCCATAACAAGCAATAAGGTCTTCAGTTTTAAGCTCTTCCCCTACTTAGGTAAGACAAGACCTAAGTCGCATCGTACGCGCCCGTAACTTACACGTAACACTACCAATGGATCACCCCGCTCTTAAGGATAGAGCAAAAGTATATTGTTGATAAAAAAGCACGTTGGTTGTATGGGGAAAACGCTTTAAATATATTTTTAGTATTATCAAGGAAATCCACCGTGCGTACATGATAAGTTCCTGTCAACATGTTTCCGTATAAAGTGCCCAGGTGTCAAAAAACGTTACATTAGTGCACGAAAGGAGCCTCTTTGAGGCGCACTTAAAATCCACACTAGTTCGAGAGAACCAGTGACTCGCCTAGCAGTAGTTTCATTAGTTATGTAAATTGCGGTCATCTGGTTTGATTTATGTGAATGAGGCACACATGCTGATGGCCCACCAGATGGTAAGTAGCTACCGTCGCCTATAGGCGACCGGTTCCGAGGAATTGCCAGCGCGTTGCCTGGCAATTCTTGGGTATTTTAAGAATTTTCAGTGTGACTCAAAGAGGCTCCTTTAGTGCAATTCACAAATCTCTTAGAATTTTTGGTTCTAGGAATTGTCGGTTTCCTCACGATGTTTTCTTTCACCATTTTGAGAACGTAGTACGCAAGAATAATAAAAAAAACTCAGGCTGTCTTAGCTTTTGCTCATCGAAATGTGATTATAAGAATCATAACGTCAAAATCATAAAAGTGACGTCTTACCCAAATATTTCAGTAATTGACACATTTCATTCTTTGAGTTAATGTTTTATTCATTGTTTACATTGTATGGTTAAAGTAAATATCTTATTTAATATACATAATCTACGTTTTATGTATGCAAATACTAATAAATTCGTTATAACTCATCTGATAGATGAATAGCTGTTTTCTGGAAAAAAAAGTATTTTTTATGAATAACTACTAGGTAAGTCACTGGTTCATTGTAGGATTAAGTGCGATTCAAAGAGGCTCCTTTCATGCATTTGACACATGTTCGAGTTTTTGGTTTTGGTTGGACTTGTTGGTTTCCTGATGAGCTTTTCTTTCACCGTTTTTTCGAGATCGTGGTATTACGGACTTTAATTTTTCAAGAGATAAAACTGATTGGTGCACTTCGGGATTCGAACCAATGACCTCCGGATCGAAACATAGGGTCAGTAACATTGAGCTATCACGCTCTCCGAATCTTCTTATGAATAAATATATATTAAACAATGAACATACAGTGAATTTCGAAGGAGTATTCAGAAAGATTAAAATTAAAAGTATTCAAAAAAATCTCATAATTTGTCAGGCAGAAATTAAAATAGGTTAATCGTTGCAAGGCCTTTCGGGTCCGATGTGAGACGTGAAATTTAAAATTAGTATCCCAGTAGCAGAACCTACCCTACTACTAAATATACTTTATGATATAGTTACGGAACGAGCCGATGGCCCGCCTGGTTTCCTCTGCCTATAACGAGCAATATACTTGAGTCCTCCATACTTAAGTACCTAGTTAAGTACCTACCTTAAGACCTAAGTCGCAGGAGTGAAGTCGTTTAAGAGGGAAGTTAAAAATAAGTTTTTGTTTAAAATACGAGCATTTCCAAAATTTTCAAAACCGTACTGAGCTAAGCGTGATACAGGTGCTTTACATTTTCGTAGATTAGGTACAAGCGATTATAAGTACTCAGATTGTTACAAGGATCGTGCTCGCGAAAAAACAGGAAGCCCTCCATTAGGGGTTTCTTGTCTGTTTTTCCCATGGAGGGTCGGATAGGGCTTGAACAGGCGTCAAACTTAGCGATAAGTACGCGTGACCTTATATTTTGAATGTTATTGACGTTTACAAGCCATTTGTTTATGAAATCTATGGAAATAAAGTTTTTGACTTTGACTTATAAGCGTTATAAAATGGTGTACATCAGTTTCAGGAATTTACCCGTCTGTGGGTTTATCCAATTCATTGAAGTAAATCATTCTAATTTCTACTGATAGCTTATTGTTTTATGTCACACACAGTGTATTTGAAATAATGTCATATAAATTAAATATATCCATAATTGGTGATACTGAATGGATTTCATATAAACACGTGTATTTTACGTCACTAGAAGATGGTAACTAAAAAACTGTTACAATTAATAAGAAATTTCGTTGCCACACCCATTAATTTCAAGCCGGCCGTATAAACTGAAAAAGTAAATTAATTAAAATTACGATTATCGTTCCGTTCAAATTCCAAACAGGTAGATACGCCGTACGTGCCCAAATATTGGTCCATGCGAAACGAACGCTGTACTCCGCTATCACAGCAGTGATGTAACGCTATCGCCGACTCTAGTCCATTATCAAAGTGAAATCCACTTTAATCCCCGGCCGTAAACGAAATCTTTCCTCTGATCGTGGTATAACTGCGTCACGTCAGTCTCTTAACTATGTCGGCAATAACCTTACATAGTATCCTTTGCGAGCTAATGCGAGCCGTTGTCGCTCTAACATTCAGTGCTTGGATAAAAGGACACGGGCTAGGCGCGACGGGCGGCGCGCGCGCATCATTCCAACCGATCCTCTCTTACGGTCGAACGTCGGGGAGCGATCGCTTGTTTGCTCCACCGTCACCGATGAGGAGAATATGTGGTACAAAAATAAGAACACATTTGGACACCCCTTCAGTCTGATCTTGGGCCGTTCAACGGCAGCATTGGAGATGCGGTGGAATTTCCAACAGAAAAGGACGATATGGATTTTTATGTGATACAGTGACTGTCGTGATATAAGACTGTGATTTAATTTAATTAATCAAGATGATGTCCAAGAAGCAACTGGCGTGCATGCTCGCTCTACACATAATATATCTGCTGGTTGGCGCGAGTATATTCTACCATATTGAGAGTCCAGTGGAGGTGATGCAAAGGGCCGAAGACAAACTAGAAAGACTTGAAATCCAAAGTAAGTAAAATGTCTACGACCATATAACATTAAAGGCCAGCGCTTAAAGAAATAGATAGATAGATTAACTCTTTAAAGCATACACCTGTTTTTTTATACAATAAAATACTTTAATATATTAGGCACACAATGGGCGGGATTATCACTAAAAGTAACCTCTTCCATGCAACCAAATCAAACATCAATTTACACGCAAATGTCTAATTAAAATATATTTTATGACAGTTTCATGTTTCATAACAAATATATTTATATAGAAAAAACAAAATACATCATCTTCACATAACAAGCTTCATCTGATAGGCTTTAAAAAAGTGGCTATTGTTCTTAGATTGCTTTAGAAAACTATTTAAAAATTACACTTCATATTTTCAAATCTGTTATTAACATGACGAGATTTGTAAGTGAGGCATATTTGATTTATGTTTACCAGCAATATATATTTTCGTGTGTACATATATAAATTTTCACCATTTATTATCATTAATACCCGGTAGCCTCATAATCCGATAAGTGAAGCAAGGTGCATTTCAACAGAGTGTACAGTAGCAGAGTACAGTATTCACTGCACTTGATATTTGCAGTATCTAACTATCGACCCACTTGGAAATGTAAACATGTGTCTACATTGACAGTTTAGCCCGTGTTAGCATGCTAGGATAAATCTATAAATCTATCGAAAAAGTAATTTATATTAGAAGTAACATTTGAAGGTAACGGGGCTTTCGCATAGATCTTAGATGTTGATCTTGAAATATACGGTGTTCTTCCAGAAGCTGTTATTTTGATAAAGCACGAACAAGCAGATGGCCCATCTGTTACCTCTTGATTTGTTATTAGCATTCGTTTTCATTACTCATGTCACTATCTGCCTAAATAAGAAGAGAATAAAGAAAATAAGAGAAACATAAGAACATTAAAAAAGAGCTTTTATGAATAATGTTTTTTTTTATGATTCGTCTTTTTTATATTTATTTATAAATATAGAACAACATCAAAATAGACTAAGTTAAACTTAAGTTACACTGAAATGCGCTTGAAGAAATGCATAATATGTCTACCTACATCATAAGTAGATAGTATATAAAGTAACCGTGTATTAGAAACGCAATTAGAAATTTCGGTTTTATCTATAAATAAAATACGTATTAATGCATTAATAAATTACAATTACATTGGAAACTTTAATTTACATACATCGTGAACTACTCTACTTACTTATTTTTGAACAATTTACATTTTAATGCCATTGATAAATTCAACCTTACGCGTATATTCTATTCTCTTATCAAGGTGAAAAAGTCGACATTATTCGCCAAATTCTTAAATCTCGTAAAAGGAGGATTGCTTATAAAAGTATCAAACTACTGATTTAAACGAAAAGTCGTGTGAGGGTAAAAAAAATAAGTTGATTTATTTTCGTATCCATCATTTCAAAACAAAAGTGCTTATTATTATTGGCATTTCGACTATTCTAGAATGTGATTAAAAACGGATGAAACTTTCGACGGTTTCCTTAAATAGCTATTGGTCGATAACAATTGCTTGGGATCACTCTTTCACGCTCAAACGGATCAATGGATTTGGATGAAATTCGGTATCAAGATAGCTTATATCCTGGCTTAACACATAGGCTATTTTGATCCCGGAAAAGTGCAGTGTTCCCGTGGGTTGACTTACTCACCGCGGGGCGCAGCTAGTTATACGTAAAAACGCCCACATTCGCTTGGAACATTTAATACAGTGATAAAGAGGTACGTAGTTTATTTTTCCGAAATGTGCTTAGGAGTTTTGTGATTGGTTTTAGAAATAACCAATTTATCACATAAGCTGCGCTAATTGATCATAATTGACCTGTCGTGATGTGATAAGTACTTGATCATTCTGCATGTGATCTTCCAAATAAATCAAACATGATTTATTAACATGTTAAACCATGTAATTTAACAAGTTAATTGTATGTTTATTGGTCACATAAATTTGGTTATTGCTTTATTGTACTTTTAATAAAATATGTCCTTACTGAAATCATAACTAGTTATCCAGTCTCATTTCTCTTTCAGCCTGGGGTGTAACCACAAAACACAGCACCTATATTTTAATTGTCAACCTTATGTGAACGCAATCTTCCCTTGAATAATAATATAAACATATAAACTCTTAATGTTAGTGGTCTAAACACAAATGAAAAAGCTGTCTTTCAAATTATCTTCACTTCAAAATGTAACTCTGAGACGTGTATGTGAAATGTCTTATGTACTTGTAATTTCACCGGCAACCACACCTTTCAAATCGGAACACAGTAACGAATGCGTTACTGCTTGGCGGCATAAATGGGCATATAATACTGCTCTTGAAAATTAGTACGAGTTACACTGATAATGGCGGTTTTAATTTCTCGGTAGACTCTCTCCGCCCAACAATTAGAGTGTGTGTCATTCTATTGTTTTATCCGCAATTCTCGATAAAAAATGGCAATTGAAACCATCTGTTTACGAGTTCTTCTTCGAGAGCTCTCGAGTCTAGACCTTCGGCTGCTGATAGGAATGAAAATATAATTGTAAAGCAATATTTAACTAATGAGTGTTGATTTTAGTAAACAAGCTACAAGATTAACTGTTTTATTCATTACATACATAGGAAATAGATTGAGGCCTTTTTCCCTAGACATACAGCACAATTGACAAGAAGGTTTTCTTTAAAGACACAGCAGTTGGAACTTAGAGATAGGTAGGCTTGCGGGATCAGTAATACAAGTAGTCAGTAGTAAAAACATTATAGTGAATGGTCAAGAAAGGCCACACATATTTTAAATTAACTAAAAATTTTCAGAATCACCCGTAGTATGCTGCCAGGCTTGGTATATTTGGGGTTTTCAATTCGCAAAGCCTGGCCATTAAGATTTATTTTCTCACTGTTATCTTGTCATAAACCGACAGGTAAACGTCGGAGTTTATTTATCAGGTTGTTAATAAATAATCTGCCATGGATTTATATAGTAATCCTGATAATAAAATGCATTAACTATGTGGGATTTGTTATTCATCGTTATTAATCTGAACAAAAGTTGTGATTCTACTAGCTGTGCTTGAATATTACAATCTTAGAGGCAGCCATTCCACATCTCGCGTTACAGGTGCTCTCTAGGAAGATATAGGTAATCCTTTAAGTATGCTACAAAGAAAATCCTTTCAAAGCCGTTGTATATTTTTGGTTTAAGACATACCGGTTCCTCACTTTGACTTTTCTTCACTGTACTGAGAACGTGGCACATACTATTTTATTTTATTTTATAGTTTATAGTTTTTTTGTTTTATAGTTTTTTTTTTCTATTTAACCCAGACACAGAATAAATATCTTCGTAAATCACATAAATGTTTGTCTTGGATAGGAATCGAATTCACAACCTACAGCGCAGAGAGCAGAGTTACTACCAACTGAACTCTGGGGCCAATCATATCATATCATTTATTCAGTAACAATAGTAACAACCGTATTTGAAATTACTTATAATTAGGCTTAAAATAATACAAGAATAATAAATGATAAATAAAAATGAAAAATAATAAATGTCATAATAAAATTAAAAATATTATTCATTAAAATTGTATGTCAAAAACTCCTCCACTGAGTAGAATACTCCTTTTAACAATATCTCAATCAAAAAAGAATGAACCTTGGATTCCTTTCATAATATTTTTATCATCAAAAAATTGTTATTTTTAGAATGAAGACTAGTAAATCTTGAATTGCCGTTCCAAACATAATGTTTCCAGTTTTAACGATCTCTGCGTTGTTCCATTTTGGGTGCATTCCATTTACACAGAAATTTTCTAAACAGTAGATATTTGTATCATTATCATTCTAATATATTTTATTTTCATTCTTCATCCTACATGTATTAATAACCACTTTACTATGCGAAGCTAACTTAACACCAGGTGGGCCGTCGGCTCGTACCGCAACTACATCAAATAAATAAAAAATATGACATAGTGTAAGAGAAGATTCGGAGAGCATGAAAAACCATAGTATCTTTATGATATTATTTTTGTTCTAGGCACCTGTTGGTAACTGCATCTTTTGAACTATCTCTAAATCATTTGAAAATATATACGTATTTAGGTAACGAAATTATTTTCTTCGCATTTCGTAAATAAATATTGGTCGAATATTTCACATAACGAAGTATCTAAATGGTATGTAATTATTTCTTTGTAAATAATATAAATCAATATATCAATAACAATTAAACACTCTTTAATATCTCTTTTCCTTTATGAGGCAGATATGAATGATCTCATAACATCGACCTATGAATATTTGATATTGTCTGATTCGAAAAGAGGCAGAATACAGAACAGTAATTATACGTGATGGGAGTTTTATTGCGTAATTATATTAGTTCGCGAACATGTTGATAGGAAACGTGTAGAATTGAATCTTATAATTATTTAAATGTTATAAATATACCACTGAAATCATTTTAAAGTTATTATCAATCCATATTTGGCCAAAACTGGGCATAGGCTTCGAAGCGCCATTGAACACGCTAGATACGGCCCATCGCATCAACTTTAGCGATTAAGAAAATGCATTGCTAATTCTTTGCCCAGTCTATGCGATTACTTCCTGACTAATATAATTTTGTTTGGTATGGAAGGTGTTTTAAGTTGCCTAACATTCGGCGCTTTAAAAATTGTTATTAAAAGTAAAGTAAAGAATACTTTGACTTTTGCCTAGTCTTTGCGTACTTAGTTCTCGACTTGGTTTAACTGTATATGTGTGTATTTGAGAATTAATTGGAAGAAGAAAATGTTATGTGATTTTTCATGGGTAATGGTGGTGATGAGCTCACACTTTGTCACGTCTAAGATTCCATACCACGATATGATAACGTACACGTTGAAAAAATCTCCAAAGCGGTTCTAAATCTACGGTGAAAATGATGTGATATATTTTCTTAAATGTTCAATTTATCGAGTACAGAATTTGATGTCACAAATTTACACCCTGTCCACGGCTTCATTGCGACTACAAGAAATAGCCTTTTTGGTCCGGAACATCATTCATCATCCCTGTGTTCAAATTTTCAGGCAAATCGTTCAGTAGTGTTGACGTGAAGTAGGTAAACATTAGTGTGATTAACATATCAGTTTTACTCGATAATTAAATCGGATATAAGTGTCGTGTCATTTATCTCATTCATTGTTCCTAGATTCATTGGCCAACATTCATCTAGTTTTCCTCAATGTCAAGGCGGAAGAGACGGCGCCTCTTAAAAGGTCAACATTTTTTTTGTTATACCCGTGAATTAGGAATTAGTAATTTGATAAACTATAATTGTGATTAGTTTTCAGTTTACTTACAAAGAGGGTGAGTTTTTAATTGGGCATGGATGGCGAAAACCAAAAATAAGCAAAAACCTCCTCAAAATAGTCTTGAGGTTGACTAACAGCGTTAATATCAATACCAAGATTTTATATTAGATTTCAAATAAACAAATTTTTGTATCCAGGAATAGATATCGATTACGAAAAACTACTCTATTTTTTGCGCCACCCGATTTACGATCATTTTCTAGCCTATTTTCACCTAATAAGCTAAAGGAAAGCACTCATTAATAGTTAAATATAAGGAATTACTGTCATGTCATGCATAAATTATTCGTAATGAAGAACATTGTTTTGGAATAGAAGTCTCCAGAGACTGTACAACAACATTCAAAAATTAAATTTTTGATTGTATTTAACAAAACTTCTTATTCAAGATTTGAATGAGGAACTAGGTCTAAAGGAATTACTATCTTCATGATCATTCCGATCCTCATGTTTTGAAGAATAAACGATATATGGTACAACACGTAACATTTTTTGTAAATTGCATTATTAAAATTGACGTAGGAAATAGCATAACTATTTCCTATTGCCACAAATACGTCAGGAGTCCGGGCGCGCAACCATACACTTGTCTTCCACGATACGATTTAGTTAAGTGGCACTCAGGTAAAGAAAAGACTCATGTTTATGCTGTATTCTGAGTACGTGATTTCCTAACCTGAAAGAAAACATTAACACACAAATCGATGAGGATTCAAACGGTGTTGGGACACAACATTCCCGCTACTAACAATAGCAGATCAATTAGCGTTAATGTACCTACTAGTAATTATAGAATATATTCTACAGTCTCAATGATTTCATGACTTCAGTTTGTATGACAACAGTTATAATGGCCGGTAGGAAATTTCATCATCATTTTCCATGTTTAATGAGGTTTTTTCTAATATTGCTCTTTGAGTTTTTTTTATATTAACTTCTCAGAGGTGCATCTTAATCCTTTCAAAAAGTCGTTCGAAAGAGCTAGCAACACGTATAGCAGTACTTCATGCTGTCGCGCCGCAGGAAAGTTCTGAGTTATCTGGTTCCTACATAAATATTTTTACAACATGATTCTTACTACTTTTTAATCAAAATCACAACCTTACATCTTACATATATATCTTTAGGTGTTAATAACAATATCTCTAAGTGGTTTTACTGATTAGTCCAGTAAACGCAGGCTTTCGAAACATGAATGCCAGTTGGTAATAGGTATGTTTGCAAATATCCAGGACCCTCTCAGTAGCCGCATTGATATATAATTTCAATGGAAATAAAGTTTTTGACTTCAACTTTGATAACATAACTGAGGCTTTCTTCTGGATGTATTTTAATAGTTAGTATGTGAGTTATATTATCAAAGTCAAAGTCAGATACTTTATTGCCATAGATCATTAAGATGTTCCAGAGACATTATAGACTACTTTTAATATCAGTAGCTTACTATACGGGCAAAGCTGCAGGCAGAATCAATAATAAACTTCATTAAGTATAAATCTAACTAGACTTAACATACAAATCCTCACGATTGGGTGGATTACCTTTAATTACTCGGTCATGAGCACTCAGTACTCGCATTTCAAACAGGTATTATTTCTTAGGCTTAGCCACTGTATGTCGGTATCAGTTTTAAATATATGGTGATACATTGGAAACTTTCTGATTTATTTTAAATCTACAGATAAAGTAAAATGCAAAAACAACGTAGAAAAAATAATTAAAAATAAAAACTTTGCTATACGGAACGCGAAACATTCCCATTTTGAGAGATTTCATTATTATACTGAGAAAATGTGAGTATTATTAACTCCCGACGAAAAACAATTATAGTATAAGTTTGTAGTGTGTATTTGGTCTGATGGCATCATAGCTCCTGACCGGATGAACCGATTTTGATTAAATTTTTCATTTGTAATGTGGTAATCGAAAGAGTTCTCAGCTGAAAAATCAATAATATTTTGGGAGCCCAGTTGCTCACGTCCGTAGGTGATAACCCTTTGAATTCCTACACGTGTCCCTCGGTGCGAAAGGAGCATCCCAAAGTAACAGTAGAACTTGTGCTAAGTCCGCCTGGAGAAGTACTGCCACCACACCTTTTAAACCGCCAAACAGTGATGCACTCGTGTTGCTGTGTTCCGGTAGAAGGGAGTGGGTGGCGGTGATAAAGCAAGCGCATGAGACGTAACATCCCTCTCTCGGGGGTGATGGACGCAACGCAATGCGACTTGAGTCATCTCGTACTTTGGTGGAGAGGACTTGAGTCGTATTGCTGTTTTCTATGGGAGGCGGTTACCACTTAACAGGTTCAGCTCGTTTTATGAGATACAACAAATAAAAATAAATACAAAAGTGGGAGAATCATCATATCTGATGCGCAGGCATCACCAGGACCCTGCAGGACCCGTCAGAAGAACTCCTAAGCGGTTTACAGCAAATTGTGTGTGGGCTCATACGACGCGTTTTGACGAGCAATGGTTTTTTGTGTTATGACTACTTTAAAAGGCCAAGAAATTACGTTCATAAAACACCTAATGCATCTCCTATGCAACCTACAATCAGATCAAAGATATTCTCTAAGCGAGGTTGTATGATCCAATAATAAAAACTTTAAATGGTCTGTGCAAATCAGATCAATAAATCAGTGTTCATAAAACTGCCGCAGATCCATTCATGGCGCTTGCCAAGTTACAAACTAAGCGCTTTTTGCACAGATACTAAAAATATAGCTGTCAAGTTGGAATGAACCTTACGGTAAGCTCTATTCGAGTCTCTGGTTCTCTCAAATCAGTGGGGTGAAAGGATTTTAAGTGCGCCTCAAAGAGGCTCATTTCGTGCACTTGACACATGTCTTCGAATTTTTAGTTCTAGGACATGTCGGTTTCTTCTCGATGCTTTTTGAGTACGTGGTATTGCGAATATAAATGTGTAAATGTAGGTTATTTATGGTAGATTCAATATTGATTTAGATTCTGAACACACCACCTATGTATTTCCAGCTCAATAGCACAATTTTAAACATTTTGTAATGTGCACCCTCATTTACATTAGAAGTAGAACTTATGCCAATTTCGTCCGAGGAAGCACAGTCGCCATACCCATTTCTGCCGCCAAGCAGTAATACATTCGCTTTACAGTTATCTGGTTTGAAGGGTGTGATTGCTGTTGAAATTAGGGGCACGTGAGACAATCCACCTTCATGTCTTAGAGTTATGGGCACATACGATGATACTTGAGTGTTATTGTACCTAGGTAGGGCAGGACCCAAGTCAGATTATTTACTTGTTATGGACAGAGGTTTATTTTAAGTAAATTAATATTTACTTATTTTACTTAAATTATGACAATACGTGACTGTCAATTGTCACGTCAGAGCAAACTTCAAGAAACACGTCATAAATCAACCGAAACGCGTGATGCATGGGGAAAATGTTCGCCGTAGCACAGCACGCTACCCGCAGTCAGAGGTTCAAGTCCGCTTCTCGGGGACGGCTGTTAGAGCCATACATTTTCCTTATGCCTTCCTCAGAACAGTAGCGGAATAATAATTGCTGGGTGACGTGATTTTGGGAAATTTTTGCGTACCTAGATATCCTGGCGGTTTGTGTTATGGAATTGATTTACTAGAAAAAATTGTTAGCTGAGTTATTCGTTATAAGATCTCTTTAAATTAATAATGATGACCATTACTAATATATTTGCACTAAGTTTATCTGAGTCGCGAGTGGCACGAACAAAGATACTTAACACACATCCAGTACCCGAAAATAAAGTCTATCACCTCACAAAGTTTACACTGGTTTGAAAGAACTCCGGAGTCCTACCGACTAAGCCATGGAGCACGCAAATGTCTATTTCCACGATAGAGTAAATGGATTATTGTAACTTTCACATAAAAACTAAATCTGCTATGATTCTTTCTACTGTCTGCCCTTCGAGGAAAAAGCTTAATTTTAAATATGTACAGTACGTATGATAAACCTGGCCTAAAAGCCTGGCCTAGGTAAATTACCTCGGCTAGGCTTTGATACTTACTTGTGATATTTCCTCAAGTTATATGTAATATAAGCTGAACAGTGAACTATTTTCTAAAATCAAGCGTTATTCCCCGAGATAGTGAGCCACCGGATCAAGAGGGTCAAAATTGTGCTTAACACATAAATCCAATGCTTTTTTTGGTTTATGCTGATTTCTTAACTTGACAATATGAAGGATCGAAAATAAAAAACGTAAAACCTTATCAAAGATAGAAAAATAAATAAATTTCGGTGGACATTTCACACAGCGCCATCTAGCCCAAAGTAAGCTAACTAAATAGCTTGTATCATGGGAACCAGACAACTGATATAATACTTAAATACCTTTTTTATAAATACATACATATAATACCTACGTATTATTAAACACCCAGACACAGAACATACGTCTATGTTCGTCACACAAATGTTTGTCCAGGGTGGGAATCGAACCCACGACCTACAGCGCAGAAGGCTAACTACCAACTCAACTATGAGGCCAGTCATAGATATCTTAAGCATTAGCCCGGTGTAAAACACCCAATCTGCCTTCAGGTACAGTTTTCTGCGGAAATCCTGCGGTAGTCAAGGAAAATTACTGACATTACATTGAATTTGCATTTGTGTCGCATTCGTGTCACACTTCAGTGTAAATAACATCGGCCTCAGCGAATAACGAATCGTGATTTCAAAATTATATGCAATTAGTTATGTCGCTGTCATCAAATATTGGGTTATCTTTTAAACGTCCCGAAGGGCTCAGAGTTTCGGTAAACTGACTAGTCTATCTAATATATTATATAACACTAATAATAATGATAATATGTAACTGTGAGACGTGAAGGTGGAATGTCTCGTGTGCCTGTAATTTCACCGGCAACCACACCTTTCAAACCGGAACACAGTAACGCGAATGCGTTACTGCTTGGCGGCAGAAATGGGCATGGTGGCAGTTCCAGACTTCCCCAGACGAACTTGGCGAGAGTTCTACTGCTCTCATTTCTTCGTTATAGTTCGACACGGCCGACAAATGTGAATAAGAGATGATGCCGCTCTGTTACTTAATTATTAGTGTCTCAAACAGCTAATTCTAATAAACAGCATTACGTCTCAGAGTTATAAAAAAAAAAATCTTTTTTTAAAGTCTAAAGTGCTTAATAACTTAATACATGAGCAACCCAAAGTAGCATTAGAACTTGTGCCAAGTTCGGCCGGAAAAAAAGTGTTGCTGTGTTCCGGTGGAAGGGAGTGGGTGCCGGTGAAATTGCAGCCGCATGAGTCGTAACATCCCCTTCTCAGGGTGATGGACGCAATGCGAGTTAGATCATCTCATACTTTGGTGGAGAAGACTCGAGTCCTCTCCACCGCAACTGAATATTTAAATCGGAAGTTATAGCTGTTTTTTTGTGATGTTACTTAACATCAGGTGGAGCGTCAGCTCGTACCGTCCCCCGATCACAAAAAAACAGCTATAACTTCCGATTTAAATATTCAGTTGCGGTCACGGAAGTAGTTGGCAGTTTATCAATAAAATATGTTCAATGAACGCTGGGTAGCATTGAAGAGGGTGCGCCCGTGATCATTGTGATTGCGATTAAATACGTAAACCGATGGTCATTAATTGAATAGCATTGTGGCCCAAGGCCCACTCACTGTCAAGAGCAAAGGACATCATAGATAACGGTCAAGGCTGTCCTATAAAATGTACGGTATGGCCTAACAATACCCCTTTGTGTGATTATTACCAAATTTTGAAGTTCAAGCAAAAGAGGTTGTTATCCTGTGTCAAATACATGTAGCAAAGTACCTAATTATAATATAAAATCTAAGTATGTACGTACATCATAAGTAAATTTAGACTTGTTACTTACTATACTTAAACCAATCTGTGTCTTTCTTTTTTTGCTGTAAATAAATAATTTTCAATTTTCAAAATAAAATAATTTGGTTTCATAAAATGTGACATATAATTATAAATTCTCTACAGAATCACCTTACCCTTGAGGGTACTTTTAGCTCAAACATTAGTTTTATCAAAACTTCTTTCGCCACGTCATCGTCACCCCGTCTCCTCGAAAGCACTATTAAACAAAGAGAGTCATGGATGGCTTCGCAAGTATTTGTTTTTCAGTACATCAAGTTTTCTCCGTATTGTGTTTCTATTCAAAACTGCGTTAAAAATGGAGGCTCTTCGATTTACTACTGGCATGTAACTTGACTTTATCTCTTGCTTGACGTTATCAGTGAGAAATTGCCCTCATATTATGTGGGTGTCGAGGTGGCTTTCAATCCGTCATATTTTCGCATCATGTTTCCTGCATTTTCCCAACAAATGTTGGAATAATATTCCACCAACCATTGGAAATCACTGCTTTATAAAAAAAAGGACAGCACAGCAATCACTATCCCTTCTTCTTATATTTATTTGAAACAGTACAAGGTATTTCTTAATGAATTCTATGGAAATAAAGTTTACAACTTTAACTTTGAAAGTTTTTGACTTTGACAGAGCAACGTTGCAAGAAACGCTTGTATCTCATACGCTCATGTTCATACATTTTGTCATTAAAATGTGATTTAAATAGGTTAAGTCGAAAAAATTATGAATAATGCGATATCTTTGTGAGTCTCATAAAAAGTCGTTGGCCAGCAATGAACTTGTTTATGATAATAATTTTGCTGGATGCCAATAAAAAAAAAACCTTGTTTTGTGTCGAAATATGCAATGAAATCTTCAGACGTAGCAAAACAACAGTTAAAAGAGTTTTAACTGCAAACAGACACTTTTTATGTCAATTCACGTGAACGATGGTACAGTTTTTCATTTCACAGTAAAAACGAAATAGTGGGTTAGTTAGTAATTTGTGTTGATTCGTGCGTAAAATTGTTCACAGAGTAAAAAGTATCTTTCTAATTAATGCCCCATATTTTTTGTCGTGACCAAACGTTTAGTTGTCTTTGTTTTACTGGTGTTTATGTAAACATTATGTATAAGTGCTTAACTGGTATGTCACGAGCCCAGTAAAATCACTTTGTTTCAGGAAATTATCAAGTTTGAACAGTGTGGTTAAGTGAAGCAAATAATCTTAACATGGACCGCGGAAATATTACACTATTATATATGTTATGCGCTAAACTGATTTTTATATAATATAAAGTTTACTTTAGCCTTATAGTATGTACTTGGTTTAACATTAGAATTCAACCGTAGTACTGAAATGTATTATTTTTATGTGATAAAATTATGTACCGAGCTGGTGGCCCACTTAGTGTTAAAAGGTAATCTCTTCCACAACAAGCAATATACAATAAATATCCTCCCCTACTTAAGCTAAGACCCAAGTCGCATCTCATGCGGCCGTAACTCTGAGACGTGAAGTGAACACAGTAACGCGAGTGTATATAATGCCTGGCGGCAGAAATGGGTATGGTGGCAGTAATTTTCTGAACGGTCTTGGCATAAGTTCTACTGGTAATCTATCGGTCTTCAACAATTTAATTGTATAGCATAACTTAAACAGTAGGTAACTCATAATAATTTAATAATATTGGTGGAAATTTCACACAACGCCATCTAGCCTTAAAGCAAGCAAAGCATAGCTTGTACCATGGGAACCAGACAACTGATGTAATACTTATATACTTTCTGTAAATACATACATATAATACATATTAACACCCAGACACAGAACAAACATCTATGTTCATCACAAAAATGTCTGTCGTGGATGGTAATCGAACCCACGACCTACATTGCAGAAGGCAGGGTTACTACCAACTGTGCTATGAGGCCAGTCAATCGTTATATGCCAACGTACATGTGAAAATGATAGGTAATAGTTAATTAAACTGATATGTACGAGTTAATTAAAGTAATATTAAATTAGCAACTCTAGTGACACATTTTTAATCAATATGTAAACTAATCTGTGGACAATGTGGGAATATATACTGTAGCTGTTTTTGTCCCCAATAAATAAATAATAAATACAAAACAATCGTTACTTTTCAGATCTCCTGTACGAATACTACATCCCTGATGATCCCGAGAAGCAGGACACAATACTCCGGAAGCTGTCTGAATACTGCGGCAAATCTATGTTCAACTACACGACAGAGGATGAAGAGCCTCCATTCAAGTGGGACTTTTACCACTCCTTCTTCTTCTCTTACACTGTCGTCAGTACTATTGGTGAGTATTTGCAGAGCTTTCCGGAACAAACATACATACAGACGACACTTTAATTTTATTTATGTGTATAGATTGATCAAATGTGTCAAAGAATCCATCTTTAAGTATATTTTTTGGTATGTGATGCAGTTACGGAACGAGCCCACCTGATGTTAAGTGGTAACCTCAGCCCATAAAAAGCGATGCGACTTAGGTCTTCCTCTACTAGGTACGACATGACCCAAGTCATCGCATGCGCCCGTAACTCTGAGACTCTCTCAGAGGTGGAATGTCTCATGTGCCTGTAATTTCACCGGCAACCACACCTTTCAAACCGGAACACTGTAACGCGAATGCGTTATGGTGGCAGAAAGAGCCATGGTGGCAGTACTTCCCCGGAGGAACTTGGCGTGAAATCTACTACTCTTAATGAATTTCAAAGCTTATTAATAACACATATTTATCTAAAATTTTCAGGGTACGGTAATTTAGCACCAACTACACACTTGTCCAGAATCTTAATGATATTCTACGGTCTTTTCGGGATCCCTATCAACGGTATTCTCCTCGCAAATCTCGGAGAATACTTCGGTATGCAGGTAATTACATACTGTTTGTTACTAATACGTACCATTCTTTATTTTCTTAGCATGCAAAATATATATACGACACATCTCATATTGATTGTACTATATATGTACAGGTTATAATTCAACAACTCCCGAATCCTGCTGCCATTAGACCGCGACCAAGTGAGGCCAAAACTAAATTTTCGTTTTAGTATTATGTTGGTTTTCTTATAATATGTGTACATTTCAATAAAATATTATTTGAAACCATCATCACTTCTTCTGTATTTGGTAGTTTACACACGCCTATAAATATGACAAGCCGGTTTCTTCACTATGTTTTCCTTCACCGTAATGAGAACCTGGTATTGCGCGCACCATTTTTCAGGCGAAAAATAGTAGTTGCTGGCACAGATTTGAATCAGTTACCTCCTGATTGAAACTTGGGGATACCACTGGGCCACCACGCTTTCACTTAGTGTCAGTACTACTAGGCCACCAGTCTCTCAATTATTAAAACAATTATAAAGAAGCTCGAACAAACCGTCCATCGAACAATTGCAGTGTTCCTTCCACTAGGCACGAAACGAAGAAAACTGATAATGATTACAAAGTAATGGAGCAAATAAATAACGCTACAAAATGTGACTGGCCTTAGGCTAGGTTGGTGGTAACTCTACCTTCTGCGCTTTAGGTCGTAGGTTCGATTCCCACTTAGAACAAACATTGGTGTGACGAACGTACAGTTGGCTCTTTGTCTGGGCGTTTATATGTGTATATTTACATATATATAAATATTCTATTAGTCACCTGGTTCCTATAGTCTAAACTATGCCTAATTTGAAGCTACCGCTCAAATGTCCACCAATATCTATTTATTTATTTAATTACAGATACCTACATATTGATACGTATTGATATGGATTTAATTGTCTGAAATAAAGAATTATTATTATTATTATTACATCAATTATCTGCATATTATCTACCTGCATCGTCCCACTGCCGGGCAAAGGCCTCCCTAATCCCCTTCCACTCGTAAAAAAAACATAAATGAACATACTATTATTTCTGATTTTCAGCTTATAACAGTCTACCGTAAATACAAGAGACGGAACGAGAAGCGCGCAGACAAGATGGACTTCTTCTTCAACAACCTCGGCATGTTGGGCCAGATCTGCCTTTACCTGATCCCAGGGTTTACCTTCTTTATATTCCTACCGGCCTGCCTCTTCATGCTGTTCGAGGGTTGGGACTATGTGGCCTCGATATACTACGCGTTTGTTACGCTAACTACTATCGGATTTGGAGACTTAGTTGCTGGTATGTTTCTCTCTTCTGCTTGGCTTTTTGATAGGAATTTCTGTCTTTGCATGAAGTCAATGAAGAACACGACGATAGGTGTGTATTGCTAGTATTCAAACATTAAATTGTTAATTAGGTGTAGGTATCTGCTTTGTAAAACTTAAAAAAAAAGCAACTTTTGAATAATACTTTCAATTTTTATTGTATATATTATAATTTTTCGAATATTGCAAGCAGCAATGGATGAGCAAAGCAAGGTAATATAGCTAATTATTAGCACTAATATGTACGTACGGGTATAATAATTTTGAATTGAATCACTCTGCTTATTTCACTTTACAAAAGACTACATTAGATCTCATTTTTATGATTCTTTAAATATAATACCAATAAAATACACAGATTAAGAAATTGGTCTGTAACATATTGGATGTGATAGGTATGAAAGGCCTCACAGCTCAGTTGGTAGTAACCCTGCCTTCTACGCTGTAGGTCGTGGGTTCGATTCCCACCCACGACAAACATTTTGTATGACGAATAGATAGATGTTTGTTCTGTGTCTGGGTGTCAATATGTATTATATGTATGTATTTATAAAACAGTATAAAAGTATTAGGTATATTAGTTGTCTGGTTCCCATGACACAAGCTACGCTTATATTACTTTGGGGCTAGATGGCGCTGTGTGAAATTTCCATCAATATTTATTGTATTATTATTTATAGATAATGTTGTTTTTCATTGTAGGCACTGTCAACAATGGCTTCAAGTACGGCTACTTTTTAACGTACCAACTATTCCTCATCGTCTGGATTACCTTCGGCCTTGGCTACATCGTGATGTTGCTCGGTTTCATCACCACCGGCATGAGGTCTGAGAGGATCCACAAGTTGGAGCAAAAGTTCGCTTCGCAGTTCAAGGCTACACAAAACAGGATTCTTCAGGGTTTCACCAAGGACATATCGGCGATCAGAAAGATCATCAATGAAGCGAATCTTATAAAAATAAAGGTAAATTTATGTGTCAATTACACCACCATGAAGTTGTACGCGTAAACAATCCACTTTTCGTCACATGTCACACTTTGATCCGTCATTTCTGTACCGATTCAACAAGGCAACACAAGTTTTAAGACGCATTTTAGGTAATGGCAGTTCGATATTCAAAGGTTGATTTATAAGTTACATGTGCATGATATTTTTCGTCTCGTCTTGGTCGTGTTTATGGAGTGATATGATTTAGTTATATTTTCTAACCAATATTGCTGTAGACCATCAGTTCTGTAATGACTTAGTATCTTAATAGGTAACTGCCTTAGTTTAATACCCTCACTGATTCACCCAATCTAACTTATCTGTATTGGCCCTCTGCATAATTATATTCCTCTTTCGCTTTATGCACGTTTCGAATATAATATGCCCACGAAGCTTCAGTGTAATAAAATACAAGTATAATGGAAAACCGTGCTAACAAGGGAATTGTCACGTAGCAAATACGTCTGAAATTATAGGCTATTATTATTATTATTATAATTATAGGCCGCATTTTTTATAAAAAAAAATGGAAATGAATGTGGATTCCAAATATAACTGGATGCATAAATTTACGAAAATAACTTCATATATCTTATATAACTATTTATTATTATTTTTCAGCCAGTGTACGTAGAGACAACTCCGAACCTCGTAAGAAGTCAGAGCTGCCCTATTTTTACTTACGACGTTGAACCCAGGGGACCAATTTACAAGAGAAAACGAGCAAACTCAGAAAACATACAGCTATCAGCCAAAGATATGCTTCGCATCCAGTCTGATACCGACTTACTTGGCATCGACAAGGAAAAGACCTTTACAGCTTCAGCAATCGTCAAACCAGCAGAACTACTTGCAAGAGTAGTCAATGTATTGGGAGGTCTTGATCAACCTGTAAGAGAAAGAAACCTAGGAGTTAATTTATTCGATGATGAGCATATTCTAGCAAACGAAAAAATACCAACATTTAGTATAGGACATGATATAATTCCTGGTTCTCCGAAGCGATCTAGAGCAATGAGTGTAGCAGTACCAAATTATAGGAAAGAATTCGTTAGCAAAGGAGAACATGACTTCACCTGGACGAATGGGGATTCAGCAGATAAATTTCGAAGAGAAGCCAATATTAGGAGTGGTAAAATATCTTTGCCATCAAAAATAGAAGATAATGTTCAACCACAAAATATACTCTCGAAACTATTCTTCAGGAAACCAAGCACAAGTGATAATCCTGCAGAATTTATTAAGAATTCTATGAAAGAAAGAGTAACTACCGCACAGGCAGATAATGACAATGTTAATGTTTCTAAGCCTCGTAGGGGTAGTATATTCTCAACTTTAGGATTTGGATCAGACTCAGACAAAAATGACGCAGACACTCACAAAGAAAAGTCTAAACGTAGACATAGTATATTTCCCACTTTTGACTTCAATAATGAAGACGAAGAAGAGGATATGGCAAGAGCTTACATGGAACAAACTAAAAAAGGTCGTCACAGTATCTTTCCTACGTTTGATTTCTCTGAAGATGAAGATGCAGCTGCAATTCGGCAATACCAACAGAAGACTAAAAGACACAGCATTTTTCCTACTTTTGATTTTAGCGAAGAGGACGACGACGCCAAAGCTTACAAAGAAAAAACAAGATCTGGACGAAGAAGCATATTCCCAACGTTTGATTTTAGTGATCCAGATGAAGAAGGAGAGAAATACAAAGAAAGTACTAAGCGGGGCAGGCGCAGTATATTTCCCAGTTTTAATTTCAGTGGTTTTAATAGCAATGAAGACGATGATGCAGTTCATGAAGATGAAGTGAAAAAGTATCAGAATAGAACAAAAAAAGGTAGGCTGAGTTTATTCCCAAGTTTCGGGAAATCGAAAAAGAATGACGACGATGAAGTGTTGCCAGAAAGTTCAGACGAACTTGTGGATTATAAGGAAAAGACTAGTCGGGGCCGCAGAAGCCTTTTCCCTTCTTTTGGAAAAGAAAGGAAAAACAGTTCACCTAGTGGTAGTACAGGAGGGGATCTCGAAACTAGTATTAGACAGTACCAACAGCAAACCAAACGCGGTCGGAAATCCTGCACTGGAGATTTAGAGAGCTATAAAAACGCTACTAAAAACGGTAGAGGTAGTTTTTCAAGCGATTTAGAAAACTACAGAAATAGGACACGACAAGGTCGACCCAGTCTTTTCGACCCCGATATAAACATATCCACTCTACCGCAATCCGAACAAGTTGAAGTTTTGGAGCAAACAAGCGTTGCCGACTTACTTCGAGCTTTAGCAATTTTAGAAACAGCAACCGGTTCAAATGAATCGAGCGACACTCCTGGGTTATTAGACATGTTAACTAGGCCTACAGGTAGACGCGGTTCGATCAGACCAGATTTCTCGATTCCCACCCCTCCCAGTAGAGATGAAGAAGTATCTGGACCTAGACGAAGGAGAGTTTCAGTCAGGGCTGCCGCACCACAGTTCACGCCAACGTTAGCTACTGTCGTCGCTGGTGCTGAATTGCAGATCACAGCAACTGCCGCAAGAGAAAATCGTATGTCTAATTTGGTACAATCTCCACCACCTTACACAGAAACTGCCACCGAGGAAGAGGTACAAAAGCCTCGCCAGCGTCGGTACTCACCCGCGCCAAATGACTCCAACAGGCCCAGCACCGGTCCTGTGCCTAGATATTTTTCAAAAATGAGAAAAGAAAGCACTAATATAGAAGAAGGAGATTCAAGAAGGAATAGTCTGACGGATGTTATAGTAGACAGTATGAAAGACAACACGTAACGTGCCTTAGTGAATTTAGTTAAGTATTTAATTGTTAATTTATGTAGTTGATAACTTAGTTTTTAATTATATGCCGTCCAAAGATTTCGTGAATTTATTTATACAGCTAAGATCCTAACTCAATCCTTTAAAGCATAAAATTTTGTTATCTTTAGTCAGGCAACTAATGAACTTCGTGAATATATACTAATACTATTTTATTTTTTTATGTGAAACATCTATAGCCGCACGTAAAACCGATTTCTGGCGTGGCGACGCGTGCCGTGGCGACGCGTCGCCACGGCATGCGTTGCATATTACTTTTACAAAATAATGTCGATGTTTCACATCTGCCAGGCGTCCCGTGACGGCTCACATTTTTTTTTAATACGCTATCGCACGTATAAAATGTCAATAGCTAAACTGTATTCTATTAAATTGTTTCCTTAAGTAATGTTTTGGTGAAAACAGCCGTGACTAATTACTGTTTATTCAAATAAGATTGAAGTTTCTGGTTGTAGTGTCAAAATAAAGCTTTTTACTAAATTGATATAAAACTATATACCGTACATATAACAAAAAAAAATGCCTTTCCGTCTGTTTGTTCCGGTTAATCTTCGAAACGGCTAAGTAACCTAGGCTAATTTATAAAGGTTGATTCACAAATTGGTGAAAATGACTAAACCACGTAGCTACTCTTTGTCACAAACTGAATTCAAGGCGGGCGAAGCCGCGGGCAAAAGCTACTACCTCATAAATGAATTCCATTCTCACTTCGCAGCCGCGATGGTAGAACAAACTAGTCGATAGTGGTTGCAGTCGCCCCGACTAACCACTTAGTGGAAAATAGATCTCGACGCTTCTCTTTTCAAAAATGATTGACGTGATGAATGATTATTGATTGATTGATGATGGATATACATTAGATCTCTCATACAAACGGTCTTCTTGACCTGCCTTCTTAGTATTAAATGTTTTGTTAAATGCGTTATGTTCAGGAGGCTGAAACTTAGTCATTTTAGTGTTTGAGAAGAATAAACAACTACAAAAATTTGTTACTTTTATTCAGTACCTCCAGTTTACAGCCTTATTCATTTTGCACTCGTTACAGCCTAGTAGTCCAATCGTTACACTAATATAGTGTAGGTAATTTAATTACAAGCTATTTTAATAAGGTCAGTCACAAATATACCTTGCCAAATAGTAAAAAGGACTTTCTAATCAAAAACAAATAATTATAATAAACAAAAAAACATAAATATAAAACAATAAATTCATTACATCGAATGAAATATTCCGATATGTCAGAGATTCTTCTGTTTGGATTATCAAGTTCAAATATTGAAAAGTCAAAAGAGATTCCATTATACATATTAATAACAGTTTATATACTAATAGTTACAGTATATAATTTCAATATATACAGTATTAACACAATATTAACTATTGGTGGTGTCTTACCTAACCTATGAGTATTAAAAACGTAACATAACAATCCATAATACTATATTTACAAATCAATTTACAATCATCAGCGTCGTAGAGCAAGCAGTCAAACTGCGGAAACACATCACAAGTATAATGTGAAGTACGGTAATAAATCACGAGGTTACATTCCGAGCCCAAATCAAGTGTCCAAATCCTGCCTCACAGCATCAAAACTTTCTATATTACCATTATCGTCTTTCACCAGACATTCGAAAATAGAAATTATATTTTCTAGTCCAATCAAATAGCCATCTTCGTGATTTCCAACCTTCCAGGTTGAGTTGTGGTCGATGTTCACATTGTCCGGTACGGGAACAGTTTTTGCGAAATCTATCATCCAGATGCTGGCTTTCCGCTTGTCGTGGACGAAGAGTAAGGAACTGCCGATGAGCTCGTGCATTCTGAAGAAATGAGACTCTTGGAGCGTTGCTTTTATGCTTTTCAGTCGTTCAAGATATCGCACCTGGAAAGAAAAATATATCTGTTAAGTATTTTAAACCATCATGATGGCTGATCTCAGCGCATTCAAGGCTCCCCCGACGTTAGGCACGCAACAGTGCTCAGCCATCCATGGCCTAGCCATGGGCCCGACATGGATGGGCTAAGATAAGATCCTGAACTAAGTCCACCCTCGGTTTTGCAAAGATATTTGTCATGAGACATATCTCTTGCGAATATGAATTCGCAAGAGGTAAGCCCCCTTCGAGGCCCGGCCCTGCGGGATCGGACCTTTCGCGATTCCGCTCAGAAGTCTCTTGCTCGACATCTTCCCTACTACCGCTATGGTTCCCTCCCGTTTTGTCTTTGACCGGAAGCTCCAACTCATCCTAGGATTCCGACCCACGACTAAGATAGTAAATCCTTCGACTTACTATCTTAGTCATGGGTCGGACCAATCAACTGAGCCTTCATCTCTTCTTATAAAAGAATAAATAGATGTAATTTACAACTTACCGCACTATTGGGACAACTGCTAGTGAAATCTTTAAATGCTTCGACGATCTGATCCCTAGTCTTAGTGGTCTTGAAATCTTTGGAACTGGTACCATCAGCTTTTTTCACGCCGTCTATCCTGAAGCCCAGGGTAGCTGTGGAGCTGATGGTTTCCCTCCAGATCATGTAGCGGGGCTTGGTGACGCCCTTACTCCTATGTTCTTCTTCCGACGGCGCCTTGGGATCAATCTGTATCATTTTTTCATACATGTCCTGAAATTGAAATGATATTTGTTAACAAAGCGGCCTTGAAATCATATTTCTGATCTCAACGGGTGGTGCGAAAGGAGCAACCCAAAGTAGCAGTAGAACTTGTGCTAAGTTCGCCCGGAGAAGTACTGCCACCACACCTGGTAATCTGCGGTCAAGCAGTGATGCACTCGTGTGCTGTGTTCCTGTGAAATTGCAGGCGCATGAGACGTAACATCCCCGTCTCGGGGTGATGGACGCAACGCAATGCGACTTGATTTATCTCATACTCTGGTGGAGAGGGCTTGAATCGTATTGTTGTTGCCCATGAGCGGCGGTTACTACTTAACATTAGGTAGGCAGGCTCGTTTTATCACCTACACATAAAAAACCAGCTTCATTTGTTTCAAAGGTTGCTCTCACAACACAGCGAATTCGCTTCGAGTTCACTTGCTGCCAGTACCCTCCTATTTAGGTGTAGAAGAAAGACCCAAATCCAATGAATATCCCACATGCATGTAACTTTTGCGGTTTCATCCTTAAAACTTCAAACCTCGCTACTGTAATAACGCACTAGGTAGCAGCAAAATAGGCATGTCAAGTCTGCACACAGAGTTCTACTGCTTCTAACGATTACAGTCTCATACAAAAAAAAAAAAAATATACACACAACAAATAAATTAATGCCCTGTCCATTTAACTCATTAGTGCCTAATCCAAAAATAATGATTACGAGGGAGGCAATTTTTTATAATAATGGTTATTATCGATCTTAATGTTTTCCGTTTCGTACCTTTGACGTAATCCCAGTTGATTTATACTCGTTTATCTATTAATATACATTCTTCGACATCACTGAACTCATTAAGATACGGTTGAGGTCATACATAAGAGAAAAAATATATATAGAACTAATATCTGCTATCTTCGAGAAATTAGATTATGCATTTATTGCATGGAGACTACTTTTGCATATGTGGTTGCTTTTTTTGTGATCAGAATTAACATGCGTTTTCCATAATGTTGTTTTTTAATGTAGTAGTATATTGAATATAACAAAATTATTTGATATGGGGTTTCGAAGTTGGCTAATACTAGTCTCTAGCGTATTTCAATTTTGTTGCGCTCACACGCCCCCGATATCCAGTGCTGCTGTCCCTTTGAAAGCAACGAAATCGTCTTGTAGTACTGGTATGGCAAACTCTTAAGTACCTTGGTATTGTAGTTATGGGCAGAAGAAAGCGCTGTTTGATGGGTAATCTTCGTCGTAATGACGTCGTTACCTCAAATAAAAAAAAATACTTAAGTGTACTACTCACTTTTCTCAGCTTAGTCTTCTCCTTTGCTTTGGCTAGCTCCTCTTCTAGATAAGTCCTGACCCCAATCTTGCAGTCCATGACGCAAGGTCTGTCGTAGTCACTCAGCAGGTCTTGTAATTGGAGGTATACTGTTGTGCAATTGCTGAGTCAAGGACTTTATTGCTATAGAATTGGTTTACCCATTTTAAACAATTGTGTTCATTTTTTCATGTATAAATATCAGATGTAGGCCTACAATGTTTCTTAGTACAAAGTTTCGTTTGAGTTTTATCAAAAAGGATACATTCTCCGTCGTCACAGGTGACCTGGCCCTTGTACTCAGGTACGAACGGCCTCAAAATGTCTTTCATCAGAAACTGAAAAGAAAGAAGAAAACTATAGTTAACAAAGTTTATATATAAAAATGGTATAGTTAACTACATTTAACCTTTGGAGCAATAACGAATTGCTAACTTTATAGGTTCTTAATTATAATGGAAATAAATCCTATTATTATTAGTAACTTAAAAATAAACAGCAAATAAATTAATGTTTGTATGAATATATAACACTCTTTCTTCTTCTTCTTAATCTACGATTCGTTATACTCCGACACATAATTATATCCTGCGCATTAAGTCTTTCAATTGGGCTCACAGCTCAGTTGGTAGGCCTTCTGCGCTGTAAGTTCTGGGTTATATTCCCACCCAGGACACAGGTGGCGCTTTGTAAAATATCCGAGCCTCTAATACTTCTATGCAGTAACTTCTTTGCGCAAGCAAGCATTAATGACTTTTTTATAAATTTTACAACGGTAGCCCAAACCCAGTTAACGAATGAGCAATGAGCGGAATGTCTTCCAATTTTTGTATCGAAGACAAGTCTTAGTCTGTTTTTGGACTCTTGCACATATATTATTGGCGCCGTTGAAATGCCCACCAATATTATATTATATTATTTAAAAGATTCTCGTGTCACAGTGTTTGTAACCAAACTCCTCCAGAATGACTTGATCGATTTTTATGATTTGTTTCTGTGTATATTCGGTAGGTCTGAGAATAGGACGTAAACTATTTTTCATACCCTTAATTGATAAGGGTGGTCCCAAATAATTTTTATATTTTTTAGGTATTTTTTTATGATTCAGCATAAAAAATACATACAACCCTAAATTTTCACCCTTATACCACCAACCCCTATTTTTTAATTGCGATATTTAGTAGCTTACACTTAGACGTACTTTAATTTATGGCAAAACGACGTTTGCAAGGTCAGCTAGTATTATTATATATTCTTCAAATATTTTGATATAATATATTTGTATATATAATTATTGGTCATCCGCTTCAGATTTGAACCAGCTACCATCGCGAATTCGGAATTCGGGATCTGTGCCACTTGCTCACCACGCTTGCTCGATGTAGAGTACAAAATAGTCACTAATTTTTCATTAGATATTGGATAATTCATTTATAATATATATATATATATATATATATATATATATATATATATATATATATATATATATATATATATATATATATAATAACATTATAAACATTTTATAATATCCTCTTTCCTTGTATATTATTGAGTGGGATTGCCCGCAGTAGCATTCTTATTACCATAATTAGAATCAGAATGACTTTTATAATGAAATCATTGGCAATTTTGTGGAAATAAAGGGGAAGTACATAATCATTTATTTTTTATTCAGCGATTTTTCTAGTTTTATTTGATGACTAACGATGTAAGTTAAGATATAAAAATAGAAATAAAAAGAATACTAAAACGTTGTAGGTGGATGGATTCCAATCATGTTTGCGAAATAGATGTGTAGAATGTTTTTAGCATTCTGTATGCTACAAATTTCTGTATCTAATTAAGAATTAAGGAATTTATGAATGACTGTTTTATTAACGATTGACTGAAGAGAAAAAGTCATTGCCTCAAATAAATAAATTTAAATAAAAAATATTCCTCGAAATTTCACACACCGCGATCTAGCAAGCTAAGCATAGCTTGTATCATGGGAACCAGACAACTGATACATCTAATACTCATACTTTTTTAATACATATTAAACGCCTAGAAATAGAACAAACATAATAATCGTCACGAAAATAATTGCCTTGGGAAGGAATCGCACCCACGACCTACAGCATAGAAGACAGGGTTACTACGAACTGTGTTGAGAGGCCAGTCGAAAAAAAAAAAATTCAATTAAAAACAGGAACAACCATGCATTTCAGACCCCTGCGTTTGATAATTATGTCATAAATTTTACTATAAACGGTCCAGTAACAAACTCAGAATTTCATCATCTGGCTGACTCAACCTCATTCATTCATCATTTGGGCGATGAATTGCCTTCTTGGAATATTGAAACCTCAAAGTTCCTGCTTTGAACTTAGTCATTGGTAGAAACTTGCATGTCATAATATTATGACATAAAACTTATTTTTTGAAAACCCTCTCGAATAACCCGTGTTCGAATTTCATATACCTTTATATTTCTTTTAGCTCAACGTTTTTGGAACTTTGAACGCTGCCATCGTAATGTTGCATCCTGTTCAATGGAAACTGGAGTATTAAGTGTTCGCTCTACTACTAACACTTATTTCTTATTGCCTAGTTCCACAATTCCTAAAGAAAATAGTAGTGAGACTCAAGATTGTTTTTACGAGCAATGACGAAGGCTTACCTGAAAACACTTTTCCTCCTGAGGGCACAACTTCTTCAGTATCGTGCCCTGGTCCGGCCCCGCCTTGAAGTTACCCTGGTGACCAGCCAGCTGGATCCAGGGATACCTCTGCTTCTTGTACGTCTGGAAGAACGGCGTCCATTGCACGATGTTGCGAAGCTTCCGCCATCGCTCCGATTGCTGGAATAAGAATAGAATGCGATCAATAAAGTATTCAGTAAAATCACTCTATTCTATTCTATTCGAGTCACTGATTCACTTGGATCCTTTTGCTGCGCTGGTTCGAAAGAGCCTGTGATACGAGTTGGTAATACTAAAATTAAATAGGTATTGATTAAAGTAAATATGCACGTAGGCTGTTTAAAAAAACATAAGATTTAGATGAATGTTAATATGGCAATTTATTTATTTACCAGCAAGTCGTGTCCACTAAAATAAACCTATTTCTGGAATGATTAAATAATTAAAAGATAATAAAAAATGGCGGCATTAATGGGCATGGCGGCAGTACTTCCCCGGACGAACTTGGCGGAGTTCTACTGCTCTTAAAAGGTCAGCGAAACATTGGTCATGAATGATTAATAATTTTGCAGTGTAAGAACTGTTTATTAAATCAGTTTATTTTGACGTCGTATGACCGTGTTATTTCTCACATTAACACAACTAACAAACAATGTAAACATCCCATTGTTTACGTCGCTTGTACAGACAGCAGCAAAATTATGTGACTTTTATTCATAACTAGCTTCTGCCCGTGGTTTCACTGCATCGGGATAAAAATCCCGGTGCTATTATGTTATTTTAATAGCAAACACAATCCAAGCATCCATCCATACAAACATATTTTCGCTATTATAATATTAGTGTGATAATTGTTTATTTATTTACGTAACTGTACAATGCTTACATTAAATGTTACGTTTGTCGACGAATCATCAATCGTTGCAAATATAAACATTTCCTATTTAGTTGAAACTAGCTGTTGCCCACAACTTCGTTCGCTTGGAATTCGGTCTTATCACACATCCATATTTTACCCGTTGGAAAAGCTACTTCTCATAACATCAACTATCTGTCAGTGAAAGTCCCGTCAAAATCAGTCCAGTAATTTCGGAGATTAGCCGGAACAAACGACAGACAGAAAAAACTTTTAAAACTAGTTTTTTTTATAATTACCGTATATATATATTCATTTGCATTTAGAAAACAGATGTTATTTTGACATTACAAACAGACAATTCAATGTTATTTATTTTTATAAACATAGGCTTCGCAATTTTGTTTTACATTTCTGATCTTTTGATGCTGACTGTACCAGCTCATTTATTACTATTTATAGTTTTCCCACGACTATCCAATCCTGATCTCGGCGGGAAATCTCTTTTAACTGCGTAATGGCGAATGATTATAGTTGATTATACTCACGTTTTACTAAATGCGAGTAGTATTCAGGTTTCTTGCTGGATTTATCTGATTGGCCTCACATGCGCTCCATCTGCGTTGTAGGTCGTGGGTTCGATTCCCACCCAGGACAAACATTTCGTGTATCGAACATAGATATTTGTTCATGTCTGGGTGTTAATATGTATGTATTTACATAAAAGTAAAAAGTATTCTATCAATTATCTAGTTCCAATCTGGTACAAGCTATGCTTAGTTTGGGGCTAGATGGCGCTGTGTGAAATGTCTACCAATATTTATTCATTTATATGGCTTTTAACGGATAATTATGAAGGCGGCAGGCAAGCATGCGTATGCAGTGTATATATGTAATATAATATGTAACTATTGTTGTATATATGTAACTCCTGAGGCGCGACGGAAACTCGGTGCAAATAGACGACTACAGCCAAGCAATTGATTGGCGCAATCAGTGTTTTGTCTATATCGACTAAAATTAAAAGTTCCTTTCACAGTGTCAACCAATTAGCTAATCAATTGCTAATTAATGATTCTAAGTAAGGCGCTAAAGTTGTAAGATAGATCTACACATGTCATGAATTCTATTACGACGTATATAAAGACGTTTGCGTGCCATAGATCATCTGTAATATTATTATTAATGTTATTGATGTGGCAATGTTACGGAACGATCCGATGGCCCACCTGGTGTGAGGTAACCTCTGCCTATAACAAGCATCCGACTTCCCCTAACATGCGCCCGTAACTCCGAGACGTGAAGGTGGAATGTCCCATGTGCCTGTAATTTCACCGGCAACCCCATTCTTCAGACCAGAATATAGTAACGGCGGCATATATGGGTATATTATACCCATATACGCCTAAGTTTTCTAGTGATGTCTCAAGTAGTGGCTTAGTGGTACAGACGCTGACTTCCAGTCCGGAAGTAGCTGGTTAACCCAGAAATTCCGGAAGTGCAATAAAGAGGTTTTCGCTTGAAGAATTTACTTAGGTAATTTTTTCCTTTCATCACATTTTGAAACCATTGTATAACTTAATCTTTAAGTAACTATGTTTTGGAAGAGCGAGGCCTCTTGACACAAGTATTTTAGTAAGTAAGTATTTTATAATTAAAAAGAGATCCAAACACAAAAAGTATTGTGTTGATTAAATTTATAAAATTGATATTTATTATTATTATTATCACATTGGTCCGTGTGAGGTATTGGCGCTGGTAATACGATCTATACTCAACACAGTAATTAGTGGTAAAGATATTTCACACTTCCTACAAACCGCGGTGTCAAGTGAAGTGAAGTGAAGTGAACGTTAATAGCTCTATAGGTGTCAATAAACATGACCACTGAGATGAATATATCTATATAGGGTGTTACTAATTACAGATGAGTTTTATAAAGGTTAACTTTTACTTATTTATTTCCCAGTACAAACTTATACGGGTTACTTACATTGCACCTAATCCTAATAATACGTGAAAGTTTGTATTAACGTTTGTTACTCTTTCACGCTCAAATGGCTGAATGGATGTGAATGAAATTTGGTACCAAGTTAGCTTATATCCTGGATTAACACATAGGCTACTTTGATCTCGGAAAAATTGAGTGTTCCCGTGGGATTACTTATTCACCCCGGGCAACGCCGCGGGGCGCAGCCAGTAAAATATATGGGAAAATTCATGCGTGTTTGTTACTCTCTTATGCTGAATGAAATATCAAGATTACATCAAGAAATTTTCAGAAATATATCTCGATTGTAAATGATCCATTTTAAGCATTGACCAATAATGAAGAAGGTATAAGAGATTTAAAATAATTCTTAGCAGTACAGCGGAGTTTAGGTAACTTTAGAGATTATGCATATCCTTAGAGACATTATGCTTAGAGAGACCTTTAGACCCCGTAGACTTATCTGTTGTATGCACTTGTCAAGGTGAACTATGTTATAATAATAACAAACATACCAACCTTCTTCGTCTTCGTCACGTAAACACAAAACACGACATCAATGAAATGTTCTATCTTGAATGTGACAGTTTTTTGCACTAAACGTTTAGAATGCATCACTACAATAAATCCAATCAGTATAACACAAATAACGTAATCGTCAATAAATCCACTCAAAATGAAACTCCTTCGTTTCACCAAAACTTCGATCACCAAAAAGTATTAAATAAAAAGGTTTCACGCAATATCCCGGTCAAAGTATAAAGCAACACTGGGCTTAACAGGCAATACTGCCATTATAAACGTATATTATCACTCTTGAGTCAGTTCGTACAGACCACATGTGACGTCAATCATACGTCAGTGGTACATTGGCATCGCATTGGTGGATATTCGGAATATAGAGGGCGTTATTATACAGAATATACGTCACACTTCGAAAGTAATCGTGTCATGCGTTCCGTTATTTATATCCCTGATGAAAAGGGGGGGCCTATAATAATGGTGGACATTTCACGCAGCACCATCTAGCTCCAAAGTAAGCTAAGCATAACATGTATCATGGGAACAGACAACTGATAGAATACATTTTTTTTAACTACATACATATAATACATAGTACCTAACACCCAGATATAATTTGTACAAAACACAAAGAAATATGCACACTTACACAGCAAAAATGAAGCGCAATATGCCTGCTGTAATATGAATGTGTTGAGTAGGTGAACAACAAACAATGTTTTAATTTAAATATTTTCATAACATATCACGTAACCAGCGGATCATATTAAAATCTTCCACGGCGCCATTGAAATACCATAAATAGTCATAACACTGATAATTGCATCAACGGCTATATTATTTAGTAACATTAATATAGACAACAACAAATTGAGAGCGTGGTGGTACTGATCACGACTTTCAATCCGGAGGTCGCTCTTTCAAATCCCGACGTGGACAAATGAGTTTTTCGCTTGATTAATTTATGTGCGCAATACCAAGTTCACAAAACTGTGAAGGAAAACATGAAGGAAACTGACATGTCCTAGAACCAAAATCCGAAGACACGTGTCAAGTTGATGAAAGGAACCTCTTTGAGGCGCACTTAAAATCCTCTCACCATATGTCCCATATTATAAGCTATGCTTCGTTTGGGGCTATATGGCGCTGAGTGAATTGTCCACCATTTTTTTTTTATTAATATGTATTGCAATATGTTTTGAACTGTTGAGTCTTTGACTGGCCTCAAAGCTCGAATGATAGTAACCCTGCCTTCTGCGGTCGTGGGTTCGATTCCCACCCAGGACAAACATTTGTATAACGAACATAGATGTTTGTTCAGTATTATTTATTCATTGTCCCAATTTCTTCCCGCGTTCTCAATCAGATGAATATAGTATGAATTTTAATTTGGTATTGTCTGAACAATCGTCCTACTATTTTGCTTATCATAATGCAGCGTTTTTATCATCACCGAATAGGACAGACTAATGGTTCGAGTGTGGAAACAACTCACTCGACTGCATTCGTTACGCTTCGGTTCCCCAGTTGATGTAAACGTCATCAAATCTCTACAAATGGTGAACTTTTTCTCCATGAAACATTTCTTCACTGAGTTTCCTTTATCTCTCATGACATAACGTTTTAATTTCAATTTTCAAAGAGCTCTTGTTATAAGGATATAATTTAAATGAACAAGTTTATCAAAATGAACAAAAAATATGTAACATCTTTATCGATCAGCAGCTTTTCGTGGTAGTTTCAGATACGCAGCGTCAAAATGCTGGAATAATATACCACCCCCACTTAGAAAATTAAATAATATATTCAGTTTCAAAAAAAAACTTAAAGCGTACCTCATCGAAGCCCAGAGACAGCTGGGCAACACGGTTCAAAATGATTCGCTAATTTAGCTAACTACAATCTACCTATTCTACTGGACTTCGATGAGACACTCTCTTTATCAGATACCTACGAGTATTTTTATGTTAAAGATTCTCAGTTTGCGAAATAGGTTTTCGTTTTTGTTCATCCCATTGCAACTTAGGAATTTTTATCCTCCTAGCTGCGTCTCGTATTGTTTATAGCCAATCAAGTCAAATTTTTAACTCTTCCGACTACCATTTTATTTTATTTTTGTTTTTAACGTTTAGTAGCACTTGAATGTTTTACACAGTATTTCTTTTTTAATTTTAATTTTAAGTTTGATTGTTATATATTCATCTATTTTATTTTTGATTTATGATTTGTTTGCAAATACCGCAACTGCCGTCCGTGTCGTCAATGTCTGAAAGGTTTTTGGCTGAAAACCAGCGCTGAGTAAAATTACTCAGCATATGCTGAGCCAACCCCTTTTTCGGCACTGGAGGCACAGGTACATATTGTAATATTTCTTTTTTCTTCATGTTTATTATTTTTAGTCATTGCTCTTTTATGTATTTGTGTCCTGTGTGCCGAATAAATGTGTTATCTATCTATCTATCTATCATTGTGGCTCTTGGCACAGTGGCAAATTAAAATATATGAATTAGCAAAATTCTCGCAATTTCAAGTATTTCCCCAAACGATCAAACTAATTGATTGGGTATTTAACAGTCACACTGCAAATATATACATCACAAATAAATAAAATTGGAGTGTCTGTTTGTATTATTAAAATAACCGCTTTTAAGTGCATATGGATATATACACGGTACATATACCAAAATAACAGTTTTTTTTTTATTTTTGTCTGTCTGTCTGTTTGTTCCGGCTAATCTCTGAAATGGCTGGACCAAGGAGTAACTCCTTGTTACAACAGCTATTCTCTATCTGCCAGTGAAAGTCCCGTCAAGACGTTTACGTCAAGGCTACTTTTTCGAGGGGTACAATAGGGGTGCGTGATAAAACCGAATTCCACACGGACGAAGTCACGGGTAACAGCTAGTCCATTAATAAAATTGAAGTTTAACGAAGGGGTTTCCCTATCGTCGAAAATTGGCGGTTCTGTAGTTCCACAGGTCAAAACCTAAAATGGTTGAGGTTGAAACCATACTTTGGTTTGTTGTCGGTCAGTGGGATTAGTTTAATTGATTCTTTGTCGAGTTTAAATCTCAAATCTAAATGATACCTTTACCTTAAAGATCAATGAACGTTTAATTTTGTGGTGTTAACAAAAAAAAGGTTATCACTCGAACCTAATATTAAATTAATATAGACGTCTGGTACTTGAGGTCATTTCATATGAACGATGTAAAGTTTTAAGTCATGTTTTACTTAAGACTATGAAAACGAAGACGCGGGCGAACCCTAATCACACTAATATCATGTGCAGAATAACACTGGGTTTCAATCCGGAGGTCCTGGTTCAAAACCCGACGTGCACCAATGAGTTTATTCACTTGATAAATTTATGTGCGCTACCAATAAATTCTTTAAACGGTGAAGAAAAACATCGTGAGGAAACTGACATATCCTAGAAACATAAATTCGTAGACATGTATCAAGGGCACGAAAGGAGCCTCTTTGAGGTGCATTTAATATCCTTTTACCACACTGTTCCATAGAACTAGTGACTCTAGTAGTAGTACTAATAGCATAAATGATAAAGTTGTTTTGATGGGTGTTGCTCCTTCAAGGCAACACTGCTGAACTGATTTAGAATGATGAAGTGGAATAAAACAAAAGCTACGTTTTTGTACCTACCACGGGCGTACCTTCAGACAGGAGCGAGCTAGTCTATACATCAATACAAATAAATAAAAGTTTTGTGTCTGTTTGTAATGTCAATTAATAGCTTTTTTCTAAGTATATAATTAATGATACTACTAAAAAACAATTATTTTCTGTCTGTGTGTCTGTTTGGTCCGACTAATCACTGAAACCGACGGATCGATTTTGTTGGGACTTTCTTTCGCAGCGAGCTTATGTTAAAAATATTAACTTAGGCTACTTTTCCGACAGGTAAAACAGGGATGCGTCATAAAACCGAATTCCACTTGGGCGTAGTCGCGGGCAACAGCAGTAATAAATAAATAATTATACAAAGCACTAAACGCAACATATGATTCTCTTTAAATAATTACGTAGGTACATTGAGGGTTCTCAAAAATCCTAGTGACATGATTATGTGACACGTACGTCTGTCTGTAGTGTGTCTACGCAGGAGTTATATTACAGGAAATTAACATTGTGACGGAATATTTTATTTCCGTGAAACGAGCTTACGTACCTAACGTACCTAAATCAAAAGGACTGTTAGCGTTTCAACCTGTTTTTTTTATTGGTGATCACAACTATGTTAAACGTACGTTAGGGGGTCCACGTTGCTCGCGTCCGTAGGACCGTTTGAATCCCTACACGTGTCCCCCGGGTGGTGTGAAAGGAGCAACCCAAAGTAGCAGTAGAACTTGTGCCAAGTTCAAAACCGTATCAAAATCCGTTGCGTGGTTTAGAAGAAGTAAGCGAAGAAACAGAGACTTGGTTTTATATTATTAGGAGATTTATTTCTGTCTTCGCTATTTCTACACAACTAGATATATACCAATTCTAATACTTACTCAAGTGTCCATTTCAAAATTATACCTGGTATTTTAACTAGTGTAATATTATATAACCACTACTTATTAACACCTTTTTGTTAATATCATGTACGCGCAAATATTTGGTACTGTGATTAACACAATTTATATACGTATGTGAAGTACATATGTAGCAAACGCTAAACTTATTTACTTGAAGACTCTGAGGGTAATTAGTCAACATCTACTATAGTTGATATATGTATTCATATTCACTGATACATATCAGTGATCCAGGATCAGTATCCTGGAACATTCCAGGATAGATCTATATATAAAACTTATATTTCAGCACAAATTACACATAGGAATGATATATAGAAACTAATTTAAAACAGGAAAAAAAATATGCGTCTAATGGCGAAAAACGGGTTGGCTCAGCATGTTCTGAGTAGTTTATTACTAAGCGCTGATTTACAGCGAAAACCTTTAAAATTTGTATTTTATACTAACTGAGGAAAACAGGTCTGGTGCAGTTGTTTTGGTGTGAAAGTTTTTCTAACTCAAATTCAAATTCATTTATTGCGTAACGTGGGTAAAGATTTTGAGACAATTTTAGAAATATTTTTTTTAAGCAATTTAGGCTTTTTTGATGCTTTGCGCTGTGTGGCAAAGCCTCAAACAAAGCCTGGCTTGTGGGTACTGGGAACCATTTATACCATATTGGGTAACCATATTGGGGCTAAAGGCTTAATAAGTACCAACTATGAATACCACGGTATGCTGGAAGGTGCTACTGTGTCAAGATCAGCGTTGACGCACGAGCCGGCTTTGAGCGTCTGCTAACGAGACCTTTCCACCGGCTTCGTTTGCCTGCTAACTTGCGAAATATTTGCTATTTCCTAATAAGTCTTTAGAGGTCTTTTACGCTGCATCCCTTTGTAAGTTTTATGTTTTTATCGTTTAAACGTTTACTGAAAACGATTCCGCAAGAAAATTCCGTGAATAAAATAACTAATACATTTTTCATTAAAAACTTCCCATAACGTCACCACACAATTCGCTCACATAAATAGGGTGTCACAGTGCGCGTATTTATAATATAAACCACAATATTTATCACGCTAGTGTGCCAGACCAAAATATGGACTTCACTCGCTTTTATTATCCGTAACTACGTCATAGTTCATGTTGTGGTTCAAATATGGACGCCCCACTTATACTACGTCATAAATGTGGAATACACGGGCATGGGTGGATTACTAGATCCTTCCAGGCTTCCAGCCTTTGACTTAGTCATTGAAGGCATAACGAACTAATCACGACAAGAGAGAATAGAAAGCAAGAAGGTAGACTAAATAAGAAAGAACACAGCAAAATATAAGTAAAATGAAAATACACTAAACATAAAAGTATACAGAAATTACACTCAATAAATGAAACATGTTGAGTGAACAAAGGATTTAAAGTGCGCCTCAAAGAGGCTCATTTCCTGAACTTGACACGTGTCTGCGAATTTTTGGTTTCAGAAGGTTTTTTTATTAACGGGTTTTTTTTAATTTTAACTGGACTTTCACTGACAGATAGCTGATGTAATAAGGAATAACTTAGTATACTTTTCCGAGGGGTAAAATAGGTGTGCGCGGTAAAACCGAATTCCACGCGGACGAAGTCGCGGGCAACAGCTAGTTTTGTATATACCTAGTGAGACATAAACAAGATTTGTCGAACATGTTTGCTCTGACCTGGATGCAGCCAAAAATGCGATCGGGCCTGATACGTAGCAGAAATATTTGAATACTACCATATGGGCTATGGCTGCATTACCATGTTAGTTGAAAGTGGTGTGGACATGCGCGGGCGCATGCTACTCACAGTTAGGTTTTCAATTATAAAGGATTATCTTCTTCTCTATATTTGATAAATTCCTTTACACACTGTACTTGAGGGTGGGCGCTAGTACCTAAATTACAAGATATTTAAATGTCTTAACCACTACCTGTTTTAAAAAAATATCACGTATGAAAGTAACATCTAAGGAATATGACTGACACAAAATGGATGTAAGTCTGATGCAATAAAAGTAGTTAAATGAATGAAATGAAAAATCGCCGGCAATCATCTCTAAATTTTAGCCAAAACTACTCGAAGGATATTTCAGTGCTTGGACTTATAAAGAAGTAAAATGGGTAGTAAGTAGGAAAAATATTTAGTGAATAGACTCATAAGTAACGATAACTACGATTTCTTTATTTGGAGATTATTATCGTATCGGTTCGAAAAAAGTATTTGATCGAGAAAGGATCCATTAATCACAATTTTAGCTTTCATTATTCTGGAAAAACCTTTATCGCACGTTTGTCTTAATATTGAAGTTTTTATAACGCTCATAATGAATTTATACAGCACCTAAGTATAATGCAAGTAAAAATGAGCAGTATTTGCTATTGCAATAGAACATTTTAACCATGCAGTCAATTCAGTCTCAAATTACACATTACGTTCACGTTGTAATTTAACAGATTAAACCTACTTTTAGCTATCGCATCGATCTTGCAAAAACCATTTAACTGACCATCCAGCCGGGGCCGAACTCAGAACGAGTCTTGGGGGTTCTGTCTGACGTGCAACATTTTCTGTAACACTTCATGATTAGAGCCGACAAAAATGTTATAAACATTCAATTAACGTTTTATGGCCCTGAAGTCACATGGGAATACTGATATCGTAGGTACCAGTTATATTAAATCCTTGTCAATTGACTGTTTCTGGTCATTGAGTGTCAATGATTTATGATTGTACCCATGTATTATATTGCTTTTGTTAGGTGCAGTGGATAAACATTATAACTAGCGGATTCAATGCTTATTATTTGGAATCACATAATGGTAATGCTTAGTTAAATATGCCACTGATATCATTACTTATGTGAACATTAACTTACTTCGATCGATATATTAGAGTTATAAATATCTACTAAACCATTTAGTCTACTAGTTATTTTTTTGTCAGTATAGATAATCGGAGTTTCCTAGTCTCCTTGTAGGTACACGATCAAATTTCAAACACATGTTTATTTTGAAATTTGCACGGCCTTGCAGCCGAATCTAGTACACGGAAAATATTTTATAAACAACTATTTACCCTGTATTATGGCAAATAAATATGTTCATTCAATCCTATGTTTTACTATCCCAGTTGCCCTCTTCACTGCCCCTGATTACGTATCTGCCTTCGCGAGCTGCCATCCAGCCATCAACGAGTTCTAGATAAGGAACCGTCAGCGTTAACATTCTAAAGATATTAATATAGATTAGCTTCGAGTTACAAATGTTTTACTTAACGTGGGATTTTCTAAACGCTTTTGTATACAAGTTGGGACCATGGCTGTTCTTGCAGTAAGTTTAGAAGTTTTTGTGATTTTTTATAACTTATTTCACCCTAATTAATACAACGTTAATGCAAGTGATGACAACATAAAGGCTTTGCACGTGACAGACATGGAATTATGCTTTTGGATATTTCAAACATCCTACTAATATTATACACGTGAAAGTTTGTATGGATGTTTGTAACTCTTTCAAGCTCAAACGGCTAAATGGATTTGGATGAAATTTGGTACCAAGATAGCTTATATCCTCGATTAACACATAAGCTACTTGGATCGCAGAAATTATTCACCGCGGGTAACACTGTGGGGCGCTAGTATAATATATGTATGTATTTACATGGAAAAAATATGTCTGATTCCCATACTATATAGCTAATAGCTATGCTATTTTGGGGCTAGATGACGCTGTGTGAGTTGTCAACTAATATTATTTATTTATTATTACTTATTTAAACAAATCAAGTTCGATCGAGTTCAATACACCACTGAGTTGAAAAAAAATCTTCATAGACCAAAACTATTTTGTACAGAGTAAAAAAAAATTATTTTCTATGTAGTTACGTCCTCTGTTCTTTCGCGATCTCACTTATATTGGACACATCAATTAAGTAAGGCTCTATTTTGTTCAGTGTACGCGTCTGGCTGGCGGCTATGCCTTACTTTGTACGAGATGACGTCAAGCCTCCAATTTGTAAAGCGCGTTGTACAGCAACATTTATTTTTACTCGCTTTACTCGTTTTTATTTCGTCAACTTCGTTTGCTATAAGTTTCTGGCTGGGTACAACACATTTAATTCGGAAGTTGTTGACGTCACGAATGTTCATTGCATAATCGTGACGTTCGTGAATACTCTGTTGGTTACTGGTGAGCTCTGATCTAACGGTACTTCGGTCGTCTAACGAGACTTATCTTTCTCTACTATCTATCTCTCTTTATATCTATCTAACGAGAGATCTTTAAAAATATGACTTGGTTTGTTAATATCTCAAAACATGATAACTAACAGTCAAGAGAGTAATTAAAAATAGAATTATAGAAGATTATATTCATAGATTTAGGTTTAAGTTATTGTTTTTAAAACCCCGATTATAAATTAATATTTTATAAGGGGCTATTCGTCACTGCATATTAATATATTAATATTGTAGTATATTGAGTTATGCTGACATAACAAAAAGTAGTTACCTACTAAAAAGGATTGTATTGTCCGAAATAAACAATTTTAATTTTTTATATGAAGGCATCTGCAAAAATTTCTTTCGTTTTACGCACACGAATGACGTCAAGCCTTTTTACCTTTAAGGTTGATGTACTCAGATGGGCTGTTGGTTACTCGTTATTATTTATACCGAACTACCGTTACATTTTATGCTTCCGTTTTTGCACAAACTGTAAGTAATTTGAGAATCAATAAAGTGTGTCCATGTAATTTATAAATCACCGGAAGTTAGCTAACAGTTTCTTGTGTATTTTAAAGTGCGCCTCATTGAGGCTCCTACCTGCATTAAGAAAGGGATTTTATTAAAACTACAGGCTGATCGAAAACTTGTGAACTTTCATCGCAGAAGCGTCGAATCTCTCCCATAATCTTTTCTATGGTTTGCGTTATGGATGGCATTACAGAATCCGTATTTTTAACAACAAAAATGATATAACGAATTTAATAAACGATGTACTCAAATCTCAGGGTCTCAATTGATTAACATAATATGAGACGGCACGTTCACACAGCGGCACAAAGTAATTTTAATACGCTTAATCAATTTTGATTCGGAAATACTCCATTCAGAAGCTGTGACCTATCTCGGTGGTTCTCAAAGTTTTGAAATCATTATATTAAACACAAGTGTTTGCAACATTGTTAAATAAGCCGGCTAAGTGTGAATTAGACTCCCATACTAAGAGTTCCGTATCTTTATTATTTATATGATAAATTTACGTTTCGAGAAAATGGCCCACCGGGTGTTTAGTGGTTACCTCTGTCCATAACCAGAAATATGATTTGGGTCCTCCCCTACCTAGGTATAGGTACGACCCTAAGTTGCATCGTATACGCCCCTAACTCTGAGACGTGAAGGTGGAATGTCTCATGTGCCTGTAATTTCCTAAACCTGCAGTTAAGTTGCCAATATTTTCCTTCTCCCTTCACCGTTTTGAGAATGTGGTATTTGAGCATAACACAAAAATAACATAAATATGTTCAATAGGCAAATATGCTCAATTAGGCATTGCTACATTATATTGCTTAATTATACTTAAATATTATTAATTAATTATTATATTACCATGCATTACAAATTTACGCCTTTGTCTCTGAGACGGTACACAGCTTCTCATTGCTCCACTTTTAGCCATGTGGTTACACTATCATGAAAATGTGACGTGATAAGTTGTGAGCACGACGCCGACACTGTTTATAATAACACAGAAAACTTCTTTCACTAAATAATTCATAAGAAGATAATTTAGAATTACCATTCGTTTTTACCAAGCAAATAACTATGTTTCAAATTTCAATTACAATAGTTATTTACATAATCGCTCAGCTGAATATCTTCAATGTCTTGTCCTCAAGATATATGTCAAGTACACGAGTGACGTAAGCGCCACGTGGATAATCCTTTGCAACATGCAAAGCAATATTATTTGATGATTTTTAAGATAATTTTGAATAGAAATATGTATTAACGAAATTAAATAAATAAATATTGGCTATAAAGGCTATAAAGCTAATAGCTTGTATCACAGACAACTGACATAATACTCACACTTTTTGTAAATACATACATAATATATATTCACGTTCTTATTCTTTATTCACACACAACAAACACCTCCGTTCTTCACACAAATGTTTTTCCTGGGTGGGAGTCGAACCCACGAACTACAGCGCAGAAGGCAGGGTTACTACCAGCTGTGAGGCCAGAAAAACAAAATATGCCACAGATAATCCATTCAGTAGATATTTTTTCGAGTTTAACAATCGATGTCTTATTTATTTATGATTAAGTTCGTGCTGTGTTTCGGCCATGCCACTTGCGACACAGTCTTAGTGCGGGGTTCGATGTAATCGCTAGGTATATGGGTCCAACTCACCATAACACATCATTAGAATCTCGCATTACCTGCAAATAACAAAATATTTACTAAACATTTATCACGTAGTACGCTCCGGTCGGATAAGCATTTAAAATGCCAACGGATTTTATTGGTACACCAGCTGTTGCCCGCGACTTCGTCCACGTGGAATTCGGTTTTATCACGCACCCCTATTTTACCCCTCGGAAAAGTAGCCTAAGTTACTCCTTGTTACATCAGCTATCATATATAAGTGAAAGTCCCGTCAAAATCGTCAGACAAACAGACAGAAAGACAGACAGACTTTTTTTTTAAATGTTGTTTTGGTATATGTACCGTGTATACATCCATATGCACTCAGTAAAAAGCGGTTACTTTAATATTAAAAACAGACACTCCAATTTTATTTATTTGTATAGATATCTTGAATGACGCAAATTGTGGGCGGATATACTACTGTAAAAAATTATCTTCAGCCATCGGTGCGCATCGAACCGTGCTAGTAATGTCAACTGGTAATTACTATTTCGTTCGTATTTCTGTTTTTGTGATAAAGTTACGGAACTTTGGGGGCCCACGTTACTCGCGTCCGTATGTAATAAAACCCTTTGAATCCATACTCGTGTCCCCCGGGTGGTGCAAAAGGAGCAACCCAAAGTAGCAGGAAAACTTGTGCCACGAACGCCCGGAGAAGTACTGCCACCACACCTGGTAATCTGTCGCCAAGCAGCGATGCACTCGTGTTGCTGTGTTCCGGTGGAAGGAAGTGGGTGCCGGTGAAATTGCAGGCGCATGAGACGTAACATCCCCGTCTCGGGGTGATGGACGCAACGCAATGCGACTTGAGTCATCTCGGCGAACAGAGTATAGGTGGTTAAGCCTGTATATTGGGTATCAGTGGTTTTAAATGGGCTGGATGGAATGGTACTGTCATAGTGTTCGTGATGAGCCTAGATATACGAACATCACCGCTAAAAACGTCACGAGACATTGTCCGTGTGGACACAAAAAGTGACGTGTTTATTACATATTGTTGCTATGTACAAGATTTAGTGACAACGATTCAATAACAAACTCTTTAAGGTCAAGAGGTATATTATGATTTCAAGCTTAGTGAAAAGAAAACAATTTTGCTCCGTCGCTTAACCGTTTATTTGCTTAGGGGCTTCAACTTGCAACTTTGACAGGCCTCACAGCTCAGTTGGAGTAACCCTGCCTTCTGTGTTGGTCGTGGATTCGATTCTTGCTCAGGACGAACATTTGTGTGACGAATAGATGTTTGTTCTGTGTCTGGGTGTTAATATGTTTTATATGTATGTATTTACAAAAATTATATAAATATTATATTACTTGGCTGGTTCCCATGATACAAACTATGCTTAGCTTACTTTGAGGCTACATTGCGCTGTGTGAAATGTCCACCAATATCATTATTATTATTATTATTATATGTGTTTTTGACTTTGAAAATGTAATTACTATCAGGTAACTAAGTTTTATTATTATTAGTGTTAGGATTTGCGCACAGAGATTCCACGCGCTAGAGAACAATTTTGTCTATGATACCGTCTAAAGTGTACTTTGAGTTGAAGCAGCGACAAATTTGCCAGTTTTAAATGTTCGTCGTGGGTAGTTATAGCGATTGCTAAGATGTACACGACTCGTTTCAGTTTAAAAAATATAGTTTCTTACGGAAACTGTTGGAATTTAAGCCAATTTGAGTCTTTTTTTATTTAATTTGATTACGAATCTAGATCATTTTTTTATTATATCTTTATTATCTAGTGCATATTTGATTGTAATCAGAAATAATTAATAAAAAAAAATATAATAACAAACTCATAAATAAATAAATATTGGTGGACATTTCAGACAGCGCGATCTAGCCCCAAAGTAAGCTAAGCCATGGGAAGCCAATCATGGGAGAACCAGACAACTGATATAATACTTATATACTTTTTTCTGTAAATACATACATATAATACATATCAACACCATAAGGAGAACCTAACTACGGCTTTTTCTATTAAGTCTAAAAAAACCTAGCCCAAAGTAAAATAAATGTTTCTTTCATTATAGTTACAAATTACGGCTTTATTCAGATAAAACTTCGTAAAAAAACATGTTCTCAATTATGCAAATAGGATCAATTACATCAAACAGTCGATATAAAATTAATTCGTAAGTATGAAATAGCCTTATCTCACCTTGACCTGTATCTATAATTGAAATCATATATTTTTATGCTAAAGTTTATTAAATAACATTTACCAAATTGTTTGCGATCACTTTTATTTCGGCCCTAACTTTTATGATTAATATTCATTTCATTATTGTACCTAATTAACAAATTTAAATGTGTACAGTAGTCCTCCAAATACATGAGCATTCAGTTTTTGTAATTCAGTGGTTGCCGGTGAAATTACAGGCACATGAGACATTCCACCTTCACGTCTTAGAGTTACGGGCTCATACGATGCGACTTAGGTCTTGTACAAAAGTAGGAGGACCCAAGTCGCATGTCTGGTTATGGGCAGAGGTTACCACTTAACAGGTGGCTCGTTCCGTGAATTTATCACATAAAAATGTTGAAAGAATTTTAGGGCTTTCAAAGCAGATCTATCTCAAAGGTACCTAAGCCACAGCCCAACCCATCAGAATTTTGACCTATATCTAGTACTTAAAGTGCCTTAATTGAGCTATAAAGTCAGACTTTGCGATTGTGAAATCACTGTCCGACAACAAATTCCCGTCACATACCGATCACCTAAATACTGTCAGTACTATTGAAAATTGCGCACGAAACGAATTCTACGGCCATTCGTAACTGTCCAGTATGTAATAAATTATACCAAAATGGTCGTGAATTATCCGATTGAGCTCAGGGATTGTAAAAATGGAAATCAACGACACCCAATACACTAGCGAAGTTGGACTCAAACTGTGCAGTGACTTTTTTTTAAATGATAGAACGAGCTGACGGCCCACCTGATGTTAAGTGGTAACCGCCGCCCATGGACAACAACAATACGACTCAAGCCACCAGAGTATGAGATGACTAGAGTCGCATTGCGTTGCGTCCATCACCCCACCACAGGGATGACATGCCTCACAGCTCAGTTGGTAGTAACCTCAGCGCTGTAGGTCGTGGGTTCGATTCCCACCCAGAACAATCATTTATGAGAAGATCGTAGTTGTTCATACTGTATCTAGAGGTTAATATGTATTATTCACAAAAAGTATTATTTAAGTTGTCTGGTTTCCATGATAGAAGCTATGTTTAGCTTACTTTGGGGCTAGGTGGCGCTGTGTGAAATGGTTATTTATTTTATTTATAGTTATGGATGAGCAAATATATACTGTAAATGTTTGCCAAAACATCTCAGGTCGTGGACAGTGGTTTTTGTTTATATACGTCATCTTATTGTATAGATAGACTGCGGATCACAATAGCGCGTTTACTTAACTGGCCTCATAGCTCAGTAACCCTGCTTTTTGCGCTGTTGATCGTAGGCTCGATTCCCACCCAGGACAAACATTTGTGTGCAGAACGTAGATGTTTCTGTGGCTGGGTGTTAATATGTATTATATGTATGTATTTACAAAAAAGTATTTAAGTATTTTATCAGTTATCAGGTTCCCATAATACAAGTTATGCTTAGCTTACTTTGGGGCTAGATGGCGCTTGTGAATATCCACCAATATTATTGTTATTATATTATATTATTATTTACAACTTAAACGATTTGCGAGGATATAGTCAAATTAGAAATTATTTCGCGGCGAAGTTTAGGTACTATTCAAAATATTTGAAAGCATTGGTCGCTCAGTATGAAGCGGTGGGGCGGTTTGCAAATTTTTTGAAGAAATTTTAATACGACTCGTATTCCAAAACTAAAAAACTATTGCTTTTTATTGAAATTGTTCTGAATATTAAATACTGACCAAACAATACACAATTTCAGTAACAGTAGAACTTAAGTCAAGTTCGTCTGGGGAAGTACTGCCACTTTACCTGTTACTGCCGCCAAGCAGTGATGCATTCACGTTACTGTGTTCCAGTTTGAAAGGTGTGGTTGCTGATGAAATTACAGGCACGTGAGACATACCACCTTCACCTGGGTCTTCTTGTAGCTAAGTAGGGAAGGACCCAAGTCGTAATGGTTGCTATGGGCAGAGGTTACCCTTAACATCAGTTTATTCAGTAACATTATCACATAAAAAAAATGTTTGGGTGTTTAGACATTGAAATGGTTTTTACACGCCAAAGCATGAAATACCTTTGTTATGCCGAAAACAAGCAAAGTCACTGACAAAAGCTGGTAATATCTAAACTATGTAGGCATTAAGGAGACGTGATAAGGCTATAACTATAGTATTGTGATAGTAATAACTTGTGTGGGAGTAGTCACGTTTAAGATATCTACTTGAATTTATCATTTGAGTTACTATATCTTATTTTGTTATAAAGGTTTTCCAGTTCATTATTCTTTAAGATTACCATCGGCTGAATAACATTTCATCTAGACGAAGGATTTTATAAATATTACTAGCTGCGCCCCGCGGTGTTACCCGCGGTGGTTAACATACTCTATTTTGACATAATTACATAATTTTTCTACTAGGATAATGTCTCAATTATATTTTGTGTGAATTTAAATATCTTGCCCAAACAAGATGAAGTCATAAGATAAACATTTCATAAGCACACTTATACTTATAGGTACAAGTCTTAAATTTTGGATTTAAAATATTCACCTATAAAATCTATCTATTATATATTGGATTCCGATATAACATCTATAAAAAACAAACAAAAATTATAAATTATAAAAAATATATCGTAAAAACGAAGTCGGAGACAAAAACCGGTGCTGATATTCGCAACTAGCAACTAAAAACATGGAATTAATGTTTTGCGAATGACTGCCATTCGGCAATCGTACAAAAACTTCAAGACATATCTCAATACTATATCAACATTCCACACTGTGTAATTCTAACACCTGTATCCTACAAAAACAAGTCAAATAATCGTTCCGCATATACGTAGAGTTTACGGTCGATTGTTTCAGTTTCTTTGCTGCTGACGGTACTGATTACAAATAAATAGTACAAAAATAATCATTCCGCATATAGAGTTTACGGTCGATTATTCAAGTTGATTTGCTGCTGACGGTACTTATTACAAATGAATAGTGCAAAAACAAGTAAAATAATTGTTCGGCTTATGGAGTTTACGATCGGTTATTCAAGTTTCATTTGCTGCTGACGGTATTGATTACAAATGAATAGTGCAAAAACAGGAAAAATAAAATAATCATTCGGCATATAGAGTTTACGATCGATTGTTCGAGTTTCTTTGCTGCTGACGGTACCGAGTACAAATGAATATTGTACAAACATTCTCGAAAAAGTTAGTGTGTTGCCTTTACGATACCTGTAAATCTTACACTTTGTATTAATGTTTTTTTTTTACGGAACCTACTACCATTATTTCTTTAGAATTTAGGATTTGGATGAAATTCAATTTGTATGACCTGATTTCGACGAGAATGGAGCAGGCAAGATAGAAGGGAAGTCTTTACTCAACAGTCAGAAATTCGAGGCTGGAGTCATGATACTATCTATTCGAAACAACATTATTTACTTAATATATATATATAATATTTTTTTTAATTCCTTGGAATGAGTTCGCCATTTATTGTGAGAAACCATGCAAAAAAATAAAAATACCCTAATTCTTAAATACAGTCCATCTTTTCTGAATATTATTATGTCGTTTTCGAGCTTTTCTTTGCATTGTAAAGAATCCTCCATAAGAATGGTTCAGCTTATGAGAGTTTGCAGTAGTCTAGGTTTGTTATAAGAAAAATATGAATATACAAGGCCAGAGAACTTACATGACGTAAGTTCTTTAACCTTCAATATTTCTCTATTCTTCAAACGCCAATTCAGGTAACCGTTCAAAGCGAAGTACTTATTTGTCGACTACGAAAATAAAATACTAAGTAGGTGCAGTCAGCGACAAAAGACGATGGGCATGTAAAAAATTTCTTAACTCATTAAAATAGGTAAGTGATCAAAATTAACAAATCAGTTCGATTCACATAATTTAATTTTTACTTACTACTAAAATATATCCTTCTAATATTATAAACGTGAGAGTTTGTATGGATGTTTGTTACTCTTTCACGCTCAAACGGCTGAATGGATTTGGATTAAATTTGGTACCAAGATAGCTTATATCCTGGATTAACACACAGGCTACTTTGATCCCAGAAAAGTGCAGTGTTCCCGTGGGATTACTTATTCACCGCGGGTAACACCGCGGGGCTTATAATATATTTTGGGGCAAAATCTGATAAGTTACTTGTGATGCATAAAGAATGATGTATTCAATTGTAAATTTTTTAAACTAAACTGACATTGACTGTTAACAATATTTAGAAATGTGTCAATGTCAGTATGTGTCATTGTCAGGTCAGTTTTAAAACAAATTTTACAACGTGTTCGATTTCTGTTGCTGACTGCACTGTTGAAGAGTGCCATATTACAACGTATATGGCGATACTGATCGTCTACAATTGTCATTAGTTCGTCCGTAATGGGTGTCTAATTATATGTATCGCATTGAGTATGACGTCAATCCATTGGTATGAGACAGTTTGGCTAATGAATTATTTGACTTCTGATATCGTTTCAATAGGATCTTTTTCCTATTAGTATACATCCTACTAATATTATAAACGTGAAAGTTTGTATGGATGTTTGTTCCTCTTTCACGCTCAAACGGCTGAATGGATTTGGATGTGATTTGGTACCAAGATAGCTTATATCCTGAATTAACACATAGGCTACTTTGATTCCGGTAAAATGGAATGTTCCCGTGGAATATTAATACCCAGAAAAACTCGAAGTTACTTTAAGGAATGAACAATCTTCTGTTCCTCATTCATTTACGATTTAACAAGCAAAGTTTAAACCAATATGAATTCCCAAACGTTTATTTACAATTAACTTCGTTAAACATTGTGGGACCACCTGTGAGTTATTTAAGAGTTAGTATGGTATATTATACGTGACTAAACAGCAAATTAGTCTATAAGATCACGTTGAAAGGGTACTTAGTTTAATGATCACAAAGTTATGGACGTGTAAAAAACTTATGTACTTATTTATGCTGACGTAAGTACAGTCAAGGCATATTTTTAGAACTACGTTTATTTCGATCCGTTAAAATTGCCACCCAATTTAAATCACAACGCCAAACGGGCAAATGCGTTAGTGTCAACTCAACACGAAACAGATTACCAAACAGTTAGTACGGTGGTAGTTGCAGGTACAGTCGGAATAATAAGTTGCGACCTTAAACAGAGTTTGTGGTAAAATTTCCACATTTGCGTGCGCAATCGCAAAGTATTGTTCAAACAAGTCATTACGATCACTTCAGGGTGACACAAGACTTGTTTTTTAACACATAATACCTTATTTATTGGTTTGGCATTTGCGTTAAACATTTGTATTGCATATGGTCATATTTTACAAAATTAAGTAGGTATAGTCGTTTTAAGAAATGATTGGTAAATCGCGAGGAGACTTTGGAGATATTTGGGTAGGTAACGTATTCGTATAACGTATTATGGTGAGAAACCGTGGAATGAAACAACGATTTGGCTTTGCGTGACAACTTGCCACCTCAAAAAACTATTATACTCGTTTTTTATTACACTCATTGTTGGGTAAAGGCTTCCATTCCATTCTTCTTAATTCATTCTTCACCGCACATTGCTGCTCGGGCTTATGTGATGAAATAAACTAATTTAAACATCAAATCACATGCATTTTTATTTCTCTTGCTGTTCTGACAGGAAATGAAAGGGTGGGTCAAATATATCCTTTTTATCATATCCTCCGCTTACTGCGACGGCTTTCACGCAACGGTATGCAAACGTGTTTTAACCGAGCTCTCTTCAGTGTATTGTTATTGCAAAAGAGACAGAAATAATCATTAAAAATATGCATAGTGCGAACGTAGAAAAGTCCTACCTCTTATAAGCAACATCAGATGGTAATGGTAAAGTAATATAAATAAAGTAATGGTAATCTCAGCGTGTCATTTTGGATCAGAATCCAAAATGGCTTACGACATGAAGACAATGAGATTACCACGCTCTTATTACTTATGGAAATTATGCATCGTCTAATTGCGATTTTGTTTCGTTTCCAAATCGTCTCGCTGGAAATAAGTTCGCAAATCGCCAGTGTGATGAGGCCTTTAGCTCTCCACTGTTTTGTAAAAACTGTCTCTAGAGTTTTAAACTTTCTCACCATCTCATCTCGATCAACGAACTTAGGATAAGAATAATTTGAAGTATTTTATATGATGAGACCATACGAAAACTCATTTTTTTTTAATCTACTTTTTGTACATAATAATAATAAATAATAATAATAATAATAATAAATTTTATTTATTTGGAATATAATAACAATATACACTTTAAATAGAGACACTATGATGCTTGCAGGAGTATATAACTGTGTGGCAAGCATCAACGCCCCACCTCCGAATACAGTTATACAATTCCATAGGAACAATATAAAAATTTTAAAAGTTTTAATTTAAATTCTGAGCCAATTGTGAACCAAGCTAAGCTACATCAAAGCTAACAATTTGTAAGTAAACGAGTATGTATTCAATTCGCATTCATTCAGTATACTACTTAATAACTACTTTCGTTTGTCTGTTAAAGTAGGCTAAATAAGCACAGCGATACATAAAAGTAGCTCTTAACCATGAGGTCGGTAAATTGTGTAGTAAAGTACAAACATACAGTTTTTTTTTGATTTTTTGTTTATTCTCATAGAATCATACAAATAGGCATTTACAATATAAATCAAATTATATACATTGTACAGATAATTATTATTTCAGTAATTATTTACTTATTAGAATGACACAAGAGCAGTTTTTTAAGAGCAGTAGAACTCTCGCCAAGTTCGCCCGGGGAAGTACTGCCACCATGCCCATTTCTGCCGCCAAGCAGTGACACATTCGCGTTACTGTGTTCCGGTTTGAAAGGTGTGGTTGCCGGTGAAATTACAAGTACACGAGACATTCCACCTACACGTCTCATAGTTACGGGCGCATACGATGTGACTTGGATCTTATCATAGGGGAGGACCCAAGTCGCATCGGTTGTTATGGGCCGAGGTGACCACTTAACACCAGGTGGGCCATCGGCTCGTTCCGTAACTGCATCAAATAAATAAAATTAAAGACAGATAATAATAAAATAACATTAATTAAATCAAACGGGATAAGTAATAGTCATCAGGAAATATAATTTATGGATTTTATTCATCAAAATACTCGACTTAAGTTCCTGCCATGCAGATTATCGCAGTGAATCAACACGGCAGAATGCCGCGTCTCTTGCAGCATCATGTACTCGGGTAACATTTAATATGGCAATTATCTCTGATAACAGGTGTAGTAATTATGCACAGAACAAGATTAGGTATTTTTGATGTCGGCCCAGTAAGGCCTTAGTAATTAGATATAGATACCGGTGGGTGGGTCGGTTCGATTAAAAAGGCCATAATTAGAGGTAGCATTTTAATAACCCACTTTATATATGGATTATTGCCAGATATAAATAATAACATAATGACACCAGATTTGAAGGCAGTTTATATTGATCTAGTGTTTGAGTCCAGCGCCAGGTCTTTCTTCTACGACATTTATCTCAAAGTTGTCCATCTATAGAGAATATTATAAAGGAAGCCCAACATGATCTAGACATCCTAAATGAATGGTTTCAACATAACCTTCTCACAATCAATACGTCAAAAACATCATATATGATATTTGCCGCCAAAAATAAAAAGTTTTCCGATATCCCCGCTCTTAAAGTGCATGGAGATGTGATAAATCAATCCCACGAAGAAAAATATCTGGGGTTACTACTAGACGACAAACTGACATGGAAACCTCACATTGAACACGTCAGATCGAAACTCTCTTCCCTAACAGGAGCTTTACGTAAAATAGGGAACTGTATACCTCCAAAAATAAGAAACACAATCTACAATTCTCTGATAAAACCACATTTGGAATACTTAGTCGAGGTATGGGGATCTGCTTCAAAAACAACACTTAAAGATTTACAAATTACGCAAAACAAAATAATCAAACGCTTATATAACTACGATTATCTAACACCCACCGATTTACTTTATAAAACAACCAATTTACTAAATGTATCCCAAATATTCAATCTCAACATGTGTGTATTTATTAGAAAAATTTTGGATGGCACTACACAAACCAATATAAACCTCACATTAAAAAAACATACATATAAACTAAGAAACAAACATAAAATAAACTTACGAACTCCAAGAACAGAAAAATATGGTAAAAGAAATATATTATTCGAAGGGGTACATTTATACAATAAACTTCCAAACGAAGTTAAAGAAAGTCAGAATTTTAGAATCTACAAAAATAAACTAAAAAAATATATTTTGAATGAAAATTATAAATAATATTAGAATTGTTAGAAGTAATAAACCACTAAAATTTATAATTTAAAAAAATACTAAACAAAATCTAGTGTAAGCTCCTGGACTATTAACTTCGTTAAACCGACCCATTCTTAAAAATTAAGGTAGTTTGAGTAATTTTGATCGGAAAGCTACCCACTTCTGTTTTTGATGGAATTTTTGTTTTGTACCATATTTGTTACCAATTGACAACTCAATAAATTGTTTTTTACTTTTACATTTGTGTTGTTGGTAAGTTTCGTTATAGATCCGACTAGCGAAAGTATATTTAAGTTGTATTAACAATCTCATGTAAGTGAACTGTAAAAATGTTCTTTTGAGAATAAATTTCTTTAAACCTAAAATGTATACTGTCAGTCATCTAATTCTAATACAAACTATGTTTGGGCTAGATGGCGTTGTGTAAAATATTAAACAATATTAATTTATTATTGTAATCTTGATAAATTTATGAAATTACTAACAAGTCCGAAAGACCTAACAACGTTATTCTTAACATTAACAGTAAATTTTACGACATCCTTTAGACCACCGGCGCTGGCGCTCGTAAAAGAGCCAAACTTCCTGTACCATCCCTTGTTCCCGACACACCAAATGACTCACTTCCGACCATTTTCAACTCAGTTATATGAAGAAAAACAACGATTTTAGCGTTTGTGTGTCAGCGCAGTTAAGCGAGTTAGCGCGAATGACGCGATGTACTAAAAACAAATGATTGTGATTGCAAATACAGTTTCTAAATGTAGAGCAATTTGCTAAAACGTGCTATGTTTGTCGATGTTTCGAATATTTCCATTTTCCAACGGTTTCAATACTTAGCTAAGCAGTAGTTTTTGGATAACTGATATTGAACTACACGCAAAAAGGGCCCATTTGTGGCCTAGTTGTGGAAACCAGCTCGCGCTACAAGTACAGTACAACTGATATTGAAGACAGAACATTTTCAATTCAATTCCCCGATTCCACACTGTTAGCTCGTTCGGTAACACAGTTTGTCGATACAACGCCAAAGCCTCGCCCTTAGATTCAGACCTGCCATTCGGTTATTCAAACTTACGAATCGAAGGAAAGCATGGAAGCCCAGTGGCACAGACCCGAGTTTCAATACCGAAGTCACTGGTTCAAGTCTCAAAGTGTACCAATGAGTTTTTTACTTGAAATATTTATGCGACAAAATGGTAAAGGAAAACATCGTGAGGACCGACATGTCTTCAAAGTCACGTAACAAGTGCACAAAAGGAGCCTCTTTCAGACAGACAGACGTGATCATTTTAGGTTATTTGTCTCATACAAATCCTCCGTATCCAAAAATACACCGTTTAGTAGCAATAAAGTCCAGTTTAGTCTAATTATGTTAAAAACATGGAACAGATAGCGCCGGTGACAGGTCATAGGCTATCTGAATGGATGCAGACATCTCTTGCATAATGCTGGACTTGAGACCGGTCACAGAGTGTCTTGACGTTTGAATTGGACTTTTGAAAGTGGGAAAACAAGAGTATAGTTCGTGCAAGACCGCAGTAGTACAAGAAATACAGTACAAGAAGTCGTAAGGTAAGTATTATCAGGTCTGTACACAAAGAAATAATATCTCTTGAAAGCTGTTCTAAATAGCCAGACGATATGTTTCACGTCACATCTTATCCAGTAATTTGTGTCAAATAATTAACTTACACACTTTGTTTTATAAATTATACAGTCCTAATGTACCAAATTTCAAAATGATTTTTAGCAAAAGTTCTTTGTTTACGAATTTTAGTGCAATCGCTTAAGTAATGATCATGTGTAAATTCACTACAGGTCGCAATTTATAAAAGGCATGATATGTTAGGAGAAAAATGGCGTTAGTCAGGCAATTACCGTCTGAGTTATATCCATGCTGCTAATGCACTCATATCTCATATTGGTAAACTATAGAGCTAAGACTGATAAACGTTAATAGATTTATAATATTTTTAATATATATGCAGCTTTTAAGAACATTTTGCTTTAACAACATTTTCGTTTTAGATTTTATAAAAAATACTGCGAATGATTCTATGGGCAAAATAGTGCACGGTCGGGATATTAAATAAAAAAATGTGCTTAGTTTTTCTCGTACAAATAGTAGTATTTCAAAACCTTTAACGCTTTAAATACTGTATATTTCACTCATGTTTTATACCATTTATTACCGTTTATTATGATATTATTTTGCGTGCGGATATAAAACTCTTGTGACATATAAAGTCCAATCATAAAGACAGGACGACAAAATGAGGAAAAACATAAAAAAATGCTGCTCTTGGTCCAAAAAGTGGATCGTTTTTTACGAGCTTTTTGTGTATATTTTGGCAAACATAAAGTTTGAGAGTATACTATAAAATAGAGGTCTTTCTCTGTGTACGACAGCGCTTAATATAAACGATATATACCAAAGATTTCAATGAAAATAATGTACTACGTACTACTAATGCATAAATATGATTTACGTTCTTCCTCAGCAGTGTGTTTCAGTCCCACAAATATAAATATGCATGATAGGGTTTGAACAGGCGTCAAACTTAGCGATAAGTATGCGTGACCTTATGTTTTGAATATTATTGACGTTTCCAATCCATTATTTATGGATTCTATGGAAATACAGTTTTGACTTTGACATGTCTCTCCTAATTACAATATATTTGAAGGATTCGAAATAGTTTGTCAGCTGTGGAGAACAGAGAAGAACCCCTGATGGAGGCGTTCCTTTTTTATTATTGGACCAGTCAATTGCAACTGCAGTTTTATTTAACTATATCTAATGTTGACTATATACGTAACTTAATCATTCCGTTAAGAACAACCGGAGAAACTACACTGAGAGTGATTTAAATTACAATGACTTTAGTACGACAATGTTTGTTTTCACGATACCGTTGACAAAAGCCACATGCAACAGTTCGAAAAGAGGTTAACCGCTCAAGTGTACGGTAACGGTGAATACACAGTAGGTACAACAGAAGTACTGACTACAGTATTTGAACTGTTTAGTACGAATATGGTGGTACTAATAGTGCAAACTAAAGTGTTATTTCAAGCTCTTTCTTAATATAAATATAGAGCTGAAACTAAATATACGATTGATCGTAGGACTTATGAACTAAACCTACGCTTTAAAAATTTCATGCACACAATAAGTGAAAAATGTCAGCCGAAAGTCATATCTAAAGCGTATATTCTTACACTATAATCCTAAGTTTGAATCAGCAAGCAAATAGACAGATTTGTTCATATTCTCTGAAAGAATTGATTTTATCTCTAAATAGATTTAATGACTGTGCTATTAAAATAATAACTTGTATTTCTTATATACGCGTGTGACTGACAGTTCATGTCAGTGTTTAAAAGGAATCAATTTCCTCTCAAAGATGGTCAATTAATTCTTGATATATATTCGAACGATTGATTCTAGAACATCGGTTTTCTAAATATGTTTTCGTTCACCGTATTGACAAAGTCGCATTCTTCACATAATTTGGGCTCGCTTGGACATAAACCTGCGACCAGTGAATACGATACCATTATACGTCGCTCTCAAAAAAAAGTTTGCTATAAAGCCTGAACTATAAATATTGCGGCCGCTGGGCCAGTGAAAGCAACGATGATCGATCGGTGTCGTTATAATCGAAAAGTTGTAGGACACAGATAATAGCGTAGCAGCATCTTGTGTAAGTGGATCAACTTCTTAGTAAATATACTGACTTTTATATATTATGAGTGATACATCTTTTTATCTTAGTTTTAAACAAGAAAAACTAAAGCGTAAAATAATTTATATTGCATTGCAAGCTATGTGCTGTGTAATATTATTAAGCAGTTTGAATAATGTATGACTATTTCTGCCAACGTAGTTACTCTGCCTTCTACACTGTAGGTAGTAGGTTCGATTCCTACATAACAAATATTTGTGTGGCGAACATAGATGTCTGTTCTGTGATTGGGTGTTAATATGTATTTATATGTGCGTATTCAACCATATATCAAGTTCCCATAGTGCAAGCTGTGCTTAGCTGGGGCTAAGATGTCGCTGTGAGAAATGTCCACCAATATTAATTAATTATTGACAATCTCTAGAAAGCGAAGTAAGAGTTCGTAACCAATATGGTGGTGACATTAAAAAATGTGAGTAGTGCATTTGCAAAGTCACCAACGAGGGGACCAAATAACTTTTTTCTTCTCAAGAAATCATTAACTGGTCGAAGGACCCAGTTTTCGCCAACAGACGATGAATGAAAGTTTGCAAATTGTCCATGATTTCTCTGTGAACCTTATGGGTCTGCCGCTAAGTAACGGTGTATTCCGGTAGCCTCACAGTTCCCAATCCAGGCTTTGCGTGGTGGCGCCACAATCGGCTACATAGTCGCTAACCATCCAGTGATATGTAGTAAAACGCAACCATAAGTAGTAATATGGTTCCGAACCTGTTATGAATTATTATTGTTTTTGCTTTTTATTATTGCTTTTATTGTTTTATTTCATGAATAAAAATTGCGTTTATCTTTCATTTATAATAGGCGAAATATATATATAGAATATAGGCGGTGTATAATAATATTGGTGGACATTTCATAAAGCGCCATCTAGCCTCAAAGTAACTAAGCATAGCTTGTGTCATGGGAACCAGACAACTGATAGAATACATATATGCTTTTTTTGTTAATGTATACATATAATAATACATATTAACACCCAGACACAGAGCAAACACCTATATTCGTCATTAGGCATTTACAATATAATTCAAATTATATACGTTGTACAGATCATTATTATTTGAGTAATTATTTACTTATTTGAAGGACACAAGAGCAGTTTTTAAGAGCAGTAGAACTCTCGCCTAGTTCGCCCGGGGAAGTACTGCCACCATGCCCATTTCTGCCGCCAAGCAGTAACGCATTCGCGTTACTGTGTTCCGGTTTGAAAGGTGTGGTTGCCGGTGAGATTACAGGCACATGAGACATTCCACCTAAACGTCTCATAGTTACGGGCGCATACGATGCGACTTGGGTCTTGTCGTGCCTTGTAGGGGAGGACCCAAGCCGCAGCGGTTGTTATGGGCCGAAGTTACCACTTACCACCAGATGGGCCGTTGATCGGCTCGTTCTGTTACTATATCACATAAAAAAAACTGGTAATAGGGGACTTTTTGCGAACGATCTTGAGAATCTGTAAAAAGTGTAGATACATCTCGGACAAAACCAACAACTTTTTGTTACGAATTCTTTTCTACAGAGTACATGGAACCCGAAACGATACATAAAAATGTAGTTTTGAATCCGTTTTTGCTAATAGTAATTTGGGCTTAGTAGGTAGGTTTTAAAGGTATTATGAATACTTATTCTCTATCCTACTATCAAAACTAATACTAATATTATAAACGTGGAAGTTATACGGAGTTATGGATGTTTTTCTTTGGGATGAAATTTGGTCCCAAGTTAGCTTATATCCTGGATTAACACATAGGCTACTTTGATCCCGGAAAAGTGCAGTGTTCCGCGGAACGCAGTAGTAGTCCCAAAATCTTGGGCATTATGTTAGTTTTCCGAAAGTTAGTAACTATGGTACGATATTATCATATTACGACATGATTTTCAAAGTAGCAGCAGAACTTGTGCTAAGTTCGCCCGGAGAAGTACTGCCACCACACCTGGTAATCTGCTGCCAAGCAGTGATGCACTCGTGTTGCTGTGTTCCGGTGGAAGGAAGTGGGTGCCAGTGAAATTGCAGGCGCATGAGACGTACCTAACATCCCCGTCTCGAGGTGATGGACGCAACGTAATGCGACTTGAGTCATTCGTACAATGGAGAGGACTTGAGTGGTGTTGCTGTTGTCTTTGGGCGGCGGTTACCACTAAACATCAGGTGGGCCGTCAGCTCGTTCCGTCACTAACTTACAAAAAAAAAGAACTTGTTTCGAACATAAACGCAACGCGCATATTACAATATGTTATTTAATAAATATATCAAGATTGCTGCCACTGAGGATTCGTGATTGTATAGTTTTTTTACATATATTTTTTTACTTTTATAAATGTTTTCGGCCATTTTTTACTAACATTAATTATTATTTTCTATAAGAAAAAACATGAGTGTAGGTAGTCTTCGACGCAGTTTAAAATTAAAAATTCCAAAAGGATTGCGATAACAAGCCTGTTTCTACCTCTAGAGTCACGTGTAAATGTTATTGAATTTTAATGAGTGATCGGTTAATTATATTTCTTTTGCTATTAATACTAGAATCCAGATGACCCGACAAATCTAGTTTTAAAATGCTGCGCAATTAAAAATTACTTTTCTGATTTGTTTTTCATAAGTTTGTGATAAATAACGAGACTGTGTCGTGATCAAATTCCGAAGCATAAAATATTCCGCTGGATGGCTAAAAATATACAAATTGTATGAAAACATTTGTATCACTATGTAAATATCTAGGTTAGTGTGACGTCCTGTTAAGATACAATAAAATATATTACTCAACATTGTACTGGCCTTATAGCTCAGTTGGTAGTAACCCTACCTTCTGCACTGTTGGTCGTGGGTTCGATTCACATCCAGGACAAACATTTGTGTGACGAACACAGGTGTTTGTTCTGTCTGGGTGTTAGGTATAAAATGTATGTATGTACAAAAAAGTATATAAATATTATATCAGTTGTCCGGTTCCCTTCATACACGCTATGCTTAGCTTACTTTGGGGCTAGATGGCGCTATGTGGAATGTCCACCAATATTTATTTATTATAGATAAATGATAGATAATCTTATATTCATACAATAATTCGTTTGCACGATTCCAAAACCAAGTCTTAGTGTTTCAACATAAAACACAAACTTTTGCCACAACTAAATAAACAAGTATTTACGTATGAACTAAAACTACGTGCGTCGTTAAAATGCCAATTTATTGCTAATGAGTTTTTGTTCCTCTAATATGCATATAAATGGCCTACCTTAATTTATTCCCGCCTTTCAAATGCATTGTTTAATTCAACACACGCCTGAATAAAGTTATTTTAGGAATGTTTATAAGTGATATGATTATACCATTTCAGAGGTCTAGGAGACTAGGTTTAGGGTTGCCATAGCTACAGGCACTTATCGGGACAACGGATATAGTATCCATAAGTTTATAGTCCGACATGCTTACGATAGCTGGCAGGGAGTCGATGCTAAGAGCTGATGTAGATCGGGTTTAGAAGAACAAATAAACCTGTCGGATAAAGGCATCTCTTCTTCAATGATGTTAAGACAAACACTGGACTAAATTAAAGTGATCTGATGATATCGCAATTGTCTTTGTGTTAGAAAACTTATCTCAAAAAGTTTTAAGTTCTACTATATTATCTTATACACTTTTACACATACTCATTATTTGATATATGGATTTAATAATTCTAAAGTATTTTTTTGTATCGAAATAAGAAATACTTTGTCATATGGTTGTCGTCGGTATAGCTAGTGGAAAATTCGACAACCCTATCCAGCTACGAAGTAATACTGATTGTATCTTTATCGTTAAGATATAATTTAAGATAAAATCAAATTGTTTGTGCACGTAACGTTTTTCTAGAGTTAAACAGTTTGCAATAGATAGGTTTATATTATACCTCATACTGGCCTTACAGCGCAGTTGGTTTGACTATGCTTTCTGCGCTGTAAATTGTGGGTTCGATTCCCACCCAGGACAACCATTTGTGTGACGAAAATAATGTGATGAGTGCAACTAATATACCTAATGTCGGTGCTTATCTTTATAACATATTCCATTCAATTATTATCTGTTGAGTTTAAATTATTACTACAACTAATTAATAAAATTAACTGTTATTTCATTAGCTTGTTCTAGTGATGTATTAAGTGGTGAATACGTACTAAGACAAAACTAGGTATAAAACAGATGTATTTAGACGCAAGCCACTAAGTAAGTGATCCTGTTAAGTTGAACAGCAGCCAACGAGACACTTCCTATATAAATTACCTTTTGCGTAGGCGGTGGTGGCTCGGGAACATCTGAATCCCACTCCGAGCTCAGGTCGTCACTCGACGCCTCCGTGTAATCGTCATTCCAAGGCACTTCCAGGAGAGATATCTTCATTTGGTCGTAACCGGGAGACAGAGTCGACGGCCCGTATCCCGGCGGCAGGGGACTGGAGGCCCTACACTCTTCGCAGTTACACGGTCTCGGTCCGAGAGACTCTCTCGGGGGAGAGTCCTCGTTGACGTCAGAGCGGGAGCCTCTCCTCGCGTCACGCTTTCTCGCACTCCGCGGGGACAGCCTGTTGTTGCACTGCGGCGGTATGTAGTATCTGGTGGGTTCCGACAACCTCCTACCATTGTCCGGAGTCTCGATTTTCACCGTCGTCACTAGAGACATCTTTTTCGTCGTCTGCCGCTCCTCGGGCTTGTCCTCGGGGTCCATGGTGTACCGTATCACGGGGATGGTGAACGTCAACTGTTCGGTGCACTCCGGCATTGTCACTTCACTTGGGACCGGCTCCCGAACGGGAGTAACGACATTTTAGGCCGACGCGCGAGAGCACGAGCGGGGTACGTGCGCTCTCGAAGTAGACGGAATCGCGACTGAGGGGACTGAGCTGAGCTGTAGCTACTACTAATTACTCAGTAAGGCTGGTTTGTTCGTATGTTCCATGCGGGTGATGGCTTGGAAATCGCAGAACGTGACTCAAATTCGAAAATTGGAGAGTAATCTCTCTAGTGACGTCAGTGCGTTTGTTAAGTTACGCGGTTGCAATTCGCGATTTCATTCTTGTAAGTTAGTTTATGTGCTGGTTAACGGGTAATCAGTCACACGACTTATACCAGTTTGACTAAACTTGTGAACACTCGATAAGAGTGTTCACAAGTTTAGTCACATGGCTCAATTATAATAAATAAATATTGGTGGACATTTCACACAGCGCAGTCTAGCCCCAAAGTAAGCTAAGTAAATAGCTTGTATCATGGGAACCAAACAACGGATACAATACTTTTTTTTTAAATACATATAATAATATCAACCCAGACAACAGAACACGATTATGATATATATGATTAACAAAAGTTATGCTACCATTAATTCCAAACAAGAGAATTGTTGTGTTACTAAACTGGTTATTTTTCATAAATAACATGATTTACATATCTATTTAGCATTATGGTTTGTTAACTGCTTTTGTACCAAAACTATAAAATAAAAAAAGCCTCAAATTATAGACCTAATACACTTATGTAGGAGAGCTGAAGAAACAGTTAGAGTCAATAGAGAATAGAGTCAATTAGAGAGCATTTTAAGCAAAAATCGTGCACGCCTAGCATTAATTTAGTGTTTGAGTAATCCTTATAGATCTTATCTATTTTCATACAATTGAATGTCGCAGTGGTGATCAAGAGCTGGAACGAACTACAATGTTGCGCATCGAACCGATGATAACTATACCGCTCTGACGCATGAACTACAATATGTATAAAACTGTTGTAGCAAACTATAGGTACTGTTTCATTCGGGTAATACATGCCACATCATACTAAAGGATCATTGACCTCAACATGTAACATGGCGCCTTATTATCAATGAAAAATAGGGCATTCGCGTGAATCGGGTACCGAAACTAATATTTATTGTTTTTTTATTCTCAATGATGCAATTTCAGTGGCGCTTAATCCTCAGTGGTTATAAATTTCGTAGCCAAAAAACGTTAGTTTGATGGCCTGCTAATGGCTGAATATCAAGATATTAGCAGACCATCCAGTATAACCTTGAGCCTAAAGTTTATAACTCTATAAACAAAGACAGTAGAGAAGTATAGGTATCTCTCAGTGTGGGTGGGCCGCGATTATCAGGTCTCACAAATATATTTGGAAACCCAGTCACATAAATATAAGAATAATAATAATAGTAATGTTTAATTCAGACGATAGAATCCATATCAATACAAACAAAATTAAATTAAAATGAACTCATTATGACAAAGAACTAAATTCATATTTTTATGTACTAGTAAAACCGTTCGGATAGAATCGTAATTAGAGCAGGCGTTACAATACATAAATAATACTACAAGACAGGGAAAGAGAGAGAAATATATGTATATATATAGAGAGAGAGAGAGTAGAAATATATACACAAGCAACATTTGTCATTCTTACGTTACGTTAGTAACGTCGAGGTCAACTGAAAGAACTAATTTAAACAGACGATAGTGTAGTAGAATAAAAGAAAATAAATGTTATTCTACTTTGTCAAAACCAGATGGACAATGTGAAAGAAAGAGAAAAATATTTGGTGGTGGTCTTACATACAATGTTGAGCTAGAGTTGGGCAGGACATCTCGCTAGACGAGGTGATGGCACATGAAGGTTTTAACCGAGTTGAACTGGCTCAGATTATACCGAAGAAATCGAGGACGACCCAAAGCATGTCTTCAGTCATTCAGTCATTGTCTTTCAGTGGTAGACGACATCGTGAAAGCAGCAGGAAAACTGGACTTGATTAGGCAGGACAGATTGAGCTAGCAAAATAAGTGAGGCCTATAGGCATTGGGTATTATACCTAACACTGGGTCTCGTTGGAATCTGGAGTCTTGTTCGACAGGTGACAAACTGTGACCCTCATATTCAGTATGCCAATGTAGAGCCTTAGGAGGTCCTACCACCTATTTTACGCGATTTATCTATTTCAGCATTTCGGTCTTGAATTTGCGAGTCTATTTCACCTAATTCGGGTTTCAAACGATAGTCTCTTTGCAATCAATTTGCAGGTTTTAACGTCTGTATATCAAGTGCGTCAGACCTCAATTCTAAATACTTTTTTGCTACTACTTTCACAACTATATTTTTCTCCGATTCAAGCATTAATTCAACAAAAGATACCACTGTCAAATGTCAATGTCAAATGACATTTGTATAACGTCAATCAGCTTTGTTAATCGTTCACTGAACTGCAAATACCTTGAGCGTGGGTATTATTTATTGCCAAGAAATCAAATTATCCTTGGTGTGTAAATTTGTGAAGCAACTTATTTCTGGACTTAGTTTTATTTTAAAATAAAACAATTAAAAGCCGCAGGTTAGCTTTAACATCAACTTCAAACAATATTTTTGTTTATTTAACCATATTTTTTTATTATGTTTGTTATATTCTATGTTTGTTTTGTGTTTCTTTCAGAGGTAATTAATTTTACACATCGTCTTAGTTTCAGCGTGAAAAAGTAACAAACAAACGACCATAATTGCGTATTATGATAATATCAGTGGTTTTTTTTTTTATTCAAGTAACATAGTCCTGTCACGTGTGCTGTAATAATAGACCTGACCAAGGTCAAAATGAAATCACGTTTCGCAAGTTCGCCTCGAGGTGAGAATCCTCCGTCCGGCACGCCCATTTACATAAAATCTATACTAATACACGGTGAGGGTTTAAATAAATCTCATTTTATTTATTCGTTTTGAAAATACGTACAATTTAGTTAAACATAGATTCTTGAGTGAGGGTTTTTCGAGGCAATGTTTCCTTATCTTTGGTAGTGTAACTTTGACATTATCTAAGTTTTTATTGTTATTTATAATGTTCTGTGGTGTACAATAAAGTATGTTTATTATTATTATTTTCCTTTTAGAAAACCTATCACCTATTCTTTCAGTGAGATACATATTTTTCCATTTCTACGCCTTGATTTTCGTAATTTTTATTTACGACATAAAATTAACCCGTGGAAATGGAAAAATAGAATGGAATTTTGGTTTAATCGTCATAATATAGATGAAAAAACTATAACACAACTTAAAATGGAATTAAATTGCCTATTCTGCTGTTAATTGACCCTTTATATTTCCATTGTGTTGTATTGTAAGTAACCATATGAATAACTATAATGTGACGGTTTTGAAAAACAGAACACGTTCCACTGGTAGCCAAAATTTAAACGACATCTTTTTATAGTCAAGTTGTTTATAAAAAATATCTAAATATAGGTCGGTGAATTGAACAACGTCATTCAATCACAGAGAATGACGAGACGATTATCAAAATAGGGCCTTGGAACTACATTGGAATTAGGGTACGCTTATTAATTTATTATCAACTTAAAAAATATGCTATTAAGAAACAGGAATAGTGAGTTCTCTGATTCAACTGAGTTTAATATTAGTTTTGTATTGTTTTACTTAATATAAGTCTGCCTAATATATCTTAATTATCGGAAGAGATCGCTTCATAGTGATAAGATAGCCCATTGTTTCAATCTTTTGTATATTGTTACTGATTGTTGTTATTTTGATTTTGTGAGCAATTAAGTGTCATCCTATCATCCACTCAATAGTTACAACCCGTCACTGAGACTGGTAAGTAGTATTTTCCGTCTGTGTTATATACCATACTTTAAAAGCCAATTTGTCTTACAGGGTTCTGAAACACCAAGAAGGTATAGCAGTACCGATACTGCGGTACCCGGAATTCATGTTGCTGTTATGTTCCGACAAATAAGTCGCTGTGGATAATATAATATAATAATAATATTGGTGGGCATTTCAAACAGCGCCATCTAGCCCCAAAGTAGACTAAACATAGCTTGTATCATGGGAACCAGATTACTGATATAATACTTATATACATTTTTTTTTGTAAATAATAACATATAATACATATGTTATTATATGTCTGGACACCCAGACACAGAACAAACACCTATATTGGTCACACAAATGTTTGTCCCGGATGGGAATTGAACCCACGACCTACAGCGCAGAAAACAGAGTTAATTTACTACCAACTGAGCTGAGGCCAGTCAACTAGACACAACTAGTGGATAACTGTAGACATTAGTCAGACCTTGAAGAATTCAAAAGAAAAGTAACCACTCTCGACTCGCGTGAGTTGTTTTTTCTGACAAATGTCACAAAACACACTTCGGTAACAAAATACAAGTAACAAAATTTATTAAACGATTATTATTTTGTATAATCTAGTCGTCAAAACAAACATTAAATGATTTTCCCACCGTATGCTGCTAAGTTTCCGTAAGCCACATCGACTTATGTCGAAATGCGTCATTGGCAATCGATATTATGGAAAAGCTGTCATAATATAGTTTATGATACACAAAACTACTAATATATTATTGGATACGAAAATGTTATTCAATAAAGACTGTTACACTAAATCATTACTGTCGAAATTGAATTATTATGTGGACATTGAAGTCATTTTAAAAACTCATTTATACTCAACCTTGATATACAGCCGGAGGCTAGCTGTAATATATTGTTAAATAGAACATTTACGTCATTTAATTATTAATTTTAATATTCATAATATTAGTGGACTTATTTACAATTTATTAATATTACTCATGAATAATAATAGAGATCTTCTATACAGAAAAATAATTAAAACTATATCAAGACAGCAATCAAACTAAAACTATCTATTAGATATTTATTGTCGTCGATGGGTTTCTATTAATTACACCGAGATGAACGATTTACAAGTATCTAGACTTTCTTGAGGTATCCCTTTTTTTGTCATTGATGTGACGGAACAAGCTGACGGCCCACCTGATGTTAGGTGGTAACCGCCGCCCATGATAACAGCAATACCACTCAAGTCCTCAGCTTAGTACGAGGTGACTCAAGTCGCACTGCGATGTTGTTGCGTTACACCATATTTTTATTATAATATTTGGTTCACAACTTGAAACATACGTGTATTTTCGGCGTAGTTCCTAATATTAGTCAACAAAAGCATGGCGGACTATGAAATAATGAAGTTAAATAAAAGAAAATATAAGTAAAAGCATTAAACCAATCCAAATTATAGAGTTATATCTCTAGTTAGAGTTGATTAAAAATATCTTTTGTATTTTCTCATTTACTTTCCACACACATTTTAACAATATAAGGTTTAAGAGTCGCCTGCGCACTAGAGCAAGCCTGTGTCGCGGGAGGCAGTTAAAAAAACGAGTACCAATTTTTTTACAAATTTATTTACAAGGCAAAGACAAATACAAGGAATAGTGAATAAAATAAAAATGATAAATTACAAATGTTCAAAAGATAGCAAGTATTTCATCTACAGTTAAATTTTACTAACAGAATGTACTTGGAATTGAAACTAATTTTGTATGAATTTTTAAAATATTTTTGATCTCTAGCTTTTTAAATACTGTTAAACATTGATATTTATGTCCATAACAAAAAGAATTTTCATTACCAATGTTGGACCATTGGTAAAGTAAATTCGTTTTATCCAAGTTATTTTCGGAATCCGGTTCGATTGTTGATTACCTACTTGATAATTTCTCCGAAATTATCAGTAATTGTCCATAATTATTACATTGCATTTAATTTTAATTTTCTCACATCATACGTCAATCTGCAATTATGTAATGATTTAAGACAATTACGTCTGAAGAAAGTGGCCGTTTTGGGATTATTCTCATTATGGTCAGGTCTTTTACTACAAACTTATGTAAAAACTTTACAATTTTAATACTTACATTTTTTCGTTCATATTTCACGATGACAAATCGTGGGTGCAATATGAATCAGTTTTGTTTGCAGTTTAATTGGCATATAACTCATTTTCTTTGAAGTAGTGTGCAATCGAAAATATTTTTGCGACTAGTTTATTTTCATGAATTTGATACAAAATCAATCACTTCAACCGTAGATCATTCATCATTGTAGATCTGTTGCTTTCAAGGATCTCAAATTATGCCACTATTTTTGGTTAACTATACAACACAATACAAAATTTACTCGCCAACCGAGTGTACAATTAGATCTTAAAATAATCTGGTGCTAATTAAGAGCAACTTACACATTTCTTACAATGTTTATATTCTGCCGGTGATCAGTATGCCCGGCAAGAAAATTTAAAATAAAATGTTTGCAATCAATTTTGCAATTGCAAACACAAACGCATCCAATTCTCCGTCATCAACTGGACAATAATTATAAAATTGCATCCAACTTATTACCTATAATTTGAGCCACTGCGATTACTCGAATATTATTGGCGTTTCATCGCCATTTCATTATATTCAATGATGGACAATTTAGCTGATTACTGTAACCTTTTATAATTTCCAAGTGATATACCCACATCATGCAGTAAACATATTCGTAGGAGCAACTGTTACTTGTAAAACTACGACTTTACTGATGACCTACTGTTCTATGACTGTATCACTTCTTATTATTATCCATACAAATAAATAAAATTGGAGTGTCTGTTTGTAATATTAAAATAACCGCTTTTTACTAAGTGCATATGGATGTATACACGGTACATATACCAAAACAATTTTTTTTACAATTTGTGTCAGGTACGTGAAAATTTCTTTGACCTATTAAAACAACATACCACTTAACGATAACTCCAAATTTAATATGGAATTTTTGATGATTCTTGTTACCGACAATCAGTTTATGGAATGGCTACAACTACCTAATTATATGACAGATTTATAAATACCACTAATTAATCTTAAACTTGTTCGCGGAATATGTTATTTAAGATGTGAGTGTATTGAAAGTTAAGTACTGTTTTTTTTTATTTGATACAGTGATGGAACAAGCCGACGGCCCACCTGCTGTTAAGTGGTAACCTCTGCCCATAACAAGCGATGCGACTTGGGTCCTTCCCTACTAAGTATGAGAAGACCAAATCGCTACCTATGCGCCCGAAACCCTGAAACGAATAGCTGAAATATCTCATGTGCCTGTAACTTCACCGGCAACCACACCTTTCAAACCGGAACACAGTAACGTACATGCGTTATTCCTTGGCAGAAGGAATGGGCATGGTCGCAGTACTTCCCCGGACGAACTTGGCGTGAGTTCTACGGCTCTTTTTTATCATTTCCATGCGGATAAGCTTCAAATGGAATAATTGAATTCAATTAATTATTTCTTTATTTACAGCGAGTAAGTTATTGTGAGGAAATAGTTGCTTTCAAGTGTGACTTGTCTCAACACATACTTGTATTATATCGTTTTCTGACACGTTGCTTCAAGTACTGTAGTATTTGTTAAATACGTACCTAAGTACGTATTTAACAAATTTTTCATTCAATTGTTGGACGTCTTTGAAGAACTCTGTCACAATTAAGTCAATACTGTTACATATATTTGCATAATCAATTACTGTACGTGATACCATTAAAAGTTAAGAATCGGAACTTGCCTTTATACAAAAATAATGTATAAGTGTTGTTTAGTTCGACTTGAGTCATTATTTATTTATATTTTATTGTACACTAGCTGTTGCCTGCGACTTCGTCCGCGTGGAATTCGGTTTTATCACGCACCCCTATTTTACCCCTCGGAAAAGTAGCCTAAGTTACTCCTTGTTACATCAGCTATCTGCCAGTGAAAGTCCCGTCAAAATCTGTCCAGCCATTTCAGAGATTAGCCGGAACAAACAGACAGACAGACAACAATTTAAAAAATATTGTTTTGGTATATGTACCGTGTATACATCCATATGCACTTAGTAAAAAGCGGTTATTTTAATATTACAAACAGACTCCAATTTTATTTATTTGTATAGATTTATTATTTCATCAAAAGTTACCAGATACTTTCTTTCCAATCAGCATGCATACTTCGTTTTAAGCACAATGAAGTCAACTCAAAACGGCACGGCATCTCAAATATGGCCGAAGAAAGCCTTTACAAGGTAGCAATGACGTAGCCATGACGCACACTCATTCGAAGCGCGTCCGATGACGTCACTGGAGAGCATTGCGACAATTTTAATTATGCACCTCCTGAAAACTATAATCAGTTCTAATGCAAAGAGTTAAGAGTGATTTTGCTAAATATGGCTGCAATTCCGGTGACTTCTCGAGCGTAATGAGACAGTAGAACGCGTTTCATAAATGTATCGAACCGAATCGACATTAGTCACACGAATTAAGTAAATCGACTTGAATATTTGATGTATTACTAGCTGCGCCCCTCGGTGTTACCCGCGGTGAATAAGTAATTTCACGGGAACACTGCACTTTTCCGCTATCAAAGTAGCCTATGTGTTAATCCAGGATATAAGCTATCTTGGTACCAAATTTCATCCAAATCCATTCAGCCGTTTGAGCGTGAAAGAGTTACAAACATCCATACAAACTTTCACGTTTATAATATAGCAGGATAGTGAATTAGTTGACGTTTGTGGCAAGTAACGATCCTTTAAATGCGGCTTCATTTATTAGTTACATCGTCAACGAATTTTAATTACTATGACTTATCAATGCGGCGGTTTGTTTTAGTGGAAATTTTTACTAAAAACTTCTTGAGTACAATTTAATATGATTTTATTGTTATGAAATAAAATGTTATCGACAGTTATTTTGTCTAGTTTATATAGTGAATCTGGGACACAGATTCGAGAACACAATAAAATGGATGGACACTGATAAATCCAAAATGGAATTCTATAAACGACTCTGGTGGGTAAAAAAACTGCGCCTATAATATGTTAGTAACAATACATTTATAATGCCATCCATTTATATGCCGACGCTAGCATTGAACTAAAAATTATAGTCTTATACACAAAATTACCTGCACAAGAATTCCAAAAGACAGAAAAGATAGAATTATATAGATATAGACAGAAGTAAGTGTCTTTGTCTTTCGTTACTCAGAAGCAACTACCTAATTGCATCTAGGTAGTTACCCCAAGCGCCATTTACGTTAATTAGTCTCACTAGGTTATCACTTATATGTTTGGATAATGCTTAAAACAATTATTAGGTTAAGGTAAGGAAGGTATTTACAATCATAACATTATCACAAGAGTCCACATTGATAATACTCTAAGGCATAGATAGCAGTGTTTATATTGACTAGATTCAGAAGACCTACAATCTCTAGACCTATATATATTCAGAGACATAATTATGCAAACATATAATATGGCGCCCTATTCTCGGCACGATCTCACCTTAAATAATTCCGCACCCAGAAGCAATCTCGTTATGTTTTTCCATGTCGAATTTCGGTGTGGATGAAAAAAACCGCTGTATTCGGAAAACGTTGGTTGTAGATAGAAGTAGATTCGCGATAGAAAATTTGAAGAATAGTTTTTTTTCATATTTTTCAGGAAATCTGAAGAGGGCGGATTTCCCAATGAAAATACTGATGTTTTAGGTTATTACAATAACTTTTTTGAGAAATACAGGTTCTTTTGTGTCGTTAGTGAAGGATTAAGCAACATTTTATCGCAAGGGTAAAACCGACTCTTAAAAACAGTGAAAAAATCTTTGTTCTCTTGTTAAAAAAATCAATAGTATTTTATGTCTTTGTGTTTAAGATTAAATATTGTTTTCGTTCGCTGCATTAATAAAGTATGAAGGTTCGGGTCCTCAATATTTTGAAACTACAATGAGATATTTTTGAAAAGGATTAAAAATTAATTACGTAATTAAAAAAACTTTTATGATCCGAAGTTCTGAAAGTTTTCAAGTATTGAACAATTTAAAGATCAAAATCAGAAAGGAAGAATACTGTACTGATAATTGTTTTGTTCTGTGCAAAAAATTAAAAGGCACAGCGAGTAGGTACTGCTTATATTACTCCAAGCGACGCGACGCGAGCCTATCCGCGCTAGCAGAAGCCAGTAAAGCTATAATTAATTATAAACGAAGAACATTAGTATAAATTAGTAGTAGTAGTAAAGTTTAATGCCATTATATTGAATAAATTCCTGTATAATTTACTTGCAATCACTTTACAAAACAATCTGTTTTATTAGCGCCATCTTTTATTCTCTGCTTGTACTACCATACGCGTTCGCATTCGTGATTCAAAGCTTACGAATCGAGATAATAGTAAGACGCGCGATCAAGAGATGGCGCTACCTGTACGTACTCTACAACAGCGGAAAAGCTCCAACCCGAGACTAGGAAACGCTTTCTAAAATTATTCTACGTAGTCTATACCTCTATAACTGTTTGCTTACTAGACTGATGTAGAGTTATTGCAACAAACCATTTGCATGGACTAAGAGCTGGATAATTGTGCATTTATGTGCAGTCGAACGAAGAGGTATGTACCTAGTGGGTATGTGCCTGATTTGAGTGTCGTACAATTTTAACAACTCCAACGAAGTACCTCAAGTGTTACCATAACTTACAATACAATCCACAAAAAAATCAATATTTATCTTACTTATATTTAAGCTTTCTTTGCGGTCATAAGTCCGCACGAATAACATTAGATTGTTCTTGGAACAAAGGATGCTCATTAATCGGTTTTATTAGATCCAACCTATATCTTTCTTATTATTATTTGGTATCGGTAGATAGTGGCATCATGTTTTTACCAAATATGTCACAATTTGTCCCGTGGCTAAGTAGGCTCTTAAAGGCAGTAACCCTTGCTTGCAAATCGAGGGATTCCATATTGCGGGTTAGTGTGCTGAGCTCAAAATTTATTCAATCAGTTTTGATGTTTATGAATCTGTGCCTTTATGTATCCTGTGACACAGAAAATGCTTAAATTGTCTACAATACCTAATCTAAACGAATATTATAATGAGGTAAAATTTTATGTTTAAAAGATTGGATGTACGAGGTAATACACGAAACCACCGAACCGATTTAAAAAGTTCTTACACTAATGGGAAACTACAGTATCCCTGAGTGCGATAAATTATTTTTTTATTCTGATTTAAATGAGTTTCAGCCTTTGCACGGATACTTAACGATATACGGAGAGGAGAGAGATAATGAGATGAGATATGAGATGAGAATGAGATAATGAGGGAGATATGCCGGAACGGGCCACTAGTTACAAATAAAACATACCTTTCTAAATGGTCTGTTAGGATCGGACGGACTCGGCATATAGAAGTCAACGATTCCAAGCAGGCAGTCATCACACCGGCACACATCACTCGGCAACGAAGACATGGATCCAAAGCTGCTGCAACTGTCCATAGAATCCGTCCGGACCAGTCTCCCAGTGCTCAAAGCTTCCATTTTGGCGACGAGGAGAGATTCCATTAGTGATCTCGGTCGAGCGGGCGATCGAGATCGCCTGGCGAAGTCTGGGGACAGCGGTCGGTAAACTTCCAGCACATCCGGTGATAGCGGTCGTCTGTTGAAGAGGCTAAGGTCTGGTGACAAGGTCCTTCGAGCCAGTTCGGGGGTCGATGGGCAGAGAGCGATTTCACCTGATGACGCCCGCGACAGCGGCGGCGTCACACTTCTGCAATGCGACGACGTCATTTTCGTGGCTCGCATTTGGATTATTTTCAACGCGTTGAACGTGAAAATGATTTATTGAAGCTGTATGGTTAGCACTGTTTTCACTTTGAAGTTATTCGTGTATGTATTTCGAAGCCCGCATTTCAACTGTCAAAGATACCACGACTTATTGCGGTCTTGATTTATATTTGTTTGTTTGGTATTCATTGTGTTGGTGCTGTTTTTATTAATGTGGAAATATATTATAAAGTGCATTGAACTGTTTATTTCTTGTTAAAAAAACTTTATCAACGATGAACACAGTAAAAAAAAAAAATATGAGCCGTCACGGGACGCCTGGCAGATGTGAAATATCGACATTATTTTGTAAAAGTAATATACAACGCATGCCGTGGCGACGCGTCGCCACGCCAAAATTCGGTTTTACATGCGGCTATAGATGTTTCACATCAAAAATTACACAATTAAACGTGATTTTAACCTTGTCACCTAAACAGCTAAGTAAAATTCTACTACTTATAACTCAAAAAACAATCTTGGGTTAATCCAAAATTTATATAATGTTTTATTTTTCCATATTATTTGTTTTTAATACTCTTCGAGCAGTGTTCATAAAAATACCTGCATTTCACTGATTATTAAAACATACTTCTTATGATATAAAAATGTATGTTTAGTACGGGCTGTTTTGTCTCCTTTCTGATTAATTGATCATGATCGAAGCATTGATTGATAAATTCCATCCGCAAACAAACAGCTGCAAAATCTAATACTGAATAACTACGGCTAGTAAACCGGCTAAAATTGACTTGAATGGTTGCGAAATGAACGGACTAAACGAATGGGTCCGAACGAATATTTGGTATTGAAAGCGTCCTTCGTTTACATGAGTAGCATGAGGCTATTATTGATGTGAAACATTTATAGCCGCACGTAAAACCGATTTCTGGCGTGGCGACGCATGCCGTGGCGACGCGTCGCCACGGCATGCGTTGCATATTACTTTTACAAAATAATGTCGATGTTTCACATCTGCCAGGCGTCCCGTGACGGCTCACATTTTTTTATACTATTCTATTAGAAAATCAGCCTTAGCGCGCCATAACTGCGCGTCATTTGAACACAAACAAACAATTAAGTATGATAAAAGATGTTATGTTTTTTGCAGAACTTCAGTAACTTTTATACTCAGTGTCAAGTAGTGATTAATGTACTGAATACTTAATATACTGAAATTTTGTTAGAATTAAATAATGTGTAGCAAGTTGCTATTATCGTAATATAAAAGACATCAACGCGCTTCATCTTCGTGCTAAAATTACATGACTTTTATTACAATTTATAACAACAGTGGAAAAAACATCAGTCGAGAGATTTTGTACTTGGAAAGTCTGAGAGATTTGACACAAAGGTGTTCTGAATAAAGCGCTATATATTTAATAGGTTTTTTTATATTTTATGTGATATTTATTTTGACACTGTTTTAATCAATTCATCCATGTCGTCTGACCGGTAGACTATACTTGCAAAGCTGGGACAAGTCCGTTGTTATAAATAGATACATAATATTGGTGGACATTGCACACAGCACAATCTAGCCCCTAAATAAGCCTAGTGCCATGGGTCTAGCCTTGTGTCATAGGTACCAGACAACTGATATAATACTTACATGTATACTTTTTGTAAATACATACATAAACTATACACCACGCACAAAACAAACATCTGTGTTCGTCACACAAATGTTAGTCCTGGGTGGGAACTGAACCCACGAACTACAGAGCAGAGGCCAGTCTATATAAATAAATATATTATAGTAAGCACCTCCACACCACGGAGAACAAACATATTTTAAATTTATTTCTTAGAACAAAAATGTGCAAATTGGGTTTTTAAATGCATTAGTATCTATCCCACATCCATCTCTAAAACCGATATCTTCAGAGATAAATTGAAAAGGTATTCCCATGATCGCCGCCTGTCATGTACAAGGGCAGACGGAGCCGCGGGGCATATTTAGCGCGTCAGTAATGACAAACACAATAAATCAGCAGATATGGCGTCGGTACAAACCTGCCTGGCGGGTGGTCCGGTAGGGTTGTCACTGTCTTAATGTCGATACAACTTATCGTTACACCTAACCACCCAGTGTAACGTGACAGGAATAACAATAAAGCTAGTAACTGCAGGAAACATGAAGTTACTAGTTAGTTACTGCTCAAATATTTTAAGACTACAAATTCTAAAATGAGGGAATTTTATTTGTGGTCTGTTGTACATATATAAACCATGGTTTATATTACTAACTCCGTGTGGATAAAAGTCTTAATATTAATTAAGAAATTATGGACAATACCGCTAGTACAAAGACTGACCTCATAGCTTAGTTGGTAGTAAAAGCCTTGCACGCTGTAGGTCGTGAGTTCGATTCCCTCCAAAGACAAACATTTGTGTGATAAACATCGGTGTTTGTTCTGTGTCTGGGTGTATATGTAAGTATTACTATATGTAGGTATGTATTTACAAAAAAGTCTTTAAGTATTATATCAGTTGTCTGGTTCCCATGATACAAGCTATTTATTTAGCTTACTTTGGGGTTAGACGGCGCTGTGTGAGATTTCCACCAATGTCTCTTTTATTTTGCTCTAAAGAAAGAAACGCGTGACTGAGTAAGAGACAACCCTAGCCACGAAATAATATGACGAAGTTTGATCATTTCTTTACGCGCAAAATATGTAAGTTCGGTAAGTCTGTTTCCTCATTGCGCTTTCTTAAAATGGTAGAACATTATTGTCATTACAATAACAAGATAACAACATGATTTATTGCTCCTTTGAATTTGGTTTTGTTTTGCTCTTTGAGAAAGACTTTAATTCATAATTCATTTATTTGCGAAACATAGGTATCAAAAGATGACAACTTAGTCTTGACTCACTTCTCGTCTGTAGGGGCTGTTTTAAAAGCTCTGACCACACATTTATATTTCATCGTTGTTTTTTAAAAACTAAATAACCTGACTTTTACTAATTAGTTTTTGTGGAGCGTGAGTTATGAGAGTGAATACGGGTGGAAGATATGTAAAGATATCACAATATTATTATAAACTATAAATTATCTTATGCTCTCATTTGTACAGACGGCTGCGATTGCTTAGTTGTATGATTGGTAGCGACGCTAGGGTCACGAAATCGATTTCCAAACGAGATGGCGTGCACGATCAGCTCTCTACATACTAAAAAAAAGGACTCACGAAATCTTTGAAATGACAAGTCAGATGATTGGGAAATTTCACAAGGTACTTTCTTTTAGGACGCAGACTATTGAGTCTTAATAATTAAAGAAGGCTTTTTTGAAGCCTGTAGTATAAAGGAAAAAAAAGGTTGCCTGGAAGAGATTGCTCATTGCAATAAGGCCGCCCATTGTTATTCCGCATTTAGTGTACACATAAAATTGTTTTATTTTATAAGTATTCATTTGTGGTTTGGCAATAAAGAGTTTTTGTATTGTATTGTATTGTATTGTATAAACAGAATTTAGTAACGTTTTAAACTTTCATTCGTTGTTTTTAAATACTAGGTAAAATACAAAGTATCACAGCCCATGAATCTTTAACTTTTAATCAACCTTACACGCTCGCTTTCCCAACAAAATCTACTTCATTTTAAATAGAAATTTTTCACATAAATAAAGAAAAAATACCTACATATTAGTACACGAATGCAGTTGGTCCCCGGCAGTCGGCGCGCAAACTAACAAAAGTATTTCATACCCAATGCCTTGTACAGACACAATCTCACCTAACAGACGTATTTGGGATATTTTGTTAAAAACAGCTATGTGCAGGGCTGCCGACTTACAGCGTCTGTCCCTAAATTAATTCAATAAATTTTCACTAAACTTATGGTTTTCAGATTTGTTTTATAAAGAACATAAAGAGAATTATGGAACAAAATAAATTTTATGTCACCTGTGACATATACATAGAATATGTCACAGAAGGATTGCTTAAAGCTGATTTACTAACCGCTGACTCTTTAGCTAGCTCCGTTATAACTATCGAAATAACGCTTCGTCGGCTGCTGCCGCGGCACGGTAGCGGCACGGTATTTTGTAAAGCAACGCTAGCACTTGTAAAACAGTTAATTCAGCTATCCATCTTAGACAATATATACACTTCTAAGTAATGTAACATATTTATATGCTTTTTCTCTCGTCGAAGAAAAAAAGACAAGAAGATTACTTAAACGTGTAAAATTGTGCATGCCAACAATTTTGACGGAAATTAACAGATCTTCTTAATAGCAACATTACAAATTAAAAATAAAGCCAAAATACTAACAAAGTCTTATTCTATTTGACTATGAGAATAGTCAATCTACAGTTATAAACAACGAAATACACTACCCTTTTGTAATTGAACTATTTATATGCGAGACGTCGGTGCAGATTTTTATCATCCCCAGTAATAATAAGAATCTAAACTCATCAATCTTTTGTGATGTGTGAAAACTATATATCAAAACATTTCAGGTGAATCGCATGGATTATAAATGCCTACTTACTTCATGGACTCGGAAAGCGTCACGAGATTTTCAAAGATATTCAACACAGATACATTCTCAGTACTAATCTTTATGTAATATGTTTGTATATGATACGAATATGCGTTGCAAATTCAGAAAAATGACACTAATTACGAGTATATTCATAAAGCTGGCAACCCTATTTTTAACCTGCCCTTAGTTGACAAATAGTCCGAAGTCAACTGTGTGTTTAACGTAGGTCTCATTGAACACAATATAAGCATTTCAATAATGCATTACAATTTCAATTTGATTTTAGTATGGTTTGACAAATTTCTAATGGTTCTAAACCATGTTTGAACGAGCGCAAATAGATTAAATTATACTGACAAGAGGTTTTGATATTTGAAGAAAATATCCGGAAAATAGTTACCAAACTCTGTTGTCAAATCGTTATGTATTTTTTCACTTGACAATGTCTCCTGAAGCTAATTTCGCATAAAAGTCAAAGTCAAATATCATTTCTATAAAATTCCTCAAGAAATACCTGGAAACGTATATAGGTAGGTACATAAGAAAATATAGCTTCACCCGTACTTATCGCTTAGTTTGACTGAAGCCTGTTTAAACCCTACCCGACACTCCATGGAGAAGAACAACCAAGAAACCCGTAAATGAATCCCTCCTTCCTTAGATACGAGTGTACAGAAATTTTGGGAGAAAGCATCGTTATAATAGACAGATCAACACTAGTCCTGTCGTCAGGAGTACATAAAAGCCAGAAACAGAAATTCAATTGAGCACGTTCAATTGAACGGTATTGTAAATGACACCCAAAATTGAATGTAAACTTGCAAACATTGAATTCAATTACATTTATTACATCACGCCTTTTTCTCCGCACGCATAGGAAGGGAAACATCGAGTCTCGTAGGTAAAACTTACAAATCATGATATAATTTGTTCAATGTTTTTTTTTTTTATGTTATGTAGTTACGGAACGAGCCGACGGCCCACCTGGTGGTAAGTGGTAACCTCGGCCCATAAAAACCGTTGCGACTTGGGTTACGACAGTACCCAAGTCGCATCGTATGCGCCCGTAACTATGAGACGTGTAGGTGGAATGTCTCATGTGCCTGTAATTTCACCGGCAACCACACCTTTCAAACTGGAACACAGTAACGCGAACGCGTTGCTGCTTGGCGGCAGAAATGGGCATGGTGGCAGTACTTCCCCGGACGAACTTGGCGAGTTCTACTGCTCTTAAATGTATTAAAGAGCAGCAGAACTCACTGTTTGAAAAATTGGCTTTTGGTGTTTAGGTGAATCAATCTCATGTATAAAATATCGGCTTTTGGTATCCATGTGAATCAATATTATTTAAAAAAATCAGCCTTTGGTGTTCATACAAATCCCATGTAAAAAATATTGGAGTCATTTTTATTTATTTATCCAGTTATCGGACAAGTGAAGCGATGAATAACATAAACACTTAAATAAACTTAATTCGACAGTGCAGATTTCACACAATCACTTTTAAAAGTGGCACAGCTTAAACGAGTTTGTAAAGCGGTATTCACATTGGGCGTATATAGCCAAAAATTAAGTGTAACGACTCACAAACGTTACTACTGTACTCTATAATGATGAAATATGAACTTAACTAGCTATCGACTCATGAGATGACATTTCGATGTTCTCGGATCATCCGACATTGGTTGGGACTATCATAAATATTGGTGGAATTTATGTGAGGATCTGCTTTTGGGAAATTGGTGTTTTTATTCGGACCTATTTCTGAAAAACGATGTTGATATCTTTATTGGGGCATAGATTGTAAGTTACACAATTAAAGTTGAGTCCTTGTGGCCCGGAGAAGCGTGAGTCGTGACTGACAATAAACCACAGATATTATATTTCTAATATTTTTTTCTTTTATTAATTTTCTAAGAGTTACATATACAGTAATATAAACTCAAAAAAAAAATTTTACTGAAATATATATTATATATTAACAATATTACTAAATATTATTATTTTATTAAAATTCGTAATAATAAAAAAACACTGCGTACGTGGTATAAATACGTCAGCAGCAGTAACGGTTAAAACAGTTTAAAACTACAAATCTATTTCCAATTTTCTGTTTTCTGCTACTATTAACGAACACCTCAAACAACCTATTATCTACAAAGCAACCATTATGTACAAATCATTATCAAAAGTTTCTGGCAAACTTTTATAACAAAGATTAGAATAGACAGTGCGATAGATAATTTTTATTTGATTATCTGTTCATTTACCTGTCAAACCATCAAACAGCTTGATACCATAAACTAACCTTTATAATCTGTTTTAAATGGGCGGACGGACACTGCAATTTATAACTTGTAATTTAGTTATATTAACGTTATTATTTTATAATTATTTAATAATAGCCCGTGTCGGTATCTGCCACCGGAACATTAAACATGGACTCTTTTTAAACGATTTTATGACATGAGTATTTAGTGCATATGCTGAGAACTAATTCCTGGGATTTCTTGGATGAGTTATTACATTATATTTCATAATTTTGAGGAAACTTGAAGATTACTTTTGTAGGCACCCTAATAATCCCCTATAGTAACCCCATTCCTTTTTAGGAATTATACACTGGTTTCATTAAATATTATACCAAAACTAGTATTAATTTGCAACCGAAAAATATTTTAAATAAGTTTAGTAGCTGTAATGTATTGGTTTCTATAACGTTATGTACAATTTTTTCATAATACGAGTAGGTCCATGACCTGAATTGGTGGAACCTATGAAAAACATACTAAACATAACCTCCAAATTGTGCACAGTTAAATACCAAAGTACGTAGGTAAAATTACCCCTATTCCGAATCAGGTACTATCGAAAACAAGAATATTCACTTACACCCACAAAAATGTACTTAAATAGTTTTATAGATTCTCGCTAAGCGAGGGAAAGTTATTGCCAAATTTTTAAGTTCAATCGAATCATAAAATAAATAAGTATTTGCCATTTAGTATTGAAAGCTATAAACTTTAAAAGTAACTGACTCTAACAGCCAATTAAGTGTGTTACGTTAATGGTGGATCAGCTCGGTAATTTTTGATAATATTTAACGCATTTGATGGCCGACATGGGTGTTAATATTTATTTTCTTTATATTTTGAGTCACAAATAATAAAAGTTCATACACTCCGTATCTCCGTAGCTAAATTTAGTAGTTCCTATACTCAAGAAGCCGTTAGCATTTATTAATCCGGATAAAAACATACATAAAAAATTCTAACGTAAAATTATTACATAAATTTAAGAAATAAATATGAATGCTTAGTTTAACGACTATTATTTGTACATTTCACACAGCACTCTCTATTCACACTAAGCAAATCTAAATTCTTTGGTAACCAGATACCTAATAGAAGTTTGTATACACCTAATTTTTCTGTCTTTAACTACATAATTTATTTATTTTCTAAAAAAAATCTTTCTTTAGTGTACAATAAAGAGTATATCTTATCTATATAAAATGCGTTTGATACAAATAAGTATAATTAAAAATAGCATTTGCACAGCCGCTTGTACAGTGTCAATTTCCACGCGAAATATTAAGACTCAAAACTTAAGACTATTTTCTAATCTTTTCAATATTACATACTGTTTTGTTGCTGACGGTACGAGAGCTTCGCGTTGTAACGGTGCCACAAAACCTAAGTACTTTTAGACTGACATCATAAAGTGACAGCTGGACTAAGTACCACTTGCCAGAGCAAACAGATCAGTTATTTGATTGCAACATGTGATCAGATAACACTCGCGCGCATTCGTCTAAATCGTTGTTTGTTTTTTGACAAGTCACTTAACGCTTTATATTTATTTCTTGTTACTGTCAGTCAGGTATGTAAACTACTGCAAAATAACACATACATTTTTTAGTGCGTTTTGATCTTCAGCAAAAGCTTAATCACACATAAGGGATAAGGGAAGGAATACGAGAGACATTTCACCTATAATATGTTGTATGTATGTAAATAATGTTTAATAAATTATTATTACTTTTTGTTCTTTGATGTGGGTGATAGAACGAGCTGATGGCCCACCTGATGTTAAGTGGTAACCGCCAATTAATTGGTATTATTGTTATTATTATTTGAGTTATTTTTGTAGAAAAGCTACGCAGCCATTTGTTTGAAATTGTTGGTGTCAGTTTACACCTGATAGAGTAGGTATACATATTATTAAAATTAAATAAATAATGCATATCCATAAAAAAAACTGGTTAAGCGTACATTTTCACCTTATAGTTCAGTAGGTAGACCGATTTAATCATTTTTTTTATTATATTTATTTGAGAAACCTGCACTGCTTGGAACTTTTAGAACCAATAATATTATTCAACAATTAATTCCGAAAACCAAAAATCGAGAAGCAACTTAGAGTTGATCTCTATCTATTCTATTCAAGTCACTGGTTCTCTCGAATCAGTGTGATGAAAGGATTTTAAGTGCGCCTCAAATGGCTCCTTTCGTGCACTTGACACATGTCTTCGAATTTTTTGTTCTAGGAAATATCGGTTTGCTCACGATGTTTTCATTCACCGTTTTGAGAACGTGATAATGTGTACATAAATATTTTGAGATTTGAACTGGTGACCCCCGGATTTAAACTCGGGGTCAGTACCACTAGACCACCAAGCAAAAACTGAAATCATCTTTAAACTGTTTAAACCAATAAATTTATTAAGGAACAATTCGACACAAAACTGTATCTATATCTGTATCTATATCTGTATCTATATCTGTATCTATATCTGTATCTATATCTGTATCTATATCTGTACCTATAGTTTTCATATTATCCTAATGTTTATTGCATCGACCCTCTACTACCCTGAGCAGGTTCGCAGTCTATGGCCGCTTATAATTAAATTGTAGACATTACAAGCGTGAACGATGCCAATTAATCAAAACAAAAAACGCGTATAAATCTAATTTTCATCAATATATGTATTTCTCTTATTCGGTCTACAAATGCATAAATATGTACAACATCCCGTCACTTCGCCATTTCCATGAGGCTGGAGTCCAGTTCCTGACCATAATCTTGCCGCAAAAAGGTCACTTGAAATATGAAGGTGTACATTTTAACGTGTTTTTTTACACTTACTACGTGCGATTGAATAATTTTATTTCCTTAGGCGAAATGAATACAACTTTGGCAAGACCAATAAAATTTAAAATGCTGCTAGGCGTTTTGTCCGCACTTAAACTAGCAAAATATTCAATGCAGACTTAGAAAACTTAACAATTTTTTCGTGGCTGACAGAAGACAGAGGAAGAGAGCTAAACACATAAGAAGTGGCGCTTACTGCGACGAGGCCTATTTAAGGCCGTCCCATTGTATTGTCTTATTTAAGAATCGATCATAATGTTTAATTTTATTTGGTGTACAATGAAGCATTATCTACCTGTGTTTCACTATAAATAGTCTGATTTTTGTTTGTTATTTCTTTATTCCTTATTGTACACACATAATAACCTAGCATAGTAACCCTGCATTCTGCGCTGTAAGTCGTGGGTTCGATTCCCACCCAGGACTAACAACTTTTTTCTTTCTTTCTTCTATGATATGAATGTATTTGCAAAAAGTAAAGTATCATATCAGTTGTCTGGTTTCCATGATATAAGCTATGCTTAGCTTACTTTGGGGTTACATGGCGCTGTGTGCACAGTCCACCAATTTGATTTATTTTTATTAGTTATATAGGCAAGCTTAACTATGAAGAGTTCTCCTCCAGCGAACCTTTGGGGCTAGAGAAAGGTCTTTATTGTAACAACTCGGTATTCGGTTGGCAGAAAATATATTAGATGTTACTTCTCGCATCGAACCGGGAATAGGCCACCTAGTTAGTTACAAATAGTAGTAGTAGCATCGACTTAAGTTCATAGAATGAGGCCCATCAAAAAGCAATCAATCTACAACTAACGTGATGGATAGGCCTCCACAATTTTAATCTGCGGTGACGTCCTCGTAATAATCAATCAACATACATTATAAAAGAGGTTGTACTGTCTGACTGATTGACAGACAACAAGACTTAGCCGTTGGTCCTAGACACTTGAATTTTGGGGTGTGTATTTCTTATAGGGCGAGCGCCCTCATTAAGAAAATTATTATGTATTTTGACTAGTAAAACGTCCAAAATCCAGTTTTAAAACACTGTATTAAAGAAACCTTTGGCAGGAGATTTTAACGTGAAGCTTTCTCAAACAAAATAACCTGAGTTGTATGCTTTGTGAAAGAAATCATATTAGCCAAATTAAATTTAGAAAAAATATATATATAATGGCCAAATTTTCCCTCTCAAAACAAGAAACAAAAGATTGTGACGTTTAGATTATTTGGTAACTTTCATGTACAATTATGCTTTTGTAATACTTAGTAGGTAATTGGTCGCTTTCGTACTGGTTACTGAATACGAGTATGTTGAGAGCTTGGAGGTGAGGTGAGAAAGGAACCCACAAATCCAATATCATTATAGTGTCCTTTTGAACGGCATAAACAGTTTGAGCTATCCGTAGGATCCATAATCACAAACAAGATGTGATTACGGATGACTACTTTTAATTTTGAGGAATTTTTTTTACTACACCTTTAGTTAAGGCTTAGCATAATTGAATAAATCTAATCTCTGTTTCATATATTTAGAATCTGCAACACAAAATGACCTAAAACCACCTGCTTTTAAAAATTCCTATAAATGGAACATCCTGTTTTTGTCTATAACATCAATCACTAAATTGATGGGCTCATGCCAGGAGACCCGAAGCGTTTCAAACTGACAACCGGACCGGATTGATTTAGTCTATTTGTAAATGGCCCGAGTAATTTTCCAATTAAAGTACGTATAATTATTTTCACTGCGCACTTGTCTCGCCTTGTTTGGAAAAACTGCACGGCAATAGCGTCTAATACTCTGGTTGAGCACAATAAGTCAAGCTAACAAATCGCCCGGTTGTATGCCCTAACCCGACGTTGCTCAGAGAATTAAAAAACTAGTAACTATTACACAGATAATGTGCGCACAGTTTTTACTGTCAAATCCATAAAAAGCCCTTTGACACGCACCTTAATTCTTTCGCCACTCTAGTTCGAGACAGACAATGTAGAGTAGTGGTAGAAGTGGCAGAGTTTATTTAAAACAATAACTCCTAAAATTGTTATTTCCTCTTTTTAACTTACTGAACTCTTATTTTCTTTTTAATGGTTTTGGTGCAATCAATATAATTATCACCATTATACTATAAAAGAGATCCTGACTGATTGACAGACAACATACCGTAAAGACCAAATAAATATGTATACCTATTGGTTGTTAAAATACTGCTACTACTAATCGTGTCGCTAGCTCTCTTTAACCACAACGAATGATAAAGTGCGCCTCAAAGAGGCTCCTACAGATACTATTTAAATTACCACATACTACAGCATTGGCCTGGCATCGCAAGAACAGCAAAGGAAATAAATAATCTATAACATATTTCGATACTTATGCGTTTTCACGAGGGATAATTAATTAGGAAAAGAAGCGGAATTTGTTTATGAAGAAAGACTTCAAGTTATTTATATAAATTCTACAGAATAATTAACGTTGCGTCATATTTGTTGTATTATGTAGGAGACATAATCTACATATTTACTTATGTGTACTTACCTACTGCAGGTGCAAAAAGGACATGAATATATTACACGGCTCGCATTGCTTTCTGGACCAAATCATATTTCATTTAAATATATTGTACAAGACGTGTCTTAGGGCTGAGTTACTAATGCGCGGTGCATTCTGAATACCAAATTAATTTAAACAGTTGAATAACTATCGTAAGTTTAAACAGTTTTTTACAATGAATGATATAGAGCCCAAATCTAAAAAGAGGTAGTTGTTATTGAAGGAGTTCATAAGGACATAACGGTGTTTTAATATTCTGTATTGCGAATCAAAAATATAGGAGGCACTAAGTATTCGTATACGATGGAAATAAAGTTTCTAATGTTGACTTTGCTTTATCTGAATAAATATCATATACCTATTATATCCACGTAGGCATTTCATTTTTAGTTTATTTTCTCCTAGTTATATAAGTATGTAATCGGTGTTGTGTACAGTTTGAGAAAATAACTTATTTTCTTTTTTTAGAAATAATGCGTCTTTTTAAGCTTTCAATGATTATGATTGTTTGATGTAATCAATACGGTTAAACCATAACATTAATTAAAGACAAGAATGAATAATTAAAAACTTAGAAACATAAAAATAAGAATGTTAAAACAAATACAGATAAAATTACACAAAAATAAATTTTAGACGCAGTCATTAAAAATAAAAAAAAAATAGTAGGTAATAAGTAAAATATGGGACAGTATATTCTAATAACAATATCACGTAAATTTTTATTTCAAATCAATGTCTATTTAGTTCTCGTTCACAACGTCAGGCATCTGGAAAGTATATTACCTTTCTCGGTCTCAGGCACCTTTATAGGAAAAACTAGCTGTTGCCCGCGACTTCGTCCGTGTGTAATTCTAAAGTTACTCGTTACATCAGCTATCTGCCAGTCCCGTCAAAATCGGTCCAGCCATTTCAGAGATTAGCCGGAACAAATAAACAGACAGATAGACAAAAATTGAAAAAAAATTGTTTTGGTATATGTACCGTGTATACATCCATCCATATGCACTTAGTAAAAAGCGGTTATTTTAATATTACAAACAGACACTCCAATTTTTTTTTGTATACATTATTAGGAATACTTTACGCTTGACATGTTGGCATTATTTTTCACATTCATAATTCCTTTCGTATTGTTTAAGAAACCCACAATAAACCACGTTTAACTGTCTCTTAACTAACGTATTTCCATTGTCAGAGATTCCGAAACAGAGCGTACAATTTATTGACAAACATTTTAAACGCAACTTTCGATTTCGATTTCGAACAGGATTGAATGTCTCTCCTTATTAAATTTGGAATTTATTCATTAAAACAAGCCTTAAACAGCTAAATATTCACAACAGTTAACATATTCGGTCGATTTGTTGGCTTGGTAGAATTTATAGCACACTCTAAATAAGGTTAATATAACATTTTATTGTTGGCTCGTTAGTGAACTGATATATTTATTTGACGTTTGACTAATTCAGGATAAATTATTTTGTTGACTAGACGGAAGTCAACGAAAACATTGCAAATAATGCTGAAGACGCTTACACATAATATTTAACCGCAGATACTTGCAAACATAGAGGCTATCATCGATTCAAAACTCGATCAAAAATAATATTGAGCTAGTAATGTAAAAGAAAGAGTTAAATAAGAGTACTGAAATTTAATCAGCACTTTCACTTTCAGCTTTGATTGCTTGCTGTTAGAATTAACACAAAAATAAATAATTTTACTTGTTTTTTTTTTACAATTACTTGAAACCGCTTTCAGTGCAATAATGTTAAAAGTTATAAGGTACATAATTATAATAATAATGATAATATTTATGTACAATTCATACAGCGCCATCTAGCCCCAAACTAATCATAGCTTGTACTATGGGAACCAGACAACTGATAGAATACATATTATACACTTTTTTGTAAATAGGCACATATTAACACAAAGTATTAACACACACAGAACAAATGTTTGTCCTGGATGGGAATCGAACCCGCGACCTCCAGCGCAGAAGGCAGAGTTACTAACAATTGAACTGTGTCTGGCCTGTCAGTCAAAATATTTTTTTATTTTTTTTTAAAACGTTTGCTAATAACACCTTGCTATTTGTAAACATCGTTATGGGTTCATCACTAAATAAACATTTATAAACAAATGAAATGACATAATGAAATTATTTTCATTACCTATACATATATACAGGGTTACAGGAAAAGTCGTGCTAGATCCGTTAAGGGCGTGGAGTACCCATCATTTCTGACTTATTTCACTATGAAACACCCTACCCTAAACTTAACCCTTTTCGAGATATTCGACTTTTAATTTTTTATTGAATAATGCCGATTTTTAGGCTACGAAATTTATTTTTGTTTATTTTGTGTATCTTATTATTATTATTATTGCATTTTTACATGTGTAATAAGATGCTTTAGGACATCAATCATTAAAATAGTGCATAAGTTAATTGAATAGACCGTAGTAGACAAGTGAAAGTAAAAAAATAAAAAATATATTAGCAAGCTTATTTTTCTCTAAGGGATATCTAAAAAAAATATTATGACACTTGTTCGGCAGATATTTTTTAAAATATCTACGTTTCATCAGCTATCTAACGAGGTATAATAATCTAGGGTTTTATTCAAATGCATTGGAAAAAAAATAGTTTCATAGGCGACAGTGGAGAAGAAAATTTATACTTAGCCCTAAAAAGTAAAATAAAACATTAGGTATGCATGAAATGTCATTTATTAAAGGTTTTCACACAACTTTTTCTTATTCTACAGTTCATGTTCAACATGGCCGCCTCTATTTCTGAAACATTGTCGCATCCTTCTACGGAGACCAGTCTTCACTACTCCAGTGGTCAACGTGGTCCTCATTTTATTTGCTGCATCCACAATCCTTTCTCTTAAGTCTTCCACAGACAAAACTGGATTCGGCTCGCTGTACACAAGACTTTTCATGCACCCCCATACATGAAAATCCATGGGAGTTAGGTCCGGACTTCTTGCTGGCCATGGCAACGGCCCACCTCGTCCTATCCATTTGTTTGGATAATTTGTGTCCAGCCAGTCTCTGACACTTCTCCTGAAATGGGCAGGGCAGCCATCGTGTTGGAACCACATGTCCCTGATCAGGTTGAGTGGCAGATCATCCAGCAAATCACTCAAGTCTGCTCTCAGGAAATTTTCGTAGCTTTCCCCATTTAGATTATCCGGGAGAAAGTAAGGTCCAATCAAATGATTAGAGATAATGCCCATCCACACATTCACGCTGAATCTTCGTTGGGACCCTTTCACTCTTTTCTTATTGGGATTCCTTAGTTCTTTTGGGGCCCAGTAATGGACGTTGTGATAGTTGGTTATGCCATCTTTATCAAATTTGGACTCATCCGTCCACAAGATATTTCTTAGAAAATCTGGGTCTTTCTCTACTTTTTTCCACGAAATGTAATACAAACCCTAGATTGTTAGACCTCGTTAGATAGCTGATGAAACGTAGATATTTTAAAAAATATCTGCCGAACAAGTGTCATAATATTTTTTTTAGATATCCCTTAGAGAAAAATAAGCTTGCTAATATATTTTTTATTTTTTTACTTTCACTTGTCTACTACGGTCTATTCAATTAACTTATGCACTATTTTAATGATTGATGTCCTAAAGCATCTTATTACACATGTAAAAATGCAATAATAATAATAATAAGATACACAAAATAAACAAAAATAAATTTCGTAGCCTAAAAATCGGCATTATTCAATAAAAAATTAAAAGTCGAATATCTCGAAAAGGGTTAAGTTTAGGGTAGGGTGTTTCATAGTGAAATAAGTCAGAAATGATGGGTACTCCACGCCCTTAACGGATCTAGCACGACTTTTCCTGTAACCCTGTATAATATTATATTTCATTATATTTATTTCATTTCTTTTCATAAACACTTTGATTAATTGCTGAGGAATATACAAAATTGGGTAACCAACCAACATTCAATAAACAAATTAACATCCTGTGACTACATAAAAAGCGGCGCGATTTGGTGGTCTGTTTATGTCAGTATTTATGAGTTCTCAGTAATTCGTCGCTCACTGTATCTTAAATTGATTGCTGATTCTTCTGCGTATTTAGCCGTCGGATTTTAGGGTTCCGTGAGTGAAAATGAATCCACAAGAAGGACTTTTCTTGTTACTGAGTTATATTGACTGGCCTCATAGCTCAGTTGGTTAGTAACCCTACCTTCTGCGCTGTAGTCGTGGGTTCGATCCCCACTCAGGACAAACATTTATGTGACATTTGTAACATTGATGTTTGTTCTGTGTCTGGGTGTTAATATGTATTATATGTATGTATTTACAAAAGAAAAGTATCTAAGTATTATATCAGTTGTCTGTTTCCCATGATACGAGCTATGCTTAGCTTACTTTGGTGCTAGATGGAACTTTTGTGATATGTCAATCAATAAAAAAAGCATTTTGTTTAGATATTTTCCTAGAATATGTGAATATGTATGAAACCAGCCAATAAATCTTACTATTTATTGTGATGTAGCGCTTATCACCAATAAATTATATTAATATATATTTTTTTTCTATGTTGCCTGCGTTGTTGAGATGACACGCTTACTGGTTTTATATTATTATATTATGTTTTTTAAATTTTCAACTACTACCAAATATATTTCCTGCAGAACTCTCACAAAATATTACTGACTCCCACTTATATCCGGCTGCGTGTTGACACCGGCAGGGATCCTACACGCATTTCATGGGCCGCACACAGTTATTCTGTTTTGGAATAGTTGGAAATCATTTGTAATTGACTGTAATCTGCAGTTATCTTGTTTTTGTTGTCGCTCTTGTGCAATTGTAACTATGTATCTTGTTACTTGTGTGTGTTGCGGTAAAATCGAACGATACATTCCATTCTTGAATGCTACGTAACAAATATGTTTAGTATTTCTATGAGAAGGCTTTTGTAACTACTAGTTATATGAGTGTAAATAAATCGTTTAATCCCATTATAATAATAACCAAGTGTTTTATGCATTTCCGTGTCTAACGTTATAGGTTTTTTTATTTTGATAACGTTACTGCAGTACGTTAAATAATTTTCTCAGCATTATATCACTAAAGGCGACTTATTTATACACATTTCAAATAATGTATTATGTATAGGATGTGTGTGAAAAAATATGTATAATCAAATGTTTTTATAGAAATATAATATGTATTACAAATTACGATATCGTTTTGTTTAAAAATACCGTGTCAGACGACGAACGAAAGAGCTTATGTGCATTAAAAGGTATAATTATTCTCCTTTCACGGTACTGAGCTCTATGATAAGCCAAATATTGAACACCTTATTGCAGTTCTGTAACATCACTAATCGCATTGATTACCATTAACATTTTATTGATTGATTGATTACCATTTAACATGGCTGCCACAAAATCTACTGATTTTCTATTTTACGCCTATATTTCGAATTCGGCGGTGCATACTGACGCGCCGTAATATTTTGTAATTTATTTAAATAATATTTATTATATGCATAGTATTTTGGAAACTTCTATAAACTAAAAATCAATACTATAATTTTCATTTATAGCCATAAAGAACCAAGTTATTGTCTGACTCGGTATCGTATACACCTTAAACCACAGATCGAACAAAAATATGAAGTGAAAAATATGAAAAGAAAATGGAAGTTGCATTAAAGAAATCGAAGGAATTCTCTTTAAAGTTTATAATTGGCATTCTACGTGGAAACAAATAAAATTAGAATGTTTGTGTTTTCAAATCGGTTTCGACACAATGTTGATATTTACACAAATGTCGGCTCGTTTACTACGTGCGAGCATTGACGTTTGTTCTGTGTCTGGGTGTGTGTATTTATAAGTATGTATACACAAAAAAGTACATATGTATTCTATCAGTCATCTGGTTCCCATAGTACAAGCTACGTTTAGTGTAGGGCTAGACGGCGATGTGTGAAATATCCACCAATATTATTATTATTATTATCATAACCCTTGAAAACTTGCATGCGAATGTTAGTAAAAAAATCTCATATTGCGTACATACATACAAGTAAATATTGTGTGTATATAGTTCATGGTCGAGTCTGGTAGATCACTCTCAAAATATGTGTGTGTAAACATATGCATAATGATAAATATATAAGCAATAAATAAAATGGAAGTGTCTGTTTGTAATATCAATATAACAGCTTTTTACTAAATGCATATGGCAGTATATTACGACATTAAAAACAAAAATCAATTTTTTAAATTTTTTAACATTTCTGGGTGTTTGGTTCAGCTATCTCCGAAACGGCAGGACCGATTTTGACGGGACTTTCACTGGCAGCTAGCTGATGTTATATTGAGGAACTTAAGCTACTTTTATAAAGCCTAATTCACTAAACTGAATTCAACGCGGGCAAGACCACGGGCACAGCTAGTATATTTTAATAAAAAGTGATGATGGATCTACGTATGTATCATCGGCTAAACACGCTGTTATTTTATTACATCATTAATTGACAAGGTTATTTTTTTATAATTAACACAGTGGCATGCATTTTACATACAAGTTCGCTTCGCAGAGAATCATTGACGACAGAATAATCGGTTTACATCCTCATTTTGACGACTCATTAATCGATTTTATGAACATCTCGATTCACATGGAGTCTGTAATTTCAACGACTTATCGACCCCTTGAGATGCGCTGATATTATAAACATAATAAAAACTTCTTTTGGAGTTATTACGGCTATTTCATTTTATTGCCAGCGAAAATTTACACCCGCGACTTCAAAGCTTCATCAAGGATGCCACTTTAAGTGCCGCTGCTGAATTTCGAAATTTTTGATGTTAATTTAAGGTAAACAGAGATATTTTTGTCTTTCTTATTTCAAATAGCAATAACGTATTGTCTGGCCTCGCATTTCACTTGGTAGTTACCCTGCCTTCTTCGCTGTAGGTCGTTAGTTTGATTCCCACCTTGTACAAATGTTTGTCCGACCGACATCGATACTTTATCTATATCTGGGTGTTAATACTTATCATACGTATGTATTTACAAAAGTATATATATATAAGTATTCTATCAGTTGTCTGGTTTCATAATACAGCTATGCTTAGTTTGGGGGTTAGATGGCGCTGTCTGAAATATTCACCAATATTAATATGTAAACATTTTTATGAAAACTAATGAAACGTTACGGAAGAACCATTAAAATTAAATTTAGCTATGCTTTAGTAAGCTTTAGTAAGCTGTCAGTAGGCAATGAAAATTTAAAGGTAGATTTAGTCAATACGTCGACACTAAATTTAAGACCAAAATTAAAATATTTTTGCGTAACTTTCAAAAAAAGATGGCTGATTGTCTGATTATATCTTTTACGTTATCACAGGCAGTAAATATTGATGCAAATCAGTTCAGTACGATATATTAATTTAGTAGCCTCACTGGGACAAACGGTTAAAAACTTTTAAATTAACTACTGTGCATTTTAATGTGATTTTCGTATTCAAATAAAGAAATTGCGTGCGTACAGGCAAATAACAGATAAATCGTATACATTTAATTTTATTAATGGCAACCCCGGCAACCCCGAAAAATACAGCAAAATAATATTTATTACATTATTATGTTGTCAGAAATTACATGAAAGCTCGATAAAATCTTTGACTTACATCTCAAAGGCTCGACTTGAAGGCCGAATGCGGTGTATGTCAACTTTTTATCAATATGGTCTCGGAGATTACCCTTCTAGATAACAAAGCCAAAGGATAGGAATAATGCCCATTTTGGTAGATGACAAGTTGATGTTGCCCGATTTGCAGCTGAATTTATTCGTGTTGCACGAGATATAGATCTCAAGATAAATAAAACTCACGATAGAACTTTTTCGTTGCAAACTCAGCGCACATAGAACTTAATTGTTTAACTTATCTTTGTATTTTCACAACTGGTTCTTATTTGTTTTACAGAAAAACCCTATACCAAGAAATTTCTTTTAAATCTGGTATTCAAACACTTAGAAATATTTCAACATAACTTAATTCAACATTATACACCCTATTAAAGAACGCCACTCCAATTTTTCAGATTAAGGCCCTCGAAATATTACGTAACATCAGCCGATTATAAAGCTTTATCAAAGTTCCAAAATAAGCTATAAACGTTAATCTTTATTCTTTGAGAGGGAAAATTCTAAGAGTTTCACAGAGGTTACCACTTAACACCCGGTGGGTATGCCACTGGCTCGTTCGTAACTTTATCACATCGAACCGTAAAACATTTAAGTGGCTCGAAGTTCTCTTACAAATTAATGCTCTAGCCAATGTATGCTCACCTGAACGCACGATAAAAAAAGTGTGATCTGCAAATATCTATTCTGTTTCTTTTAGGTTATTTTGCCACTGAGGCCAGGGATCTGGCAAAATGTCCGCAAAGGACGATTGCTAATTAATAAAGAAATCTAATCTATTTAAAAAGCACCATGTGGCCCTAGTCCCAGCAAACCAAGAGATAATCAGAAGGAACATCAGTTAAAATCTTGTCAGGATTCAACTGGATTCGAATCGATTCCGTGAAAAAAAAATTGGGTTTATACCTAATGGGCTCCTACTAAGATCAGACCCACGCCACGTAAATTAACATATCGTTGCGAAATCTAATATATAATATTTTTAGTGCGAGTGAAGGTGTTATACTGCCATAAGGCATTCTCTCTCACGTCTATTATTCCAACTGTCGATCCGACAACGATAAGGCGGGTCTGTGCATTGTCCCGTGAAATGGAGACCGACAACCAACTCTAATATATTTCTTTGTTTTATGACACAATCGCCCGCCCAGCTTATTCACGTAAAGCCGGCGAAAAGACTTATAGTATAGTAGTTGCTTTTGAGTACCGTCAACACTGACAAGCAACAGAAGAACATGAGATTTCTTTATTGTACCTATATACCTACTATTCAACAAAAATATCAATAAATAAATAAGCCCAAAGTAAGCTAAGTAAATACATACATATAATACATATTAACAACCAGACACAGAACAAACATCTATATTCGTCACACAAATGTTTGCATGGGAATCGAACCCACGACCTACAGAATGCAGAGTTACTACCAACTGCGCTGTGACGCCAGTCTAAAATACATGGAGTTAACCTGAATTAAACTAATATAATTAATTAGACGCCTCCAACTAGTTCGACGAACATTATTCACTGCCCGTCGGCATGAGTTGTGTTGCAGGGACCGGCCACCGTCTAACCATGAATCCTGCATATGATTTATGCGGTACATATGCGCATGTTAATAATAAATAATAATGTAAATGCCTAGATATTAATAAAGTTACATGTTACACGCTTTAGTTGCAATTGGTGTATGACCAGAATCCATAATAGGGCATTTTGAAAGAATATAAATGTATAATTATAGTGTATAATTTTGTTTGTTATTGTCACCCCATGATCAATATAAAATTTTGTTTTTTTATTATTGTGTTATTTATTTTATGATAGTATTCGTAAACTTCAAGTCAAAGTTGTTTAATATTTTATTTATTAAATTCACGTAAAATACACATTACGACGTTAAAAGTTAAGTCTGGTTTTGTGATGTTGCATTGTTTTAAGTGAGGTCGAGATATAGTGCAAAACCCAATACATATAAAACTTAGCGAAACTGTAAAAAAGAGATTCATAAAATAAACTTATAGCAACATCTATCAATCTAATAAGATAATACAACTTTTGCAGTTCCATTTTGTTCATAAACATTAATAAAATTTTGGAACCCTGTGTTCCAAAGTTTAAAAGCATAAAAATGTAAAAACACAGCCAACTCACAAAAAAAAGAATTAATGGTTCTATTCCCCGTAAAAGGGGTTTACATTTCGCACGGTCATAAAATGCATTTATAGGTATTTATGTATTTATGTAGCACTTACTTCTATGGATTCTAGTGCGTTATGGATCCTGTCAATAATTTACAGGCCTAAGGCCGTTACTCAGCCGGCGATGTATCTGTTAGAATTTCATGTAATAATTATATTTTATGTGTTATTTGAAGTAAATGCTAGCAGGTTTATGAAAATAATAATTGTACATTATTGATTTTAAGAAGTGGGTTTTTACTTCACCAGAAACCATCGTGTCGTATCATTTGCAGGCAAAATTTAATCTTAATGTAATATTTTACATACAAACATTTAAGTATGTATTGGTGGACATTTCACATAGTAATCTAGCCCCAAACTAAGCACAGTGAACAGTACTTCTTGTTGAAACTAAATACATATAATCTATACATCTATACAAATAAATAAAATTGGACTGTCTGTTTGTAATATTAAAATAACTGCTTTTTACTAAATGCATATGGATGTATACACGGTACATATACCAAAACAATTTTTTTTCTTAATTTTTGTCTGTCTGTCTTTTTGTTCCGGCTAATCTCTGAAACGGCTGGACCGATTTTGACGGGACTTTCACTGGCAGATAGCTGATGTAACAAGGAGTAACTTAAGCTACTTTTCCGAGGGGTGCGTGATAAAACCGAATTCCACGCGGACGAAGTCGCGGGCAACAGCTAGTACATAATAATACCCAAACACAGAACAAACAACAATGTATGTTTATGGTGTGTGGGAATCGAGCCCACGATCTATAGCGCGGAAGGTAGACAACTACCAAGCGAGCCGTGAGGCCAGTCACATACGTAAAACAAACACTAGTTTAGGCATTATGCGCATCATAAATTATGTATTTGATTATTTCCATTCAATAACAGGATACTAATCAGGACTTGGAACTCGAAGCCACATCTGCCCAACATATTTCCTATTCAGTCGACGCTTCTATAAACATACAGCCGTAACATATAACCGCATATCAAACTGAGGGCGTTCGTGGCGCAGTGGTTTGGACTTGTAACCTGTAAACCTTGTTCATTGTATGTATTTGTGTGGTGTAAATAGTTTTCCATCTATCTTTAAAGGGGTTATGTGTGGGTATATAACAGGTGGCATATAGACGTACTATATGCTACCTGATAGGATGCACTCTTACAGCACATGTTTGACTGACTGGCCTCGCAGCTCAGTTGGTTAGTAACCCTACTTTCTGCGCTGTAGGTCGTGAATTCGATTCCCACCCAGGACAAACATTTGTGTGAGAAACATAGATGTTTGTTCTGTGTCTCGGTGTCAATATCTATTATAATATATAAAAATATAAAAAAGTATATTATTATATCAGTTGTCTGGTTCCCATGATACAAGCTATGCTTAGCTTACCTTGGGGCTAGATGGCGTTGTGTGAAATTTCCACCAATATTTATTTACATGTTGGACGCCTGATTTGATTCTAAAATGTTTTTTCGGCAGGCTAACTTTGACCGCAATTCGGGCAGTCGACTTGGCGAATGTCAAAGTCAAAGTCAAAAACTTTATTTCTATAACTTTATTCTATAGAATTCATAAAGAAAAGGCTTGGAAAAAATGCAGCAATGGAGAGAGAAACCTGGACGACTGTTATCTTATCGGAGACCAAGATTCAATTTGCTTGGTAAATAAGTAATATAGTTAAGACGAAGCCCTTATTAAAAATTAATCTGTAGTCAGATTTCATAACCAATATCAGACAATCTCAAGTGGTTTGTCATGTCTAAATTTAAACAGAGAATCCAACATATTCCAAACAATTTAAGGCGCGTAGTTTTCGCATAAATATTCGCCAACGAATATTAAAATAATTTAGTAATAAGGGAGACCCTTAAATTGCCTTGAATTTTAGTAACAGTTCTTAAATAATGAGGTAATGTTTCGTCTGTTGGCAGACGAAATACTAACATGTTCATTAGAAAAAAATTAACAGTTAGACGACTGTTAAAAAGTTTTATAATTATAAATGTATAACCAGTTAAGGTATATTTAAGATCTACTTAGCATATTAATAGCTAATCTTCGGACCCGTTAATAGCACTCAGCTTTTCACTCAGCTTAATACCTAATTAGAATACTTTTTGCTCTTACTAACGTCAAATTTATTTTAAGCTTTTGACTGTGGATTTGTCTGTACGAAACATTTGAAAAAGACTACATACACTACTTAAAATAAAACATCTACACTAAATTTGTCCAAAACTGAAATCATTTTAACAACTGAATGGTAGAGTAGAGTAGAAATTATTTACAAAAACCAAGTTCAATATAATAATATATATAAGATACATTAAGTATTATTATCAGTATTAATTCATTGCCTGTATTATAAGAAGGGTTTTTTATGGCAGTTTATATATACAACGCAATTATTAGTATTACGATAATAACTGCGTTGTATTTATGAAAATACAGACAAGCCTATTGGTAAGCGCGGCATATTTACTGAACAGCTCCATTTTTCAATTTTTAAGGCCTCAATTCACACATTTTCATATAAATGTTTTTGTATGCTTATTAAATTAATATATATTTGCAATATTTATGCTCCGAATTAACTTATATACAAGCCTGTGTAACTAGAGTCCTAGACTTCCTTGAGTCCGGAGAAAATGTTGCTTGTTGGGTATAAAGTTTGCCGTCATGGTCGGATATTTTATTTGTGTTACACTTGACACCTGCGACACAAGAAATCACAGTGTGGGGATACAATTGGGTAAGCAATATGGAGCTTCGTAAAAATTTTGTGTACATAATATTCAGCATAAAATGAATGTGGTCTGAAATAGAACTTTAATATAGACTTCGTCTCATTTTCTCTTATGAGTTTAAAGAGAGACGAACATACTAACAGTGCGCCATCAGCGCGCTCATTCACATTAATTACAGGCCGTATTTCACACGTTTGCTAAAACATACAGTCAATAACCTAAACAACTATTTGCTCATTTCATAAAGAAGTTTTTTAAACGTGTGAATTCATCTGATGGGAAGGGTGTTGGCTTAGTAGATTTTACAAAAAATAAACCTTGAAGGTTTCTTTTCTTGTAAAATCTACTGGTCGTTAAAGCTGAAAAACTATCTTCTAAGATTTTTTATGAGCTAATTTAATTGCTGATGATTTTCAGTTATAAAGATGTTAAGCCTCAATTAATAATATTATTATCGTTGATTATCTAATCAGTGTTATGTCTGTGTTACGTTGTTTTGAATTTACTCTAAAACAATCAAAACACTTCTTTCTGGGTATTTTTCTCAGTAAATCCAATTATTTGATGAAAAGTCAGCGCGCGCGATCGTACCTTAATCGGAAATATATAAAGGATTGAGGGAAACTTAAATGAAACTTCCCTCTAAGCACTGCACTGCTGTTAATAACACGATTTAAAAAGCTCTCTTACTTGTCTTTCTATTTGTTTTTAACTGTCCGGTACAAACTTTGCCATCAGTTTTAAGTTCACTAACCCAATGAGACTAACTTTATATTAAATTATCTAATTGACACGTTTCAGAAACATTTCTTTCGCATTCACGTTATTTTTTTATAATTGAATTTTTTCTATACTTAATAGGAAAACGAGAACTGAGGTAATATAGAGTATATATCTAATTACTTAAAATTTTCAAAATTGTGGGCTTAAAAAACCAAGTGACTCATTATTGTATCTAAACCAAAGTTGCCGTTTCCCAAACAACATTAGGTAAAGAACACGAAAGTTTTTGTAATTTTTTACAAAGAAATGATTAGAATACTAACACTAGTTATGTGAAATAATAGAAATTCAAATGTATCGATATAAATTTTGATTCAATCGATAAGCAACGTGGCAATTAGCGTCACAGAGTGCGTGAAGATCGATTGTGAGATTATTTCAATCAATTCAGACCATATTCGGTGGGGCCGATAATTTAGTCTCGGGTCGACCAGTCCAAAGTGAAGTCTCTTATATCGATCACAAAAGCTTTCTTATTTATGCTCGTGCATCTTAGATAATTGAAATTCTACCTGATCCTATTATTTTACTTTGCTATGAATTTTTTAAACTAAACGCAACTAAGATAAGTATGCCTCTTGCAGTTGACCTGAAGATGAAAGCTATCGATTTCTTTTACATGAACATTTTCCATCCGATGCATATTCCTAGCAATTTTAAGTTTTTTTTTTTCACTTTGCGGAAGCCTAAATCACTTCTTATTAGGTCCCTTAACTAGGTGGACTATGGATATTCAATCCTTTAAAGCCGGAAGTTGCTGCTTAGCGGCAGAACTTGACGAACTTAGCAAAAGTTCCACCTCCTTCTTTCATTTTATACTTGAGTAAGTTAAATAAAAAATGAATAACATCTAAGTATAAGAAAAAAGTCACAATCTGACATTGAGTGTCTGTGAAAAGCAGTCTAGCTCGAGCATTAGATAAGATCAAAAATTGATATTGAAAACGGGAAACCTACAATTAAATTGAATTTAACTTGCCAATAATAATTGTATTAGTAACTCTTGGTGTCTGTTTACCTTTTATCATCTACATCGTTTTTATTACTTGGTTAATGAAACTGCTATTTAAATAATATATATTGTAAATACACTCACATGTTCCTTGTACTTACCAACAAAACTTGACTATACTATTCTCTGAATAAATATCGATATATTTAATTTAATTGTAGGTACGTACGTACTTACTGATAAGTCATATTATCCTGAGAAAATATATGTCAAAAATGTGAACGTTACAACTATACTTGCAATTATTCGAAGTTATTCCCTAATTGGTGACAAATAACTAGATATTTATGTAACAGTAATCCATTAACAGATTGCAAAAATATGACAGCACCAACACAAAATAGCCGTACGAAACACCAACGCGGACACATACGATTAATCACTCACTTTCCACTGTTCCGATTAAGCACAATCGATTATCAATAACTCGATTACGATACAGCACGTCGCAACTTCCATTTTTGAAAAATTGGAGCGAATCCGTTATTGGTACGTGTAAACAGTCCACGAGTCGTTCAACTACTGAGTTCAGTACTCAGTAGTTGAACGCACGAGGATAAGTAGAGGCGTCCACTGTAGACACTTTCCCGCGGAGACTCTGACATATCAAAATGTGTCGCGAAAACATATTGCTAATTCTGGTGTGGAATAACTGAACAACAGTTGCACATTAACTGTCTGGGTGTTAATATGTATGTACTACTGTACTACTGTTACTCCTTGTTACATCAGCTATCTGCCAGTGAAAGTCCCGTCAAAATCGGTCCAGCCATTTCAGAGATTAGCCAGAACAAACAGACGGACAGACAGACAAAAATCGTAAAAAATGTTGTTTTGGTATATGTACCGTGTATACATCCATATGCACTTAGTAAAAAGCGGTTATTTTACAAACAGACATTCCAATTTTATTTATTTGTATGGGTTTCCAAAAAAAAAATTAGTTTTCTGTCAGTTGTCTGGTCTTATAGTACAAGTTATGGTTAGTTTGGGGCTAGATGGCGCTGTGTATTGTCCACGAAATATAGGTAAATATTATTATTATTATTATTATTATATTAACGGTACAAAGCGCAGTTTTCTTTTGTGGACGTATCAGTAATATACGGAGAAGTAATTTGTGTCTCGTTTCGCCGTGCATGTTGTCTTGCTCTGGCCGTGTGTTGCTCGACTTCGCTAAATGAAAGGGATTACATTCTTGGCTGTCTATAACTTATTTTATCAATGAACACTGATAGGTAGTTGTAGACCTAATCAGTAGTATGAAAAGTATCATCAAGTCAAAAGATTTATTTACCATAGAGTTCATAAAGAAATAGACTGGCCTCACAGCTCAGTTGGTAGTAACCCTGCTTTCTGCGCTGTAGGTAGTAAGTTCGATTCCCACCCAGGATAGACATTTGTGTGACGAAAATATATATTTTTTCTGTGTCTGGGTGTTGAGATGATATTATAAGTACGTATATACAAAAAGTATACAAGTATTATATCTGTTGTCTGGTTCCCATGATACAAGCTATGCTTAGCTTACTATGGGACAAGACGACGCATTGTGAAATGTCCACAATAAAAAAACGGTTTGGAAATTTCAGCAGATAAATGAAAAATAAATGACTTATAGTAAGTCTGCCACCTGTTCAACCCCTATCAGATTCTGAGAAAAGACATGAACCTATATGTTTATTTTCGCGTGCAATTAATATGAAGATCGAATGTACTAGGAAAATGAAAGCTAAAACCAAAGTCGACAAAGTTTATAAATGAATGCTGTTGTTTGCAGTAGCCAAGTTCATCCGGGGAAGTACTGCCACTATAACCATTTCTACAAAAAAAAAAAACCTGTAGGTACTAGTTACCAGTTACCAGTTTGGTAGGTACATGGTTTCAAAACGGGTAGGTACATGGTATGTATTTAACAATGTAAGGACATAATCGATTAATCTTGTTACTTATGTTAACAGGAAATATGTTTTTTTATTATAGTATAATTCTCACATAATTGCAAACGTGAAGAACATAAACCGAATTACTGAAACTGCCTTGTATTCCTTCTTACAAGTCTAAAAACACGTCAAATACTTTTAAGATCGTTAATAATAAGCTTTCGTAAGCGGACGAGACAAGAGCGATGGCTCTATTAGAGAAATCCATTTGTCAATTGAAATATAGTAATGGAATAACAATGACATTTGATATAATGATGTGATAGTGATAGTGATGGAAAAATAATATTAACAAATATTAGGTTTTAATCCTGGATTATTTAATGCATATATATATTTATACGGTAACATTTTTGTACAGTTAAGAAAGTGTGCAATAAAGCCTCGCAAAACAAGGAAAAACCAATTATAAAATGAATTGGAAAAATAAATTACTTATTGTTTTTTTATTTTTTTTATTACTGTTATTATTTTAATTAATTTCTTTATTTCAAGCATTACTATGCAAACCAAGGCAGGTCAAATTTCCCCAAGACCAATTCAACCATTTAATTCTTAATCTCAATGTACATAATCGCGACTTGAAAACGTACATCAATTGTCCTTTGCTTTTAGTCACTAAAATAAAAGATTTTATAAAGAGCTTTAAGCTTAATTTATATCGAGGATAAAACGCTATCTACATTTAATCTGCAATCTGAGTGGTTTAGTGAATATCCAGTTTGTTCGCACGCACGCAGCCCGCAGATGTTTCGGACGCATCGTTTGCAATAACGTTGCGTTAATTAGTTTTTACCGTACCTATATTCCAATATTCAATTAACACTTAATTAAATACGCAATCCCAACACGCGGACGCGCCATAAATTCCACCTCCTTACTTTCGTACCTTAAACAAGTGGAAATTAAAAAACAAATCACATACAGGGCGATTTGAGACCGAATAAATCGAATATTAACTCATTAGTACACCGAAATGTAGCGAAATATAGTCTCGTTCTTTCTTATAATATTTGTTGTTTTGTCCTTATCGGTTCACAGTTTTCACAAAAGTTGCTTGCGATTATGGTGTGAAAGTGTGGTTGTCGGTGAAATTACAGGTACATGAGACATTCTACCTTCACGTCTAAAATTTACGCCGGGTCTCGTCTACTTAAATAGGGGAGGACAAAACATGGGCCAGTGGAACACCAGGTAGGCCATCTGCTGGTTCCGCACTTTATGGCTTAAAACATCTCTGTAAATAATTCCTTAGCCACGCAGAAAATGATATATTTCAAACGACTTCATCAATTTAAATATATATTCAAACGTTCTCAGCCGAGACGAATAAAGCTGATAATCTCATACACGTACATACATATATCAGCCTTTCTGAAGCTGTATAAATACGTTAATTCCTAAGCTCGTTTCTGGCAGCACCCTGTATTAATTATATTTTTGCGGTGTAAGGTAGGCACGCAAATAAATCACGCGGTGACACCTCATATATCTCGCGGGGAATATTGTTTTATCGATGCGGTTTATCGACAAATTCTATCGATACCACTCCCGATATCGATTATTGGAAGCCACTAGCGCCGAGAATAGGCTACGGGTACACGTAAAACATTATCATAGTCTAGGTGTACTACCACTCGCGTTAATACGGCTCTTTCAAAACAGTGTCAACATCCTTTTGCATTAGACATATGTTCGAATTATTGGTAATACCGGGTATAATTTGGGCAGTTGGTTTCCTCACGAAATTCAGCTGAAGTGTAGACCTAGTTAAAGTCAATAACTAAACAAACTTTTTTTTTCATAGAACTCTTAAAGAAATTTTCTTGAAAATCGTCGATAAGTAGTAGTATTCAAAATAAAATGTCTGCTAACTTCGACGCCAGTTACTACCCTATCTGACCCTCCACGGGGAGGAACAGACATGAAATCCCTAAGGAGGGATTCTGTGTAAAGAGATGTCCGGCAAAGTGACAAGAATCTTATTGTTTCGTTTAAACGTCAAATCTCGGTAAATTTAAAATCGATTTACAACTGATTGGTGACATTTGGCTCATATTTCGGTAGCTTCTAAATGATAAATGGGCAAGTATTAGACTAAATAAATTTTTCTCTAAAATAAAGTAAATTAACCAAACTGAAGAGCTGGCGCACAAAACAATATAATGGCACAAAATTACACTTTAAAGGAAGAGCAAAAACTGAAAGACGTATTGGTCAACAATGGACTCAATTTTAGCACATATTTGGGGGCAAATGAGTCCAATTTGGATTAAATGAACGACAAGCAATCCAATAAAGTTTTTTTAATCAGGGGAGTAATTATATCATATCATCGCTCACTAGCTCAGTTAGTCACAGCATGGAGGTGATAATGGACAAATGAATGCGGAAAACACTAAAAGAAAAAAAATTACAAACAACGTATCCTAGATTACTTGTATACGCTGCATTACCAAAGCCCTAATACGAAGTATGGCAAGAATTCACTTAATATTCCTCAGCTAGAATTTAATTTGACAAAGTACCAGATGGGAGGACTTTTCTATGAAAATGGAACCAACGCTCAATTATGAGATTATGCGTATTGGATTTATAACAAATTGAGAGTGATTGCTTGGTAATTTAAGGGCATTTCAACAGAGCAAGTTAATTTTTATACGTCAGGTGTAGGTACTATTATTATGGATTGTTTGTTAATAATGTAATATTGTTATTTATTACAGTAATCGTTGATCACCGATTACACTTGCAATAGGTAGTAATTATTTGTGGTATATTTATATATACACAGGGACTATTATAATATTATTTACAAGTATATAAACGTTCTTATTTCGATAATGTTTTAACAGCGTGTGACCTGTGTTACATATTTTAGAATAAGAAATAGTACATATTCATGTTTATAATTTTCAAAAAATTTTACTGCATTTGCAATCGTTCATATTCAATCGATAAAAACCTAACTTGAGTAAATAAAGTTAGGTTTCTATGACGAAATAACTTGTAAAATATGTATCTGAGAGGTTTTTTTTTATAATTGCTAGCAGAAGGGCTTGCGGGCTACCTCATGAATATTGGTAACCATCACCCATCGACACGTGGAATATCAGCGGCAATGCTGATGCGCTGCCAGCCTTAATCGACACTAAAGATTTTCGAAAAACATTGTATTCATTCATGATTTGTACTGCTACTGCTACCGCCTGACTAAAGTTTCACCGCAATGCGGTTGAACGATTGCTAATGCAGTTTCATTTTTGAAAATCATAAAATAAGTTAGAATTTCTTATTCTAAAATATGTAACACATGAGAATTTCTGTCGCAACATTTTTGCCGTTGTTTTCTCTCGTTGATTTTTCACGTTAAGAATGCCGAAATCATGAGCAAAATTTAGCAAATTACGTATACAGACAGACATTCATTCAAATCCAACACAAAATATTTAATATCAATAACTTAATCGTTAAAAAAACATTCACGAGCAGAAACTGAAGCCGTGACCGTTGCTTCTTATAATTAATCTAGACCTTCTTAATTTGGTACCTAGTATATACTTGCCTAAAAACATAATTGTCTCATTATAACAATTAAAACATGTGACGTCATACTGATAGGTATTACATCTGTGATCTGTGATGCAACATAATGGCTGAACTTATTTCTATTGTTTCGCGGGTAAACAATGCATGTTTATACTACATTATTGTCATTTAAAAATAAACACAATTAAATATTATATACCTAGGTCTACATGAATAGCTTGACGCAGTCGGAAACAAGTAAAAAATATATCGAAATACGTGATGTGACACGATTATTATGGTTTCCGCTGAAAACCAGCGCATGATGCACACATCAGTGTGTATTGAGCGAATGCTGAGCGAAAGCCATGTTTACCTTGAGCTTTGCTACGCGCATTTTAGTAGCATTAACCATTACGGTTCAATTTATGGTGTAATAGTTCGTAAGATGAATAAAATATTTTTCTTTCTTTTTCTCTACTTCTTTTTACTTGTTTGACTGGCTCTCTCAAACCAGCAGGGTGAAACGGGGTAAAGTGCCCCCTAATGAGATTCCATTCTTGCATTAGACTAGTCCAGTAACTTTCACTCGGATAGAACCAAACATATGTACCAAAGAAATTACCGACAAGTCCGTGCGAATACATTAGATTTTAGTCATCCAGATAAACATCTCGTATTTTGTATTTCACAAAAGCTGCAGTGACAATGACACACACATAAAAAAATCCTTTTGTTAACTTGAGTATTTCGATGAAATCTTCTGTACAAGTGTTTTGTGTGCATTTTTACTCATAAAATATGTGATATAGTCATATAGGATTCCAAAGAAATTGCTGCAAGGTACAGTGTACTGCGCATTATAGGTAGGTACGCCATTGATACAATTAATAATTTGGTTTCGTGTGGGGAGGGACAAAATTTAAATAAACTTTACAATTCTCACCAATCTCAATTCCGCACCAAAAACCATTGCGGGTGCAATATCATGAAAGAAAGAAATAAAGAAAAGATTTTTATTTTTTTGTTGCGACTTGTACTAAATTATGAACTCAAATCTCGCTTTAAATACTCAAAATACTCCATTCAACATTAACTTTCCTCAATAAAGAAATCATTGATTGAAAAAACTGAAGATATACAGCAACAACTCACACATAATTCCATTCATCTGTCAACTGTTTAAAAACACAAATTAACAAGTAAATTACTATTTTTAACATTTCCTCAATTACAAGAAATTACGAGCGGGGTAACAATCATAAACAATGTTGTTATTTTCCAGACCGAAAAGGTAAACAGGATTTAGAGATAAACGCGTGAATGCTTGGTGTCAGTAACAAAGGCATATTCATCAAAAAATCAAATTAAATCAAAATATTTATTAAGGGGACAAAACAGTGGATTACAATATAACTGAGCAACGATGTCTGCAGAAGTAATAAAACTGTGTCGCAGACATCAACGCCCACCTCCATTCTACTTCTGATCGTGTCACTTGGTGAACGGATCAAAGTGCGCCTCAAAGAGGCTCCTATGGTGTAAAGATTTAAAGCCTCTAATGCTTGTTTACACTGAAATTTGTTTGATATGTTTGCATAAGATTTATGGTTGTAAAGCGCTAGCTGACTTATTCTTTGAAAGCATTAAGAGTTTACCATTGTGGGCGTTTTTAATGTGAATAATGAGGCACACAAGCTGATGGCCCACCGTATACTACCTACCGTTACGCTACCAACGCCTACACACGCCTGCAACACTCAAGGAATTGACAGCGTGTTGTCTATCAGCAAAGATCACTCTCACTCCATGCTAAAATAGGTGCATTACGGATTCAACGTTAGAAGACAAAATTATTGGTTTTGTCTAAATATTAACTGGACTCACAGCTCAATTGGTGCCTTCTGCTTTTTATGTAAGTCGTGGGTCCGATTCCACCAAGGACAAATATTTGTGTGATGAACATAGGTGTTTGTTCAGTGTCTCGGTGTTAATATGTGTTATGTGTATGTATTTAAGAAAAAATATATTAGTATTCTATCAGTTGGCTGATACTCATAACATAAGCTATGCTTGACCAAATCAAGTATAGCTTATGCTATAATTATCAGGCTAGGTGGCGCTGTGTGAAATGTTGACCAATATTTATAATTTATTTATTTATAATTGCAAAAAGAATACTTTCTGTTGTACCAGTTCTTTTTATTAAATCGTATGTATGTCGTAATACAAATCATGATCAAATCGCATTTACTTTTTGCTGCGAGATGAAATTTTGCAAAAACAAAGCCACATTTTGCCAATTTGCCAAAATTTGAGAACATTTTAACCAATTATATCTAAACCGCTTCACAGCCTTCCTGTAATATAAAGCACGTCGAATTTAAGCACCTGATTTAGCATATTGGCTATAGGCGCAGCACATCACCACTAGTCACGTTTTATTTCCAAAGTGTAACTAATCTATACAAATAAATGTCTGTTTGATTGTCAAAATAACAGCTATTTCCTAAATGCATGTGAAAAATGCAAACTCTAATAACATAAAATATATAAAATTTTTGCTCCAGCTAATTTCCGAAAACACCGCACCAATTTTGGCGGGATTTTCACTACCGGATGTTATGAGGAGTAACTTAAGCTACTTTTCTACTCCCTTTGGAAAAATGCGTCCCATCCACAATTAAAAACTGTTGTTTTGTCGAGAAATATTTTTTGGGAATTTGACTATAATACTTGGAGATTAGAGATAGTTGATCAAGAAATATTATCGTATTGACCATTTTTTAGACCTAGAAAGAAACGACTACATTTTGCAGGTATCTTCGGCTACGCCAAATTAATGCCTATCTTAAGAAATATATACAAAAAAATATGAAACTCATTATATATATGTATATAACGCAGCTTGACGAAAACAAAAAACTATTTAAATAACAGATTCATTTAATTTATTAATAACCAAGACATACAACAAACAATCAATTATAAGATAGGATGATATAAGCTTCGTTTTATAAGATTTTAAACAATAATATTTCTACGGCTTGCCTTCCGAACTTATATTACTTAACCTAATCATAATGACGAAAATAAACAAACATTTCTTAAAACAATTTTAGTGTGTTTAATAAGTTAAAATTGTGTGATTTAGGAATGTTCGTTTACGATTTTAAACCAGATATTCTTTATAACATACCCTATAAAAAAGATAAATTTGCTTATTTTAAGAGATACGAGTTACTGTAGAATTTCACCTCAAACTTCACCAAACAATGAAGAAACATAATTAATTAAATAAGTCAACTAACATCTAAATAAAATTGATATGTTATATTCTTTGTTATTCTTGATTGTTGGAAAAATCTTAAAACTAAGGAATAAAATAAAGTAACAAAATAAAGAATAAAAAGAAATAAAATACAGAAACCTGAAACAAGAAAATTATAGTTATATGGAAGAAAACTCTACTCTACAAAGTAATACTTTTATGGTAAACACAAAAACCAAAGCAAATAGTCACGTTAAACGTAATCACTCATTCAAAATTCAAAATAATTGTCAATACTTAAATCATACTTAAATTAATTTCAAAAATATCATTCGATTATGATTTTACAATCACTAACCTTGTTAATTATCAACGTTCCATTCGCTTAAAATAACAATGAGTCAAAAGAGGAATAAAATGTTTATTAAAGATATTGCATAAATAAATCTAGTATATATAAACAAATATTACCAAAATTACTACCATAAAAATACGCCGGCGTTTTTTCAGATGGTATTTTCATAAGAACTTAATAACCTATTTACTATAGACCATTAAAATAACCAACTGTATAAATGATCGCTGATCACGGTATATTTTATCACAAAATTTGGTCCAAATCAAGCAAGTGTAAATATGTTCAGTCAAAACTTTTTTGCGAACATAAAATATAGATTATGTTTTTTATTTAACATTAGCATTTATTATAGTTAATATTAATATTTTATGTCCTGATGCTGCTGTCACATTCCACGCGCGCGCAAACTTTTTTGCGAGTGAGGACATTTTATTGGCATAGTTTCAACTCCTAAACACGATTACAAAATTGATCAAATATGAAATTTAAAACTGATTTTGGACGTCACATTAACGATAGTGATGGTGGATAAGTTGGAACGCATCTTGGTAACAGGGACTGAGTTTAAATATTGTTTATATAAATGGTTTCACAGATTTAGTTCTGGTTACTAGACAGTTAAGACATTCGGATCGCAGTTCTGGTATTGCGGCGCGCGTAGGTCGCTCAGGCGCCTGCACCCTCAATCAGCGTTTATCATCTGGAACAAGCAATTTTACTCTTTAGTTTCACGGAAATAAAAAGTTGTAGGGTGAAGAATACCTGAGCGACCTGTTTTCATAAAAAAATATAGGAATCACACATATTATAGATTTTTATGGAATGTCTTCCGCGCGCCCTCTGTCAACTAAATCAAACTGCAAAATCATTAATTAACAAAAACGTTTTAATAATGTAGTTCTGTAACCGCGTAGTAATCTAGTGAAGATAAAAATCATACAATGTGGTTTCGGGTGTAACTTACACGATCAAGATAGACAACTTAATTAGTGGACTCATTTATCATACACTACGGATAAATAACCACCTGTTTTATTTAAATCCACTTCAAACAGGCCGCTCTAGGACTAAATCTGAAGTTGTCTATTAGTTATGTACGCTAAAGATACTAAAAAAATTATCTACATTGAGGATAATTAAGAATTTAATTTAAAAATGTTTCATAAGCTCGCTATAGAAACAGGAATCACTATTCCGTGTCGGGAGAATAGATTAGGATCTCTTGCCATTAACTGCTCAGGGTCAGATATAAAAGATGATTCTGAGGTTGCGTATTATACAAAAAATACTGAAAAAATATCTACCTAGAGGTTGATCAACTGATGTCAACTGTTGACGTGACTTAACCCACGTCTTCTACTTTTTGATTCAAGGGCTTGCCGCTAGGGCATTCCTCACGGTGTTTTCCTTCACCGTTCTAGAACGTGGTATTGCAGCCATAATTTTCTTTTAGTGAAAAATCTCAATTGTGCACGTGAGTATTTGAACAGGGGGCCTCCGGAATGATAGTCGGTGTCTACACCACTAGCCCACAAGGCCAAGAACTGGTAAGTACTGTGCATACAAAGCTTTAATGCCGATTTATTTGTATGAGATGGGAACTGAATCCTCTGTCAAGTGGTATTCTATATCATTATTATGCATGTCGATTAGATTTTTTTTTTTTTTTTATAAAAACAAACGTAAATAAGGATAAGTCATGTCAAACTTTATTTTCTAAAATTATATGTCGCAGAGTTATATGGAAATATACTTTTCGACACGACTCATGGCACAAGGCAAGCCGACATACACACTGAGCTATTACCGCTGTATTGGTTAACCGCGTTCAATGAAACTGTTAGTAAAATGTATCAATTGAAACCGAAGCCCCACAGGATAACACAGTAAGTAATAAAACACGAGATGTGTGCATGTGTATGCACACATACATACAAGCTAACTATGTACCAACTAGGTACGTTTATGGCACAGCGATTTGACACTTGCTCAATAACAATAGGGTTGTCGCTTCCACATGTATTAGATTGTATTCTGCTGTAAAATAGGTCACTTACTGCATTACATAATAAATAAAGACCTATATATTGGTGGACATATTTTTAAACAGCGCCACCTAACCCCAAAATAAGCATAGTTTGTACTTGGAACCAGACAAGTGGTAGAATATTTATATAATATTTTTTATTAATACAACATGTGATATCTCTATATATAGGTATACACCCAAACAGTACAAACATCTATGTTGGTCCCACAATTTTTTGTCCTGGGTGGGTATTGAAACCAAGACCGAGAGCGCAAAAGGTAGGGTTACTATTACTACCGATCTGTGAGGCAAGTCGATCTTTTGTATATCTTTAAAAATGTAGCTTTTTTATAGGATATTATTTTAATTTAGATAAGAAATAGATTAGAAAAAAAATAGCATTATAACTATATAGAATATATTATATTTAAGTCAAGAGTCGACAACCCTACAGTAAACCCGACACACACAGGCACACATCTGTCGCGCAACCGGTCGATTGACGTCAATGGTGGGTGGGTACGAGGATATAAAAAAAATAAAACTATCAACTTACTACGGAACGAGATTACAACCACAAGGCATTGTTCAGCGATAGAGTCTTGTTAGCTTTTTGCGGAGCCTGCTGATAAAAAATGCTCTAGAAATAACCTGTGAATACATTGTCAAAGCTATTCCTAAAACGTATAATAGCAGCTAATGATCCAAGGACACAATCCTACTCTAGACTAGGTAGAGTGAATTGTAATTTATCTACGGAAAATTACAATATATAACGTGTCTTCAAATTTTAGTTGGTCTCCATTTTACATCATTTTGTGGAAAATTTATGGAAACCAAAGTGGTGTGTAGAAAAAATAGTGGTGTAGAGCAAATCAATTTCACAATTGATAAACTCAACACTACATGGCCGGATTCGAACAAGAATTTCTGCTTTCGCATCGAAAATCCGGTCTCACGTTTAAAATGTATAATGACTCTTAATTATTAGATTTAGATTAGCAGAATTTCAAGAACAATACGCGAATAAACCGTTGCCGGTAAAATTACAAACATATGAGACATTCCACCTACACGTCTCAGAGTTCAGGAGTGCACACGATGCAACTTGGATCTTGTCGTACCTAGTAGGGGAGGAGCCAAGTCGCATCGGTTGTTAGGGGCCGAGGTTACCACTTAACACCAGGTGGTCCGTCAGCTCGTTCTCTAACTGTATTTTTAGAAAAAATAAAAACCTAACGGTTGTTTACACTAGGGTAAGATATTCTTCCCTGGGATCGGGGGTTCATATCCTGTCCCGCTAACATTTGTCAGATGAGCGTTACTCGTTAAGGGGTATCGGATGTTTGTGTTATGTTATAGTGTAGGTATTCGCGTGTATTTAAATAAGCTGCAAATATAAATAAACATTCGAATTATCAAGATGTAAGGATATAGATAAGTTATCGATATCTTAACATATTGAGCTCGAATACAGTGTATGGTCATATGACCTAGTGTTATTGTTTCTTGGACCAGATATTTTAGTACATTGTATAGGTCACGTAGCGTATAACATGAATGGTCTTTATTAGATATACCATAGTTTGACCATTGTCGTATGCGGACACTGAATAGTAAAGTTACTTAAAGTACAAGTTCTAGTACGTATAAACGCAAAGCATGGAAGCTGAGATAGAACTATTGTATATTTGAACTATTAAAGTTAAAATTTAGTGATTGTAAGATGCGTGCAATCATACTCGTAGCAAATACATTTGCTTAAGCATTCAAAGAGTAAAAATATTTCTATAGAATTCATGAAGAAACAGCTTGGGAACGTCAGTTGGTAATATGTATTAAAATTATAAGGTCACACGTTATTACGTTGCGTTTACACGGACCAGCGAACTCCTACTTTTATCCAGCGTAGTGTTTCTAGCCACGGAACAAAATAAAATAATCGCGGGCGCCATGGCCTTACAAGGGTGTGTCTAATAACATTAATAAGTTATAGTAGTTATAGTTTTATTGTCATATTTTAAACAGTACAAAAACAAGATTTATGTTTTGCAAATTGTGACCACTGAGATCTAAACCTTACGCGAGCTTGTATTTTAGGTAACAGTGCTCATCCATCGGACTTCTAAATGATCCAGCAAACAGAATAAACTAAAATAAAACTAAATACAATCTTGATTAGTAATCTTAATCTAAGTAAAAAGTTTGCATTTTTCATTCGTTTATTGTTGCTCGGATAATAAATAATAATTAAGATTTAATATATTCATTAGTTATTATACAATAAGTGATGGGAATTTACTATAAAATAAGTCTAATAAGAAGTGGTACAAAAACTCTCGGAATCACGTTGGGAAACCGGTATTTCGCTTATCACCTATTTGTCTAGTGTATTTTATACAACCATTATAATAATCGTGTATATATCTATAATCGCGGATAAAAACTGTTATAAAATCTTAATTATTATTACTCTTGATGGAATGATATTATAATGTATCATATTTTACTTTTTTTACTTGGACAGTTTTTCAGAAAACAGAAATTTGTTATAGAATTATAAAGTTTTTTTTTAAATTGACCTTTGAAAAATGATTACAGTGAGCAAGTTGCACCTGCATTTTGCCTGTCTCAAACTAAGATCTATATAATTATAGGTATATGCAGATACGCTCAAAATTTCTAGTTTCATATAATTAATATATGTACATATTTTATCATTGAAAATTTAAAATATTAAATCATAATTATATGCCCTCGGAATATATTATATATAAATATATAATGCAGCAAAAAATGGAGTCCCGTGGCAGCAGCACACTATTCTATTCTATTCGATTCACTGGTTCCACGAACCAGTGTGGTGAAAGGATTTTAAGCGTGCCTCTAAGAGGCTCCTTTCGTGCACTTGACACATGTCTTCGAATTTTTAGTTCTAGGACGTGTCGGTTTCCTCACGAAATATTCGGTCATAGTTTTGAGAACGTGGTATTGCGTACATAAATCTTTCAAAGGAAAAACTCATAGGTGCATGTCGGGATTTGAACCAGCGACCTACGGATTTAAACTCGGGGTCAGTACCACTATACCACCACGCTCTATATATTATTATTTGTACTGTAGAATACATACAAATAAACAGAGATAATTTTAGTCGCTATTCCTGCATCTCAGAGCTGTTTTGCGTAGAGTTAGAATACACACCCTTAGAAGTTTTAGTCTTCCCCATGGAGGGTCGGACAGGGTTTGAATAAGCGTCAAACTTACCGATAAGTACGCGTGACCTTTGACGTTTCCAAGCCATTTCTTTATGAATTCTATGGAAATAAAATTTTTGACTTTGACTTTGATTTTGAAGTGAAATCCAACAATATAACATCATCTCACTCGGATAGAGGCGACGTATTGAGCAGTCATCTATACAAATAAATAAAATTAGAGTGTCTGTTTGTAATATTAAAATAACCGCTTTTTACTAAGTGCATATGGTATGATGTATACACGGTACATATACCAAAAAAACATTTTTTTTAACTTTTGTCTGTCTTTCTGTGTGTTTGTTCCGGCTAATCTCTGAAATGGCTGGACCGATTTTGACGGGACTTTCACTGGCAGATAGCTGATGTAACAAGGAGTAACTTAGGCTACTTTTCCGAGGGGTAAAATAGGGGTGCGTGATAAAACCGAATTCCACGCGGACGAAGTCGCGGGCAACAGCTAGTATTAAATGTAGGTCGTGTGAACGTAGGTATCATCACAGGATAAGACCGGCGGCTGTTATTAGTTTAATTGTCCCACTTTATGGGGCGTTTCAACGCCATTTACGTACTCGGAACCACTAGGTACTAAAATGATGGTATTTGGACGATGCAATATTATTATCTATGTTACATCAGTAACGGTTATTTCGGCGGGTGGCAGTTCAGATTTATTATTGAGCATTTTGTCAAATATTTGCAATTTTTGGTGTCTATATTAATTTATTTTTTACCGACGATCAAAAAAGGGGTTCTCAATTCGGATGTAAATAATTTTTTTATATATGTTGGGGCATAACTCCTTATAAAGACGGATTTGCAATATTATTTTATTCGTTCGAAAGATTTTCAGAATATCAGAATAACTTCATAATTTTCTGACAATTTAAAATTTTAGTGGATGTCTACAACAGTATTTAAAACTGGGGCCATATTAAATGCTAAAATATACTTGACAGCTATACGAAAGCTGCTGGTTGCCTAATCGGCGACAATAATGCATCGGTATTGTGGAGATTTTAACCAATTTTACCGATACTAGACAAACGATTGTGAATCGGTCTGTAAAGTGAAAATATAAATTAAGCAAACTGATACCTTCAAGGCTGGCAGCCTTCAAGGTATCAGTTTGCGATCGTTGCTAATTTATCTTTTCGACTGGCCTCACAGCACAGTTAAGTAGTAACTGCCTTCTGGTCGTGGGTTCGATTCCCACAAATCATTTGTGTGACGAACATAGATATGTGTTCTGTGTCGGGATGATGCTATGTACTATATGTATGGTATATACGTAAAGTAGGTAAATAAGTATTTTATCAGTTGTCTAGTAGCCACAGTACAAGCTATGCTTAGTTTAAGGTGGCGCTCTGTAAAATGTCCACCAATATTTATTTATTAAATTATTTATCTACCAGTGATGTCTTAGACAAATATAGATATCCTCAACGTTTACACAGATCTCACTGTCCAAGTAGCTTTTCTATTTCAATGCACACGTCATCTATTCATGTCAAATATTTGTACCACTCAGGTCGAGGTGACAGCAATGACGTCAAACCCGTCCGTGAGATGGTAACATGTTTTGTGTCAAACAGATGTCACAATCGCATATTATGACTTCATGATTCATGTGTCACTTAGCACGTAGGTACATCTTCTATGTAATTACAGAGCTGTCAGTGCTGTAATATCAAAATATAATCTTGAATCTAGTGAAGAAAACTACGAATGGAGTCTTAAATATTTAATAAAAAAACTGGCAATGTTTTGTTTAATCTTGAATCTGACCACATAATATAGAAATTTTAAAATTTGTTTTGGAAAAATGGCTAATGTATTTTTTAGAGATTTTTATTAAATTTTTTGTCTTCGAAAGCCAAATGCCTCTTTCTGCAGTGGGAAGCACTAATCGTAATATTTTAATTTAGAGTAATAGTTACAACAGAATTCCCACGAATGATTTACTTATTCATAATATTTGAATAATCTAGTTTTAGCATAAAGATTGAGAAAGTGTAAATAATTTATTCACAGAATTTTTTTCGAATTCGAATCGAATTATTATTTGCATAAACTCCACTGTGTGAAACTGTTAAAATCAGAGTCATAAATAAATAATGATATCTCCGTAAGCCGTAAATTTTTTGTTGCATTTTACGTCTTTGTATACCAAGTAACGCAGTAAGAAACCAAAACAGGTAAAATATTTCGAATTTTAATATCTAACTATGTATTGCTGGTGTACCTATCAAATTTTTTATACATTTGAATTATGGTTTCCTATAGTACTTTTACTCCAACCATAAACTACTCAGTGCATTAAATTTAAATTTAAAAATTGAGCATTCATTAGTTTTTCATTAATTATTAGTCCGACGAAGTGCACCACCGTACTTATTTCTAATCTTCAGCTAAGTAATGAAGCGGTTGTATTGTTAAAACCTTAATTTCAATAAAATGTTCCTTCAGTAGGATTCATAAATTAACAAATTTTCAAGTATTTACTGATATCACTTCATTTTAACCTATGCCTTCAACAGTCCTTTGTGAAGATTTCATAAGAAAAAATATTACAATCGTAAACATTTCTGCAAAAGGCTCGGTGTTATCTTGATCAGATTTAACAAAACTGAATTTAATCACATTACAAAAATTCCAACCAGTGTTAACAATGTACACAAAACAATTAATAACAATAAACGTACCTGAAGTAATGTCTACCTGTCAACAATAATTTTAAATGATATAAAGGAATGAGGAAGCCGTCCTCTCGCTAATTAAAGGTTAAAGAAAGTCTGCATTTATAAATACAACGTTGTTTTTCCTGAATCATACAAGATACAATATTTGTATCAGGAACGTAAACCGTAGCTTTTATTTTTTAAATCATCTGAATGGTTGGATGAGAATAGGATGTAATCATGGTATGCCAAATGTAAAGAAAAAGACATGGTTGACTGCGTGTGTTTTAAATATCAACAGGAGGATACGACATGACGCAGACCCATCAATTTCGGCTGACATTAAGAACAATGGACTGAGAGAGCTGCCTTGAGGGACACCGATTGAGCCGACAACGCGTATAGTAATACTTTATTCGTAAGTATCCGTGTATACTGTCAGTCGCAATGATGAGATGAAGTTTTGAATGCAGCATGGTCATGAGTTTGAGGAAAGCTTGACTTAGCTCCAAGATTTTTAGAATGCTGTGCTAATTTTACCAAAGATTGTTTAACTAAATGGGAAACACTTTGAATAATAAGGATAAGAGATCAGCAATTGGGAATAACTCTGTTTTCTCCGCTAAATATTGCGAACATGTTGATGTTTGTTGTGTCTGGGTGTTAATGTATTTTATATGTATGTATTTACAAAGAAAACATAGGATATAAGTATTCTATCAGCCATCATCACCTACTATGCTTAGTTTGGGGTTAGATGGCGCTGTGTGAAATGTCCACCTATATTTATTTATTTTTATTTATTTGTGTTCCCGATGTTGTTATAATCCTTTAAGACTGTGATTTTAATGAATACTTCCTCTTTCAACCCATAAATGTTCTACCCTTTGTTTGGTAGTTGGCATAAAGGTTTCTCGAAAAGTGGAAATTTACGTGAATAACAGATATTCACGTAAATTTCCACTTTTCGCGAACTAATACTTAGCAAATACATCGCTCAGGGACCATTGAATGATAACGGTGTGTGTTTTGTTCAGAACATTCGTTTTGCGCGATAATACTTTACTGTTTTAATTCGTTATTATATCTTGGTGGTTTTAGCAGTTTAAGAAAACAACTGAGAAAGGAAAAAACACAGTAGTACCATCGATACCTACATCAAATGAACATTTAATAAATACTAGGAAATATTGTCTTAATTAAATTATAGGTTGAGATCTCTTCAATGTCATTTGGAATATTATTCAAATTATCAGTCAAAGCAGCTTCACCTAGAATTTTTTACACAGTATTAAAAGGACAAATCTTTAATTTTTGTTCCATATACGGATGAAAGATCAATAAATATTTATTTCGAAGATTTGTTGAAGACAGTTTCGAAAAATTCAAAATTAGATCTTACACTGGCCTTAAGTTTGGAAACCCTATGCTAAAAGAGTTTTATATTATCATTGGGTTTAAGACTATTATTGTAATAATATGTTTAAATAAAATGATTGTCGAATAATTTAATTTGATATTCAATAAATCTTGATTACAAGCTTTTATTTAACTTCCATTTCGTGTGTTTTTAGTGTTTCATCATTTGTAATAAAAAAATTAAATACATACAAGTACGTGCACTTGTACAATTTACTGGATATTAGCATAACTATGTAACTGCGGTGATAACTCAATGGTATGGTATATATATCTTGCAGCTGGTTAGGATATATGTATGACATGGTTCAGGAAGGTGACCATAGAAGACCATAGAAACTCCTCAAATAATGTTAAGTTCATGTTTGTTTCGTCGGTTTCATCGGTCGTTATGGGTCGAGGTTACCACTACACCAGGTGGGCCGTCGGCTCGTTCCGTAACAATATAACATTAAAATAAAAATGATAACTACAGGGCACACATGACATACGGATATTTGTATTCCTAACAGGATGTAATCATAAAACATTCCGCTTGCTGATTGATAAAACTTAATCGTACGGAGTCGCATAACCCCTCTTTTAGCTGATTTGCGCCCTTATCCTTTGTCCAACTCATATGTTGTCACAAAAACGAATTTTCTTATTTAAAGTTACCTTTACGACAAATGCTGAACCTTAAAGAGTTTGTGCTTCACCTAAACTGAGAGTTTACAATCAACATTCAAATAATTATTATTTAATAATTATATTAATTTTATAAATCACTTTAAAAATAACTTCAGTATCCTATTCAAACAATATTTTGACAACCAGAGAGAACAACCAAATATCCATTTTCAAACACTACCTAAAAAATACAACCCAATACCCATTCTGGGCAGTATTTCTTTTCTTACTTCAGGATATATACAAATGCATAAAGGTAAGCTTATTAAGTTAAGTAAAGCTTATTTTATCATACTGATGCAGTTTTGCTAGCGTGACTTTCAGCTGGTATATAAGCGTGTTAGTGTTTTAGTAGCAGTAGAACTTAAGCCAAGTTCGTCGGTGGAAGTACTGCCAACATACCAGTTTCTGCTGCCAAGCAATGATGCATTCACGTTACTGTGTTCCGGTTAGATAGGTTGATAGTTGGTAAAATTATAGGCACACGAGACATTCTACCTTCACGTTTCAGAGTTACGGGCGCATACTTGGGTCTTGTCTTACCTAAGTAGGGGAGAACTCAATTCGCATTGCTTGTTATGGGTACACGTTACCACTTAACAACTTATGGGCCTTCTGTTACTTCCGTAACTTAATCACACAAAAAAGCTATGCTACTATGGGGCTAGATGGCGCTGTGAGAATATTTATTTATCGCTGCCCTCTGCAGCAAGATACAACGCATTCACCCACTCATGAACCTCTGTGCAATGACAAGGGACAATACACAGTTTAGATATTTCATGTACAAACGGATGCTGGCATCCGTCATTCACCATTATTATTGTTCGTGATAACTGGAGCGTGACCACATTAGTTACACCTAGGGTTGCCAGGTCGTAAATCCTAAAAGCCGGACAGAGCGGCTAGTTTGGACGGACATTTTGGTAAAAATGTCGGACACCTCTAATTTTTTTAGTCTTAGACACGACAATTTTATTTTTTTAAATAAATACTTGACTTTGTCGTCATTTTAGTATAATTAGTATAAATGTGTTTTAGATAATAATAATAATATTTATTTATTACAAACGTCACTTATTACTTAAATTTTTACAGAGTTGTCACTTATTGTACCAAAAACATGTGGGGATAACATAGGTACCCAAACTAGGAAAACCTGTAAGATGGCATACGCCCTCCGCCGTATTCCTCCGCATTATATCAAACAATTATCATTTTACTTTTTCATCTTCTTAATTTCTAATGAAACAGCAAAAAAAATTAATGAATGTAAAGAAACTGGCCAAATTTAAAAAGCCTAACAAAAGCCAGAAACCAACTAATTTGGCCGGACACGCGACCAAAAAGCCTGAATGTGTCCGGCTTTATCCGGACGCCTGACAACTAGTTACACCGACAGCAATTGTGTGATTGTTGAAAGCGAGCTGGGTATAAGTGGGTTTTGGTTAATGTTATTGTCCAGGATTTTCCTGACATCGAGACTTATATACATTGACACAAAATGCTAGCCGTATGTTGCTTACTTATTAAACTTTATACGATTTGCATTCGTCTTTTCGTTATTATATTCGTGTATATTTTTTCGTTTCTAACTTGAATTTCTATACATTTGTGGAACTTTGTTTGGCTAGTTGCCTTAATTTGGATTGTAGTTAGTATATTGAAGTTAATTTTTCTGTTCTCTGTACTGATATAAATATGAGGAGCATGTAAATGTAGCATAATGTCTTTTTTTTTATTATGTGATTGATATACATTGAAACAAAAAGCTAGCCGTATGTTGCTTATTTAATAAACTTCATACATTTGCATTTCATTATATATTCGTGTATATATTTTGTTATTTGACGTTTCTACCAAGAATTTCTATATATTTTTGTTGCTTTACTTGGCTAGTTGCCTTAGTTTGGATTCGTAGCATATAGTCATTTATTAAATAATGTGAATAAGTAACGATACTATCAGATGGCCCACCTGTTATGAGTCCTGTATCCATAACGATAGCAATAGGACTTTGGTCCTACCCTGCTTAGGTAAGAAAATACGTCTGTCACGTCGCACTGCTCCCGTAACTGAGATGTAAAGGTTTAATCATCCTGCCAGTAATTTCACCGGCATTTGTACCTTTCAAACCAGAATACTGTTACTGCTAACACTACTGAATGGCGACAAAAATAAGAGGTAATACTACTCTTCTTGGCACAAGTTCTAGAGCCTGTAAAATGACCATGACATAATGACCCTGTTCTTCAACGGGTCATTATGTCATGCAAATAAATATTTATGACTTGATTTTTTATAGGTTATGTACGAGACATTTTCCATGACCCCAGTGTTTGGCGGGACGTTTCACACCGTGCACCCAAGGATCACAGGTTTTATTCCCGGACAGTCTTTACATATATAATTATCAGCTACTAGTTAAGTCCTAATCAAAACAAAACAACACTTATTCCCAAGAATTTTATTTTTGTTATTAAATGATGATTTTGTATATTCAATACGTATTTGAAGTAATTGGAAACAATGTACAACAACGCAGCCTTGTTTTTTTCTGACTTAGGCATGCACAAATCTGTACAGGCAGCCATTTAATAAGACAAAAAAATACTACTTTCGGAAAGCAAATTTGAACAATGACTTTTGAGATACATTATCATTTCCATAAATCAAAAACCTTTGTTCCAGTTTTTTTTAAAGATGAACTTTGACTACAGTACATGACAGCCCTCGTATCAAACGATTTATTAATTTTAGAGATGCCTTGTTCAATTTATTAATACAGAACGCCCTTGGGCCAAAAATAACTTGTTTGAGAGCCGCTTTAGATTGAAAAATAACCCAGTTCTGCATTATTAATCATAACGTTTTCCTAGCCAACGTCCTGAAATAGGCAATATTTTTGCAGGACTATTATTTTCTTTGTTTAAAGTGATTATTTAACTAATGTACTTAAACATCTGAAATTAAAAGAAAGAAAGAAAGAAAGAAAAATATTTTATTTAATTAGATAATATAATTAGATTTTTGAATGCTGTTAAGTAGATCAGGGTACTATACTTGCACTTTTTATTTTTGTTTTCATCTTATTGGTTACCCATGTACGTAAAATAAATAATTATGAAAAAAATTATTAGATTTTATAACACACATGTCTATATTAACAACAAACTTTTGTATTTGTTTATAATCCAGACTAAATTGGAGCGAGGCATATTTTCACTCGTCCTCTTCTGAGTGGAATAGAATAAAAAAAATAGAAATAACGAAATAAATCATAGTAATTGGGGATTTTTAGGACAATTTAAGTATCTCCGTAAACGAAATTTTAGAGTAGAAAAAACATTTATTGTAAAGATAAGATACATTACTACATATACGTAATTCATTTATGTATCATTATGCATTATCTCATGAAAAAGGGAATAAATAATGGAAATTAGCACTTTTCAGTAAAAAAAAGTGATGACCTACCTATTTTGTCAAGTGAGAGATGCAGATACAAAGATATATTTTTATCACTCCAATTGGCCTCTTAGGATGAAATTCTGTCATCAACCATAACAGTGAAATGTCTGTCATCCATTAAAATAACAAATAAATCACATTCACAACTAATATCACCGCAAAATCAATAAACATAATCATTATATCAAGAGGACAGATGACAACCGGTTTCATCTCTGGGTTAATATTGACGTCACAGCCTTCACAGACACTTTTTGTACTAAAAAATATATTAAGATTAACAAAAACCATCCAAATAAAATATGCTATTTGTAGTAAATCGTTAATATTATATTTAAAATATTATTATTAGTGGAATGGCATTCGGTAACGACAAAAATTTATGACGAAAAAGAGTCTTGACATGAATCAAAACAAACTAACAATGGTTCAATGTTATTGTAATGCTGGTATGTCATCCGTGACAAATGAAACTGAGATCATTCTAATGTTTTGGTTTCTCATTTGGTAATTTACCCGTGAACATTGGATAGAAGCTTGTATTTTCTTAGCGAGCTCCCGAGCACTGACTAACCCAAAGGAGTAGCCATCAGGTGAAATAAGGATCAAGTGAAATCACTCACCTTTTTTGGCATCGTCGGTGACTCGTATTCCTCCTCATCTCGACTGGACAGCGTGGAACAGGAGGAGCAAGCTGAATCTGCCGACAGGGACCTCGAACGAAGCCAGTTCACCTCCTCCTCAGTAGCACCCACGGCGATGCCGTCCGAGTAATCGCTGACCACCACACTAGGAGTCCGGACGGTCCGTCCCCTCGTCTCGCAGCCTTCGCTGCCTCTCCTCAGCTCTATCACGTGGGCTTCGATCAGAGTGCGCTCTTTCCTCGGGGACATTGCGTCCGGCGGCGGGGTGACGTCTCTGGGATGGGAATGTCGACGTGTGGTGTCCAGCTCGACGGCGGAGTCGTCGCTGAGGTCGCGGCTGCGTCGCCTGACGGCGGCGCGGTCGTCGTCGTCGGACGAGGAGATGTCTTCGCAGGGGGAGGAGGGGCGCGGGGGGCGGAGGTACTGCATGGGGGAGAGCGGCTCGAAGCGGCGCAGGAGCTCTGAGACGCGCGGCTGCGCGAGGCGAGCGGCGCGGCCGGTTTGCGGCGCGCGCGCGGGCGCACTGTCGCGGCGGGCGGCCGCGCCGTGCCCCGCGCCCACGCCCACGCCCACGCCCGCGCCCAGCTTCAGGTAGAACAGGCTGTGGCTGAGGGCTTTCTCGCGCAGCACACGACGGAAGTCCTCAGTCGGTGATTGCTCCAGGCGGGGCATTTTGTCGTCTGAAATCGAGAAAGGATATTAAATAAAAGATTATTTGAGAAACAAGCATTCCTAATATAGACTACTTCTATTTATTAGGTTATTACTTTTTGAACAAATTGGTATTTAAAAAATGATACACTTTTTTATTGGATTAATATAAAGGCATTGAAATGCAGAGCTTTCATAATCAGCATAATCAGCATAATAAATAAATAATTTCCAATATAAGTAATAGGAGTTAGTTTGACTCTTTTGACTTTCAAAATTATTGATTTTAATAGACTTATGTACCTACCTTGATATAATGTTTTTCTCTGGATAATATTCAACAAATTTTATAGCACTGCAGTCTATCTGAAACGATAATAAAATAAGTTTCAGTATTTGATAATTAACAGATTACTATTAATAAATTTATATCTAACGATTGAGAATAGCTGTGTAATCAAGTACCGTACGTAATTGACAGTTCATGCGGGCAGTTCAAATGATGCCGCTGATCTTGAGTCGGAGATAATCGATTGTATTTGCCCAAATCAATCGGTTTACCCCATTGTAGGTTAGTGTTAAAGTGATATGCCTCGGTGACAACGGTGGGATCAAACCAATTGGTGGAGCGGGAGGCGGGTTTCGAGTCTGGGTGCTGTGCTGCCCTGGTAGTGGCAATGTGTGTGGTTATCAAACCACGCCACCACACGACATACGGCATCAGACAAAGCCAAATGTAACTCAACAGATTGATAGATATTAAAGAAAGAAAGAAAATATATTTATTTGACTACATAGAGCACAAAACATAAACACTAAATACATTAAATTATTATACAAAAAACCATAGAAATTTCATGCCTGATGCAGTCCAGAGTGTCTATATCACGTGTTTTTTGTTTAGTTCCACTTATTTTAGGTGGTATGGTTTAGTTTAGTTTAGTTTTGGTTCCTGTTAGTTCGTGGGGGCCCACGTTGCTCGCGTTCGTAGGTACTAGGTAGATAACCCATTGAATCCCTATACGTGCCCGCCGCGCCGGGTGGTGCGAAAGGAGCAACCCAAAATGCTAAGTTCGCCCGGGGAAGTGTCAGGTCAGGTATCAAATATCAGGTTTTCAATTAAAAAAAGATTTGATGCGAATGTACGGCTTGAGTCGATTCAGTTGCTCGCGATTGTATATACCTACACAACTACACATCGAGCTATTCGACTGCAGCAGTTAACATAGTCCTATTCCCTTTACTGCGTGAAATTAGAACAAACACGCTGTAGTATTTATTATATTATACAGGGATAGGGGAATGATGATGTATCACCAGGTTGCAATGACGTCTGAACTGGAGAAGACGCATGATTAGTGAATTCCACACTTTCATACGTCATATTTTTCGTTCAAATTCTGCGCAGCTCTTCTGAGAATCCACTCAGTACAGGACAAAGTGACGGCTACAGGAGTTTTTGGAATTCCTTGTTTTTATTATTGTAGAATTGCTGTTTTACCACCACATGACCACATCTATACGTATATAAAACAAAATTCCCACCGTCTGTCTGTATGCTTAGATCAAAGCAAAGGATTTTTAATGCAGTGTTCATCAATATATACTACTTGTAAGTTAAATTATTAAATGAAGAAATTCTAATCCGTATTAACGTCGTTTATTTAACAGAGAGCTAGATATATTAAGCTAGATGGCGCTGTGTGAAATGTCCACCAATATTTATTTGATTTATTTATTATTATTTATCCATTCGCATAACATGTCCGCACCACGCTAAGCATTATCAACCTTAAAATTCAGCGGCTATCGATTAGTAACTTAAAAATGTATTACCGTAGATAAATAGACGTAAGGCCGACCTCTAACTAAACCAATCCACAGACGTCAAGCTACAGCTTTGCGTCTTTCGTTTACGCATCTTTTTTGGACTATTTACTTACCATTTAATTACAGTAAATATTACGTCTTCATATTGACAAACGGTGTACATTTACTGCGTCGGCGCATGCTTTATACCACCTACGCACACAAGCCGGTATAATACAATAAACCAAATTTTACATAAAGATATGTTTATCTGACGTGCATATTACTCATCTTGGAATAATTTATATTTTTCATATAGATATATAAAATGGCTCACCTGAATTTAAGCATTAACCTCTGCCCATAACAAACATAAACGTCTTGTGTCTTCCCCGACTTAGGTATGACGACCCAAGTAGCATTATACTGCGCCCGCAAATTTGAGACGTGAAGATGGAAAATCTCATGTGCCTGTAATTTTGCCGTCAGCCGCACCTTTCACACCGGATCACAGAAACGCGAATGCATTATTGTTTGGTGGCAGCATTTACCCGGATGACCTGGGCATATAACTCCACGGCTACTGAACTCAAATAATTTTATTATACACCTATGTACCTATATTTTTATATAAATAAGAGGAAAATGATTATGAAAATGGAAACGTTGACTAAAAGTTAAAACTTTGTAGCTGAGAAGATACACAAGTATGTATGTATGTGAGTATAATCTAAGTAAGTATGTCAGTTTTGTCATATTTGCTTAAGATCACGCCAAGAACCTCCTCTTCTCATCGTAGATGATTTTACTGCAATCGACTCGAGTTACATAGTACATAATTACCAATCAATACCTTTCTATAGTGATGTTTTTGCCAACCACAACAAACATATCGAATGAACGACAGCGAACGAAGATGATTACTAGAGGATACTCCTCGTTACGAATGGATTTAGGAAAAGGAAATATGACAAAATTTTGGTCATGTGTCTCTCGCAATTGTTCCGTATTAATTACACGGAAAAAATGCATTACTTAATAATAATAATCGTCTATTCTCTCGAAAAACATGTATTTACAAATATTTGGGTTTGATAATCTATGTATTTGTTTTAAAAAAAAAACCAAACGCTTAGCGAGCTGGGTGTATGCCTATCCAGTCACAAATGGGATTCATAAAAATTGTTTCTTCCAGTACCACAGTATAAATAAAGTTGAAAACAAATATATTTCAAAACAATAGACCCACGTCTAGTTTATAATCAAAACTGAACCAATTTATCAATAACTAGCTGTGCCCCGTGGTTTCAACTGCCGTTTTACGTTGACATATACAGTTTGACTCTTCTCGGTAATGCTTCTTGTAGGGCGGCCACCCTCTCACCCCGACCCAATGCCTCGCATCACCCGCCCGCGCTATTAATTTGCTTAGCTTCTTTTAGTTTTTACCGACTTAAATTTTTTACTCGCTTGTTACCATCCTCAAGACTTGGAATTTTATCAAAAGCAAAAAAGAAGCAGAATAAAAACAGATTTTTTCAAATCCGAGTTATCCGTTGGAGTAAAAAAGGGTATATTCACTTCACTGGTTACAAACCAAAATGTGATCGGCTTCGTTCACTATAAGTGATGCTTTTTTTTCCTTTCGTCGACAACTTATGTCAAGCATTTGCCGCTTGTGTAATTAATTTAGACTGTTATTGTTAATGCTAATTTATATTTGTGTTTTTTTTTTGTAATATATTTAAGTTCACAAGTTTCCTAAACTGTACTACCTCATGGTGGAAACTTCACTGGTTTCTGTGTTATTTATTAGTTATAAGCTAACATAATTTATGTACTGTATGTTTCCCGAATAAAGCAAAATAAAATAAATAAATACATTACAATTGACTGCAGTTTTGTCGTTTCGAAGAAAAACGTCTATAATTACAAATAATCGCTGGAGTTTATTGACTGTTTTTAATTTACTGCAGTTCATAAACTACTACTTACTCACGATCCACGCAATCGGTGAAAATTAAATTATAATGATCTTTTTCATTCACAAGTTAGACTTTTTTCACAAACACATAACTCGAATTTTTGAAGGTTGACTTTCGAGTCCTCAAATATTTCATTCTCCATACCTGCAGACCTGCAAAACCTTTACAAAACTAAGTTGCTCCTATGCAGTCTAAATAAAATCACAATGTTTATTTTCAGAGTGCAAAAATATACACACATGAGTTTTATAGGACAACGTTTAATAAATTCTAGTGTCCTATAAGGAACACAACCTCGAAATTTCAAGTATATAGAGCCATTGTTTAAAGGGAACGTTGCCTGTCAGTCAAACCAGGACTCCGATATGAAAGCATATTTATATCATTCAAGATACCGTAAAGTGCATGCAGAAATAATTAGTTTATCTTTCACAATACTCAACTTTCAAAACGCTAATAATCTAATTAATTGTGAAAATTTGATCGAGTTGAGATATAAACGCAAGAGCGACCGCGCGAATAATCTCGTTCTTGAAACAACCTGCCAAGATTGTCTTGATACCAAAACAATTAAAACTGATGCAAATGTTTCAATTACAATTAAGTAATTGTAATTATCTTTAGAAATTGTAGATATAAACCGCTTGACTGCGCGTAAGCGACCGGTGCAGGTGAAAAAAACGACTGGGAAATGCATCGCAATATGGACTGTTAAGTCCTGAATACCGTTAAATGTTTCTAGGATATTACGCATTTCTTTCGCAGCCTCAGGGGGCCCAAGTTGCTTGCGTCCGTAAGTGATTGACCTTCGAATCCCTACACGTGTCCCCCGGGTGGTGCGAAAGGAGCAACCCAAAATAGGAGTAAAACTTGTGCTATGTCCACCCGGAGAAGTACTGCCACCACACCTGGTAATCTGCCAAAAAGCAGTGATGCAATCGTGTTGCTGTGTTCCGGTGGAAGGAAGTGGGTGCCGGTGAAACTGCAGGCGCATGAGACGTAACATCCCCGTCTTGGGGTAATGGACGCAACAACGCATTAGGACTTTAGTCATCTATTACTTTGGTGGAGATGACTTCAGTCGTGTTACTGTTGTCTATGGACGGCGGTTACTACTTAACATCAGATGGGCCGTCAGCTCGTTCCGTTACCAAAGTCACGTAAAAAAAATAGCTAGACTAATGCTACTTATGGCTATAGTGTTTTGGCACATCAATTTATGCAACTCAATGCGAAATTATAGTGAAAAAGAAATACAGAAATTGCAGTATTCCTTTAATAGTGGCAGCACACAGATTAAAGGCCATGCTCCTCAAGTGATTGCCACTAAATGTAGCAAGGTGAGTTAAATGTTTGCTCTTCAAGACTGAACCCGGTAACCTACTTAAGTTATTTACAATCCGTCACCAAGATTAGGGCCGTAAATAGGATCAAGATTGCGCTGAAGGTCGTGTGTCAAAATTTCTGAAACTGCTACGAGTGGAAATTTTGGCTCATTCATATTATGAATCTCTAATTATTTGATGCTAAACAGCCAAAGTATTCTTAAGACTAACAGAGTTTACTACCATTACTCCATTATGAAACTTAGCACAAATAATAAATTATCTAGAGGTAGATATGGTTACTTGTATTGGTTAGTTGTTGCAGCAATTGTGATAGTATAAATTGAATAAATATTGTGGGTATATCATATTTAATGGGCGATAAAACACGAAGGCTACAGGAAGGTTTCAAAATAATAGCCTTCACGGCTTGTAAACTAAATTTAAGTGCTTTTACGTAAATATTGCTTGATTACAAATTCAACATTCCATACTCCCAAAGAAAATAATAAATTAAATCATGTAATCGACTCCTCCACTCTAATCATCATCCACTGTCTATCTTCACCCGCTGATGAAGTTTACCTTTGTGTCGACGCATCAACAAATTTTTAAGACTATAAGTTTTTTATTTCATAGAGTTATGGAACGAGCTAATGTCCCACCTGGTGTTAAGTGCGCCCGTAAATTGAGATGGAATGGTGGAATATCTTTAGAGTCTCTAATTTCAGCGGCAACCACACCTTGCAACCGGAACACAGTAACAGGAATGGGTATGGTGGTAGTACTTCCCCGTTCTTACTACAACTTGGTACTCCGGATTTGAAACAGTGACCTTCAGATTGAAAGTCGGCGTCCGTAACAGCCGACTACAACGCTCACATCATTGACTGATGATTCATTGATGTTTATACTACCATTCATCACACAAAATGCAAAGTTCAGTAACTTTTATCAGGTAAAATATGAAAGTATAATTTGCAGAAATCGAGAACTTAAATACCTACTTATTTCGTTGATACTTGTTGGTATACCATTTGTCTTGACTGTTGGAAGGAACGTTTTTCTTGAAGAAAGGGTTAACTGAATTATTCGTTGGGAAACAGACTGTGATGAGGACACCGGTATTAATTTTCCATCATAGTGTAACACTCAAGATGAAAAGTGACCAAGACTTCGAGAGGCCAGAGAGATTCGAGAGATCCATACACGTGTGCCCTTGGGGGTGCAAAAGGAGCAACGCAAAGTAGCAGTCGAACTTGTGCTAAGTCCGCCCGGAGAAGTACTGCCACCACACCTGGTAATCTGCCGCCAAGCAGTGATGCACTCGTGTTGCTGTGTTCCGGTGGAAGGGAGTGGGTGCCGGTGAAATTGCAGGCGCATGAGACGTAACATCCCCGTCTCGAGGTGATGGACGCAACGCAGTGCGACTTGAGTCATCGCTTACTATGGAGAGGACTTGAGTAATATTGCTGTTGTCACATCAGGTGGGCCGTCAGCTCGTTCCGTCACTTCAATAACATAAAAAATGTTCTGCCTGCTTTATCAGGGAATCTATATATGCATGAATGCATGAATATGGATTTACCTACACTTGGTTATAAAGAGCTATTTTAATAATTTACTATTTCTTTCGCTACAAACATTTAATTTAATACGTACTCGAAATATCATATTATGATGCAAATAGCTCATTATTTGACGATAACTATAGTAATTAAAATGCTTGACGTCAATCAACGTCAGTAGTCCTTTAATGAATTATGTTATTTTTTTGACAATTAGGTCATAGATATATATTTATTAATAGGAATTTCATTCTGTTTTTAAATGCGAAGCTAAAAAGTTACATGAGGTCTAATTCTTTGTACTAATACTAATCTTTACTAGCTCTCTTGAACCAGTGTGGTGTGGATTAAAGTGAGCCTCAATGAGGGTAATTGTTTGTGGGTTATGAGCAATCAAAACGGTTCCGTGGTTAGGGATCCCGGTTCTTTCCCCGGCCTTGGGAGACTGGGTACATTTGTCGGTTTGCCTTTATTTCACGTAGCAACGAAACAAAAGCTAATGTAATTTATGCATAGAGTTATTAAGCTGGAGAAGTTATTTTGATCTGCGATAATTCACGGTTCCTTTAGGGAATACGGTGGTAACTCCGGGATTGAAGCGCCAGGTAAAAGTTAGTGCTAAATACACAAAAGAATATAATTATCGTAACCAAATCGTATTTTTTTTACTAATTTTTTATTTCAAAAGTTTGGCTGCTGGTGAAATTACAGGTACATGACACATTCTGCTTTCTCGTCTCAGAGTCATGGACGCATAAGATGTGACTTGGATTTTGTCATACCTAAGTAGGAGAGGACGTATCCGTATTGCTTGTTACGGAACGAGCTGATAGCCCACCTGGTATTAAGTGGTAACCTCGGCCCATAACAAGCTTTACCACTTGGGTCCTCCCCTACTTATACATACAATATGACCCAAACCCCATCGTATGCGCCCAAATGTCATCTTTATGTTTTCAGCAGTATTTTTATATATTTGTATATTATTATGGAGTACAATAACGTCATATTTAATGGGTGTTAATATTTATTTACAAAAAGTATATATGTATTATATCAGTTGTCTGGTTCCCATGATACAAGCTATGCTTAGCTTACTTTGGGGCTAGATGGCGCTGTGTGAATCTACCAATTAAATATTATTATATTAAATTCTTAGTTAGTTCTTAGCTAACTAAGAATTTAATCGCCGTCGCCTTAATACTAATATTAAGGCGACGCTCGACTTGTACCAATCTTATTTTACCGTGAGTAACGAGTGTACAGGCAATGGGAAAATTAAACTGTGATGTACGCTCGAGGCAAAAGTGGATAATGATAACGTAAATACGTTTATGTTGTAACTGTACATAATGTGTACATAGTGATGCGCGGAAATATCTGCGGAACGAGAACAAGATGGTACATGTCTCACCGCTTTTTGCTGCTCCACAGAGATCTCTCTATGTTCAAGCTTTGCAATAGTAATAGTTCTGCTCGCAAATTATGTTTAGTTCTACTTTTGACGTCAGAGATCCGTCCCTTAGATGTGCTAAGTTCGGTTAACGATAAAACGTAACTTATAACTTACCTGTAGAGTGGACTGCTTCTGACTACTATATGTATAGCGACCGTAGTTTAAGATGTATAATTTATGCCAAAAAATAGAAACCAATTGTTGTTAGACAATTTGGTTGTATTATCTATATAAATAAAAATGAATCACCTAAATGTTTGTACGCGCATAACTTCCAAACGACTGCACCAAATTGGATAAGTCTTTATTTTATGTGTTCGTTATTGTCAGGAGATGGCAAGTATGAAAAAAAAATAATTAAAAAAGACATTTAAATAATGATTAAAATCTTAAACTTTAGACAGTATTGATGGCAAAAAAATATGGCGGTACGGAGTTCGCCGGGTCAGCTAGTGTGAATATAAATTACCTGTTGGATAATCGTATTACATCCAATAATTAATTTATTTGTTTATAAAATAAAATTTCATATTTCAGAAAAAAGCATCAGGTACAACTCCAGTAAAAACATAGGGAAATAGATAAAAAAATATCGCTTTATACTAAATACCAGATCAAAATAACAAGAATTAAAAAACTGGAAATGAATCCATGCTTTGATATACCTATAGTGCCTAATTATGAAAACTGCTAACAGTCAAAATTGCTAGTTGTTATTATCATTATATTATTGTGTACACAGTGTATAAAAATATGATCTTTAATATATACCATGAATAAATAAACAATGTTTTTAATGAAACAAACATAGCTTATTTACAATTTAAATATTTATCCTGTTGCCTTTTGTTTCCCAAGGCCCATGAATTCCCTTATCAGTTGTATTGACGTAACAGTAGCACAGAATACGCAGTATGTACTGTGATGAGCCTACCGGCTACATTACATTAGCTCCGCTTAGTCCAGTCAAATTACGAAATAAATAAACATGAGCGAACACAGTTTGGGGATTTTGAGGATCGATAGGGGGGTGTATTCTGAGCATAAATTCCAATTTGAGGGGTTGTACTGAGGTCAGCTCAAGGTCATTTCGATGGAAACGCGTTTAATTCGATATCTCGAGAATGGTTAGTGTTAGGCAAAAAAATGTACAGACCTTTTCTCTTCCAAATTAAATTTACTAACTTTTGTATCTAAAACTTTTTTTTATAACATTAATATTTTTCAACTTATTACTCCCAAAAAATAGGTTATAAAATTCATGTGCCTGTAATTTTCCAAGCAACCACACTTTTTATATTAAAAATTACTAAAACAAAATACGATTTGGTTTCGAAAATTATATTCTTTTGTTTATTTAGCTCTAACTTTTACCTGCCGCTTATGTTTGTTCGTTGGTTTCACCTGGACCCTTTGCCCTTGGAGGCTTGGACCCAAGTCGCACAGCTTGTTATGGGCAAAGGTTACAACTTAACATCAGGTGGATCATCTGTCCATTACCTATTTCTCACAAAAATTATAAACATACCTATAGAGGTATATGTATATTATATTGGATACCCATGCTCATAACCTATTAAATGTAAAAAAATATGCATCTTATTATATATACCCTATGATACCCATGTACTATATAGAATATATATGTACTATCTATATAAATAAATAATAATAATAAATATTGGTGGACATTTCACACAGTGCCATCTAGCCCCAAAGTAAGCTAAGCATAGCTTCTGTTATGGGAACCAGACAACTGATATAATACTTATATACTTTATTTGTAAATACATCCATATAATACATATTGACACCCAGACAGAACAAACATCTATATTTATCATACAAATGTTTGTCCTGGATGGGAATCGAACTCACGACCACGGGTTACAACCAACTGAGCTGTGAGGCCAGTCATTATGTTTTTATTGTCACTAGTACGATTCGTATAGGCGTGACTGACTACCGATTAGTTGCATGGCATCGCACGTAGATAATACGAGTACATTTTCCTGAATGCGTGTGTTTACAACTGCTATGGTATGGTAGGTACGGTTGGCGTGATTACAATCGTGGCGTATTAGGAAAGTTACTAAATTTTATCACGATATTTCTATTATCGTGTTATTTTCTAATTGATATCACTTACACATTGATATTGCAAAATTTTGGTATAAATAATGGTTATATTATCAGATTTTATTCATAACATATATATAACTACATACCTATTTTGAATCAATCTAAAATCTCAGAAATCGTTAACAAATATTTCTACTTATAGATAGATAGATAGACACTTTATTGCACATTACACCAATAAAGCAGAAAATACAACATTTAGGTAAATACACAAAAACAATATATGGAATTGTCCCGCACTAAATTCGAACACCCTATATTACCACCTTAATCTATCACTCAAACCATCTACTCCATTACTGAGTACCATCAAATCACAATTCCAAAGTCTTAAATCACATTGATTCATTTCATTAATTCAAAATCACATTCTATTCAAAGGCAAACCAGATCACTTAGTCCCTTCCTAGCGCAAACCAATTCGTACACTCGCTTCGCTCCCCTATTAGATAATTCTGCCACAGATGGCAGTACCTATAATTTGGTTTGAATATATAATGGCGTAAGGTTAGCAGAACCACAAACTCATATACCCAAACTGTTACTTAATTTACAAGCTACTCGAATTGACACCCCAACCATAATACAATGCTAATGATGAGAAAGCGAGATAACAGATCATGCGGTTCCCATAATATGAAGTTCCGCTATACATAAACACTACTACTCATAATCATAAGCAGAGGAAGATATACCAATATACTGGATTTAATTTTTATGTATTTTTAAGAAATACTTGTTATTTATTAACTTTTTTTAAGTAAGCTTTTTAAGTTGTTCGTTGCTACGTAGGGGCCTAGTAGAGTGAACACTCCTTGCAAAGCCAAGTCCCGGGTTGAATTCCCGACCTGAGACATCGCAGTAATGAACATAGGTTAATTTTAAATATTGATTTTTTCTGCGGTTGTTGTGTTATGTCCATGCCACCTGTGACGCAGACATACAAGGATACGGATATTCTAAACATATTTTTTGAGGGTCAGTATAATTAATCTTCAGTCCAACCTTTTCATTATTCACAATCAGTTTTCGATGTTATATGTAGATACATAAACAAGATTAAATTTTATGTATTAACATAACGTCATTACAATTTCTGTATATCATAAAAAACAACATTTCATTCTACAACATTTTGGAATACGACCATCAATTTCGAACGTTTTTGAGACTACGTATAATTATTTGAAGATTATGTTTCTTGGGTGTTAACCTTAAAAATACTTTATTGATTTTAATGAATAAATCTGTAGTGCAATGACACTTGACTAGAATCAAAAAACAACTAATCTTCGAGTGATTATAACCTCCAAATTTTAACTAATTTTACCTACAAAACCTGTCTTACCTATTCAAAAAAAACGAATAAATGTCCAAGAATAATGTTGGTTATGATGTGCAGTGCAATATTAACTGGTCTTTATAGGACCTAAGCAGGGAAAGAACTCGTATTGCTGACAGTATCTATCACTTAGATCTGAGAAATCTACATAGTTACATAACAAACTATGGATTAATGTATTATCTGGTTGAAACTCGATTATCTAGCGGTTATAAAAGGTAATTAATACGTGGTTCTATGTTTACGAGATGCGCTTGTCTTACTTTCGCAGGGATCATAAGATTATGATGCGGAAAATTACACAACTTTTCAGCAAATTTATTTCTAGCATTACCTCTTCAAAATTATATACATTTCATGTGTGTGAACATACATTTTTCTCTCACGATAAGCGAGATAGTCAATTTTACAGCCCATTACTGTATGAGTCAAGTAACAGCCCACTTCCAAGGTTCGGTATCCACTGCACTAGTCTTCATTACCTGTAACTGTACTCAAAGGAGTGTGGGCTTCCTTGTCGGTTTACCTATTGAGGAAAGTGTCATTCGACTTTATTTCACTGCATACGAGACGTTACGAACCTCTGACATACATTATGATTATTTTTAACTATCATACTGTTTATTCTATTTTTACACAAAAAAATTACAAAAATAATAGACGCTCCGGAAAACATTAGGCCGAATATTCTAAATTCCTACCCTCAAGTTTTCAGAATTTAAAAGTGGTAAGTCCTCCAACGGACGCCCTAGGACACACTAGGCCTTATATAGTGTTAAAACCCTCAAGATTGCAGAATCTACCACTAACGACCTCCGACAGCTCATTTGTGAGCCAGTTCCCTATGTGCTAACACGCAAGGCCTTCCAAAGGACCCCTGGGAAACATTAGCCCTAACATTCTAAGTTTCTACCCTCGAGTTTTCAGAATCTAAAAGCAATAAGCCCTCCACCGGACGCCCTAGGAAACATAAGGCCTAATATTGTAAGTTACAACCCTCAAGATTGAGGGTTGAAACGAGGCGCCGTATCTACCACCAAGCAACCCCGTCAGCTCATTTGAGAGCCAATTGCCGTTGCGTGGTAACACGCAACACCGCAAATGGTATTCAAACCCAACCAATAAAGAGTTATTCATTAGCGGATGTAAAATGCTTAGCATCGATCGCTCATCAGAATCAACGCGGGCAAAAAGTGTTGGGAAAACAACAATTTCAAATCGATTCAATCAAATATACAATTGCGTTCGTTTTTATAGATAACCACAAGTGAACGTAACACTGTAGAGTTTAATTGATGACACGGGGAAGTGGAGTGCAGTTCCGCCGAACTCGGAATCAGTATTTGAATTTCAGCAGGAACACAATTTCCGATAGTTCAAAAACTTCCGTGAGTCACGCATGTGCGGACACATCATTTAAATAAATCATACTTCTTCTGGCTTCCGTGTGTTGCTAGGTTTGACTGCGGCTGGTAGTTTGAATCACAAAAGTGCTATTTAGGACAAATAAATAGTGAAACTTCTACATGAAAGTAATATAAAGAAATCTAAATATCACACAGCGCCATCTAGCCCCAAAGTAAGCTAAGTATAGCTCGTATCGTGGGCATGAAGTACCGGTATGTAATGTCAAGATAACAGCTAAATTACTAAATGGTAGGTTTGAGTTTGAGACTGTTTTGAATCATACGAGACAAAAAAAAACATGTTATTTTTAAATTCTAAGGACATCTACCAAGTCTCAAAAATAGCATTCCTTTTCACGAAGTCAAAGGCACACTGCTGCCTACTATACAAACATAACTGTCTATACTGTGTAATACTTATATATCTACTATATTATGTACAATAGTCGACTCGTTTCATCGCGCCAATCGATCAAGTTCAAGATAAGGCTATGTCTCTAATTAATAACCGCTACTCTACGTAAAAGCTTGTTATTATTATCTATGGTAGGTATATCCTACTAATATTATAAACGTGAAAGTTTGTATGGATGTTTGTTACTCTTTCAGGCTCAAACGGCTGAATGGATTTGGATGAAGTTTGGTACCAAGATAGTTTATATCCTGGATTAACACAGAGGCTACTTTGATCCCGGAATAGTGCAGTGTTCCCGTGGGATTACTTATTCACCGCGGGTAACACCGCGGAACGCAGCTAGTAATCTATATATCTACGGTATCAAACATCTACAAGTATTTTTTTGACTGGCCTCATAGCTCAGTTGGTTAGTAACCCTACCTTCTGCGCTGTAGGTCGTGGGTTCGATCCCCACTCAGGACAAACATTTATGTAACATTTGTAACATTGATGTTTGTTCTGTGTCTGGGTGTTAATATTTATTATATGTATGTATTAACAAAAGAATATAAGTATTATATCATTTGCCTGGTTCCCATGATACAAGCTATGCTTAGCTTACTTTGGGGCTAGATGGCGCTGTGTGAAATGTCGACCATAAAAAATACGCACTCGTGTTTTACTCGACTTCGCTTGAGGGAAAGGTTTTACTTGGAATCCTTTGGACAGGTTTGATTAAGTAGCTCATGTTTTAATAATGTATGGCTATGGATTTTGTGGTTAACAACGACGCTGCTATAAAGATCTTACAAATAAATGGGTTTGAGGATTTGTAAATAGGGTATACAATACACGTCATTAAAATAATGTTTAATATTTATTGATGATGATTGATTGGTTGATGATTTATTAATGTTAGGTTTAGCTCAATGAATGGTCTAGTTAAATAAATTTTATTAGCTGATAGGCACCATGATGGTAATTCCTCGAATGTTGCAGGCGCCGGCAGCCACTTACCATCAGGTGGGCCGTCAGCTTGTGTGTCTTATCATAAAAAATAATAGCTTATGAGCAGTTTGACTGAATTCAAGGAGCTTCATATATTTATTAGTATCAATATTCGCCCGAATTATCGAAGCTCGACTAAGGTAAACTCTTGCAAACTCTAACAAGGGCCCCACCTAAAACTAATTATTGGTTGAACTAAAAACATGCCGTTACTAGGTAAGGTACTAAAACGTATGGGTAATTACGTATATGACTCCGACATGCTATTGCACTGTTTTAGTTCGTACTTTTGACCTGGTGAAAGTTTTATTATTGTTGGCGACTTGAAATCCCACGGTCCACGATTTTACGAACTCTTCATACCTGCCTCTAAATTAAGAAAGTACTTTTATAAAGTAGATATTTTATGTGTTTTTTGGTTAATACTTTGTATAAGATACTTGTCTGTTTCAAAAATCGATATTCACTTACATTATCTTCATTTTCTTTAAGGTTATTTTCTACTAAGGTACCTATAGCTAAGTAATATAATTATCATAGTTATTTTTTATTAGTTTTGTTTGATGTTTTTTTATTATTTCTATTCTATTTTATTGTATTCTAATAAGGAGTTTTTTTTATTCATGTAATGATAGGAAGATGAAAGTATGGGTATGTTAGACGTTGCAACGCTAAGACAAGCGCAAGGCGATTTAAGAAATGTTTTTCAGTATCTACGTGACTGAGGTCCTAAATCATCTTGAGATTATGGGCAGACCACTGAATATCGTAAGGGCCATCTACGAGTTTTAGAGACATTATTCACATCTATACAAATAAATAAAATTGGAGTGTCTGTTTGTAATATTAAAATAACTGTTTTTTACTAAGTGCATATGAATGTATACATGGTAAATATACCAAAACAATTTTTTTTTGAATTTTTGTCTTTCTGTCTGTCTGTTCCGGCTAATCTTTGAAAGGGCTGGACCGATAATGACGGGACTTTCACTGGCAGATAGCTGATGATATATTATGTATGATATAATAATAATATAAAAATAACGTGCGTGATAAAACCGAAGTCCACGCAGACGAAGTCGCGGGCAACAGCTAGTGTCTCATATACTTGTAATTTCAACGGCAACCACACCTTTCCAAACCGGAATACAGTAACGCGAATGAATTACTGCTTGGCGGCAGAAATGGGTATGGTCGCAGTATTTTCACGGAAAATCTTGGCATAAGTTGCACTGCTACTAAAATTTTGTATCGTTAGAATCTGTTCAAATCCACAACAAACTAATAAATACGTGTCATTGATAATCAAATGCGTAATGCAACATTTAGCAACAGGTAAATAAACCCAACGGAACATTGGCAGCTTCCGAAACGGAACCCTAATGCTATAGGAATAGGGGCGTGGAAACGCGGCCGAATGCACCTACCGTGACCGCCCCATATCTCACGGGACAATGGATTTACCTTCTAAGAACATTTCATAAAGTGATCTACCGTAGGTGACCCTCAGTAGAAAATCTACGCGAACTTCGTAATGTTCAAATATAAGTATCTAACGTTGATACAGACATTAGCTTTGATTAATAATTACATTTATTAACGAGGGCTAACTGTCCTTAAAATGTGGTCTAAACATCTTGGTAAAGGAAGGCAAAAATTGCCAATGAATTCCTCTTTTTTGCGAAACAAATTTGTCTAACTACTATATTTAGAATTGTATTTATCATGCCTAAGTGTATCAAGCTTAAGCATTGGATGACCGAGCAAATATCTACATTCATTAGATTAAAAGAATATTTATAAATTTGACAGTATTCATGAATGAGACAATCAATCCTATTTTCAACGCAACCTTTACCTTACGGGCGTAATTGCAAAATTTAACACAGCCACCACAGACAAGCTAACGATTAGCTTAACGGGGTAATAACTAATATAGTTTAAACTCACCTCGTGGTATTTCCACAGGTAACAATAACCGCACTACACTATCACAGATCACAACCGTCTTCCGCGGTCACTGCTGCCCGACTACAAGCGACAGCGGTGGCTACCCACCTCAGATAAAACGAATCTAGATAATGGTAAAAGTGCACACACGACTGTGATGGAGCGATCCCATTTCGCCGGCGTCTCGTACGGAGCTAATCCCTCACGGATAAATAACCGCCGATCATTGTTTGCCCGTTATCGCCAAGTAGGGAAATAATATTGACCGATATGTTTCGGGTCGCGATGGAAAGTAATCGACTGTACGGTACCTACGCTGGGAAATTGTTACTTGGTCACGCAAAGTTTAAGTTATTTATAGGATGACTGGTTTAAACCAGATAAGTAGATAAGTTAGTTTCTTGATAAGTTAAAAATAGATCGCAAGCCTAAATTAATCAAACGAGCACCAGAGTATTTTTCCAGATATAGTATTTTTCGTGTAGATAAATTGAGTCACTGCGATTGGTCAAGATAAATAAATAAATATAAATATTGGTGGAAATTTCACACAGCGCCATCTAGCCCCAAAGTAAGCTAAGCATAGCTTGTATCATGGGAACCAGACAACTGATATAATTCTTATATACTTTTCTTTTGTAAATACATACATATAATACATATTAACACCCAGACACAGAACAAACATCAATGTTACAAATGTCACAAAAAATCTTTGTCCTGGGTGGGAATCGACCCCACGGCCTACAGTGCAGAAGGCAGGGTTACTACCAACTGAGCTACGAGGCCAGTCATTACCACATTTCTGTGTCCTCGTTTTCTCCTTTTTGAGAATGTGGTATTGCGCACATAAATCTTTCAATCGAAAAACTCACAGGAGCACGTCGGGATGTGAACCGGTGACCTCCAGATTGAAACTCGGGGTCAGAACCGCTAGACCACGACGCTCTCACGTACATTACCCGTAGGGACAAACACCTCGCAAAGTGCCGGTTCAGTGACCATAAAGTTCATTTCACTTGTGCTAAAGCAGGCACTTGTAACAATATGGTCGTTGAATGTTTGCCGTCCGTGAATAAAACATTATCTTGGACTTCTGGTATCCTTGCTTAGTAGATTGGAAAGTCTTACTTTTACTTCGCTGAATTTTAATGTGAAATAATTGTAGTATAGCTGCCAAGTTTTGTTTTAAATTCTAATTAAAACGTTCCATTATTGTGGAGATAAATCTTAGTTTTACGTAGTAGGTAATAAGAAGTTATCAATAGGTACAATTAGCCCAAGTTGCCACAAGAGATCGCGGTGGCCTAATGCTACAAACATGGGTCATTCTTTACCATGCTAGGATACTTCACCTCCTTGGATGGACTTTCTTCAAGCAAGAAGTAATCATCAACATATTGCTTAAAAAATTCTAAAGAAGGAAATCTTCGTGAAGAAATCGGCATTTCATAGAATCACTTAATCCGAAGTAACCAATAAGCATGATTCTCTTTAGTGGGAACATTATACATTTCACTTAAATGTATGTGACAATGTTGTGCAACGAGCAGATGGCCCTCCTGGTGATTTCAGCTCACAACATTTCTATTGCTTAGACTTGGAGAGAAGGGAAAGTCTGAAACGTTGAGGTGGAAAAATTCGAGATGACAACGTCTGAAAGAGTCGGCATTTTTGTACTTAAGTTATTCTTTTTTTTTGTACGTATGTAGATTATACACACAGTGAATAAATAAATTATATCGGTGGATATTTTACGCAGCGCCAGGCCCAAAGCAAGCTAAGCATACATATTAACACCCAGACACAGAACAACCATCTATGTTCTTCACACAAATATTTATCCTGGGTGGGAATCGAACCCACGACCTACAGCACAAAGCCAGGTTTACTACCAACTGAGCTGTGAGGCCAGTTAAAGTGAAAACTTTTAAAGTGGAATTTCCACTAGCCTAAAGCCGATAATGATGAGGACAATAAAATATTCCGCTCTTTTAATTATTTCCACGCAACCGATACATATTTGTTTAATGTCGTGTTCGCGTTTCTGAATTCTTATCTTCTGTCAACAGCCTGTTAGATCCACGCGCATGTGGAAGATTTGCTTTGTTGTTGGTAAATTCCTTGAACATTCTCAGAATTCATTATGTATCTTACTAATGAACTGTCATTTTTGATCTTTTCCTTTAAATTTTTTACCAAATTTGGTTTAAACAAACAGCCTTGCGCCTATTTTAATGAATTTTAATATAATTGGTAGTTACTTTTGTGTTGTGATGTCAATAAAATCATTTTCTTTCATTCTGTTTACTGTCTTTCGTATCTTTCGCATTTCTGTTGTATTAATTATTCTGTGGCTGATTAAAAAAGTTCAAAAAGCGGGGCCTGAGACTTTAGGACACATAATGAATCTATTTCTACCTTAAGTATTGTATTCCGTATTTACTCGAGAGAGTGCTGGAGTAGTCCTAGTTGAAAATAGCCTGTGATGTTCAGGCATATTTTCTCCAGTGCTTGGAGATTCAAACGCACCATTTGGACCAGATGGATAAAAATTGGAGTCCAAGATAATTGACCTAGTTCAATGCCACAGATGGGAAGTCTTATAGTACATACGGATCATATATATGAGACGTGCGCAACCCAAAGCTTCCCACACCATCACGTAGACCCATAGTGTTTTGAAGAACGCAAATCCATGAAAATAAAGCTTTCGCATATAACTAGCGCCGCAGTTACGACACATTAATGGAAATTAATATAATATTCTTCAGCATCACTGTGAAGAAACACTGTGATTGTTTGCCGAACACAAAGTACCGACTATAAACAAGATATGCTATCAAGCCATAATATTGCAGTCACAAGCCACCTTATCAAAATACAAATATTTCATAGAAGTTGTCTGTAGATTGAATATTATGATGCTGATTATAATTATATGATTCAATGTCGACATACATTGATAAAATATAATTTATTTTAGATGTATAACATGGGAGGTATGTAACATTAATTTAAATTAATTATTAATTACTTATTCCAAATTGCAATTTTTGATCTCATCGTTAACGATTGGTATGCTCTTTTTATGTGATAGCTCTGTGTAACGGCTATAATCGTAAACATATTAACCGGCTCAACTAACACGTTATTTTTCGAACGAATTCATACCCTCCTCGGACAAAACAAAAATATTATGCATTTGTGAATGAGGTATTAAAATTAGCCCCGCGGCAGTTACAGTAACTATCGTAAAACCAAATAGAAATTTTACCTCTGCGTAGACAGTGGCGATACGGCCAGGGGACTTAATTCGTGGAATGAACTATACTATACTATTCAGATGTCGTATGTATCAGATGAGTAAATAAATAAATGTATGTATATGTCGCAGAATGATGTGCAGTCATCAATGTCATGATTAATGATAATTCACCAATTGTTTAACTATTTTTATTTTCACAATATAAAAAACTTTAAATTAAGAATGTTTTAAAAAGCACTTTACTTGCAGTCCCTTTAAATATTTGTATCGGCTACCGGAAATACTCAGCTCAGAGGGTCGGTGTAGCCAACGACTAAAGAGGCGGTTACACGTAGCGGTACTTCTTGTTGAATTAACGGCCACATTTTTTTTTTCATACAGGAGCCTACGGCCTTCTGGTGCTAAGCAACCTCTGCCCATAACAACCGATGCGACTTGGGTCCTCTCCTACTAGGTACGCCAACACCCAAGTCGCATCTGATGCGCGATCTCGTGCCTGTAATTTCACCGGCAACCACTAAACGCAACTCACTATCAGTATTTATACGGTCCCCGTAGCACCGTAGTATAGAAAGTATTATTTGCCACAGGATATAGATATTATTTGTATAAGTAGTGAATAAAACAGAATATCCGTATTGAGAAATATTTATTACTAAAATCGCAACTTACAGTTGTAACAGCCCTAAGCCCCTCCCCACATCACCACAGTTGGGAAACAGTTCGGTTCAAAAAAAAGGTGCAATCAGGGTTCAACAAACCAAACTTTGCAACTAGCCCATAACAGATTCACTGAGAGGGTTCCGTCACAATCGCCAAAGGCAATGGCACTGCCACATTGGTTCCATAAAAACCTTTCAAAATGCGCCTCACGCCGCTTTCTCAGCAGCGTTTCCATAGAAATGAACTTTCCCTATATCCGTGGTGATATATACCCCAAACGAAACTATTTTTTGTTAAGTTATTCTATCAATCAATATTTACAGTGTTTTACGGATTAATTTCTTATTTTCCGTCTTTTTTTTTAACATTCGTAACAGTACAAATTCTTTACACAGTTATAAGTAAACAAAATTGGATAAGACAACTATTTACATGGTTTCTCGTGAGATGGAAACATTGCTTTACGCACAGCCGATGACAAAAATGCAAACAAATTTCTATCATTATTAACCTTCGTGAAGAGATAAACCAGTCTACAACAACTGCTAACGCACTTTGTCATCGCCTGTACATATTACAAATGTTGCACAGTTATTAAACAGACATTAATTAACATATTAAATGGATTTTTGACGCAAACTAAAAAAATTCGAGTAAAATGTCCCAAACATATGTTAAAAACAATTTATCATTTTTAAAGTAGTTATCTAAAATGTTCAAAAACTAGCTAGTAAGTACAAATATTCCGAAACTTGTGTTAAAAACAATTAACCTAAAATGCTCAAAAATCAGCTATACGGTAAATATAACAATACACTAAAACTGAGACTATTATAATTACCGCATAGTTAGTAATTTTTTTCAATCTCTATTGAATATAATCTGCAATCAAATGATGATTCAACGATATATTAACATTCATTCAGTGTAATTTTTACAACACACTTTCAATTGGCTTTTACATAAAAATATGTATATAAATAATCAACTCGATTTGAAACAATTTCTACAAATTAAAATTTATCCATGAGACATTTTTTTATATTCTTTTTTTTTTTATACACTCAATATATACTACAGTACATATCAATGACCGAGGAAGAACCGACGATAATCCAACTAGATAGAATATTTCAAACAGCTCCATGATATTACTCGAAGCAAGTGGAAGACCGTTGATGGGTTCCAGTGAATTCGAAGCTGAAGATGTTGATATAACATCTGTCTCCAGTTTGAAGGTTTATATGGTAGATATAACTGCCAACGAGACAGATCATCGGTCAGGCATATCCAAGACTGATATGAACGGACCATTTCACATCAGGCAGACGATGATGTCAATCAATGTCATATGGTATTTTGGACTTTACAGCAGCAAGATTTTGTAGATAGAATATTATCCATAGGATGCATTTCTTCAGGTGTCGAGACACGTTGTTAAAAAGTCAAGGTAAATGTTTTTCAATTCGTCAGTATTATTGCGATTTGTTTTTATTGTTGCTTCCTCTTTATTGACCTCTTGTCGTTGCTAGGCTTACCGATGCATGTGTTTTCCAAATTCAATCCATCCAATTTGTTTGCTTATTGGATTGTGCGATTCAACCATATCTTTCACAGTTAACAGTAGTTGTAGAATTTATTCTCATAAAGTAACTTATATTCAATAGTTTCACAACGTAAATTGTGGTAAATCACGAATCTTCATGACATATCTACAAGTCTTCCAAAGAAGTAAGAAACGATCCTTCCAAATCAATATAAAAAAAACACTATTTACATTTCAGTCGTTATCACTCTCTGCTACCAATCTAGGATATGCTTAGGATATAATCCATTATCTCCAGGAGAATGTAGACTGGATGACAGTGGAAGCATTTTAGGTATGCATGTTCCCATAAATACTCAGACGTAGGCTTTTAGTACACTCTCGCCACTCAAGAATGCGCATGTTTCAATAAGTTCTTCGAATCAACAGCTATTAAAAATGAATAGCAGGGGGTAGAAGGCTTATTGTTAGCTTCTCTCATGTGTAGATCAATGTAGATAGCTCATCTATTCTTGACAGTCGAGAATAGGCCATTATGAATTGGGAGTAATTAATAAGCAAATCTCCAGAAGACGAGGTGTACAATCCAGTATAAGGTAGGTGGTTGGAAGCTTCTCGCATATAACCGTCCCACTCACGCGCCATACATTTGTCCTTATCTATATATACAAAGGCTCAGCCCACGGGTTCACTTGACGAACGCCTCCGGCGGTATTTTCCCCTCGGAGTGTAGTTGGTTGAAGATGAACAGCGCCCGTTGAAAGTCCCACCCGGTTTCTTGGAGGCAACTGGAAATATTTTATTGTTAATTATTTTGAAATGAAAATACATTACAACCGACTTTATTCTGATTCAATCAGGAAAAATTGCTACATATGAAAAACTAGTGTGATTGTTTGATGGCAGAAATGGGTATGGCGAGTACTTCCCGAGAACCGAGTTCAACTGCCTGCACTGTGTCTAGTGCTCATACATGTTTTCTGCGATGTCTTCCACCAAACAGCAAAGCTTGTACAATGGGAACCGGATAAATGATAGAGAGTTTATCTTTTCAAATAAATACAAATGTACGACTCAAATCCTCTGCACTAAAGTATGAGATTGCTAAAGTCGCATTGCGTAGAGTCCATCATCCCGAGACGGGGATGTTACGTCTAATACGGATGCGAACAACGAGGGCCCACAAAATATATAGTAGACACTAACTTGATGCTCCAGTGTTCGTTCATGCCAGTTTGCTGTCCCAGCATCATGAGCATCATCTTCTTTGCCTCGTCGGAGTCAGCGCCGGCTGCGACAGCAGGAGCGGCCGCAGCCGCGGGTTTAGGGTCTGCTGCTACGCCTGTGGAGAACGCCTTTGCCTCCTGTTTGAAAGGACAGTAGGGTTATTTCCTAATACACTGATCCTAATCCTTTGTTGCACTCTCTGAATCTTAAGCGTTAAGAATTTTGTATACAAGCTGACCAGCAGACTCTGTCACATACAAATTTTGAACGAAAAAATGCACCTTTATAATATTAGTGTGATAATAGCTAAACCTGGCCAAGCTTCACTATGGCTCGGTTTGAGATTTAGATTGGAATTTTTGAGTACCTACTATGAAATCAAAAGTATAGAAACTCAATGTTCTGTAAAAAAATTAAAGTTTATCCATCAACTATTTTTGAAAACATAAGCATACAGAAGCTGAATTTTTATATTATTCATACCTCGGCTATCCATAAGACACTAGCACTGAAAACAGAGCGTCAAAATGCTCCTAGAATGATCTAGAAGCTGATAACACGACTGACCTGCTCCTTGGTAGTGTTGGTGATGAAAAGCATATCGTTCATGACGCAGAAACCGCCGGCGCTGTTCGGCATTATCACAAACGTGCGGTGAAATGAGCGCATCGGCTGCCCTTGCGAGACTGTCTCTTTGAACACTCCGTTCATACTCAACACTATCATAGTTGGCTGAAAAATAAAGGGTTACATTATTTTTAAGCTTACTATGCCAGGCACAAAGGCACTGTTTAATCTATTGAGCACACCGGTTCAAAAGAGCCAGTGACTTGATTAATAAGTAAGGCTTACTATATTGCCGGCGAAATTGCAGGCGCATGAGAAGAAAATCCCCGTCTCGAGGTGATGGACACAACGCAATGCGACTTGGGTCATCTCGTACTTTGGCGGAGAGGACTGGAGTCGCATTGCTGTTGTCTATGGGCGGCGGTTACCACTTAACATCAGGTGGGCCGTCAGCTCGTTCCGTTACCAAAATCACATAAAAAAAGCTTTAGGAGATACACCCAGATCCATCGTCAGACCTATACTGGGAGAAACCTAAGTCAGTGGACCAATGATAATGATATCCATCCATTTAGTGAGCATTTTTACATGCACTGTGTTAGACAGTCAGTATTCAACGTTTGTCTATTGTCCACGTCATAGTGGAGAGTGGCAGATCTACCACGAACCCCATGAGTTCATCCATCTTCTGTAGCAAATCTCAGGTGGTTAGTTCGAGCCACACTAACCTGACCTTCAGTGGACCTTTTAAGAAGAATGCCACGAGGGTTGCCGTTACGTAAGTACCGCCAGAACTGTATGGAAGACCAAGACCATGTATGTCTAGTAGACTCGTCTACTGGTCTCAGAGGAAAAACACGTTCTGAAGCTTTTTGTTCGAGTACCTCCAAAACATCAGTCGGAGGGGCCTATGTTATAGACTGATGTACTCACAGTGAACACGAGCAGGTCTACCGCGAAACCCATGAGGTCGTTCGTGGTCTTCGGCAGGTCCGAGAGGAAGGAGACCACCTGGAGCCGGCCGGTGCGCAGGTACCGCCGCCGCGACTCGCGCTCCGTGATGCGCATTATGTTCCGGCTGTTTGTTATGTAAGCGTTCAGTCTGAAAAGTATCACAAATTTGTTGTTACTGGAAGATCACTTCTTTCTAAGGTATGTGTCCAGGATAATTTTTCTCTTAATAATAACAAAATCGCTATCTGCGTGTCTGTTTCTCCGCTTACTTCTTCTAAACCATTTAACGGATTTTTATACAGTTTCCACTAATAGAAAGAGTGATAAACGAGGATTTTTTTTACGTGATATAGTTACGGAACGAGCCGACGGCCCACCTAGTATCAAGTGGTAACCCCTTCCCATAACAACCGATGCGACTTGGGCCTCCCCTACTGGGTACAAAAAGACCCAAGTCGCATCGTATGCACCCGTAACTGTGAGACGTGAAGGTGGAATGTCTCATGTGCCTGTAATTTCACCGGCAAACAACACCTTTCAAACTGGAACGGAACGGTTTAGGTACATTATTTGTAAATTAATTTCACCGGTGCGAAGCCAGGCCGGGGCGGGGCGGGGCGGGTCGCTAGTGTTATGTACTTACTTGGCATTGGGCACGTTCCGGGTGTCGCTGTACAGGTAGTTGGCGGTCATCGAGAGCGACGCGTGCTCGTGGTAGGCCTCCAACAGCGGCTGGCGCGACTCCGAGTCGTATATAGCGAAGTACTGCGTGAGGAACTCCCTGACGAGGTCCTGCCCCGCGGGCTCCACGAGGAACGACTGCTGGCGCGGGGGAAGGGACACGTCCTCAGATACGTCGAAGCCGATCGCCGGCGGGAGGTCGGCGCCGTCCTGTTTACGTGTAAAAATATAGGATATATATTATGATTATAATTATATTATGACTGGGTTCATGGCTCAGTTGGTAGTAACCCTACCTTGTGCGCTGTAGGACATGGGTTAGATTCCCACACAGGACAAACATTTGTGACGAACATCGGTGTTTGTTCTGTGTGGGTGTTGATACGTATTATTACAAAAAAAAACGTATAATAAGTATTATATCAGTTGCCTGGTCCCCATGATACAAGCTATTTACTTAGCTTTCTTTGGAGCTAGATGGCGCTGTGTGAAATGTCCACCAATACTTATATATTTATATAATGTAGATCAATAAATATAAGGTATATAGGTCGGTACCACAATCAATTAAGAAACGATGTGAATATTACGAAATTCCAATGCTCTTCAATGTACTATCCCTTATATATATAGAAAGAAAGAAAGAAAGAAAGAAAGAAAGAAAACTTTATTTGTAACTATAAAAAAAAACAAGAATGAACACTGCAGATACTATATATACATAGACTCACCAGTCGCGTCAACTTGGGGAACTTCTTCCGCACTTCGCTGGAGACAAAACAACATAGCAACATATGGCAATACGATATCTGAAACTCACAAATTGTTAGTTTCAGTACACAGTATGGTTTAAATTAATTTATATTAACTCCAAAAAAAATACTACATTACTATATATTCCTGTGGTCGATGGTTTATTAACTTTCATGAGAGTTATCGACATACTCACTATAATTTGTGAGTTTTGTTCACCCACAGTGGGCTTACTATAGTCAGACTGCATCGAAATATGGGAGATGAAGCCAACATAACTCACAAATCATGGTTAGAATATCTTGTTGACTCTCACGGGTTGGTTGATGGTTTCATTACTTTCATTTATCAATATCTTTACCACGATTTCTAAGTTTTGTTCATGTAAATATGGTTCAGTGACCCCAGAGTAGAGTTACTATAGACAGATACGTTGAAATATGGGATGGGGCTGAACAGTTGCAAACAACTGCAGTCACTAAAACATGGAATATGTTGTTTGCGTAACGGAGTAATACCTTTGTTTTGGTTTCCAACCAATATCTCACAAGAACATTACCTGACGTAGACTTCGTGATCATTAAACCTTTTGCAACAAGGGTTGCCTTTGAGGTAAAGCTCGACGAGGGGCAGCTGCTTCAGGGAGTCCAGTGAACCGATGAATGGAACCTGAAAGTGGTTATGAAGTGTGTTTAATTAATATTATGGAACAAGCCATTGCCCCATCTGGTGTTAAGTGATAACTTCTGCCCATACGATAATTCCACGGCCATAACAAGCAATATGACTTGGGTCCTCTCCCACTTAGGTACAACAGGAGCCAAGTCGCATCGTATGCGTGGAATGTCTCATGTGCCTGTAATTTCACAGTCAACACATATCAAACTGGACACAATTTCATCAAAAATATTTGATAATTTGTATCCTTTATTTATTATTAAAATGTTAATTAAGCAACTGTGTTAGTCTAATATAACAGAGAAAAAGCAGTAATTCTCACCCTGTTATCGCCCATGTACAAAATCTTTAAATTCTTGCAGCTGGTGGCAAGAGCCTTCAGATGATCAATGCTGTGAAGCTTATTGTCATTCAGATTCAATGCCTCCAGGTCAGGAATGTTCTCTGCAATGACGTCTATCGCCTGCAGCATCATCGCGGGACGGAACAGAGTGCAGAAGAATTCTGTTAGATCTGTAAACCATAGTTTTAAAAGCTTATTTTTTTTTTTTACTTAATCATGGCAAGCTTCCGCTTCTCTATTTTCTATTAACTGAATAAAAAGTTGATGTGTGGTACCCGAGTAAAATGTTCCTGTGTGGTATCAGAGTAAAATGTTGCTGTTTTTTATGTGAATATGTTACGGAACGAGCAAGACAACCCATCTGATTTTAAGTGGTAACCTTTGCCCACATTAAAGCAAAACGTCTTGAGTCTTACCTTACTTAGGTATGGGAAGATCCAAAAGTGCATTGTATTGTGGCCGTAGCTTTGAGGCGTGAAGGTGGAATGTCTCAATCGCAGTAATTAACATAGGAATGTTAATGCATTACTGCTTGGCGGAAGAAATGGGTATCATCTATACTTCTATTTTAGTCAGGAATAAATATAAATGAATATTAAGTACTTCATTTATAAACTTTGCATCAGTTATGAAAAAACAAGACTAAAGTTGTAATTTAAAAGTTTGAAAATTTATTAGTAATGACAAAGGTGAGAAACCATTGCATGGTACTGGATACCACATGACATTAGGGACCTATTTGCACATGCCTCATATAATCACATCGACTGTAGCAATTAACATTGTCGGATGTACATTTTTGCGATTTTCATTTTATTGCATTAAAGGCCTTAGAATAAAACTATAAATGCCCCCATTAATTATTAAATCTCTAAAATCAAACATCTCTGTTTTTCTAAGTGGAAAAAGTAGTATGTGTTCAGTTCACTTTATTCATATATGAAACTTTGAACGGCTGTACCCTAAAGTATTGATTTTTCGCATACTATGTTAATTGCTACAGTCGACATAACCAAAATATAATTTTGGTTTCATCGCTCAGAAGGCAACCATCTCCACTATCTGGGCACTGTTAAATAAATGTTACAAATTGTACATTTTAACTGTATTGTATAAGTTACAAATGTACAAGTTTCTGTTTAATACAGAATACAACTTACAAATATACCATGGTGGAAAACTGACAAAATTGTAAAATTGTGCCTATAATATTTCTGAGGTACACTTAAAATCCTTTCACCACCAGAGAACCAGTGACTCTAGTAGAATAAAATTATGTACCCAATTGTGGTAATAATTACATTTCGCCATTTTCTACCTACATCAAAAGGCAAGTAAAGCAAAACTATGTAATACAGCAAGATTTCTTACCTGGATCAGCATGGAATTTAGTCAAGTCCAAAGCTTTAGTTGCAGCGTTATATCTCTTTGCCATTGTCAGTTTCATTTTCTCCTTCATTTGATCATCAATGACCACCATAGGGACTGCGTTCCTCACGAGCACTACTAGCTTGAAACCATCCGACATGGTAATCTTCCTGTCTGCGTTGAACAGCTTTTCTGCGATGGCCACATCATCAATGTAGAATATGGCCGAATTGCCATTTACTCTATAGTAGTGGGGTATAAATATGTCTGGAGATATAAAGCTGAGTAGCGATTTCAGTACTACTTCCTTCTCATGCTTAGCGCCATATGGTATGATCACTTGATACCATGGCAGCTTTCCAGGGATGAACTTCTTCCTTGGTGCGTGGGATCTCGGGGCCGGCGAGATGAGGCGGCCTCCGCGGCCTCTGAAGGCCCCCCTCCGGTTCTGCCCCTGGCCTCCTTGGGCCCCCATATCGATATCATCATCGAGCAACAGTTTAGGATCATTCCACGCTTTATTGAACTTCTTTCCTTTATTGATTGACGTTTTGAAACTGACGCGTCTCGTGTTAGAATGCATGCGGTCATCGTGTTCTGTAAAGAAAAGCGTGTCCATTACAAGCTACCGTAGTAATACTTCACACGATTAATGTCAAATAACTTATCTTACCAAAGTGATCGCTGTCCCCTTTCCAATTTCTTGCTCGTCCTCCACGTTTAGGCATATTGTACGAAATCTTGACCTTTGTGATAAAACCAAACCACCAGGAAACAAGGTTATACTAAATGACGCAGTAAGCTACAAGATGAACGAACCAAACCCTCACAAATTGATGCTATTCACGAAGTAATAGCACAATATACAATATTTTCAATTATTTAAAGGTCTGTTTCTCAATTTTCTTTATTATTCGGCACAGAACACTTTTGTTGTGAATAAATCAACGCGCAGTGCTCTTTTACTACTACAAAAACTATGTACTAGTAAAAAATACCAGTTTCTAAATCCAATCAACTTATTGCTTTCCTTGTTACACAAGGCGGCAAGAACGAGAACGAACGAAACAAAATTGACAAGAGGGAGATGATAATAGTAGTGACGTTAAGGTTATGGTTCGATTCGGTTCCGTATCCGTAACTATATCACTTTTTTTAATGTTCTTTTTGTGTTTATGTATTTCAGAAAAAAATAGTGAATGTAAAGAAAGCAAAGCGAGCCTAAGCCTCAAAATAATGGATAGAGAATACGGTTACAGCAGCAACGGAAAGAAGTTTCAAGTAAACGACTGAGTTACTATGATCACCCGTATAGTTCACGATTTTTTGACGTTCAGTTATCCTACTAATAATATTAAAAACGTGAAAGTTTGTATGGATGTTTGTTACTCTTTCACGCTCAAACGGCTGAATGGATTTGGATGAAATTTGGTACCAAGATAGCTTATATCCTGGATTTACACATAGGCTACTAAAAGTACAATGTTCCCACAGGATTACATATTCACCGCGCGGGGCTCAGCTAGTATTACATCATTTAAACAGAAATGTTTTTTCCTTGTATATTATCCTTAATTTTATAAAAACGACATTTTCACCGTGCATTACTGTGGCATTAATAACAATTTCGCCTAATTTCAATTAGGCATCAAACTACAATTTTTGTTTAAGCATACGACATAATCGACCAGTGTGATGTAAAGGTAGCAGTGCTAGAAAACATTTTAATACTTTGCACAAAATTCTTCTTCAAAGAGAAACAAACATTCAATAAGAATCAAAAAAGTTTTGTCACCCATTATGGTAGCTCATTGTATTCATGAAAATGTTATGTATCCGTATTTTTTTATTTACGGAATGTAAAGAAGCTACACGTTGGCGATGAGTGATAGAATGGTGTGTGAGAGAGATAGTATTATGAATAATTTTGGGGTGACCACACTATGATCAAAAATATAACTAATCTCTTTTATAAAAGTATTTTTATGTAACATTATATTTACTGTGATGGTGGATTATGGAGATAATATAACTGACAATGGCAGAGATATAATATATCTCGATTGTTTTTTTCGTTCGTTAGGTCCATCAGTGGGGAGAATACACCATAACTATTCAAGTTATTTTGTCGGTAACACATTATTTTATAAACACTTCATACATAGTAATTATTTAAGTTACAGTTATCAACTGATTGGGCCAGGAAATAATTTTGCAGTAAGAAATACATTATTACTATAAAGCACCGTGGATTTGTCTCGTACTGTGGCATGTCCAGTGCCCGACGTTGCTCCCGATCCCAATCCCGAGTATGATACGACTCTTTTGTTGGTTGAAAGGTTTGAATTGGCCCTTTAGTTGATGACAATTTCAATTTCAATCACTCACAAAATAAAAATGGTTTACAGGTTGTACTTGTATGAGTGAGAACGTGGTTGCCCAGTGGTACTAATCCCGATTTTAAATCTGGAGGTCACTGGTTCAAATTCAAACGTGAACCGATGAGCTTCTTCTTTTCACAAATTTATGTAAAGAACACCTCCTTTTCAAAACGGTGAAGGAAAACATCGTGTGGAACATGTCCTAGTACCAAAAATTCAAAGACATGTGTAAAGTTCACGCAATTAGCCTTTTTAAAAGTAGTGGTAGCACTTTTAAGAACTTGGTCTTATTGTTGTGACACCGTTTGTAAAATGCACAGCATGAAATCATGATAATGAGGAAGCATGTGACTGTTGTGTTTTAAAAAAAAATGTGTATGTCATTTCCAACGCGCGACTGGAAATTATCTTTTGTTTTTAAAAAACAAAACGCTTTATGTAAGCGATTGACTAATTATGTATCAAATCAATCATCAAATTTTCTCACTGGGGGCTTTAAATAAGTTTAAATCGTGAACACCAAAAAAAATGTTGTCAAACTACCTATTTATCCCTGTTTTTAAAGCTGGAAATACTAAACTGTTTATTGTCTATGATTTTAGTCTTCGTTCCATTCTACGCAGCTATTGAACTTCATTAGATTGTTTTTTGAGGAATAAAAAAAATGAGCTATTCTTCCTCTGAAGTTCTAAACTTAAATTTTTTTCATTGTTCTCATATATTACTTTGTACTTTGTAACATAAAAATAAGCATGATAAGACGAAAAAACTGAGTACACAAAAACACTCGAAGGAACAAAGGAACGTATCAAATATAAACTAGCATTTTAAAAATAAAATGACCATAGACAAGATTTTTGTGCTTTAGTCTGCCATGTTTTGTCCTATTTGTCGCGCTTGATCAACGCGTTCGTGTTTTAGTGCTCCGAATTGTTATTTTAGGAAGCTTGACGGGCTGTGTTTTGTTTACCAATAGTGGATAATAACGGTGAAGCGATTATGCACTCAAAACTTTGGTACAGTCTATCATATTTGATAGCAGTTTGTGCAACGGTGTAGTTCACATTTCATCAAATTTTATATTCTTTACTTGCTTTGCGACAATCTATTCAGTGAAGTTTTGTCGCAATTTCGGCAATGTTCTGTGTGATATCTGTGATTTTGTAACATTTCGTCGCGTGAGCGAGTGACGCAACCCACGTGCACATGCTATAGCGAGCATCTCATGCACATTTGTTATTATTTTGTTCGCGAGTTCGATCACTAGAAGCGGTCGGGATCGAATCGAGGCAGGGCGACCGCGCCGCTCGTCTCGCTCGCTCGTGTCTCGTACCGTCGAATTAATTCGGCCGGTGAATAAATAAACGGTGATTTGTAATCGGGAGTGTACACAATTAGTGCGGGATAGTGTGTTGTTTGGTGGTGTGCGCACACGTGACACGGCCAGAGTGTTTGGGTGTCAGTCGGGTGCGGGTCGCGAGCGCCGCTGCAGTGCGGAGCGCGTTCGAGGTGAATCACCGCCCGCGCCGCGCCGCGCCGGTGCCGTTGGCTCCGATACCTGCGTGTGCTAAAGTGCGTGTAGCTACAAGTGCGAGGAATGTGCGCGCCTCGGCGCCGATGACACCGCTGCTGTCGCGACACCTACCTTGAGCTCCAGTGTGTGATCAATGTTTCTTGGGTTATGAGTGTGTGACAAAGTTTAGTGCATTGAGGACACTGGAGCCCCTAGACGGAGTTGGGCCCGCCGGGGCGGCCCTGGTGCTTCTCGGGGCTCCTCACGAAGGCAAAATGGCTGCGTGGAACAGGCACCACCACTTCAGCATGCTCATGGATGAGAATGCTAAAAATAAATGTGAGTATCTGATTTACTGTTGACAGGCACTTAGGTATGTGTTTCAGTTGCTAGCTCCTTATATTTAGTTTGTGTAAATATTCCCAAATTGTAATAGAACCCCCGCCACCTTTGTTTATAGTTGGTTGCCTGAACTACTACACTTACCATATACAACAATTACATAATACATCACCATGCATTGTCAATACCTATGTAATGTATCATACAGGCTCATCTATCAGAAAATATGGTATTACATACTAGCAAATATTTTATAAATTTGTATCACTTATTATTACTAAAACAATTATCGGTGCCATAAAATAAGTCTATAGACATAATGTTATGTGTTGATAACACAATTGAAATTATTATATTTAATTTTTGATGATAGCTCCTGTGATTTTTAAGATTTAAGATATCTAATGTTTTATTATGTATTGGTATAACCATGAATTAACATAAAAGAATAAATATACTTACTGATACTGGGGACATTGATAATATTCAGTAGGTACTGATAAACTTTATTTACTCATATCGAAGTTTTTATGAAATTTGTTACTGAATTGAAATGTTAAAAGTAAAATTTGAAAACGTACATATTGTTAGTTCTGTGCCCATTCAACAATTAAAACACTTAGTTGGGAAGAACTACGAGAACTCCCTAAAGCCAGCCAAACAAATATAATCTTTGTATAATTTACTTAGGTATTGTGTTGCCTATTGAAACATTATGCAGATAAATTATAAAGAAAAATATATGTAGACACACATTTAACTCAGAATAACAATGCTGTATAAATACAAACTATCTAGCTTCATTGCACCATGCAACCGTCAAAGCTTTCATCAAGCTATATGGACACTTGAGCGGCAATGTAATTTTCCATTCTGTCACCCCCAACAAATGCACCCAGTCCCTGAGGGTGTATATTGTTGAATGCACGCAGCCCTCCAACCGTTACCCACGTGGGGTAAGATCTGCCCTCCTGACCTGATTTTCCTGTTATATTCTAACATGTTATTAATAGATCCAGTGTCGCTATGTGGTAAACAAAAAATGACTGTCATTATTTTTAACTTTTACTGACAAGAATTTAAAGGGATGGAAAACCTGTGTTGTAGGTAGTTAGTACTATTTGCTTGAATGTTGTGTCCATTCAACATTAATTTCTTCAAAGTAATACATCCTAAGCTACATCCTAAAAACTTTGTTATGCAGACTAGGTTAGCAAGATGGAAGTAAAACTATTACAGAAACTAGCTGGTTTTTTTGGTGCGGTACCTAATTTACCTAATACCTAGTTACCTAATTTATTCTTATTTTCTGTAAAGAAAATACTCTAATTACCTAATCACATGTGGTATAATTCTCACTAGTTGGACTGCGTACTTAAGTACTTGTTAATGTTTCTCAGATTTTCTTACAAAAATTAAACCTGTGTATTTCAAACACACATCACTTGTTAAGTTCTCATCAATCAAAGATAAATTATTGATCTCTAAAGATGCTCGAATTAAACTTGAACACCGTTATGAGGACAAATATAACTAAATATTGATCGGTGGACGTTTCACACAGTGCCATCTAGCCCCAAACAAAGCAAAGTTTGCACTTTGAAAACCAGATAACTGATAGCATTTGATTGAGCCTTGTATTTGTAACTTTTATAATTTTTCTAAAGATTTATTACATACATATAATACGACACACAGACACAGAACAAAGATCAATTTTAATGATACATTGATTGTCCTCTTGGTACTTGAACCAAACAAGCCAAAAGCCAAAGTCCAAACAGCCCAGAAGGCAGAGCTGCTACCAACAGAGCTGTGAAGCAAATCAACTAAAAATAAATTAGGAATCCCGTCATAAAAATGATTGCTTTATGACATGATTCCCAGTTTATTTTGGGACGAATTATGATCGGTTCATATAGCCGCGACCCCAACTCGACCTCCTCCTTTAACCTAATTCCACGATCAACCCTCACAGATGGGTGCTTACATTGACGCTTTTATGATATAAACACGGCACGTGGCCCACTCCCGTAACCCGACGGTTGCATCTGGCACAACGACTGTGTATTTACCTACATACGCTCTAGATATATTACGTATCATAAATATAACAAGGATTGTTTCAAAAATTTGAAATTTGACTTCCGAACTCAGGCGAACCAAATGTTTATAAAGAGACCTGTTAACGTTAGAGGTATGCAGTTTTTGGTGTTGCCATGTTTGGAACGTTGACTCCCACGCTGTTGGCACTCCGAACGAGTTCGGTGCATTCGCCTTGTTCTAAAATAACACGAGATACCCGCTCTTAATACTTAGTTTCTCAGAAATCCGGAGCACGACCTGTATTCGAAACAGAATCGAATACTTCAACGTTTAGGGTGCTCCATCAAGCAACAACATTAATCCTTTTGAATATATACTCTTTGAAATATACTATATGTTTGACCTTTTTATATCCAGGTAAGGACGGCTTAGTTAGCCTTATGAACGCAAAGTGCTGCATATAATGTAAATATTTCTATGGAAAAATGAAAGTAAAACGACTGACAGTTTTTCTTTACCTGCTCAGAGGCCGGTAGGGTCGATTTGCTTTATAAAACAACTCATTGGTATTTCCCCGAGAGCAGTTAGGTTAAAAGATAAATCCTTCCCGCTTATGAGGATAATGTTGAGGGAAGATTGTTGACAAATTTGTTAACACAGCCGCATTGGAATTCATGAATTCCAATAACTTAATACTCGCTAATTTATCACAGAATTGTAAGGAAAACGATGTTTTGGATGAATAAGCTATACAGTACGTTTTTGTCACACGAAAAAAATGTGGATATCAAAATGTCGCCTTTAGAAATGATTGTTTCTGAAAGAATTGTAATACGGGGGTATCGGCAGTAGGCCGTGGCGCGAGTGAGTCGGTGAGTCCCAAATATTTACGATCGGTCGTTTGTACCGGAACCATCGACCAACTCGCATTTTTTCCGGCGGCGGCGGGCGCGATCAACTTTCATTCAGTTTCTGAATGTTGTTGCTATGCGGATGCTGGCCTCACTTTGCCGGTGCGCTGTCATTAAAACCAAACGCTCGTGCAAGGCACTTATGTAGATGATATCGTGCTCTTTGGAAAGTAGTCACTTAGGAAGTTTTGAGTCGACTCGATTTCATGTTACTGATACGTTTATCCGATTCTCTAGTTAATTTTGGGACAGAAGAACATTCTACTTGGAAAATGTAGCGTAACAAACGGCCCTAATAAAAATAAAATATGGGAAACTCGACATTAAGTCTAATACTGAGAATTCAGTAAAATACTCCTCAGGATAGAGGCCATAAGGCTGTTTGGAATTCAAACATTTTTACAGATTTTCACGAATTTCCAGTGATGTCGGAAAGGCAAGCAAATTATCAGTCGCGATATTCGAACTAGACATTGTAAAAGAAACGCGATGACGAAAATCTTGAGTCGCTGTTTTATACTATGACTCTGCTATAAACTATTGGATCAGATCGTGAAGGATAATCTAGATCAGTGGTGCATTAAATTAAACGCAGTTTACAGAAGATGAAGACCGACATCCGTGCTGTACCTACAGGCAACACGTCTGTGGGAGCGGTGCGGCCCGCAAGCCAGCCGGCACCGGCACCGGCCGGTGAATGGTCACCTTTCACCGGCACACAGTCTAGACGACTTCGTTACGTCTCGTGAATGAATTTCACATAGGAATGCGGAACACGGATTTATATGCCCCTCCCGTCGAAATTTTGACGACATTTAGCGCGGTGAAATTGCTCTGAATAATTCAGAAAATTCTCGAATTGTATTCGTATAAATAAAAGTGTCTGTTTGTATTGTCAAAATAGCAGCTTTTTACTAAACGCATATGGAAGTATTCACGGTAGGTATAAATAGTATTTTATGTTTGTTTCAAATTTCCGAAACGGCGCGACCGATTTTGACGGGACTTTCACTTGAAGATGTTATAAGGAATAACTTAGGCTGCTTTTGTCTATACATATAATAAAACAGTACAAACCGAGAGGTGAAATAGGGGTGCCTGATAATTAAAAAAATAAAATATTACTTATTACATTTTTAACTTAGACTTGTCTCACAGCTCAGTAGTAGGTAATCTACCTTCTGCGCTGTTGTGGGTTCGATTCCCACCCAGAACAAACAGATGTTTGTTATGTGTCTGGGTGTTAGTATATTATATGTATGTGATTACAAAATAAGTATGTAAGTATTAGTTGTGTGAGTCCCAGCGTAAAAATTACTCTTAGTGTGGCGCTGGATGGCGCTGTGTAAATGTCAAATAACAAAATAAAAATCCATTTTTTTTTAAGTAATATTGAATTTGTTACTCTTGATTAAAAACCGTGATTAACATACATAAATATCGTTCAGTAACTGATTCAAGTTGCTTGCTATACGGGAACAATGCTTGCTCGGTAATTTGAGTGACTTCACTGCCCTATGTAAATTGAAAGTGTTTATCAAAGCATGGCCCACAAGACCAAGTTCCTAACGTTGGCTTCATAACAGAAATTTAATTTCTACGATTCCCATACTGAAACGTTTCCTCGCTCGGCAGCCATTATAACGCATTTTAATCATCGCTCATAAATTGAATTAGCAATTCTAATAAATGAATTAAAAGTTTCGTACAACTCGCTTCCAACCTCAAAACACCTTACATATACTTACTTGAAAATAAAGGATCTCGGCCCAAGCCGAACACAGACCACTGACCGGTAATGTTATTCCCATGACGTGTATGTACTTGATGATAAGTAACAACATTGCTATTTATTCACGAACAGGCATACCGAGGTGTGAGTTGTCAGCCCTAAAGCGCCCCACGGTGTCAATGACCGACCGCCAAGGTTTTTGTGACTCCAACTGTGCTGTTATTTTAATAATTGAATGACTATTATGGAAAGCAAGGCTTAACGGTATCCGTACGAATTGAACACATGACGATCCAAAGCGAAATTGTATGATCGTCTAGTCATCTCGGTTTGACGATGTGACTAACCTCGTTTGAAAGTTGTTTGAGACGGCTTAATAATCTCGAGCGGCCGCCGTCATATTTGTTACTTATCTGGTCTGTTTCGGACAATCTGCATGTATTATGGCGAGTAGGCAGTTTACGTTCGGTAATTTTTCCAACCTTCAGACTGGCAGTGTTCGTTGCCCTTAACAGACTTCCTGTTTGAGACCGCTCAAGAACAAAGTTGGTGTCTTTAATGGATATCCGTAAGTGCCTAACTTCGGGGGCCGGTAGCGCGGTATCATAATTTTATGGGCGTTTATTGTATAACAAGTTTACAAATTCGCCAAAATCTGTTCTTGACAAATTGTGCAACCACAACCAATTAAAATAAACTTGGATCTTACAATCCAATATTTTTTCTGTTCACTGATGGGGTCAATAGCGGTTACTGTAGCTAATTTATACAATTAAATTCATCATGAGCCGCTTCTCCACTGCTTGACAGTTTTTATGGTGATCCGCAAATAAAGATGTTGACACATTTCTGATTAAATAACTACTAATCTTACTAATGATGTTTTCGAGCGGCAGAAACGAAGGGATAAGAGATGAATAAAAGTGTGATGCAGGGTGGTCAGATGTGGTCCAACCCTAAGAATTTGTATAAAAGGTGAAACACTCGAGACAACATTAATCTTAAGCGTCCCTTTAGACCCGCCACAGCTCTCGAGTCATTCGTGTCATCGATCAACATTCGCAAAAACAGGTTCTGAAACCGACGCTGTGATGGAAACAATCTGACCTCCAACTTGGTAGCTCGATCTATTATTATGTATGACTAATAATCCAAGCTCAGTTCTGGCTAGTCTGTCGGTGGTGCCCCAACCCCATCGGGCCTCAGTCGATGACCGGCCGGCGGTTTTGCACATGGACCCGCTACGCCCGGCCCGCTTGCACAATCTAAAGCGACACACTTACACGGGTGCCATTTTGATTTTTCGTGACGTACTCGACGGCTTTCTTGATACGCCTACCCTCTAAGAAAGTTTTTTCTGAAATAAATTATGATTATGATTATTCTACTAGCGAGAGTAATTGGACCGTTGGGAGTGCGGCCAGATTAGTTGACATGTTACATGCCAGTCATTAGTCTGGATCATGACTTCGAATTTCTATAGAAAGGAATCCCTTTAGGGGGGTCAGGCTTGACTGTTCTCCTCCATGGAGGGTCAGATGCGGACTGAATGGGCGCCGAACCTAGCATATGTACGCGTGATCTTTTACACATATTTTACGAATCGATTTCTATATACCTATATACCATTTTTAAAATGATTGAATGTTAATAAGTAACATATTTGTCTAATTCTTGTCACTTGGCTACCTATGTATAAGAAAAGTACCTATATACCTACAATTTCCTGCAAGGACTTACTATACATTCGATCCTGATAATAGTTTTCTTAGTTCTAGTAACTTGTGCAGATTTTTAGCACATTGTCTGTGTTACTAATTTACGATTATTTTGATGAACCCCCAAGATACTAAAACCTCTGTCGGTATCCATACTTATATAGACCTGACATTGATGCGGGTATGAAACAAGATCAAAAAACCCTGGGGTCAAGAAATTATAATGATGAATATGATGATAATGCAACGGGCGCGAGGAATGTTTTAGTTTTTTTTTGCGCCTCTATTTCTAAACAAGCTAGGCAACAGCAAATGGTTGGTCGCCACTGCGCGCGAAATGGACACTAGTAATAATTCACCAGCTAAATAAAACTTGCGAGAACATCCACTGTTACTATTTTAAAATTGCTCCGACTATATACAAATCAATCTTCTCTTTGATTTAGTTGCTGCACCGAACGGACTTGTTGGTAATTTCGTTGGTATAACATTTCTCCTGGCTGGCGGATTATTAATGATTGATTTCCTGGAAGAAAGTATTAGCTGACTTATTACTGTTCTTTTTATGTGATTTAAGTGACGGACGAGCTGACGGACCACCTGATATTAAGTGATATTAATAGATAACAGCATTACTCTCTCGCTAGACTCAAGTCGCATTGCGTTGCGTCCATCACTCCGAAACGGGGATGTTACATATCATGCGCCTGCAATTTCACCAGCACCCACTCCCTTCCACCGGAACACAGCAATACGAATGAATCACTGCTTAGAGGCAAATTGTCAGTCATGGTGACAGTACTTCTCCGGGTGAACTTAGCACAAGTTCTACTGCGACTTTAGGTTGCTGCTTTCGCACCATCCGGGGGACACGTGGAGGGATTCATAGGGTAATCACCTACGAACACAAGCAACGTGATCCCCAAAAAAATGACGGCGATAAGCTACCATTGGTCCCGTTACATTTACACGATATCCTAACTCATATGGTGATCAGTGGACCATTGTGGTTATACCTACCCCGTCGGCGTTCAAGACGTGAATATATGTAGTATGTAGTTGCTGTGCGGAATAAAGGATAGTTCACTTAAGGTATTGAAGAAAATGCCGCTGTTATCATGCTGTTTTTTATGACTTGTGACTGTGTGATGCTTTACTGGACTGATGTCGGAAATTAATCGAAGTGCTATTAATTAATTTTCAATTACTTAACACACTTGTCTACAGTTTTATTGTTTATGTGATGGATCGTGTGAGATATAGTTGTATAACTTCAGTGTACCCGCCAAATTATCTAATTGTTTTGGGTATAATTTACTTCTGTTAAGTATAAGAAATATAATAGAAGTAAATTAGCACTAGACATTCCACAATCGCTGTTTTTTGAATAAAATATCAGTCTAGACTTGTGCGAACCCCACAGAAATAATTATCTACTGGACTTTTGAGCTGTTAAGGTTAACCTTGAATATTTTTTATTGAACTCATAAATAACCAAATCCTCGTGCAAATGATAATGATAACCGACACAATGATTTTCCTGCAGTGACGTCGCCAAATCGCATAAACAAAGACAAACATCGAAACCATAGCGCAGTTTTGATATCATGCGTCTCTCGGTCGGCGTTTTGATAGAAAGAGAGGAACGGAAGCGTTTGGGCAAAGCGTTGCCGCTATTGGGCCGGTGGCGGTGTCGTGATAACGGCGCGAGCGCGCGCGCGCGGGTTTTTCGCGCACGTTTCGCCCCCGCGCCGAGCCTCGGGTGAACGGCCAGACAGACAGGCGGGCGGCCGTTAAACCTGCCGGCTCCGTGTTGGGTCCGCGGTGGCCTCTCCGCATCAGATTGTAACACGTGGATGTCGCCTCCGAATCCTCTGTCGTCTTCACCGGGATATTACCACCATTTAGACGCCGCGCCGTAACGTTTACTGAGGGAATATGAGTGTCATTGAAGGCTTCGGCGGATCACTAGGTATCCTAGGCTGTTTGTAAAATCCTGCAACAGGGCTTGAAACGAGTTGATCAGACCTTTTGTTTTTGTCCGTGGAATGTAACAATGTTACTTCACTTTTTTATACTGGTTATTTAGATATTTGTTCCGATAGCTCTTTCATGACTTTTAGAAACTTACTGTGGTTATAAAATCTGTGGGTAATGTAATTTTTTTAACTTTAATGGGCTGGAATTTAATCTATTTAGAATTCTTCGACAGATCGTTTCGAATTTTTTTATTTTAATGCTAATAGAGTCCATACTTATACTTACTATAAATAAACAGTGGGTTGTAGATAACTTCAATTCACTGTAACGTTGTTAATGTTAAACTATCATTAAACACTTCCCGTATGGATGCTAATGTAATAAAAGAAAAAATAGTCGATGACAATTGCCTTGCCGTGATTTGCTCGCATGGCGACGTGAATATGTGATCATATCATAAAATAATAATTACACCTCGTACCAACCTTAGAAGGATAACGGACCTTGTTCACATACTTGCGCTTGTTATCATAATATAGGCCATAATTCTATGGGCCGGTTGTTTTTGGGCCAAGGTAATGCAAATGGGAGCCGTCACCATCCTCCCGTTAATGCGCCGTTCCCGCCGATGCATTATTCTTCTGCCTAAGTGCTTGATAGAATACCCGCTGAATAATTCACTAGCCGAAGACGGACTAATAAAAGCGTGCTCGACAAGACTGCGGTCTATATGTAAAGGGATGTGATCTATTCGGGAATAATATGGTGGGTGTTGACGGTGCGGCGCGGCGCCGTCCACACCTGGCGAGCGTTCATTCGCTTGCTGGATCGCAGATCAGACGTTCGACAAGCGTCGTTTGTTCCCCTCATGTTTGCAGCGTTCGCAAGGTACGGCGCGGCGGAACTGGGGTTGCACAGGTGGGATGGAGAGAACGTCTGCGTCGATGCTTTTTCATTCTTTGTTTGCGTCGGGGATTTGCATACAATCGGAGAAATTGCGCGGCTGGCGGCCGGGGAAAAAAGGAATTCGTGTATGTCTTATGCATGTGACTGTTCGAGGTCCTTCGCTTTTTCCCCGTAATACTTTCCATGTTGTATTTTTATTTTATCTCGACCGAACACCGACACGTGACATCGGGATTTTTTTAGAACGAACGTAGTAGCATTGGATGTTACGTTCAGGATTTTTTTGGCTGGATTTATGTTCAAGGGATTCGTCGTTTAGCTAATAATTTGAACTGATTACTTAACATATGCAGTGTTTTCAAGTTGACTTTGTGTTATGATATAAGCGACCTTCCATTGTTAATATTTATACTCAAGCAGATAAGCACTTATGAAATGGATAAGTTTCAAAATCGTCTGATAACATAAAAATAGGCACATCTAAGTGTTTTTTCATGGCGAAGGTTTTTTGTTATCCAATTTACCTATGGCAGTCTACATACCTAGACTGGCCAACCCAGGGTATGTAAAACTTTGAACAGAAGTTTTTGTTTGATGAGGCCAGGTATTGTTCGTATCACTTTTGTGAGATACAAATTAATTGGACTACCGTGCCGCTTGATAAGTCATATAGACTGGCCTCTCAGCTTCATTGATAGTAACGCTGCCTTCTGCGCTGTAGGACTTGGGTTCGATTTTCACCCAGGACAAATATTTATGTTTCGATCATTGATGTTTGTTCTGTGTCTGGGTGTTAAGTAATATGTATTACATACTTATATGTATTGTATTTACAATTAGATATCAATTGTCTGGTTCCCATTATACAAACAATGCTTAGCTTACTTTGGGGCAACACAGCGCTATGTGAAATTTTCCACCAATATTATAATATTCTGAGCACATACAATATTTATTTAAGGCACAATAAGATATAAAAATTGGACTAATATTTGTATGCATCGGTAGTATCGAATGTGTTCAAAGAACACGATCAAACATATGACAGGCTACGATAAGCAACGTAGTAAACCTTGGATCGTTCACCGATAGCCTCCGCGATCGGTCAACGAAGAGTTTACCGTCGCGTTTGTCATCTGTTGGAATCACGTGGCGTTCTGTTCGGTTATTACTGGGCAGCGCTGGTTTCGCGCGTTAGTTGTGTGGGGCGAGCCGCTCCGGCGTAGCGTCCTTATCGAGTGCCAGTCTAAGTACGCATCAATAAACAACACCACGTGTATAAACATTGTTTCACAACAATAACAAGTGAGTGACTCGGGCAAGGACGCGCCTTCGACTACGCCGCTCCGCCCGCCGCCGCCGCACGCCGACAGATTGATTGTTTGACATCCAGTCTACTGCGTATCGCGATGCGATCCGCGAACACATTGTCTAATAGGCAAACGTTTGAAAAACATGTCGTCTAACGCAGTGGCTGAGCGCATGCCGCGACGGACGACGCAGGTTAATACTAATCCAATGTGCGCCGAAAATCGCGCTCGGATCCGATAAATTGTTGTGTGAATTTCGTGCAGTGTTGTTAGTGTTGTGAAATGGCATTTAAAATAGGAACTGAAACGGAACGCGGTGAGTTGTAATATCTGGACAGTTAATGCGACAAATAGATCGCTATTACGGATTCTTCGAAGTCCGCGAACGAGAATTGCGCAGTTACAATTTGCTGCCGTCGGCCATACATTTTGCTTTAACTTCCATGTCACGGTTTTTATGCGACCTTGTGCTTAATAGTTCTGAATTAAGGTACTTAAGAGATCCTCGGTGAATTAGGTACTTAAGAGATCCTCGGTGAATTGATTGACGCTTGGTCTAAGCAGCAAATTGATACTGGCAATGATAACCAACCGAAACAGAGACTTAAAACAAATGAAGCAGCTATAGCGTCAGCCTACATCACGTTTTCACAGAAAAACTAGCTTCTACCTGCAGTTTGGTATCAGGGAATATGTAGCTTTCCATATTTTAGTACTTAAAAGAAACATAAGAGAAGTCTTTTAGATTTTAAAAAATTACCCCTTCCTACTAGCCAAAAAAAACTTGCACTATAATGCCTAATACCTAACCTATTTATTTCACCAATGTCTACCAGTGCCCTGTCCACTCTCCATATAATTGGACTCTAGTCTCTCTTAATGTCGATCTACTGTGGCTCAGTGAAACTGTATTAAATATATAATGTGAGAGAATGAAAGTTTATCCGTAAGAATAATCCGCTAATTCAACGGTCAATAAAGCAGATGGGTCGTTGAAACGACATTGAAAATTGCAAGCGCGGTTCGCAACAGCGTCCGCCGGTATCTTGCACCTCCCACGCCAATCTGCCGGGCTAGTCGCATTCCTCGCGTGCCGCGGCTCGGCGCTGGCCGGTTCCGAATGGCTCGGCGCGGGCGTGACGTAGGACGCGTACATCGGCCCCGTCGGAGCCTTCTCATTCTCACATTCCGTGTGTAATATACACCAAGATGAATTATTTTGCGAAATACACTCGCTTGGAAACATAATGATGATTATTGAAGACTATAACATCCTATGGGAACACTGCACTTTTCCGGGATCAAAGAAATCTATGTGTTTTTCCAGGATATAAGCGATCCTGGTACCAAATTTTATTCAAATCTGTTGTCGTTTGAGCGTAATGCGTGCACAAAGAGACTATTTTTTATTTACCTTACGTATCACATATTATTTACAAAAAATTTTAAGGTACAAACGGGGTCATGTCTACGATTATTATTTTTAAAATCAAAGAAGACTAGAATTGTGGGGTAGTGTTATAATCACATGGTTTATAAGATGATAAGTTCCCCATAAAATCAGTGACTTATTGACCTACATATCTAACGTTATCAACTGAGAGCCTTGGCTGCTAAACTGTAGATGTCATGGTATTGTGAGACAACCAAATCATAGTACATAGTAATTAATGAAACCTACACTTACCGCGTTTGTTTTTTCCACCGTGAAAGTTCATCGTCCTCTAAACCATAACAGAGTATACGATAACACTGTTGCTGGTATCGAATGAACTGGGGAATATTGCGTACTGAAATGGCGGCATGAATCTGCATTTAGTTGGAGCCAGTTGTGCACATGCAGACTTCAGCACTATCTCTATCTATCGTGTGGTTACTGCGCATCGGCATCACATTTATTATTGTACAGTTGATCGTCACTGTTCGCCCGTAGATTGCGTTGTAGTGGATGCGCGGCCGTGTGGCTTTCTGCGCGTAACGCCGCGCCGCATTGTCATGTGTTTTGGTGCATCAGGTCGTTTTACGAGATATTCAGTATTTGAGACACAATTTGCTATTTAACGTTGACTGGCCTCGTAGCTCAGTTGGTAGTAACCCTGCCTTCTGCGCTGTAGGTCGTGAGTTCGATTCCCACCCAGGACAAACATTTGTGTGACGAACATTGGTGTTTGTTCTGTGTCAGAGTGTTGATATGTATTATCTGTATGTATTTACAAAAAATTTTTTTTATGTATTATATCAATTGTCTGGTTCCCATGATACAAGCTATTAATTAGCTTACTTTGGGGCTAGATGGCGCTGTGTGAAATGTCCGCCAATATTTTATATTATATATTTATCTGATTAACAGATCATTTTTTAGAGTATGGATACAAAATTTTGCAAAAAACATTAAATAGGTATACGATCCTATTCATAATGAAGCCAGGGTTTTATTTAATTAATTCGCTTTGCTCTAAACAACTACTTAAACGTAGTAAACGTTAGTAAGACGTAGATACATCGGATTAAGTTCGTTAGCGTTTTATATCGCTCATCATTAATTAATTATTCATTGTGAAATGAGATAGCGTTGCGGTAAAATTTTATTTATACACCCGTGTTAATTCAGTCTTCGCTTCTGATATACGTATATGCGAGTTTCATTTGTACATTATATAAAGAAAGAAAGAAAAACATTTAATTGACATGCCCAAAAAATACTGAAAACAATTAACAAAAATATACATAGGTATGTTTTATTTTTAAATGATACACAGTGGACAATGACCATTGTAGTTTTGCATTGACACTAAGGACAGAGATAAAGCTTGTAATTTCAGAAACTCGGTAAAATGTTTTGTGGTAAACAAATATCAAGATAAAAGTCAAGTAATGGTTTTTTATGTGACTATGTTAAGGAACGAGCAGATAACCCTCCCAGTACCTCTGCCCATAATAAAGCAATACGACTTGGGTCCTCCCGTAATTTACTAGAATACCAAGTCACACCGTATGCGCCCGTAAGTGTAATTGAAAGGTGTTGTATTTGTAAAAGGCATTGCAAGAAATCGATGTTAATTCCACAATCACGTAGTTATCCTTGTAAGTGGAATGTGTAATGAGTACTTTACCCCGGACGTAAGAGAAAAGGCAAATTCCTCACGTTTGTTTCATCTTTGCGGAACTAGCAACTACTGTAATGCTAAAAGGCGGATGCGGCCTGATTCCAATCGCGGCGTGCGATGCCCGTCTTTGTACCTTTCATCTGTGCCCTGTGCGACCGGATGATTATGATTTTACCACGGTGACCGTGGTGGTCTAGTTGTACTGACCCTGAGTTTCAATCCGGAGGTCGCTGGTTCAAATCCCGACGTGCACCTATGAGTTTTTCCTTTGAAAGATACATGTGTGCAATACCACGTTCGCAAAACGGTGAAGGAAAACATCGTGAGGAAACCGACACCTTCACTGTTTTGAGAACGTGGTATTACGCACATACATTTTTCAAGTGAAAAAACTCATTGGTGCACGTAGGGATTCGGACGAGCGACCGAATTGACACTCAGGGTCAGTACCACTGGCCCACCACGCTCTCTGAGTTGTTCCGCTAGAAGAACAATGAACTACGCAGTTGTATGTGAGCATGTATGTACAACATACGCGAATGTGCATATAATATGCACTCACTTATATATTTATGAACTGATAAAGGCCTCGATATTGTCGTTACGTATTTTCGTTTAGTGATTCCACCTGTAAAGTACCGTAGTATTGATATGCGCGGGCAGCGGTACCAAGTTACTTTCGAAGGTCGGATATGGTGATCGAATTAACACTTTGATTGCTAGAGTCGAAACAATTTAAATAGTCAGTGCGTTTAAGTAGTTGTAATTAATCAGTTTATCCGATATCTATACAAGTAAATAAAAGTTGGAGTGTCTGTTTGTAATATTAAAATAACCGCTTTTTACTAAGTGCGTATGGATGTATGCACGGTACATATAACAAAACAATTTTTTTTTTCAATTTTTGTCTGTTTGTTTTTCCGGCTAATGTCTAAAATGGCTGGACCGATTTTAACGGGACTTGCACTGTCAGATAACTGATGTAACAAGGAGTAACTTACGCTACTTTTCCGAGGGGTAAAATAAAGTGCGTGATGAAGCCGAATTCCACGCTGGACGAAGTCGCGGGCAACAGCTAGTTTTTGATAATTTTAATCGTATAACAACTATCCTGGCTGTTGGATAATCAAGGAATTAATTACCGCATGAAGGTTTTATGTGTCCGAGTTATTCGTGAGGATGCAATGGTGGTGACAAGCTCAACACATTATTTCTCCTATGATTTTTTATCTCGGGTCCTAACCCGGTCCTTTAGAAGGCGTTAGTGAAGCCAAATCCAACGCTAACTACACACGAATTATGTATCGTATTACAATTTTAATTGACCAGAACAAAAAAGTTTCTGTTAAAATAATTTACCTATTAATTTTCTGCATGAATACTGTTATCGTAAATATTTTCTTGTTGCTTTAAATGTTCCCAAATATGAGTCCCAAGGTATAAGATTAGTTGCAGTGAAGACTTGCGAGACGTTCAACAAACTTTCGCCGGGTTAAAGTAGCTATGAGCCTCGAACGTTGGGTGTTTTATATGAAATGTCACTTCGTACCAGACTGTACATAAATAAGAATGAATTAACTCGTCTGCGACCTCCGCTCTGAACACGTTACAGTTTACATTCACACCTAGAAATTATATAAAATTAGCGATTAAACTTACCGATTGTGAGGTCGTGGGAATGCAAAAATTTCTATAAAAAAATTATCCTGTATGTTTTTTTATAGATAAATTATTACAAAGAATCTTCACACGCACTGGAAGAGTTAAAATAAAATAGTTGGACTATATCCGCTAGGACGGAGTTCAGTAGCACTTTTTCGTTTCCATCATTGAAGCATCTTGCTGGTTCTTTTATATTACATAGTCATTGGGTTTACATAATGTGTGCCAAAATTTGAAAATCTAAAGTAAAAAGTATCGAAAAAACAAGTGAACACAACAACATAAACTGTTGGGTTAAAATAAAAGCAGGTAAGAGGTAGGTAGAGAAATTCTAAACATCCCCGAGAGAGACAGTTTGATGCGAGAACTTCTGTAAACGATACCTTGGGTCTTGTACTACACACCGTGAAACGAGTTCGGATTTTAAGTTTCAAGCAACTTCACGTGTTGAAGTTTTCACAAGGCGTTCCCGGTAAAATTAGAAAACGTGACTTGTGTCCGTGCTCGAATCCGTGTTGATATCATTACAATGAAAATATTGAGATCAGTTCGGTGAAATTTTTCATTACCCAACCAATAGTGTAAAGTAAAACTTCACTAGAATATATTTGTGAAAGATGACTTTTACGTTCGATGCGATAGACAGGCCAGCAATAAAACACAGTCACATGAAGGTAAATTTGGTTTCACTATATAAGTACCTAAATTAACTTAATGCCGCGAAACTACGAAGACTGGTAAGCTAAATGATTCATTCTGTGCGAAACAGTAAGATATTTAAACCATGTGTGGGCGGATCAGGTGTGTAAGCTCGTTCACACGCCAGTTTGAGCCATTATGATGTCATATCGATTGAGATACCGTGCACACGGCACATTGATTTGCATGATTACTATACTTAGAAGTTACACTTCGTAGCGATGATGGCTCAGTTGGTAGTGACGCCGGCTCATGATCTGTAGATCGTGGGTTTGAATTCTACAATGAACTTGTGCTTCCGGTAGAGGAAACCACAGAATGGCGCTGGCTGGCTAGTTACCACTCTCAAGTTGAAATTTTGCCCTCAAATTTGTAACGGTGTGTTCCGGTAGCTTCACTTGAGAGCCAGTTCCCAATCCAGGCAGTGCGTGGTGTTAGTATAGGCTTCATGGTCACTCGGTATCACTCGTTATTTAGGTAAACGCAATGTATATAAAGTTAGGGAAGTAACACTTGGACCTAAAACTTAAACACAACTTTCGATGTCTAGCTTGCTGTTTGATTGTGATATAATATCTTAGCCTATCCCTACATTTCACAATGCGTAGTTTTTTTATCGGTTAACGCTTATGTAGCTGAAATGTACTTACATAGTACTAATAGTTAAGTGCGCCTCAAAGAGGATCCTTTCGTGCACCTGACACATGTCTTAGAATTTCTGATTCAAGGGATTTCGGTTTCCTCGCGATGTTTTCCTTCACCTTTTTGAGAACATTGTATTGCATACATTCACGATTCAATTTTAAGTGAAAAAACTCATTGTGGCACGTCTGGATTTGAAAGAGCGACCTCGGGTTGAATTTTTGGTTTGTACCACTTGGCTGACACTCTCTCTCATACACAAAGGCAGAAAAAAGTTGTGATATTCAGACAATATTTTCCAGTAAATTAAACAAATATCGCACTATATCCTCGAACCAAGTCTCCTTATTTCGCAAGTTATATCGACAGTAGTTAATCGAACAGTAGGGTGATTACACTTAATTGTGGCTCCAATCAAATCCTATCAGTTTCATTGTCAATTGTACGAATTTGACATTAGTTTATTGAAACTGTTTAACATAACTTACATTCATACACATACTACACATTAAGTAAAAGTGATAACCAAAGAAGACCCTAATATCAAATTTATGCATATCAGAAAAGAATTGCAATCGCCTTCTTCGTTACTAAGTTTCTATGTTAAATATATAAGGTGTAAAAAAAAAAAAGTTGCTGCTTAGGATCTAGAACACATTGAGGTCTTCCTAGAATTGTTTTGCCCTTGGCGGTAGGCGCCGCTCGTTCCTTTGAAGTGTATGTTACAATGATGTATATTGTTACAGTGGGCGGTGTCGGCGGCGGCATGTCCGAGCCAGCCGGCGGGGAGAGGCGGCATGTGCCGCTGTACGGGCGGCTGGTTGCCGAGGAGCAGCTCGCCTCGATGAGCGCGCCCTCAGACATACAGGTGAGCGCCGCAGTGCGCAACCCTCGTGCTTTCTGCCGCTACCGTAGCCCCGTCCAGGTAAATGATGCACGAGGCAGTTTGTCGAACCACGATCTGGTGCCGGCCCGGAAACATTGTTAACTGCTTAGCTGATCGAGGAGTTTTGTTGTAACAAATGTTTCCGATAGGATTATCAGACCCTCTTGGCATGCGGCGAGTGGAATAAGATATGTAGAAACGGTAATGCGTTGGGTTTAAACGAGGAGAGATACGTTTTGTCATCTTAGTATATATTAGTAAAAATACATAATTTTACGGCAATACGTTGCATATTAGTTTTTACTACTTGCAGGGTTGCGTTTGACTTGCTGGTAATTCTGCCTTCTGCGCTGTTAGTCGTGCGTTCGATTCCCACCCAGGACAAACATTTGTGTGACGAACATAGGTGTTTGTTTGGAGTCTGGGTGTTATTATGTATTTATTGTACGTATGTGTTAACAAAAATTCTCTATTAACTAATTCACTATGTAGTTGATGGTGGCGCCGCGTGCCCCTGGATTAAGAACTATATCTCAAGTGAGGCTAACTAAACACAGCGTTGTGTGCTTTACGGTTGATTTTTAAACTTGAGATTAGCAGCCAGCTGGCTCTATGTATTTTTGTAACTACGTATTTGCCCAATGTTCATTTTCAAGAAAACGTGGAAACATAAGCTTTCTTTTAACTCATGACCCGCTTGTGCCACACCTATTGTTTTATAAAAGAGCCATTAAACGCTCGTCTAGACTTAACGCGCAAGTAAATAAATTAGTCAGTAGAGTGCCACTAATTACGTTGTACAAGTCAAGTTCTCTTTCATTGAAATACTAGTGACGAAAATACGAAACTGCGATCGTTAGAGACCCTTTCGTCTAGACTGGGTTAATTAATAGGTGTTCTAGAATGTTACAGACATTGTTATCGTCAATAACTTGGGAATATTATACTATTACTGTATTTCATTTTCAACTGTAATGTAAGTAAGCAAGGGAAGGTTTGGATAGTTTGGGCTCTATAATGAATAAATTCTATTTTTCCTTTCTCGATTTCGCGTTTTCAGACTTGTTGACTATAATTAATTATAATTTAGTAATTCAATAAGTCTTCGTTTTTTTTAAATTAATTACTGAGAATAAAGATATTTTATCAAAATATTCCAAGTCTTATTCTCATCCTTGGGAAGACTTCGCGCTTATGTTTAAGAAGAGTTCATGACGGTTTTTTTTTTCTGATTTGGGTAATGGAATGAGCTAACGGCCCACCTAACGTTAAGTAGTAACCGCCGCCCATGGGCAACAGCAATGCGACACAAGTTTTTAAAGCTGTATTGAATAAACATATATATTTTACAAACGGTCTCGTGTATTGATTATTCCTTGTCCTTGTTTGATGTTTTGTTACGTAGTTCCATTTACCGGTAACACCAGCATGTATCGCTTTTTCAAACGCTTGTGTGCTTGTTTCGCTTGAGTTTAATGTTGCTTTTCAACAGCTGAACTATAGTAATCATACGAGTTTGTTACTTACCCAGGCTATGCAGGCCCGAATACCACACCATTTTCGGGAGCCCTCCACGGCTCCGCTAAGGAAACTCAGCGTAGACCTCATCAAAACCTACAAACACATAAACGAGGTAAGTGAAAACTTTTTATTATTCAATTACAACAAAGAGGTTTAACACAAATTCAAATCCATTTCATACAAAAACAGAACACGAGTAAATATTTTTATACGTGTACCTAAATGATAGTTAATAGCACATTTTAATGGTCATAAATACTATTGTGTAACATTCATGCGACCGTCACAGCTATACTTGAAAGCGATTAAATTGTCAGTACTTTCGTAATGACTGTTTACATGTCGTATGCGGAAATTACTCGTCAACCTTTAGTTATTTTTCATTTTACAATGGTAACCGTCATACTCCTAGAGATGGCATAATTTCTAGGTTATGAGGTTTCCTCCCACATGAGGGCTAAGCAGCAGATTATACCACGCCTGGGACACGACCTTTCGTGTGCTCGTTCGTGGGTGGCACATCGCGTAGGTGCACTAGATTTATTGCATCAATAAAACATATGGGATGGTTGATGACCTACTGATATCATTCACTGTGTAAAGATGTGTCCGTCTTGTTTCAATTTTGAGGCGTCGGTCGTTGCGTCACAGTTATTAAAATTATACATACAGATAGAACATACGAGTAGGTGCATTGCCTTTTAAGAATATAAGACGTCCTCCACGCTAATTTGTTCGCGTCAAGTCACATTGTAATAACTAAGACTGAATTAATTAATATAAACAAATATAAAACCACACAAACGCGTTAATTAGTAAAAAAAAACGAAAAATTTGCAAGTCCGCATCGCGCTGTGATAATTAACAAAAGCAAGAAAACACTGCTAGCAATTTAAAACCAAGGTCTTAAAACATGGACGTCAAGGCTGATTTTAAAATAACTTAAAATTCCTTTGTTTGCGAACATTTGTCACCATGTGAGCTTCCTCGCGGGCTTTGCGCTATTTAATCTCGTTACACGCCTCGTGTTATCCTGGTTTTACCCTTACAGGAAAAAAAAAACTGAAACGTTTACCGCTAACCAGGTGCGCAAATGATTCGTAACGCCATCAATGTCTTGTTTACGAGGTTGAACGAGCGAAACTAGAGTTGGCAGCCGGCATGACCTTTATCAGTCACGTGGGCGTGTTAAGTTTTCCCTGCGTAGTTGTCGGTTCTCAGAGCAATAAAACGTCACAGTTTTCCTTGTGTATACATTTTCCGCAAATGGTGTTACACGGGTTTAAGTGGAAAGTTTTTCTTTACTGTGTGGGCTTCTCATTATTGTTTACTGTCAATTTCGTCAGGCATGTTTGTACACCAATAATGATATATTTCTGATATTTGTTTATGTTTGTCAGTAGTCTCCGCCTTCATTTCTCCAAAGATGGCCAAGTTATCTCCGTAAACATGAGTAGAATGATCTTTGCAAACTTTGGATATCATAAACTAATTTATGTTATTTATAAATCAGTGTATGATATAAAAAATATATATGTTTTAAACATTAACAAAAACAGTGCATAAATATTTGTTCTTTATAAAATACTTTGGGATAATATTATTAATAGTAATGTTTATGTCGCGAGACACGTGTGTATCTCCCGGCTGTTTATTTTTAAACACGAGTGCTAGTATGGATATGTAATTATATTTGAGTTTGAAAGGTGGTCATTGCCCTATTTGGTGGTGTGTTTACTTGGCGCCGCGCCAGATCTCAGCTGTGACGCATTATGTATCCAGATCAATTTCTGCGGAATACCCTGTGTGATGTGCTGAACATAAGCGAATGTGTCGTTCTATTATTCATTGTAAAATAACAAAGTATCTGAAGTGTACTGCGTATGTTAATAATCAACATAACTAGAATACTTGAAGGGTTTCAGGAATAGATATAATAGTTTCCTGCTACGTTTAGTTAGACATAGAGTTACTTAGTTGTATTTTAAAATAAAACTATAGTTTTGTTTTGAAATAGTGTTTCTAAATAGTGCCCTCCGATCGAGTTTTCTGTTGAAAGTCACAATTCCAATACATCAGACAATTTGCCAACTATAACAAGTTGGATGAGATGATTCGCCAGCCTCTCTGTAGTGCCCATGAAACATATCTTGAATGTGCATCCGTCTGTCTCGCAGTTAGCCAGGTATCTATCTATTAATATCACATTGCGGTTTCGCTGACCAAACCTATTGGTTTCGAATGACCCAGTTGCATCATGTTTTTGCATTCCGCTGACTGACAATAGATTTGTACATTCTCAAGTGAAACAAACCGCGATATTTGTCAATTTATTGTTAACTAAATTGATTGATATTATAGATAGCCTCGTGTTTGTAACAAAATAATTTCAGATGAAGACTTGTTGCAATAAAATATGCGAACGCGCATTTGTTTTACACGTGAATGTAAAATAACTAGGTATTGGAATGGAATGTGATTGAAATAGGAATTTGATGAGAGTGGATGAAGCAAAAGAGGTATGTCAGGATCGTAGCAAGTGGAAAACTGTGTTATTTGCCTACCTCTCCGGGAAATAGGCGTGATTTTATGTATGTACTAGCTGCGGCCCGCGGTGTTACCCGCGGTGAATAAGTACGAGAACACTGCACTTTTACGGGATCAAAGTAGCCTTTGTGTCAATCCAGGATATAAGCTATCTTGGAACTAATTTCACCCAAATTCATTCAGCCGTTTGAGCGTGAAAGAGTAACAAACTTTCACGTTTATGATATTAGTAGGATGTAGAAGGAAGGACCCGAGGTGGTGAGTCAAACCATTGCACTTTCAATAATCTTGGTTACAAAAGCTGGTCAATATCTTAGTCAGAGTTCACGTTAATGGTAGGTATGAAGCATATGCGACAATGACTAACGTCACGCCTGTAGGCGAATTTCACAATTCGCACGTCGATGCCAATACGATTTGAGTCAAGGAGATACAGCAACAAAATTGAACTTCTAACTGATCTTATCCTCAGCCCAACTCTGGTCTAGACTGTTCGATTGGATGCATCGAGATTCTGCTTACTTGTTCTTTAATTTAGAAAACAATATGTACATAAGTCATTCGCTTTATGAAACTTAAAGATCTCAACGACTGTTTCAAATTTTGTAAGTTTTTGTGATAAAGTTAAGAAATAAGCAGATGGCCCACCTGATGTAAAGTGTGTAAGTGACTTTTTTCGTCCCTACCTAGGTACGACAAGACGTCTGTTACTCTGAAACGTGAAAGTGGAATGTCGCATGTGCCTTCAATTACACTGGCAACCACACCTTTCAAACCGGAACAGAGTAACGCGAATGCGTTTCTGCTTGGCGGTCGAAATGGCTATGTTCGCAGTACTCCCCGGAAGAACTTGGCTTATGTTCTGTTGATACTAAAAATCAATCGATCAACAGCTCCAGTGGAATTTGAGCAAAAACCCGACAGCGCACGTCGCGTCGTCACCGTACCGCGTACCGCGCTTTCGCCCCATCAATATTATCGTGATAATACGACACGAATGGCGGAGCATCAGCTTTTTGAGTTATCTGCTCGCAATTAATTGCGATATCGCTCATTCACAGTAATTTTTAGTTTCACGTGAACATTGTAGTTTTCTTTCTGTCTCGTGCATTGTTTTCGTTTTGAATCAGTCGCTTGCGATTATGATGAATCTGTTTGTTTTTTTTAGGAAATATTTGTTTGAGGTATAACTTTATACGATGTATCACTCGAATGGGGGGTCACGAGTAGCATATTTTGTGGAATCAATCAACGCATATATTCTCTCTCTAGCTCGACTAATCACGTGTACAGGGCTAACAAACAGCGTAATGCAAACGGGCCAACTAAAGTGAGTCAAGGTGAGTGCGCGACGTCATGCTCGCTGTTGCCCTGTTGCCGTGTTGCCACCCGGATTATTGTACGACTAGCTGTTGCCCGCTACTTCGTCCGCGTGGAATTCCGTTTTATTACGCACCCTTATTTTACCACTCGGAAAAGTAGCCTAAGTTACTTCTTGTTACATCGGCTATCTGCCAGTGAAAGTCGCGTCAAAATCGGTCCAGCCATTTCAGAGATTAGCCGAAAAGATATTGCAAATCTCTCGATAGAGAGAACTATTGAGGTGTCGTGTGTTGAGCTGGAGCGGCATATCGTTGTGTGCGTTTACCGACCCCCCGGTGCTGACTTTACAGTATTTGAATCTGTCATGGAGGATATATTAATAAAGACAGTGACTAGTAAAAATGTAATTGTCTGTGGAGATTTTAATGTAGATATGTTGAATGAATCTTCTGTTCTGTCTGGGAGATTACTAAATTTATTTAAGAGCTATAACTTAAACAATATTTTTAGAGAACCTACGAGAGTAACTTTGTCGTCGTCTACCTGTCTAGACAATATATTCTGTAATTGTAATTCCATCAGTAAATCAATAATTATGAACTTAAGCTCAGACCACTATGGCCAGAGTGCTATGTTTGCTTCAAAATTTGTTACGAATCCTAGAGAATTTACATACAGGCCTAACACTGAGAGCCGCATCAAACGGTTCCAGGGTAACATTGAGCTACGAATGACACAATTTCCGTGCATTGAAGACCCGAACGAACTTTTCACCGCCTTGTCAAATATGATAAATAATGAGCATAAAGAGGTATTTAAAATGAAAACATGTAAATTCAGATCGGGAGTTAGTTTCGATGACTGGGCCACATCTGGTATATATAAAAGTAGAAATAAATTATATGAACTGTATGCTGCAAAGCAGTACATGCTGCATGACGATTCTTTCATTTTGATGGTAAAAAATTACTCTAAAATTTTCAAAAATGTCTGTCATGTTGCCAAATCTTTATATTTAAACAATAAAATTAAAAGTTCAAAAAATAAAATTAAAGCGACCTGGAAAATTATAAACAATGAAACAGGTAAATTTAAGACACGGGACAATAAGATTAATTTAATTATTGATGGTAAAACTCTTACAAATGAAACTGATGTTGCTGAGGCATTTAATAGTTATTTCTCTAGCATACCTAAGATAGTTACTCAGTCATTGAAGTCTTCTGTTTGTGGAGCTGGATCTTTATTAGAATCCTGTGTAACAAAAAGTGATGTTATATTCAATTTTAGGTATATAAACACAGCCATAATTTCAAAAACATTTAAATCACTTAATATCAAAAATACCGAAGACCTCTGGGGAATATCCACGAAAGTTCTATGTTCAGTAGTTACTGATATTGCTCCATGTCTAGCTTACATATTTAATAAATGTATTGACGATGGAGTCTTTCCTGAGCTGATGAAGCACAGTAAATTGATTCCTTTATTTAAATCTGGGAATCACAAAGACCCAGCTAATTATAGACCGATATCGGTATTACCAACTTTGAGTAAAATATTTGAAAAAATAATCTTAGAGCAATTATTAACACATTTTAATAGAAATACCTTATTTCATAGTAATCAGTTTGGATTTACCAAAGGTCGGTCCACGATTGATGCTGGTGTAATGCTTTTAAAGCACATCTTTGAAGCTTGGGAGAAATCACAAGATGCAATCGGTGTATTCTGTGATCTTTCCAAAGCTTTTGATTGTGTAGATCACTCTATCTTGATTTGCAAGCTCAAACATTACGGTATCCAAAATAAAGCGATTGACCTTGTACAGTCATATCTATCAAACAGAATCCAAAAAGTTGCCATTGGCGGTGAAAGGTCTACAGGTTCCGCTATTGACATGGGTGTGCCGCAAGGTTCAATACTGGGCCCGTTTTTGTTTCTAGTTTATGTCAACGACCTCCCTTTTTTTGTGAATACTTTGTGTGATATAGTCCTTTTTGCTGATGACACTTCTCTTTTATTTAAAGTTGACAGATATAAAGATAATTACGATAGTGTAAATGCGTCACTATCTAAAGTTTTAGATTGGTTCATATCGAACAATCTTTTACTCAATTCTAACAAAACTAAGTGCATTAAATTCACTTTGCCAAATGTGAAGCAAATGTCGGCTAATATACAAATAAATGGAGAAGTGCTTAATCTTGTTGGTTCCACTGTGTTTTTGGGTTTAACTATAGATGCAAAGCTACAGTGGGGTGATCAAATCGCAGCACTTGCCTCCAGACTTAGTTCAGCCGCATTCGCGGTACGTAGAATAAGACAGCTAACGGATGAAGTTACTGCTAGGTTAGTTTATTTTAGTTACTTTCATAGTGTTATGACATACGGTATCCTGCTTTGGGGGAAAGCAGCAGATATCCATGCCATATTTGTTTTACAAAAGAGAGCTATACGTTCAATTTATAAAATGAAATCAAGGGACTCTCTGAAAGAAAAATTCAAAGAAATAAATGTCCTTACAGTGTCATCACAGTATATATATGAAAATTTATTATATGTTCATAAAAACATATCTAGTTTTGAGAAAAAAAGTGATGTTCATACCAAGAACACTAGAAACAAAAATAAATTAAACATTCCAAGATTCCGATTGCAAAAAGTCAACGGATCTTTTATGGGAAATTGTGTAAACTTTTATAATAAACTTCCTGAACAAGCAACGAAGCTTCCGACCCAAAAATTCAAGTCATACATAAAGAAGGGTCTGGTAAGTAAAGCTTATTACACTGTAAATGATTATATAAATGATAAATCCCCATGGTCTGATGTCGCTCTGCTCAACGACACACAAAACATCCTGTAATAGTATATTATGTAGTCATAAATGTAACATAGACCTAAGTACTCAATTGTTACAAGGATCGTGCTCGCGAAAAGAAAGGAATCCCTCCATTAGGGGTTTCTTGTCTGTTCTTCCCCATGGAGGGTCGGATAGGGTTTGAACAGGCGTCAAACTTATCGATAAGTACGCGTGACCTTATGTTTTGAATATTGACGTTTCCAAGCCATTTCTTTATGAATTCTATGGAAATAAAGTTTTTGACTTTGACTTTGACTTTGAGCCGGAACAGACAGACAGACTGACAAAAATTTTAAAAAATGTTGTTTTGGTATATGTACCGTGTATACATCCATATGCACTTAGTAAAAAGCGGTTATTTTAATATTACAAACAGACACTCCAATTTTATTTGTTTGTATAGATGGCTGACGACGGCGACGCCTGTAGGGCGGGGTGCGGTCTACCCACTCTTGGTAACTAGGCGGGATTCCATCTCGGATTACTTGGATACGAGTCAGATCCACATAATGAAAGTTGACATCAAAGTCAAAAACTTTAATTCCATAGAATTCATAAAAAAATAGCTTGGAAACGTCAATAATATTCAAAACGTAAGGTCACGCGTACTTATCGCTAAGTTTGACGCCTGTTCAAACCCTATCCGTTCCTCCATGGGGAAGAACAGCCAAGAAACTCCTAATGGAGGGCTTCGATCACATCTGTCCTCTGTCATAATATTCAGTGACATCGCATTTTTTGAAACTAATTGAAATCAATTATATCAACACTATTATTGGAAGCAGATATTTAGTTAAAAAAAATCACAGCTGCCGGACGATATGATTATCGTTTCCGTTAATGTGGAGTGCTGAAGACGCGGAAAATACGAGTTCGTCATTTGTATGTACGACTAGCTGTTGCCCGCGACTTCGTCCGCATGGAATTCGGTTTTATCACGCACCCCTATTTTACCCCTCGGAAAAGTAGCCTTAAGTTACTTCTTGTTACATCAGCTATCTCCCAGTGAAAGTCTCGTCAAAATCGATCCAGCCATTTTAGAGATTAGCCGGAACAAACAGACAAAAAAATGTTGTTTTGGTGTGTATCGTGTATACATCCATGCACTTAGTAAAAAGCGGTTATTTTAATATTACAAACAGACAACATTTTATTTATTTGTATAGATAACTCTTTCAAACCTCAGCCGCGCAACTGCATAATGTTTGCATAATTTACAAATATACGTAAAGAATAGAAACTCTTGATTCTCACGTCTCATTATATTTTTATTCCGTTAAACTTATTTATTTATTTATTAATAAACACCAACTAACACACTTTAAAACTTTAAATTGAAAACTAAAATATAAAAGATACTTGCTAAATGTTATTACAATTATAGATGAAGACTCCTTAGTCTAAGCGTAACAGTTAGGTAGTTAAGAACTAAAATTATATTTAGAATAAACTATACAAAATCAAGAGATCAATTTCAACTATTAAATATATACAGATTATGAGAAACTCTAGACGGTTATTATTTTTTGAATTTACAAACGTATCTCTTATATTTCTTACACCTGTAGTCTAATCGGCTTACGGTTGCTGAAGTGTGATGTGCCATTAGGGAATCTTTTGATGAGTATGATACATTTTATATAATAGGACGCTGGCAAATTCCATCTATTCGGTATTTATTTGACACAGTCGGGATTATTTGTTGTATACAATTACTCAACCCAACTTGTTTCGTTTGAAGATAAAATTATATCAGTAACACCATTTCATTCCGGAGTCGACTTCTTTCTACAAGGAACCGCCGTACTTCGTGCGTAATAGACATTCAGAAGTATTATAAGAGGATGCCTTAAAATTCCAGTAAAATAATAGTGACTTTCCCAAAGTATAGAGAAGTTGTTGCCACCAATTCTATAGATCTAGTTCTATAGTTCGTGAACCTATTCGATTGGTTACCCGTTAACCGGCGCGTTAAACTACTTGACAGAGCTATCTCAACACAATGTTTGAACAATGCACCTTTATAGGTCACGTCATTGGCTTAACTTTAAACGTCTATTACCTTGTTGCTCAGGTGGCCCGCATGCGACCTTGTCACAAGTAGACCCCAAAATTGAATGAATATTGAAACATTGACTGAAACGAGTACAAAGAGTCCCGCGTTGTTACTGTATATTTAATCAAAAGACTACCAGTTCGCGAAGAATGTGTTCTTTAAATTAGGCGTTTCAGCTGTAAAGTGTACAATTCCCACTAGACTTAACGAGTTTAAGTAGTAATGTGACATAGATATAGAGAGAGAGGATAAATACTACTTTAACACTTATGGACCCGCCTGCGATTTGGAATCCATGGGTTTTGGTTATATCAAAGCCCATGAAAATATTGTAATAATAAATAATATAAAATTATTGTGAAGTTTTTTTTCCAAAATTGGTATGTTGGGGCGGTTAGTTTTATAATTTTACTTCTGGCTGAACGCCTGTGCACCTGTTTGAATATAGTCGTTTTGTATTAGCGGTGGATGATACATTTTGTCTGTGACATATATGTAGACAAAATGTATAATATGATAAACATTAAAAAAAACCTTATTCCAATGCATAATGCTTTTTTCGGATATCTCTCTCGATAAAATATATAATTTTAATAAAGTTCTACATATAGGAAGAGATAAACCCAAACAGAGATTCACTTAGTGCAGCAAAATTGCATCAAGTTAAAAATAAATCTACCAACAGTAACGTAAGTTAACGGTGTTTACTCGTTAAATGTATGTCACGCCCGTAACCCGTCAGATAATAAAGTGTTTCAAGGAGATCATTAAGTAACTTATGACTTGCGCACAGCAGCGACGCCAATCACTTGACGCTAATTATCATATGCGTAAGTATCGTTTTGCTTTGTCATATCTAACTGGGCTGTGTGATGGGTTGACCGATTTTGACGTAATTTGTACTGGCCATTTTATTAGTCCATTGTAGTCATAAAATACAGCTTCCTGATTTGTGGGGCTCTTATAATTGTAGACCAAATCAGTAATAACACTTAAGACCGGACAAAAAACAAATATAAAATAATTGTATAATAATTATATCCAACAGTATCATTTGCGGTGGTTTATAACTGAAATTGAATTATAATTGTGTGTTTTAATTACCATATGGATAAATACAACCATGTTATTACAGCAAATATGTCCCAGAAATACCGAAATAGCTTTGATCATTAATGTTGCTAGCCGCTTGCTCTGTGATTCGCAAAAGCAAAACGATATGTTTACTTATTTCTTGTATAGAATTACTTACAAAATTTATCTAATACTTTTTGTTTGGATTGCGGAATGTATCTTTCTCCTTACATATATTTATGTATTGGATAGGAGTATGCCATATTGATAACTGAGTTGCTGACTGATGCCATCACTATACGTTACACAAATTTTATTAATTAATATTTAATTTAATATATTAATACTTAATTAATTAATTTCTGGATGATTTTAGCTATACAATATTACCTGTTCGTATTTGCACTTTGAACTTTATCTACTTTACACAGAACTTGCGTGGATGGTATTCCGGTATAGGCAAAACACAGCCCTTTTACACGACTCCTACTCCTAACAGGGAATTATGAGCGTTTCATTTCCTAAAATTGACATTTAAATAACCCCGCTGCTTTTATATAGCCCATGAAATAATATCTTGATTCAATTTCGGTGAAATATAATTTGTCGTGCCCCAATTATATTTTAAGTTTGTTGGCCTTTATGGTTGGTAGAGTTTTATTGAGCTCATTTTGTTGCTTATTTTTACTAGCCTAGGAAAATGTAACAGAAAATAGTTGTTGTACCTAATTATATTGTAACTTTATATACGATAATTTGAAGAATAAAGCGCAGGCTTTTTAGTAATAATTTTAGGCTGTGGTTTAATAATTTCAAATTTATTATTAATAAATGCTTATATATTAACATTCGAACATGTTTCTAATCATAATCATTTACTTTTATCTCATTGCGAATATTGGAGTAAAATCCTAATAAATACATTAAGATATCATTTATTAATTCACAGCTAGACACTATTTTATTTTATTTAGTTACGTTTTCTAAGTTGTGACGAGACAAGCCTCCCGACTATTTTACAAGGGATGCAGCCGTACTTCTATTTATGTCTTTTCCTGTAAGTCTGCGACTTTAAAACAATTGGTGTCCAGCTCCGGTCGCAACGTAAAGCGACGCGACGCGGCCCGTACCGTAATCGCGTTTGTACGGTTACCGGTAATTAGCCACCGGCACTGCGGCCTGTGCTCTTGTCACTATCCATTATGTTGCCATTGACCAATAATTTACTTATTGAAACGCCACCTTCAGATGTTATTCTATTGTTTACCTCTGTTTTAGATAGATAGATAAACTCTTTATTGCACACCAAAAACAAATAATAATAATATAAAAGATAATTACCACTATATTAAAAATGGACACAACGAGTGGCATTATCCACTAAGAGTGATCTCTTCCATGCAACCTTCGGATGGATAGGACAGTTAACAAACATTAGATTACACCTAATGAAACTATGTTGAAAAGTATATAATATTTCCTGTTTTATATTACTATTTAAGCCTTACGTATTTTTCCCCAGTCTCTCGCAATACTTGCCCGTATTTTAACCTTAGTGATCATCGTATCATTAATTAAAGTGATTAAGTAAACATGTTCCTTGTATAATTTACGACACCACATTACGACTGTCGGGTCCACGCAGGGGAGTGGGCAAAGTTTTAATAGTGTTGATTTCATGATGATAACTTTGTTGCTAATAAATGTTATCTCGGCGTTTCTCCCTAATAAAATAAGTCTATTTGTGGTTTTGTAAATAAATAATGAAACCCGGGTGGTAAACAGAGCCATCCTCGTTTAGTGCCCCTACAGTGAGCGTTAATCTCGTTTTTCGCAATTAGTTGGCGTTTGCCTCTATTGCCTCACCCTCGGCAGTGCTGTTCATTTTTAACTTTTTCTTTAAACCTAGAGTTTTTTCGTGTCGGCCAAAACATGACTACATGTACCAAATGTTTTATTTTTCTACTTAAATGTCACTGAGTAACAAGTATCGTGGGAGCATTTATTAAGGCACTTTGTTTTTATTCACAGACCCCTTTTGCACATTGCTGTGATGCGAACATGCCGGTTATTATTCGTGGTGTGGTTTTCTATCGTTGAGCAAGCGAACTCATGTGGAAACTACAACTAAAATAAATCGTCAGGTTCGTCGAACTATTGTAAAACGCGAGGTGCGGGTCACCTTCGGGTCGCAGATGTCACCTTGTTACCGAAACTTGATCGGGCGGGCGACAGTTATCGCGTGTTACTTACCGACTCTCGTTCATCATTGTTCCTACGTTTAGTTTTAACCGCGTTTCTCGCCTGCTCGACTGGGACACTGTTGCAACGCTATTTTAAATTTGTTGTCTGTGTAACTTTCGTTACCACTGGCGACGTCATATTCAATTAGTGAATCCTTCAGTGGAAGTAGGTGATTAACGTTTCTTGTGTGTTCATTCTCACAGTCTGTTGCGGTGCATGCAAGGCCGTGTACCCGGCGACGAATGAGTCAGCTGATGCCCCTCACTGATTCACGGATCCGTCCGAACCGCACCTTGTATTGTTTAACAGCTGAGCTGTGTACCTGCTGTATTCGATTCGTATATACAACCGTGAATCCCACGCGAGGATTTCTTATTTTTCGCAAGAGGAAAATTAATTATGCATCATGTGATTTAACTCTGATAATACCAAAGTTTAACTAATTAGTTACCACGTACAGATATAAATGATTGTTTTGTTGTCTCGCACTGGTCAGGTATGTGTCGAATTAACACGAATATAGGTTTGACCTAGCTAATATAATCGCGTGGGATTACGGATGCTGTCACACGGGCTTACCCGACCGGAAAAAATATTTAATTCAGGAGGTGAAAAGTAAGATATGGTTGTTAAAATTGTAAATTGAACCTATTTTTAAGTTCAGAATAGTATCAGATTGTGGTTTCAAATATTTTCCGAGAATAATGGACAAACTTCGATTGGTGAGGGAATATGAGACTCCCTTGGATGAATGCGTTTCCATATCTCGCTCAAATGAACCCTTCAAGCCCATTATAATTTACGTTAAGTAACAAACAATAAAAGATAATAACTACAAACAGAAGATTACGTTGTCATAAACCTTACTTGAAAAGTGCAACATTTGTTAACGCTACTCTCGAACTTCGCAAAAAGTTCAAGCGCTATTTCTGTAATTCACAAACTACCTTTTCTAAGTTTTATATTTACTAATTCTGATTTACCAACTACCCGAATATGGTAAACACTTACAATAGAATAAAATTAAAAAATAATATGTTCTTGATAGCTTGATCCGCATATCGAACAGCGACGCATAATAGCCATCCGTCATTTTCCTATGAGTTCTAAGCAATGTTATCCGTATAACGACTATGCGATTAAAAATCCCGTCCCCCATGGACATAGGGGCCAACCATCTTTAGGAATTGGTTTCAGTCTATTTTGTAAATATTATATACTTCTAACTTCAAATTGCTGAAATGTAAATGTTTCATTATTTATAAATTTACTTAGTTTGATATGTGTTTGAGTTATAAGTCCTATTAGCATTCTGTGGAAAGGGAATACCCACTCTGAGTGACGCGTCTGTCTGCAAAGTCTGTTAACAGAAACAATTATAGTTTCCGAGGCCGATTTTTTACTAGGAATCTTTACCTCTTATTGACTACAGCCAAGGTCTTCATCATAATTTGTCTGTCGACACCGTCTGACTCTAATCGTACACTCTGACTCAATAACACCGCAGTAGGTATCCGATAGGACGATTGAGTTACTCGTAAAACTCATTTTTATCCTATTTGTGTTGCCATGTCAAAATGAATATGTGTATTCTGTTGTAGGCGGCAAATACAATAGAATCCAGACAATAGGGAATTTCCATTTTCAAGCTATGACGGCATCATTCAATTATAGAGTTTACTCAAATCGTGTGACTGTTGTTTGTGATAAAAGTAGGCATACGTAAGTTTGACGCGCGCACCGGAGATGTGACGCGGCCGAGACGCAGCCGCCGATAAACACCCACACTCGCATATTCTGTGACGTACAACCTGATAAAATATTTGCTTTTTGGTTATTTGTTGGACGTTACTGGATACGTAATATCATGAGCTAGCATGCGCTAGCGGCTTATGTCCACTGGATACATATAAGCTGTTTCAAATCGTGATTATTATATACTATACAGCACCACGATAACAGAATATGCAATACGTTTCACGAAATTTTCCAAACTTAACTACATACTTTGAAATCATTACATTTTAAATCAGTCGAAAACAATGCAATATTTTCAAAGAGTCTACTAGAATATTTGAAAGGTTTATTATGTTCTTGCTGACCCGACATACCATACCTTACCCCTTGTAAACTTTAAGCACTTTTAATCATATTAAAGTTTTCCCGACTTATCTCTTTTTCCGTGCAATTTTCCCTTTTTTTCTTGCCTTAAAATCGAATTTGAACAATAACGAATATTTATAAAAACTGGCCAAATCGATCCAGTTCTCGTGTGAATACCAACGCACAGCATTTAATATTTATTTATAAAGATTAAATATTGCATTAACATGAACAGGGGCGCTAAGAGTGATTCCATTTGTAACAGCTCACGTATCTACACCATGTCCGATCCAAAGTCAAGTGGTTCACTGAACCGAAAAAATATTACATTTATCCTATCCGTGTAAACATCCGTTTCGATATGAGAGGCACCTTAACACAGCGGTCACATAAAATACCGATAACCATTGGATATTTTGCGGTATGAACATAGACATCATAAAATATGTTTGTTAATTATACACATGAGATTTAACTTAATAAGAGCTTTGTTTATAGGCAACTATTTTGCATACTTATATTGTCCATTTTTTTTTATCTCAAAGAAATAATATTACTTATCTGATGAAAATTGGTCGTTGAGTTCAAATGTTTTTAAGTTTCCATGTAATAGTAACTCACTTGTTCTGTGGTTCAATACTGGATAAGTATATAAAATTACATAACATTAGCCATCCATATACTTCTTACATCCATATACGGTAAAGTATTTGTCGATTACTTAATTCTCACTTCGCGCGATACCGTGATAAGTATTTTTAATAGTTTCAGTCAATTAGCGGTTTGTGTCGGGATTCTTGGCATCCGGTTTGCAACGTTCAGCTTTATCAAATGAAGGTCGTTGAATTACTCTCAATCGAAGTAATGCACTTCTCCGATATATCCGGTTCCAAATGAATTTTATATCGCAAATTGCGAATTGTACGAATCGTTTAATCGTTGGTTTGAGTTTAATTTAAAATACTGAATGTGCTCATTAATCTTTAGCTTTTTAGGAGGTGTAACTTGAGCAAGTTATACACCTCTGGCTGGGTAGGTACTGCCACATACTATATTTCTGCCACCAAGCAGTAATTAATTCGCATTACTGTGAACCGGTTTGGAAGGCGTGGTTGCCGGTGAAATCACAGGCACATGACATATTTCACCTTAACGTATCGTTATAATTAACTACGCTGGAAATATGATGATACTTGGGTTTTCCCATATTTAATACGGGAGAACCCAAATATGTTATTTTAGTAATGGGCAGAGGTTACCCCTGGTGGGCCATTTTCTCATTCCGTAACTTATTCGAATTTAAAGAAATTAACTATATATTTGTATTGATGTCTAGACATAGTTGCTAATTGTTTTCTTTTTATTAAACTAACGCAGTCAATGGGCGAGTGCGAACAATGCCACACACAGCCAAACATCCGGTTGGTTATCGCACCAACTTCTATGGAAACACCACGGGGTTAATCTCATGTGAATGGTTACGGACGATTTTGTTGCTTTGTAATGACAACGCATTTCCTGTTGGATTTGTGTTGCAATGTGCTAACTTCAGACATTCTCATAAACTTAGATTATTCTATATACTTCTTTGTGCTACGATAAACATACTAAATATAGCTGAGAAATTTGTAATAGATGTTAGATTCTCGAATCGTCAACAAGGCAATAAGTTTTGTCCTAAAAATATTGAACATCATCTTTTAGAATTAATCTTGCTGTCTTGTTAAAATTGAATGAGATTTTTAATTTTTACTTCGCTTACTCGACATATTTAGGTCTTCTCGCTTATTAACGTTAGAGATTCAGAACGAAGGCTTCGTAGAAAAAAAAATATCATTCAATTTTATTTCTTTTGCATACAAATCAATTGACGTTTGATTTCTGTTTCCGCGTACTTATCATTCAAGCGGCGTGCTTCTGTTGTTTTCCTGCTGGCCGTCTTCGGCGTCGCATAGCTGTTACCAACTCGTTTCTCACTTTGTGCCTACTAAAATTGCTTGTGAGTTGGTTAGGATGATGCGTGGTTGACGTAGTTTGTTGGCAAGCGCGCGTCTGATGAATGGGGCGGTATCATGCGCGTGAGTGGATTGCGCAACGCGGTGCGGCGGCCTCGCGGTGACGCAACGCGCCGTCGGTCGCGTCGCGCCCGCGCTCAAAACCGTTGCCTGGCTGTGCTGGGCTTGTTTGTATGCAAAATAAGTGAACTATCTGTGTCGGCCGGTCGCATATCGGCATGCGCTGCGCTGCGCTTACCGTTTACTTCCCTAGATGTTCATGCGCACTCATATTGGTTGAGACTTCCTCATCGACGAAACTTTCCGATTTATCGACATAAATACTTTTGAAATTTATCGTACTGTTCCTTTTTGATTTTGAGCAGTATAAGGATACTAAGAAGTAACTTGGGGATTTTCTGCATCATATTTTCGCGTAACTATTTAAATTTACCAGACACAGACTTTGAATAACTGTGTATCGGTCGGCACAAGTGTGGCGATTATGAATAGATAGATTGATCCGCGCAGCCGCTGTATCAACTGTAATGTAACGCTACACCACGCTCATAAAATACATTTGTAACGTGATGGAAATAGAAATGAAAGCAACAAACTGAGCTTAAGATAATAAATAAACTGGCGCGACGTGCAATGACATCGCGGAATAATGTTCCTATCATACAATAGTTCAGTGGGTAAGGTAAAAGGATACTTGAGGCGCTGCTCTTAAGTTTATTATTATTTTGCTTCCTATGGTGATATTACATGTGGTATATCCGACAATCCAATGAGTACATAACGGCGAACACATCTGTTCAGATCCATAGTTTGCGGGCTTGCATCCGGGTACAGGTAAATTATTGTCATATATTAATTCAGTAATAAATAAATATTGATGGAGATTTCACACATCGCCATCTAGCCTCAAACTGTGAGGCCAGTCGAGTATATATGAATTTTTACTAATTTATTTATTTTTGATGGTCATAAAACTTACAGCTATGTGCTATTAATATTATTATCAGCTTACTGTTTAATTATTATATGTGCACGTTATTGAATACACCGCACCAGTTTTCTTATTCCTTTTCAAAGAAACCTTGCACAAACGTACGGTGGTATTATCTTAAAAGGATTCTATTATTCTGATTGGGGCACGTAAATCTTATAGTTAAAATTCGGTTCCAATTAATCACTATTACTTAATGTTTTTAAGTGACACTTCTCTAAATAGTATAAAAAACAAAGTCGCTGTTTGCCTCGTGTCTGTTTCGCCGCTTACTTCTACAGTTTTTACTAATAGAAAGAGCAATAAACGAAGAAGGTTTATGTATATAATTTGTAAATATTTTTACAAAATGTCCAAATTATGACTGTTTTGACAAAAACATGTTACTTAATACGTTTTATTAAGCGCACACCTCAATTTCTTTATTGGTGTATTGTACCCGTGGGAAGCCGGGGTGGGTCGCTAGTTGTATAATGCGTCATTATCGAGTGAGAATATTTTCGATTCCGACTAATAATTGGTTACCAAAGGATAGGCATGGTTGGGAACTGATTGTAACTTCACTATTCAAGATCTCAGTTATTACTATGGCGATCGATGTTTCTCTTGTAGGTATCAACGTCCTTGAATCCGCTTTGCGTCCCGTTTGGTAACCGTTGACTGCTAGTAGCGACTAGTAATTTATACCTTAGTTGTCAAGGCAATCTTGTTTTGATTTTAACATTACTGAAATTGTATAAACACCTGATTGTGTAAATTAGTTCTTTGGCTTCTGAAGATGTCCTGTTCCTTGTTTAATCATCCATCGACTTATCGTTCAATTCCTCTGAGACGAACTCTATACCATTTTTATTATAAAAAAAAATGTTGCATACCCATTTTCGAAATACCTTGTGCCACTGGCTCTTTCTAACTAGTGTGGAATGGATTAAAGTGCGTCTAAAAGAGACTCCTTTCTTGCACTAGCTCCACCGAGCTCCAACCATATAACGTGACAAACTCGACACTGGCTCCCAAACCGGGAACCGTGGGACTGAAGCAATCTCCGGCGTTGCCCGCTTTTTATGAATACTGCATTTTCCACCTGTTGGTTTCGCAAATTTTTTGGCAGTTTTATCTCGTGTCGCTTGTTCCGCCGGTTTCGCGCGCTAATCCCGTCCCTCACACGATGATGTAACAACAGTTTTGTTTTATCCGTTTGTGGTACGCCTAAAGGTTTTATTTTTATTTTTATTTTTTTATGTAATACATTTACGGAACGAGCCGACGGCCCACCTGGTGTTAAGTGGTAACCTCGGCCCATAACAGCCGATGCGACTTGGGTCCTCCCATACTAGGTATGACAAGACCAAAGTCGCATCGTATGCGCCCGTAACTGTGAGACGTGAAGGTGGAATGTCTCATGTGCCTGTAATTTCACCGGCAAAAAGGTGCTTGCTCACATGAAATGCCGGGGGCTAGCTTTTACGTTCCAATTATGTTAGTTTCGTCTATTCGAGCCTTTTATTGTTCCCACTGTTGGGATAACGGCCTGCTCCCTTGATCCCGCCCATGTTCCCCGTGGAAGTTCACACCAAATCAACGAATTTGAAAATCTTTTGCTTCGGTAATCAACACTTTGAAACGTTAATTTATAGAAGAATACGTTCGATTCGTTAATAAGTTTTGAGTTACAAGATTACTTTGGTTATTGAATGACTTGATTCGGAGCCTGTTAGATATATAATTTTCCCCTGTTTTGGAAATTATTGTTACGAGTAAAGTGTCTTCATTCACGTTTTTGGTTTTCATTTAGGTACTAACACCTGAATTACTCCTTCACCGTGTTGGCAGACATTTTATCAAACATATGAGTTGTAAACGCTAAGTGAAATCACTTTTGAAACAAAGTCGCATGCCCGCGTTGACGTTAAAACACTTTGTGGCGTTTCATTATGAATTACATGCTTTGGCGAGTTTTACATGACATAAGCTTACTTTTAAACGACGTTCCTAAACAAGTTTCAATATATTTAACTTAGAGAATCAAAAAACTTGACCGCGCTTAAACTAATAAAAATGAGTAAAATCAATTTTATGATGGCAAATTTACCCGATGACCACTTGACCCTAACCCTTCAGAAGGTTTTCAAATTGCTAATATCTTTTTTTTGGGTAGAATGCCTCATTCACTTTCCCACAAAAATGGACTCATTCAGCTCTATGCCTCTGACACTTTTCTTCATAATAGAGGTTATTTTGTTCTGATACATGATAGTAGGTGCTACCAGGAAAAAATAAACTCCAAATTGGCACGCCATAACACAGAATATTGCAAAGGACACCGATGCATTCTTGGAACTGCATTGACGCGGACTGTATAGGACGAGACCGATTCAACTGCTGGGAAATGCCACGCCGATTTGAGATCTTTGCCGCTGCACACTGGAGCCATATTTGATTGTTCGCAGCCCCGATGCAAGGTGGGGCGTTGGCCTGCTGAGAATGTTTGCCGCTGACCTAAGTGCTCAATAATGATCTGTTATACAGTTTATACTACGTATTTTCTTTACTGCTTCTCGATAACGCGAGAAATTGTATTATTCTTTGAGATATAATTTCTTTCAATGCGCCGAAGTATTTTGTTTCTCTTTGATATCAGCGCCTCCGCTCTTACCGCAATTAAAACTGCATCGCGAGCGAACTTCATTATCGGGCTTAATCAGTGCAAAGCAAAACAGTTACATAGAAGAAACACTAATAGATACAAAACAATTATAGCCGGGCTTTTATGAGCTTTCATCAAACTTTAAATCAAGAGAAAGGTATTCAAAGAAAAGTAAGGCGTGTGTGCGCTATTACTTATATGAAATAAAGAGTTGAAAATAGTATTCAAATAATTGTTATTTACCAACAAAATGGGTAAGTGATATATTTTTTGCTTACAGTTTCTTATATTAGCATTCCTATAAAAATGCAATGGATGTAACTAAAAAAAAGTTCCAACCTTATTTCATCAGCGACGAAAGTGGTTTTATTTTTATATTTTGACATTATCACATTATTATTCTTTCGAGATTGATTAAATTCTCGGTAATGCATATATTAAAATAGTGGCATGACTCATTGAACTGTATATAGCAGGAACGTTCAGCGAGCCCCAGTTTGCATTTCTTTTGATGTTTAATTCATTATCTTCAATTTTATTGGTTCAAAGCTGGAAACGTAGGTAGATTAAAGATGTTTCTTACTGTTGGCTGCAGCATTAATTAGCGGTCGGCTGTTTATGTCAGTTACATTCAATGTTTGTTTAAATTCTTAATTCTTAAAAAACGCTGTGATTTTAGTCTGTTTAGAGTTTCAGTTTTTTTTTTACATCAGTTTCGTAACTTCACACATGATAATTGTTGTTTCAAGTAATTTTACATCTCCGACTCTTGGCGGCAGTTACCACTCAACATCAGGTGGGCCGTCAGCTCGTTCCGCCATTCAAATTAGATAAAAAAAAAAAACATAATTTGATCTTTTCATCATATTGGTTTGAGACAGAGGTGACACGTAGCAGTCGTACAAAATTTCCTCCGAAAAACACAGTAACCTTGTCTTGCTATTTCAATAATTCGTACACTTATTATCCATGTCGAACTAAAATCATGTTATAAAAATACCCGATATTATGTATAAATCCATGGACGTACTTCTTATCTTTGTAGAATTTCAATCCTGTGATAAAAATACCCGGATTGTACCTAGAAATGCGTGGGCGTACCGAGAGTAAACAACCTTTAGATGAATATCTATTTATGAACATGAATGAACGTTCTTATACGAATAGCATTACACTGAATATTTACAAAAAATATATTTATAACGTTCTACTTTTTATATGTAGTACTTGTACGTTATAAATATTAAGGTTGTATGTTAATGTGAATACGTAACCAGCTTAACTACGGATTGCTTATATAATTCAAAACCAATTATATGTAATTTAGAATTTAAAACAAACAACATAAATATACAGTTTGCCATACTGAAAGTTTCTGGTTGGCCTCTTGGATTTGAAGATATTATAGTCCTGTTTTGGAAGACGGAACTGTATTGTATTAATCTTGTTTTTTACTTCGTCATTTGTATTTCCGTTAGAAAATTGCATTCTTACCTAATGATTGATTTACAACAAGATTTTTTCTGTGGTTTAATTAGCAACAAAAAGTTGCCGGTCTTAAATTAGCGTTTGGTTTTGAAGCCCCGTTTCACAGCTCTGTATTTCTGGTATAATTAATTCAGACTTGGACTTATATTAGGTGGATTATGTATTCATCTCCAAGACGATTCACGGCTGCGCCAATCGTAACAGAAAGTAAGATTGATGCTGCACAAATACTTTTTCAATCGGATATAAATGACATGTCAGCGAATTCGTACCGCACTGGAAGCGCCTGGAGCCAAGTGCTACACATTTTGCATGTATAGTATACCCAAACGTTCGGCAAGCTTTCATAGATTTGACTTGATTCAGTTAACGGTGATGTGATAGAGAGGACATTGAGACCTGTAAAGGAAGCTGTATAAATTGTCAGGAAGTATATTATGAAAAGCAGTGAAAACAATATATATATAAGTATATATTCTATCTTATTCCAGATTCTTTCAGTGTGGCCTGAATATAAGGTAAAAAACGTTTTTACTGAAAAGTTTGACGAACGTACATGCCATATCCAACTGTGAATTAGGACAAGATCAACATACTTTATTAACAATCGAACAAATAATACTCTTTTATTTAAAAGACTCTTCATTCTTTGCATCTCATAATTATATAAAATTTGTGAATAGAACCAGTCTTTATGATGGAAGATATTTACCACTCTTATTCGAGACTGTATTCCATTCCACAGAATGGATGGGGATGGGGATGATGGGGAAGGGGATGGTTTATTGTGATTCTGCGGAGCGTGCGTCATACCTTGAGGAATCGTGACGTAGTTCAGACTACGCCACGGCTTATACCTACGTAACATTAATACTGGCATTGTTTAGTAATTTGATATTCTATAGTTCAGTACATGCAAAATAAAATTAACAAAAATTTTTTAGACTTCCCAATTCACAGCTGTCGCTACTAGAATCCTTGATGATAAATGCGAAAGTGCGATTGTTGGTTTTATCGCTACATTATTGTGCCTTGGTTAATTCTCGATAAAAAATTGCTATAATTATGTATGTATGTTGTTTCGGGTTTAAATTCTAATCTCACACACACTCGAATTTAATATTGATTTGAATTAATTAAATCTCGGCTTGTAAGTAGGTTGAGGAAAACAAAACTTCGCCGTTCACTACCGGTAGTGGTTTCCGGAAATTTGTTAGAAAAATGAACGGGCTCTGATAATGTTGCGGTTTGACTACCGAGAAATCGACTAGGGGCGGCTTATTAGGGTTCCGTGCTCAATTATCATTATAACATTGATAAAATAACTGTACTAAAACTGTTGACTATAATAATATGTTAAACTACCTAGTAGGTAAGTGGTCAGTGCAAGTTCAAGGAAACCTCATTTATCAAAAATCATTTGGTTTTTATAGTTTCTTACGGCACCAGAAATTTATATTCGGTATAGGATTTGTAGAAACTTTATATACCTATGCCACTCTCGTGATCAAGAGGAATCCAGAGATACCTCAGCCATCAAAATCTATCATTCTTCTCAGTTGTTCATGAACATCGAACATATCCTTAACATTATACACCCGACAATTAAATTAAATTAACCGTCACGGTTTAGTAAAAATAACCTTACATATGTAAACTCTCACTAAAAACTTATCTGATGCCACATTATTCAATAATAAAATAAAATACATTTAAATAATAATCTTATAATTGCTAATTTTTATTTTGTAACCAGTGTGTGATGTTCAGGGTCGATGATTTTGCCGAGTATGATACTTGGTGTAATTTATGTGTTAAAAGATTCCCCTGAAGAAACGCAAGAAATTCGTAGGTCATAGTTTGTCGCCACCGGGTTTAAAGAAAAGCAGCAACATGTTACTAAAATCAATTGCCCGCGACAGTTCCGACGCGCGACTCGAGTTTTCTTTTCAAGTACGATGTAATTGTCATAACGCTTTTTGGTAACGCTCGATTTTCTATTAAATTTTCGTACCTTTAAATAAAATTATTTTTAAGGAGTAAACCAAAAAAATATTAACTTGACCGTCTAACCAAAGTCTAAATTGTACATTGTTCAAATGTATATTACGATTTCATTCTGTTACGCAACATTTGAAAGAGACTGAAATCATTTTCAACGGTGTCTATCTAAAGATAAACATAGATTTTTAAAACGCGATCAGTTTCGCAGCCATTTCTTTAAGAATAGAGAACGGAACCTTTGTATTGTGACTCACACTTAGCTGGATTATTTATGAAGTGGTCGTCCGATGCCGACAATGAGTTATCAGTTCCGATTACTGTTGACATTAACAGCGGTTCACTGTAAAAGTGAATGTTGTTACCCTTTGGAACTTTCCCTATTTATTTAACAGCCGTGCATTAAGCGCATGCCGGTATTGTAAAATCATTTTTGCCATTTTTGTTCTGTTAGTTCGCACAATATGTAGTTGAGAGTTGAGTTAATAATATTTTCAGTTTATTTATTTGTATGTACAGGTATATGTGTGGCAAAAAATTCTCCATAGTTTTATATATCATACCTGTGCAGTGGATGATAATGTTGAAATATTTCATCATCATCATCATCCTTCATTTACTATAGGATACAATTTGACACTTTCTAGAGAGTAGGTAACTAATTCATTCGTGTAATAAAATCGTTACATATGTATTAATAACTTCACAAACAAACTGCACTTTTTTTATATGTTACAGTTACTAAACGAGCCGACGCGACGGCTCATCTGTATTAACTGGTAACCAACCTAGGCCCATAACAACCGATGCGACTTATATTATTATTAATTATCGCAAAATTACACTGAACAAACTGTTTCGAGCTGCCGTTATGTAAACAAATAATTTGACAGGTAGGAAAAATCCGTTGCAACCATCACTGGGAAATTTCGTGACGACAATATGAGAAAGCGACACTATCTTCACACGACACTGACACGTCGCTCGTCGGTGGTCCATTACTCGTGCTGATAAAGTGACAATTAACTATATCAATTATGGCGTATCCATCCTGACATTTGCACTCACAACTTTGTATAAACATAACGATTCATACTCGTGAATATGGTAATTTTGTTACCTTAATTTAGACTTTAACGTTCCACAAAATGTGCCTTCTATTTCTGAACTAAGCGTTAAAAAGTGTTTTATAGAATACAAATGTTTAAAGTTAAATATTATTTGCTACAATACATTGTGAGTTCTCTCTATTTTGTCTTCATATCCAATGATTGTACTCTTCTTAGGGATGTGGGTAGTAGTAAGGTATTGTACCTTATAAGAGTGCAATCTGGCTGATGACCTTTTAACATGTTTCACCTTACTTTCGCGTATCGCCATATTGGTAGATCAAATTGCATATGCTGATAATGATGACGTGATGACGTGATGTAAACGTCATTCTGATAAAGCTCTTATTAACTTGACAACTTTTATTACAATTTCAACTTAACATATTATATAAAAGATTTAATAGAGACTACACGCCAGTAGTTGGGTCACCGAACAAACGAATAAATAAAATAACTTTTTTAAACAAAAAAAAATCTAGATAATTATATTCCAACGAGACATCTTGACCTATCGAACGAACTGGTAGGTAAAACAGTTATGAGAGTGCGCTTACACTGTCCATTTGCATATCTCGGCTATTGACTAGTCTAGACTTTGTTGAAATTAGTGTTCAACGAACCGAGACACGTCTCAATTTACACCGCGGCTAAACTGCTAGTACGATGTATGAGCTATCGGTTTGAGTAAAAGTTTTTGTAAAATTTATTGTTGGGTCAATGACTAACCAATTTTTTTAAGACAATGAGGTAGATTATTTATTGCAGTCATATTATAATTAATGTACAAATCACACAGCTTGTTTTTTTAGTTTACTCGTATTCTTTGTAGAGCATGTTCTGGTTACATCAGATTAACACTATGCATTTATAAGTCACTTATTGCTCTCTTAATATATTATTAACATGATACTACACCCGAGGATACATAATATTAGTCTTGTGCACGTAAGGAGCCTGTTTGAGGCGCACTTTCAACACACTGATTCGAGAGAGCTAGTGACAAGAGTAGTAGTATGCTATATCTTCAGATATAGGTAAAGAAAAGAGTCTTTTTCACTTCTAAGCTTTAGAATTTAACTTTTTTTACCTGGAAGAGGCGCTGTAGGGTTGTGAAACTCGATAATATCAATAATATTTTCTTTCTAAATCAATTTGAAAATTATACCAATACTTCTAGGATAAATGTTCTGCCTATTTACTTAACGATTTATTTTACCTATATCATAGAATGGAGCTATTCATATAATAATATACAAATTTCACTCCAAGTTCGTTTGAAAATGTTATGGTAAAGTATATATTATGCGTGTTGAAAGCCAAAAACGCGACCTTTGCCTGGGTGCTTCCTAATGGAGATTTGACCTTTACACGGTTAGCCTCAAACGATACATTATTAATGCCCCGCTATTATACTGCTTTGCTTGAAAAAACATGCGTATCTGATTGAATACAGTTTGGAAATGTATGGAAAGAAGTATTTCTTTAAGAACCATCTTCGTACGACTGAAGTGAGTCACGTACCTAATTCTTGTTGTAAATTCTGCCAAATTGATTATTAACAAGTATTATGTAGATTTACACTGAAATATGGAGGTTCTTTTTAAGTATTTGAATTCTTAAAAATAGGGCTTTTATTATTTCGCTGTTGGAAAGACAATATTTCTCATGGCTGATTCGACAATCGCTAGCACTATTTACTTCTGTTCCGAATCACCGCATTCAGATTTTAAAGATATAATTGCCGGTGGAATTAATGCCACATGATTCATATCACGTTCCATCTTAAAGAGAAAGGGTTAAGCTCGCTTTAAAAAAATATCGAGCTTTTCCTAAACTATCATACCCAACTTTTCATTATATTTTACCACAGACTTTCGACACAAAACGAACATTGCACTACGTAATAGATTAATTAGGCACGCTATTTAACCACCCTTCAACATCCCACGTTACTTGATATTTTTAGTTAGATGGAAATTCAATACCGCCTCCGACGCGACGCCCTGGTTAACGCGCTTATATTTGAGCTCTTTACTTTTGAACTATGAAAGGAAAAATAAAGGCTTTTTTCCCACCCTGTTTAACTTTGAAAGGAAAAATAAAGCTTTCTTTTCCAACCCTGTTTGTGTATGTTTATAGGCAGGTGTGTCTGTCTCATACATACTGTAATTTGTTCTTGCGACTGTTGTTGTGTTTGTCTGATCCGGTTAGAAGTCGAATCGAAGGTCCTAGTTTCGGTTCCGGGGAAACAGTTTGGGTGGTCATTATAAAATTGCTTCTCCAGGTCTTGGATGTTTGCGAATTGTGTGTGCATACCCCCTGATATACGGTTATTCTTACTGTTTCGAGTGTGTATAAACTATTGTGTTTAGTGTATGTTATGTGTATGCTCTTATAAATAAACGAAATATTGTCTATGTTGCTATAATATACCATGGAACCACACAGGTTCTCTTACGGTAATATTTGTTCTGTGTAATCTTTATATATATGATTCGTACATTATCTTCTACAACTATATCTACAAGTATGTACTTTGAAAATATTTAATTTGATAACGCAACTCCAACGACTTCAAGCATTTTCGTTTTCTATACTCTCAATATTAACAATTGTTTTCTTTTCTTTTCAGGTAAGTTTTCATAATTAGTTTTGAATAGTTGGTGAGTGATAATTACGTAGAATAATACAACATTCCACATACATTGATATTAATTACTGCATATATCCAGATACGTGTGAATACATACGTCTACATTATTGATAGCATTTTATCACATACAGTAAGTTGACAACAAGTTGTTGGTAACGTTTTATCACATATCACAGCGTGATATTGCACATTCCTTTAAGGATAATAACAGGATTACTATCGCGCTGCTCAAACCAATGTCTACTGTTGTCCGTAAGTATCTATATCACACCTTGTTCATTCATCAGCCGTTACATAATTATTTATTTATTCTTTCATAATCATATCATTTATTTGCAGGGATGGTAGGTACATAATTATAAGTGTATTCATTAATATGATCCATACATTCTTACTTCTAGAGCATGCAAATCCTTTGTATAGTTAGTATCCAAATTAGAATTAAATGAATATTATCTACGTCATGTCTCATTTGTCTTCGAGGAAGTCTTTTTTACTTTGTCTTAAATTAGTAACATTTATCAATCTATCAATTTATGTGTGAAAGTCCACTAATATGTATTATTATTTTATTTATGGCTTCCGAAATACAGTTTTTAACTAGTTCGGAAGCCAAAGGCTTCAAATCAATTGATTGTACAATGATGCTAAAACAATAAAGATGATGATTATTATTATTATATTTATAAGGTTTATTGTACATATATCTGCTCAGTATCAAAACACTGTTTCTGATGTGGACGAAAGAGGCTATCTGCCCAAGACACAGGTGGAGATAGTTACATTAATTTAACTACCTAACTTAAAAATATACTCATACTTTAGAATTATGAATTTAACAGATTCAGGCAAACTTAATTCGGAATTGTGCATAAGAATTATGAATGAATAAATATTTAATTTCATTTAATTTGATATTATCCGTCCGCTTTTTCTGTGAATTCTCAGCTCGGGACGTAGAAAGTTGAATTACTACAATACTTACTTGTTTCCATGGACTTGCAATTTAGAAGACACATCGTAGAAAGTGTTGACTGATATTTATACTCTAGTTCAGTAACAGCTACGATTATCCTTTAGTATAAATTTAATTTCCAAGCTTTACGTTACAGAACAAATCCCTATAAATCGTTCAATGCACTTAAATAATCAAAGTTGCGCGCGGCAACTATACGTACTGACGTTTCTGTGAATCACCAGTTTTTATCGGTATCGGCTATCGGCGGCGCCACACCTTGAGGACACCGGACTGGTCTAATCAGTGTGATAGCTGTGACGAAGCGTATATACTGTTTTTTTTCCAGCTAATCAACACTTGACTAATCCTTACTTTTAAATGTTTACAGCCCTTCACAAGATTCTCCGAAAGGTTATTACGCGGTAAATTACCATTGAGGGGCCACACAGAGTTACTTTCAAACAAAACTCACCTTGCGCACGAATCCATACAAAACTCTAGTCAATTTCGTAAAAAAATTTGATTGGCCAACTTTGTGTTCCAACTTTACTCTTTTCATATGACATACGCGCTTGTGTTGCGACAGAGTCTTAGTAACATTTGCATATTATTTAGACGTGCGATACAGTATCATCCGTCACTACTCAGAAATATGTTTGATCTAGTACCAAATTATAATGAAATTCATTCAAGGGTGGATACGTAGTCTGTAACAAAGCTTATGGAAATAGATGCGGCATCATCCTGCATTTGTCCAATGGGGTGATTCATACGCGAGCTCCTGTATCTATTTTAGATCTATTGATCTTTCCACATCGACCTATATCAGATCACAGCCGAACGTTGCACGGCGAGGATATAATTTGCTGAGCCGACATATTCTTTGCGGTGTTCCGAATTCGTAATCACGGTTACGTTTTCATTTAAATCGTCCATAGATTGTAAACGGTTTCCGTATCCCCTACCTATTGTTGGTGTCTGATGATTTTTTGTCTGAGGAATTCGCCATCTAGATCTGTGTTTGGCGCATAAACCGCGTCGAAGTTGGTTGAAGTAGTAACCGGCGCCAAACTTTTGTCATAAGTTCGCGTGATCTACTAGTTTTTAAGTCATTATTATAATTCAATGAAAATCAAGTTTCTTGTTTGTCTAGTCGTTTTCCTTCAACTTTACTAAGCAGTTATGGCGTGCTTTTTAACCTGTCATAACTTTTTCTGGCGGAAGTACTCGAGAACTAGGTTACCGACCAGAGTCTTCAATATTATTATCGATAGTACAATACTTTGAGTTAATTATTTCATTTTCATTTATTCCACCAAAAAGATCATTAAATAAACACAAAAATCATAAAAATACCATTATACGGCAATGTAAACGATGATTCAGCTTAAATTAGATATCTTGGCGCCAAAACGAATCTTATCATTATCAGCGTTGAAAACTAGTTCACGTAATAAGGCCGCGGACGTCAAGGCTTACCAGGTAACAGGTTTATTGGTAAGAAAATATGTGTTGATGATAAATGAAATTTATTGCAATATTATGGTACAGGCGGTTGTTTATATGATAAGAGGGCGACTGTTGCCAGTGTTTACTAGTGTTGTGACGATTTTATCATGATTTTTGCAAGCCAATTCAGGTATTATAGGACAAATTTTTTGTTTGACATAATTTTAACTGAGTATGAGTAAGGTTTCTCTAATTAATTAGGAAAGGATCGCCGGTAATTAAGATACCAATTACTCGATACCTTATACTCTAATATTTAACTAATTGTAGGCAAATACTAACTTCTGATACGTGTCATTTGCACTGATGAACCAGTGTGGTGCAAGAATTAAAAATACACTTATTGAGCATTGGTCATCACTCACTCAATGCGAATACTAATATATACATACACGATGTACGAGAGGAATAGATACGGCGTTCGAAGTCGAAACACCACTCCATAAACTCTCTAAAAATGAAATGCGGCAGAGTTGAAACTATTCTGTTTTAACATTTTTATTAGGTCAAATCCTTGAGCTTGAGCTTTTGGTGAAGGAAAACATCGAAATGTCTGGCTGGCTAGCTAGCGCAACCAAGGTGTTTCGATAGTCTCGTTTCAGAGCCAATTCCCAATCAAATCTCAATCCCGTTGTGTGGCGCCACCTTCGGCTACGTAATCGCTACATCAAGTGAGTTCTCAAACTCAATCCTGTTGGTAATAAAAAATGTTTGTGTCCAATTAAGTTGATATGCTCTACGTGTAGGTAATTCTTATGATATTACCAACCATATAATACTGGGTGGTGTGGTATAAGAAGGAATTCCAGTTCAGCCATTACAAATATAGGGATTAGAAATTAGTCTCGATTATTATATAACTGTACATATAGTTCCAAATCTTTTTTAAACTGTTGTAAAGTAAGTACGCTTGATTGTAACTCAAGTGATTTTACACTCGTATTCGTATTGGAATGGAACAAGAGGCGTTGATAAGTGCAATTTACCTGTTATTATTTAATATTTAAATAATATCAGAAGTAACCTCAGAAAAGCGATTCAAAAATCAAGATTATTTTCCATTTTTCAAAGAACTTTCAGATACGCACAGAACAGATTCCTTCGTTAGTTCAAAGAGCTTGAACTATTTAATCACTTACATATTAAAAAAACCTTAATATAAATTTCACTCTATCTCTCTCTCAGCTTATAACCTGAGCACTGTATCTTTTGTGCGTCTAATCGCCCGGGGGAAATTACATACCGCACAGCAGTAGTGCTAGTTAGAAAATGTTATTAATTTAATTTCTTTATTATAAAACAATGAACGCTTTCAAACGTTCTTTTATTTATTTTATGTATTATAACAACAGTTCTATATTTTAAGTTTATTTATTTATTTTGAAAGCGTGGTGGTCTAGTGGTACTAACCCCGAGTTTCAATCCGGAGGTCGCCGGTTCAAATCCCAACGTGCACCTATGAGTTTTTCGATTAAAGATTTATGTGCACAATACCTCGTTCTCAAAACGGTGAAGGAAAACATCGTCTTGAAACCGACATATATTAGAAGAAAAAATTCGAAGATATGTGTTAAGTGCACGAAAGGAGCCTCTTTGAGGCGCACTTAAAATCCTTTCAGCACACCGGTTCGAGAGAACCGGTGACTCGAATAGAACAGAAGTTAATTTACCCGTCGTTTGCTCAGAAAAACAGCGAAAAATGTTTGTGGGAACGTAGCGCTTTTTAGCTGCTCATTGATATTTCGACTTTTTAAACGTAATCCAAAGATTGCAATTGCCGGCACGCTTGAGGCCGCCGCGGGAAAGAACACAAAAAACATGAAAGAGGGACACCTGTCTACGGAAACAGGTTGTCGGTGCCCGCGCCGTGTGAATGGACATGATGAAGCTTCTCATATTTATGTACCAAACTGGTTCCTACGTGAATGTTTCAATCAACTATCTATTGTTTGGTTTAAGGAATAAACAAGTGACAGATTCATTGTGCCGGTTGTGTTTAGTGTTAACAAGTGTGCCAATGTTTAAGTTGTAATTAGGAAAGTAAATTAAGTAGTAAAATTACTAAAAAAAAAAAGAAAAATTAAGAGATACATCCGTGTAATGGAGACACAATACTTATGAGTTGACTACACGCTTTGAGAATGAAGTATTCTTAATAATTACATTGTAAGCTACATGTAAAGTGGAGTTTTATACTATACAAATCAATAAAATTGGTGTGTCTGTTTGTAATATTAAAATGACCGCTTTTTACTAAGTGTATATGGATACACGGTACATATACCAAAACAACATTATTTACAATTTTTGTCTGTCTGTTTATTCCGGCTAATCTCTGAAATGGCTGGACCGATTTTGACGGGACTTTCACTGGCATATAGCTGATGTAACAAGGAGTAACTTAGGCTACTTTTCCGAAGGGGTAAAATAGGGGTGCGTGATAAAACCTAATTCCACGCGGACGAAGTCGCGGGCAACAGCTAGTATTAATATAATTTCTTAGGATTTGTGCCATTATTGTTATGTTTACATGTATTTCTTCTCCTATCTCAAAATTGGTGAATTACTCACTAATATTATAAAATGTGTGAAATTTTCAACTGACATTTTGAAACGCACTGAAGCAAACACGACAAATACTTAGGTTAAAGTCTCAGAACAAACACAGCGAGCATAATTTATTTCCTTACGATGTCTGGGAGTTGAGTTATGACCGAAACACGTAGTTTGAGTCGTACCGATATTAAAGTTTATTTCAGAGAGAAAAAAAACATAAGGAAAACCTAATCCTGTAGCTTTTAATTTAGTTTGGACCGATATTATTACTGCAAACATTGCTTTAGCGAATTTAAGTTTGATTTTAGATATTCTTTCTACCTTTTACGGAATATCTGATGCTTTGTTCGTGATTAAAGTAATACTGACAACGATTTCACATATTGTTGAGAAACTCAAAATTATGTCCATTGAAAATAATGAATGCATTTCTCTGCTTTGGGTAGTAAAGATTATAAGCCATTGGAGTCGCACGTGCGGCATTGTAGTTTATTTTATATGATAAAGTTACGGACTACAAAGAGCAACACGGCTTGGGCCTTCCCCTACTTAGGTACAAGAACGCCCAAGCCGCATCGTATGCTCCCGTAAATCTTAAGAACTGAAGATGAATATCTCATGTGCCTGTAATTCCACCTTCAGCCACACCTTTCAAACCGAAACACAGTAACGCGTACTGCTTGGTGGCAAGAATGGGTATGGAGGCAGTACTTCCTCCCTGGACGAACTTGACATAAATTCTATGGCTACTAAATGTATTTGTTGAAGACACTTCCTCTGGAGGTCTTATTTCGAAGAACAATATAAACCGCACTTAACCAATTCAGCTAGCTACCTGAAAACTAACAGCAATCTACTGACAAATCAAACTGTCAACTTACCTTATCGTATAGCCGCATAGAAAGACGTCATAAAAAAATATTGACAAGCATAAACGGCCGCCGCAACGGGCAATAAATAAACACGTTTCATGAAGTGCAAGTAAATTGCTTTGCACGTGAACAATGCAAAATACCTATCGGCGGGAATACCCACCGTGGCGCCGCGCCGCCCGCAGTTAGCCCTGCGCTCACAGCCAGGACGGCACGGTAGAGGTTCTGTCTAATTTAACTAAAACTTACCACCCATAATGATCTATATGATACTGTACTTGAAAGTGCCAAACGTCTGTCAGAGCAGGATGCGCAAAGTCGCAGGCTTCCATAGTCTTACAACGATGAAAAGCTTTGCCGATGAGTTGTGTGTGATATCTTCACTTTATAAACCAGGGAGAAAAAATATACTGACTTTTATATCACACCACTAGGATGGATTTTATTACATTTCCCGCTAAAACTACTCTAGCTTAAAGTTTGAACATAAGTAGGTAGAACTTTTGTTTCAGTCAGTTTCTATCAATTTCAATGTCATGTAATTTTATCATGGAAATTAAAAGAAACTGAATTAATATAATCAATTCCCTGGAATATCACATAAACTGTTTAATCTGGTACCACACAGCCAAAGCAATGGGCAGCAGCTAGACTATGAAACAAATCCAATATTATCCTATTGGATTTTTTTAAGCATTCATAATACATATCCTCCGAAATGTAGTGGTAACTAGACCGGTAAGAGAACACAAAAAAGGAAGCCATATTGTCTTAACTATGAACCGGTATCAGCAAGAAAATAGAGGGTACACACTATCACTTGTGTCGTGGTATATAATACCTACCAAATTCGTGATAGAATTATTATATTAGAATTCGTACAAATTAGTTATTTCAAACCATCTTGTACTATCCTGTTGGTGAGCGTCGTTACTTATTTTAACATACACGAAACTCTACGGTTTCGGCTGTAAAATTTTAAAATACATTTTAAATCACTTTGTCCTTATTACGTCCAATAGAGAATAATATCTGCCTATTTTTATTTACGCTTAAACCATACTTGCACTACTTGGAGACAATGACTATGCATCGACAGAGTATTCAAGGATGAGATCATCAAACTCAATGGACGATGCTAAGTTCACCCGGAGATGTACTGCCACCACACCTGGTAATCTAAATCTAAAAGAGCAGTAGAACTCTCGCCAAGTTCGTCCGGGGAAGTACTGCCACCATGCCCATTTCTGCCGCCAAGCAGTAACGCGTTCGCGTTACTGTGTTCCGGTTTGAAAGGTGTGGTTGCCGGTGAAATTACAGGCACAAGAGACATTCCACCTACACGTCTCACAGTTACGGGCGCATACGATGCGACTTGGGTCTTGTCGTACCTAGTAAGGGAGGACCCAAGTCGCATCGGTTGTTATGGGCCGAGGTTACCACTTAACATCAGGTGGGCCGTCGGCTCGTTCCGTAACTGCATCACATAAAAAAAAAAAAACTGCCGCCAAGCAGTGATGCACTCTTGTTGCTGTTCCTGTGGAAGGGAGTGGGTGCCGGTGAAATTGCAGGCGCATGAGAGTCTCGGGGTGATGGACGCAACGCAATGCTACTTGAGTCATCTCGTACTTTGGTGGAGGACTTGAGTCGTATTGCTGTTGTCTATGGGTGGCGGTTACCACTTAACATCAGGTGAGCCCTCAACTCGTTCTATCCCAACATTACTTAAAAAAAAGAAAGGTATCAATAACATAAATCAAGCAATAATATACTTTCCCCTTTCGATTCGACATTGTCTTTCACGTGTCACCACGACTCTCAATAATTCATTTACGTTGCTTGCGGGGCTTTCTTTTTATTTTCTGCTGAGTTCGCTTTTATGTTCCCAACATTGTTAGAGGTAATATCGTGGCCATCAGCTGTAATTGCCGGAATACACCTATCGTCGGCTGTCACAGTAATCGTTGTGTTGTTTGGCGACTACGTGTCGACAGCTCTAATTTGCGCAATTATTTTGCTTTATTCAATATTTACACTAATGTTCGTACCGGGTAGATTTGATTTCATTTATGTGATGCCTACAATTGTTGCCTACATCGGTGGTTTATGTAAATGTAGTGTTAAGTCGACCTCATCGGTTTCAAATGATGCGGTTTTTATAAATGGGATGTTTACCAATCTGGTTGTAGTCGCCTATAAGCATATTCGTTTCTAAGGATTCAGTGTAAGATTTTGAATTTTCATAGTAAATGCTCGTAGATCATCATCATCAACAAACTCAGTTGTGCACGCCCTTCCTAGAGATAACAAGCACAATGGGCTTTATATTGAGTGTGTGAATTGAATATTAAATAGCTAATAATTTAATCAAAACCATGTGGCGGGCAAATCCTCTAAGGATTGGAACACGATGGGAAAACCTTTGTGTCGAGACAATCTTGACATATTATTTTCCGGTCATGACAACTTCCCCTATATTTTTCAATTTTTACTTTGTCCATTGACTGTGTTAGTGCCTTGTAGAAACTGCTGGGTCTTTGCTTGCATTGATTGAAGATTAAACAATTATCTTAATTCTACTGGCCGCACAGGTCGCTTGGTTATTAGTAACTTAACCATCTGCGCTGTAGTGTAGGCCGTGTGTTCGATTCCCATACAAGACTTACATGTGCGACGAATGTTTGTTCTGTTTCTGGGTGTTAATTTATGTATTTACAAAAAAGTCCCAAGCTTTCAAGTAATCAATCAGTTATTTAGATACTACAGTATAAGCTACGCTTACTTTGGGTTTAGGTGGCGCTGTGTGAAATGTCCACCAATATTTATTAATATAATATATCCTTTATATTTTCTGTATCTTTTAATTCAGTTATGTTTAATTCAAGAATTTGGTTATATATTTAGCCACATTATGATAATATGAACAATAATGATCACGTCTGCATATGTTTAAATCGATGACCTAACTGTGACCCGGTGTTGCATCATCCAGATAAAACACAAAGTCGAAAGACGTGCTTGAAAAGCAAATACTTGTTCATAAAGCTTGTAAAAATAGCTCTTAATGTACGCGAACTGTTAAATAAACGAATATCCTAGAAAGATGCGTACATATCAAACAGTTTTGGTGTCACACGATACATTGATATCGATATTTTTCGTCAATTGCTCTCATATTACACGTCATTTGGGGCTTCTCCCAGTGTTTGTTAACGCTACGCTTACCAACGCAACGGTGGAGCTTCTCTCCACTAACGAATAGAACGTTTTAATCTAAAACTTTCAATATGAACTGTTCTTTTTTTTTATATGAAACAATTACGGAACGAGCCGACGGCCCACCCGGTGTTAAGTGGTAACCTCTGCCCATAACAACTGATGCGACTTCGGTCCTCCCCTACCAGCTACGACAAAACCCAAGTCGCATCGTATGCGCCTGTAACTAAGAGACGTGTAGGTGGCATGTCTCTTGTGCCTGTAATTTCATCGGCAACCACACCTTTCAAACCGGAACACAGGCTTTGGCTTGGCGTGAGTTAAAAGCCTTGGCGTGAGTTCTACTGCTCTTTAAAGACAGAGCTTTTGAATGGTTTACTGGCCATAAATTTTAGGTACCACTTTTAAAATTATTATTTTCATTTATATACTATTTTTAAACATAATATTGTGCAAAAAATGTAATGGTTGTGTCAAATTTTCGTTAAACATTATCCACAATTTCCTCCTTTCATAAATTCGGCTTACATAAAGCTTAGTTAGCCGTCTCGAGGCAGCCGATTCCGTCTCCGTTGGACAAACACACTCCGGCGCGCGGCGCGGCGGCCCAAATTGCCATCACTTGTCACTCCCAAGTGTGTGTACCTACCTATTCATACGTTTCGCGTGACTAGCAAAAAAATACGTGTTACTTTACCTTATTGGCACAAATTAACCTTTTGACAACGCCTCTTTTGTTGCTAAGTGCTTTGGATTTCGAACATGATGTGACGATATACATTATATTGTTATTATATATGTATGTATATGTATTGTACAATGAAGGATAAAATATGTGAAGGGTGATCCGATACGGAACTAAAGTTATCAACATAGCCCATGGGATTAGTTAACTGAAGTGTTAGTGCTCACATTTGCCGAAGAACCGGTAACTGTTAAAGTAGATGAGTTATCGAATGGAGATCGCGTTTAGGCTAATTTTAGGGCGCCTAAAACTACTCTAACTATTCAGCTGTGGAATAAGGTAAACTAATCATGTCCGGTATAGGGGTCGCTGGGTCGAACGGGTTATATCGGACGCTTGCATGCTGAAAGAGTCCTTAACAACGCTTGTTGCCGGGGCAAAGGGTGCGTTAAAGCAGTCTTCCGCGGTCTTAGGCCACAACCACCAGAAGCTAAGTAAAACCTTAGCTCTTTCCATCTTCCTAGATGGCGTGCCGGAAAACGTTATGCTCGTATGGGAACCCCAAAACTTGCAAAACCCCGCGTCTGAACGCCCCAGGATTCCTTGCCACGGGTCAGGTCTACTGGGCTACTACGGCCTCAGAGGATAAGGAGAGCCTCGGGTTCCTCTTAGCTTCACCTTGGACCAAACCCACTGTTACTAGAGCCACCCCGTCAAGGCGGGTTCCCTCATCAATGTTTTTAATATCCCCCACTACTAAAATAAATCTAACTTATATATATGTATGCGTCGGCCCCAGGGCAGACCACCAGCCCGATGGTCAGACGATATAGTGAAGGCAGCAGGAAAACAATGGATGAGACTTGCCCAAGACCGGCAACAGTGGCGTACCAGAGAAAAGGCCTATACTCAGCAGTGGGTGTTACGGGCTGAATAGATAGATAGATAGATAGATTGAATGTTTAGTTGACGTTGCCATAATTATTTGCTCATTAAGCCATTATCCAGAAAAATAACATTGCAAAAGGTAAATATAGATTTCAGAGAATCGATATACCCACCGTATAAATATTCTCATTTTAATTTTGCGCAAATACTATAACCTGTTTGGCGGCATGTGAACGAACTTCAGTTGTCTAGGTCGCCTGTAGGAATGAAGGCTTTTTTGTCGCCGCCATTTTGTGCTACTCATATTCCAGATCATCAAAAATAACTAATTAAAACAAGTGTATTATCTGCTCTATATGTAGGCCATTCTGAAAGCTTCAGTTCTACCGTCTGCGCTGTAGATTGCGGGTTCGATTCCAACTCAGGAAAAACGTTTCTGTGACGAACGTAGTATGTATCACTTGTCTATATTTTCAAACGCATTTATGAAAAATTCTTAGACATGGCAACACAGGTGTTAAATTATTAATACATCTTGTAAATGATTTTTTCCAATTATGGTCTCAAATATTTTCTACAATTTATCTTTCTTATCGATTGAGTTTTTATTTGTTTGTCTGTTGGTAGAAGTGATGATGAGTGGTCTTGATTTCAGTTTTGTATGTTTGGCCATGACTGAAATTAATTTTGGTAATATTTTGCAACTAAATGCAAGTCGTTCCTATCGCGTATGGGGGTGAGCTATCGAAATAGTTGACTCTTTTTTTCTGTTTCACCAGTTATGTACTTAATCCATCCCTCTCACTCAAAGTTTACGTTTTGATGTCACTCACTAGCATAAAATATAGTTCATAGTTACATTTGAAACTGTAAGGAACGAAAGAGGATCCTCGGGAAGACCAACTTATTGTTATTTGGTAGTTTATTGATAGTATAGCTGCAGACATACGCACGTGTATATATACCTAAATAGTATAAAACAAAGCCACTTTCTATGTCTGTTTCTCCGCTTACTTCTTCTAAACCACGCACGCAACGTATTTTGATTCGGTGGTATCACTAGAAAGAGCGATAAACAGGGAAGGTTTGTCTATATACTGTGTAAATTAATTGCAACGGTGCGAAGCCAGGGCGGGTCGCTAGTTATGATATAATTTGCACTTATATATTATCCAATATTTGTTTACTTGCATTGATTCTTATGCATTCTATCAAACTCATTTATTAATTATTTAGTCTACAAACTCGTTATACCGTCATTAAAATAATTCTTCTGTATAGTTCAAACGTGGATTGATATCATAATGTTCAATCCTTCTGAATTAGACACTTATGGTAAAACTTCCTATATTTCTGCTTCAGTTTTGCGAATCGGTGCGCTCCGAACTAGAGTAAACCAATACATTTATTATCACCGCCACGCATGTCTAGATTTGCGCCATCACATATCGCTCCGCGTCAAAGCGAAAACATACAATTTTTATCAGTGCGACGCCGACGCGACGGACGGCTAGGCGGTCGCGATCGCGTTTCGGCGCGTCGCTCGTGGGTGTCGCTGGGCGCGCGGCGTCCTTGATTCGCTCGGGTCGTTGACGCCGGCGCCCTCTGTGGGGAGGCGCGAGCCGTGGACGTAGCCAGGGTGCTCCTGGGGGCGTACTTACGATATTGTTACAACTGCTTGTACCAATCGCGATGAGCAGTACGGCCTTCGGCTTTCCTGGGGGCATAAACTGTAATCAGTGAGATGTAGCTGTAAACTGTAACTGTCCAACAGTTGAACGATCTCAATGAGAAAGGACACACAAGCCAATATTTTCTGGGAATAACCCAGTCCATTTCAGTAAGATCCATCTGTTTAGAAATATTCATACATGTCTTGATCGCAAGAACACTAAGAAAACTAACAATTGGTATGAACAATTCACATCAATACAGAAGTATTTATAAATGTTAAATATTTATGCATAAAAATAAGGAACAGCCGGGGGCAGTTCCCCAAACTAGCCCCTACCCTAGGTGCAGCCGCGCAGGTCGGCCCTACATTATGCACACGCGGCTGCCTCCGCGCTCCCTTCGCTCAAGACGTGCGCCGCGCCGCGCTGTGGCGCCCGCGGACACGCGTCGCGCACCGCAACACACAACGCACTATTGTTTACATAACATCTGAAAAGAGGACTGAGGAACTCTTTTTTGGAGATCATTTTTTTCCCCATACACAAGGACAGAGTTTAACCTCGGCTCGCCTGATGGACATGAAATTATTTTTGAGTATCCTGCCCGCTCTTTCTCAACAGATCGTTTATGCAGTGTTCACGGCGGTCATCGCTTGGATGGATGCCATTTACAACTGAGCGCTTCCGGTACTCCGGAAGGCATGATAAATTGTAATTCGCTACTATAGCTATCCACAAACCTTGCAGCATATTGGGCGGTCTGCATATATATCTATCTTATAGCTTTGTTTGAAATTAAGTAGCGAATAAGCCATCTCTAATTTACGTCAGTTTTCATATTGTCCGGTTATACCCATCGAGAACAGACAAGACCAAATACAAGTTACTTAAATTTCAGATAGAAATAAGTAGATCAAGCCCACAACATCAAACGTAAGTAAAATAAAACTTACCACGTATATTGACGTCAGTGTCCATAGACAGGGATTTCCCTCGGCGAAACTCATCCCAGAGGAAATTAGCTTCTTATGTTTCACGCGTCTTACGGTCTCACCCAGCCAGCGGACAATTGAATCTTCTCGGAGAAAATTGATATTTTTTTTGCGACACTCCGATTGCCCATTGCATTGTTCCTCTCGTCTACGTTTACTTCTCATTTGAGACGGCCGTGAATCAAATGTTGATCTCTTATCAGTTTCGCCGTGCCAACCATTCTCTAGATGAGAAACATGTCTCGTGATTCATCTACGAAGCTATTATCCGCGATTTATGCTTCCGTCTGACGATGGTTTTGTGATCGATCCTCCGAAACGTCCAGAATTACTTGAAAGCAATCGAAGATAACGGAGATCTGTCTCGGAGACTTTCCCATGAAGTATTCAAAACTTTCGTGTCCTCCGTCTAGTGATGGAAAACTTTTTAAATTAAATTTTGTTTAATAATAGCGTTATGAACTTCAGGTCAGTTCTTTTAAATTTGATTTAGAAAAGTTATACATCGAGCGAGTTTACCTTGCCTACGATTCAACGCATTCTACCCAAATTATTTGATCAATGCTTGTTGTCGGTACGTAGGTACCGGAATTTTACGACCTATAAAATACTTTTTCGTTCCGTGACCCGCTTCAAATATCGAAATAACCATACGATAATCAATTCAGTGCGCATGTTACGTGTTTCAGGGATCTCGTAAAGCGGTGTTTCCGCACTGAACCTATTATAATTGTTTTACGACTTGGGCTAGGTATCCTTGTGGCGTGCATAGCACATGTACCACGGCGGGTTTAGAAGTACTAATATCTCGATGCTAAATGTGCAACGATATAATCGATACGGTTTTATGGGTATTATATTCGGAGTAATGGCGACCTCGTCACTCATACTCTGTTATGTCTCTCAATACCGACTTTTCACCTCATTCAATTACTAATATTGGCGTAACATTTTGATATTATTTAATGTTGTTCAAAATGAAAAGATCACTCTGTTACCAGACAGAACCCTTAGGTCTGATCCTACTAAATTTCTGCTTCAAATTACAGCCTTTTGTTGGTAGCCGGGCGTGTATTAAACTCCACTTCTATTTATCGCGGATAGATCGAGATATAATGGTATTTACCGAGCCTATGCCGAAATTAGTTAGGCCTTTCAGCTCGGACAGTATATCAAAGTGATAGCTGATACATTAGACCGCCTTGTCGCGGTCAGACCCATTTCACCATCTAAACTAATAACTTCAATTCGGTTAACTATCATCGAAACTTATCAATCGTGGTAAATTTTAATCGCCAGCCCTTAAAACAACTACTACGCAAATCTATATTAACCGCGGGGTAAACTGAAAGGTTTAAGGAAGTCGCGTTGCTATTTCTGGAATGCGTATTCGGGAAGCCCACTTACAAGCATGAAACAACGGGTAGGGATTACGCACATCGCATTACCATATAATGGTGTTATTAGCATTCGACCAGTCGGGCCTTATTTCACGCCAGTTTATTTTTCAGAAATCCAAACCGTTTGCTGCATCGCCCTGTAATTTATGCAAAATACCACTCATGATTGGACGGCGAACCCCATGCAGCTTTTGCACGTGCCTTCATAATATATTGTTATTGCAAAAATATAATCGTAGTTATTTATTCAAGCCCCACCAGTCGGAGACGATGAGAATTTCACCGTCAAACCGTAAACCGATGTGCCATCTTGAATATCGTAGATGCGTCTGGGTGTGCGCTCTTCTCGCGCGGACCCGGGTAAAGAATTTCAATAAGTTGTTTTCATTTGCAAATTGCGCGCCGCACAGTCACCTAATGGAATAGGAATGTAAGGTGCTGCGTGGCTCGCCGGCGCAGGCGCTCGCTATCTGTACTTCCGCTGGGCGGCACGTCAACATACGATTTTCCACCGTCATATTCTACACTGGCTGTTGCCCGCGACTTCGTCCGCGTGGAATTCGGTTTTATCACGCACCCCTATTTTACCCCTCGGAAAAATAGCCTAAGTTACTCCTTGTTACATCAGCTATCTGCCAGTGAAAGTCCCGTCAATATCGGTCCAGCCATTTCAGAGATTAGCAGGAACAAACACAGATAAAAATTGTAAAAAATGTTGTTTTGGCATATGTACCGTGTATACATCCATATGCACTTAGCAAAAAGCGGTTATTTTAATATTACAACCAGACACTCCAATTTTATTTATTTGTATAGATGTTCCGTTATATGGTTATAAAAAACATGAAAACACTAATTTGCATGGTCCCCCCTTCACAGTGATTGAGACGTTGACATTGGATGTTCCGTTCCGCACGATGTAATAAGCTGACTATATAAATACACATTAGGTCTCATAGGTAACATCGTCTTCACGAAGCGTGAACTCGATAATGACTAGGCTTCCTTCGTATCTCATTACGTGTTGCCACCAAGCGTTATATTGGTGTTACGGATGTTCGCATATTACAAATGTTTGTAAACAATACTTTTTCTGATGGCATGTATTTTTATCGTTAGCGTTGAATATTTTCGATTATATACTACAGCTTTATTTGTCATTGATTTATGATTTGTATATGCACTCTGATTCTGATACATCATGTAATAATTTCGTATCTTGAAGTATTAGAATATTCTTCATTTCACATTTTAATTTTACAGTATTAATTTGTTCGCATGTATTTTGACCATTTTAAGCTTTAAGTATACTGTTTATTGGTTATATTATATTATACATCAACCATTTGTGAACGACTGAGACTTTCCATGTTAATTCACCACGTCTTCCCGCCGACGAAGAAGGATTCCCGTCCGGTGGTACGCTGGTGAAAAATGCGAGAGTCGCGTTATTACCATCTCGGGGACAAATTGGTATGCCGCGAGCACTTTTCGTTCGACCGCTATTATTCATTTATTCATGGGGCTATACTCTTGTACTAAGGACGGGGTATTTGCTATTATACTTTGGCGTGTATGATAAGCATGGGAGAGTCTGCTCGCAACCCATTAAGAAAACAACGGGTGGCAGTTCAACGTTCTCGGAAAACAAGACGGCTGTCTAATACGACACCGCTGGCCGTTAGTGGGCTCCGTTCTCGTATCCTTTGAGAATCATACGCGGATATTATTCACACTTATTATGAAACTACCCTCGGTATGTTACCTTTTGATGAAATATGTATTTTTCGAAACAAACTTTCACAAACTTATGAAATTCTGGCAACTTAGATATTAGTTAAATCATGAAATCATCAGGCAAATCATGAAATGATGAGTTTAAGTTTATATGGACCAGTAAGCAGAATAGAAATAACCTTTATAAAAAGACCTGCGTGCCCTGTAAAAGCGAATTCTCTCTTTATCGAGAATATCAAGGAAGGAATTTCAACTGATGATGAATACGTATACAATATAGTATAATTTAGAATCATAACCGTCGTGTGTTTTTGCAAAAGTTCAGCTAAGTAAACATACATTTACATTAAAAAGACGATTGGACATCTAACAACGCCCACAACTTATCATATCCGGACCAAAATGATGATGATCCTTGAGAGTTATAGACAGATTTTGCCGCATTATGCAGATCCGTAACGGTATGCCATGTCGAGAAACTCGAAAGCGTGTTTTCCAATAAAGCGAGCAATAAACGCCCCGTTGGCCATAGCGTACCTACTCGCTGATGCCACCCATACATTCCTATTGTCATTGAAAACGCGAACCAATATCGGCAAACAAATAACATCACAGGGAAAGGGTTGACGCCGAATACATTTTATTGCAACAACGTCATTGAACAATATCTATAGAAATAAATAAAATTGGAGTGTCTGTTTGTAATATTAAAATAACCGCTTTTTACCAAGTGCATATGGATATGTACACGGTACATAACCCAAAATTTTTTTTTTATAATTTTTGCCTGTCTTTCTGTCTGTTTGTTCCGGCTAATCTCTGAAATGGCTGGACCGATTTTGACGGGACTTTCACTGGCGGATAGCTGATGTAACAAATAGTAACTTAGGCTACTTTTCCGAGGGGTAAAATAGGGGCGCGTGATAAAACCGAATCCACGCGGGCGAAGTCGCGAGCAACAGCTAGTTTTTTATAAAACGGGTCGACTTCAAGGCGGCGCTCGTACATGCCGCCAATTATGTCCCGGAGTGACCCGCGCCCGCCCCCGGCATCGCATTGTCCCGGTTTTATATAATTATGTTGCGAAAGGAGCGCGCCAACTCAAAGGAACCGGGTATACATGCGGGCGAAGGCGAATGTTGACGCTGGCACGCCACGTTTCACTGCGGTCTGTGTTGTTTAGGAAACATGTCCGGTACCAAAATTTGGATCGGCTACTTATGATGTTATCCCCGTGTCGCAGGTGGCACCACAAACAGCTACACAACATGGACAGCCAAGATCTGACAACAGAATTTCTGCTTACCAATCAAAGCCTGCCTTCGCCTTCTCTGCTTGTCTGATCTCACCCGATTATGCACCATCGATGTGGTTTGGGGAAGTCTCATCTCTTTACACTGCGAATATTTGAAGAAACTAGAAATATAGTATATTTTGACAATATAGTCTAAAATTAGTAAAAATTATGACCAAATTACAAAGAATATTTGTATTATAATTAAATTATATTTGAATTAAACATGCATCGACAGTGACTGCAAACCTAGAAACAACCCTTTGGAAATTGTCTAAAATGCTATAAACGTTTTTTTAGATCATTATAGTAAGGTCTTATTTTATTGATTCCAAACCCGTATATAACCTGAAATAATTGAAATATTGTTGTTTGGTGTTGAAACAGAAACTTAGCGAAGCCGCAACCTGCCACTTATATGTCTGTAAAGTTTGAAGTAATTTCGCATAGAATATGCTTCATATAACTCGTGTATTCATTCAGTAATATACCGAACAAACAAAAACTGAAGAACTTAATTTAAGAAGAAACACAGACAGAGTTTATTTATTTAACGCAGTTATAAAGTATTTTAATCTATAGTTTAGGCACAAAAGCATTTAGCAAACCATATATTAAATAAACTAGGCAGGTATAAAATAACATTAAACACTAAAACATGAGTATAGCGGTAGATAATAAGTTGTACCTATATTTAGACAAAAACAGACGTGTTGATCGGGCAAAAAGGGTCTCAGCGTAGTGCTGAACATAATGAAAGAGAGTGCAGCGCTGGTTTTCAATAGTTTACCAAACATTATTTTTATTGATTATGTATAAAAAGTATTTTTATACATAATTATTTTTATTTCCGGACTTTGCACAGATTTTTTCGAAGAAAAAATTCCGCTGTAAAGTATTTAAGATTCTCGTTAAACGGTCTTATTTGGCACTCGTTAAACTGATAATTTGTTGATTGAATAAGAATAAACATTCCGTAACGTACTATGACACATTTTCTTCAGAATAACAACTGCTTCCAAGTACTCTTGGTGTTGCCTTCAAGATATCCTTAGCAGAAATTGCATTTGTTCGAGTGACGGCCGCCTTCGGAGGCATTCGAACTAGGAGTCCGTTGCGTGACATTTGCATCTAGTGCTAATTGTCTACCTGCGGTTGTCTATCGAGCATACTTTGTATTAAGCTTGGGATTTCTCTTGTCTGCATCTGATTTCAAGCTGTGCAACTTTCGCTCTAGGCACGATCGGATTCTAACGAACCGTTGTCTGCCTTCGACTCTGGCATTATTTTATTCACGTATATTCCTTTAAAATATAGTAGTTCTTTGGTTGTTTTAGAATCGTAAATAATTTACTAACCACTGTTTTGTGAGGTCAGAACCGTTCTTCTACTATTCTTTACAAAAAACTGTGAAGGAATGAATAAAAAAAATCAGGATTGACATGAAAGACTGTAACAGCCTTTGTAATGATTATATTAACACCAAACCAATTTAAGTTACGCCTGCTTGCTATTCTTAAATAATGAAAATAAACCAAAGTGAAAGTAAACCAAATACTGAAATATAGATTACCAAAAAAAAATGTGATTTGCCCTGTGTTGTCCTCATACTTTAATCGTTATGGTTTACTTATATCTATTTAATTTCTCCATGGATGCCTAAGAGACTCCATGTTGATCAGGTTTTTAGTTAGAAAATATCGTTTTTTTTCTGTTTTTCAGTCACTAGGGACAGAAAGAGATGTGTGAAGCTAATATTAGTTTCAGTCGGTTGCCAACAGAATCACCGTCATTATATTATTCATTCTCATTGTAGAATGAACTTCGGTCGCAGTGTTCGCGCGGAGGATTTCGCCAGCCGTTGCCCAACCGGCCCAGAATGCAACCGCTGTGTCGTCTGTCCGCCTCTAGCGGCGCGTGGGCCGCTAACTGCCAATAATAAACGGGCTCGCGAAACCAATATCCACCAGTGATACCTGTGCTTTCGAATACTCTTCCGTATCATAATTTACGTTATCTGCCGGTAAATAAGGATCGTGCTCGCGAACACAAGGAAGCCATCTTTTAGGGGTTTCTTGCGTGTTCTTCCCCGTTGAGGGTCGGATAGGGTTTGAACAGGCGTCAGACTTAGCGATAAGTACTCGTGACCTTATGTTTTGAATATTATTGACGTTTCCAAGCCATTTCTTTATGAATTCTTTGTAAATTAAGTCTTTGACTTTGAATCTAATTACTTCCTAAGGGCCAATTCGATTTTGACTTTTAAAATTCACGCTGCAACGTACAAAAGCCTTCACCAACCTTCGTTCTACAATTTTTTTCGTATCATTACACATTGCATATTCATGTGTTCATGCATGGGGCTTAGTATAATCCAATCTTCAAGATTTCTTCCGCGGTTTGTTGAATATCCATAATCAGTTCCTGTATGGTAATGAGAAAAATAACCAATATCTTTTTTAAAGACCATCGTTACGGCTCATAAGCATCACGCTAGTAGAGTTTGGTTATTTTTATTCTTGTACGTTGAAAATATACTTGTAATGTAAGCTTTATATATATCAGGTTTTATCCGATGTTAACGCCGACGCAAGGAAGCCTTCTGATTGGTATTCTATTGGATGATTTCGACATTCATTTCTCATCTTGATCCAGAAATATACCGCTTACTTGTTTATTTTCTTGCCATTGTACGAATAGACAGAACCCTCTTATATTTATATTTTCCCACACAGTACTTGCCAAAAACGAAAATTTTAGATACAACTTTTCTTTTTCTTTAACCACATAGGGTTTGTAAATTTAAATAATGAATATACCAACAAATCGAATTCCTCAAACTACCTTGAGCTTCCAAAGCTCGTAACGTCACCTTTAACTCTGTATAAAATCCAAATCGAAGTGTAAGATTAGAGAGAGCTAATGGGTTTTCGGAACCGTGGACCGAGCGCGCCCTGGGGCGCAGGGCCGCAAACAATTATCATAAAACGCGGATGTTTAATAGTTGCGCTCAAGTTTCCCCAGTTAGCGATCATATTGTATCCGGAGTTCGAGGACAAAGTTCGCATCGCTCCCGGTTACTCTTCGCCAATATCGTTTTCTTTCCCGCAATCTTTGAAAGCTGGAATCATTTTAATAACGTGTTTTTGTAGGGATCTCGCCCGGAAACTGCAATAGCCACGAATGATCTAAGCCGAAACTTAATCTTTATTGATAATTAGCTGCGCCCAAGGTGTGTTCCCCCCGGTAACACTGCACTTTTCCGGGATCATAAGTGGCCTATGTTTATAATGCGGACAGCCCAAGAGTGGAACTCCTTGCCTGCGTCCTTGCCTGCGTCCCGTGCCTGTATTTCCTGAAACCTATAATGTGGAAGTCTTCAAGAGGAGAGTGAATAGGTTCCTTCTAGGCAAGCATGCTTCATCGTAGACCACATCGTCACTTAACATCAGGTGAGATTGCGGTAAAATGCTTGCCTATCGCTAATAAAAAGTAAACGATATAAGCTGCCTTGGTACCAAATTTCATATAAATCCGTTCAGCCGTTTGAGGGGGTAGGAGCAACAAACATTCACACACATACGTACAAAGTTTCTCCCTTATAATATTAGTATGAATACTTCGTTTATGTTTAATTTGCTGCGCTGTTGTATAATTTGCAAGGTTCGCTTAATTATTTCGACATTCAAATAAATTGATCATTAAGTAATTAGTGAGTAGAGTAATTTGTCCGTTTCGTAACGCTTTATTGATTAGTTAAATGCATTGTAACAAGGTTACAGTAATATCTACTTTAATAATATATATAATATAATATATATAATATAATATAATATAATATATTAAAATATTTTTAATATAATATATTATAATATATTTTAAGTAAGTACCTAAGTAATTTTAAGAGCTGTAGATTCTGTTGAAAAATAAAATAAAATAAATAAATCTTTTAGAAATGTCTTGTTCAAATTACCACTTCATATACTAAGCAGATTAGGCCTAAGTTCTGTGTTCCTATAAACCCATGTCATACTGATTGGCTATTATGATAGTTGCTATATAATTGGGCGAGATAGCGGCCCGTTCGGTTGCTAGGACGCGTGCCCATCGACCGTTACTCAGCTCTTTGGAGACAACCACTCATTTCAATTTGATGAGCCTCGGCCCCGTTGGCTACTCGGATATAAAACCTTATTACAACGACATGTTCAGGGCAAACTTCCCAAAGAATATTGACACTCAAGTTATATGAGATGCTATCTTAATAGGAAATCGATAAGATTAAAGATATTCAACATAATTATAACAAAACTCATTGATCCGTAAACAGAAACAAGAAAAGTACACGATAGACTCCCATTAGCTGACCTTTGACAGGTTTAATAAGGTACGTGGAAGTAGAAACAATGCAACGTAGCCTTATCGCGCTTTTATTAATACATTAGAATAATTAACTAGCAGTGAGTACAGTGAGAGACCAACAAAGCATGTCCGCGATTCTACGCGACACTTCTAATAATAACTTTCTCATTGTCACGCTGTGCATATCCCGTGTGTAATAAGGTTTACTATGCGCTGTCACAAATACGTACTTGTTTTACGTCGCTGCGTCCCCGCGCTCGCTGAGGTACAATACGTTGCACGTATCGTCTAGCTCCTGTGGTGCTTTCCACCGTTATATTACTAGCGACCCGCCCCGGCTTCGCACGGGTGCAATGCTGATACTAAATATACTACAGTCTTTTATCTCGTAGGGTTCAGCCAGCGTTTGCCATATAAACACAAAAAAATATGTTTATTTACGACATCACATTAAAAACCTCTAAATTTATCAGTGTTTCTCTACTATATTATGCATGTTTTATACATATAAACCTTCCTCTTGAATCACTCTATCTATTAAAAAAAAACCGCATCTAAATACGTTGCGTAGTTTTAAAGATCTAAGCATACATAAGGATAGACAGACAGCGGGAAGCGACTTTGTTTTATACCATGTAGTGATTATACCTGCTACTTTGATTTATATGTGTATCTTGCTTGCGTTACAAATGATAAAATATACGATCGAATAGTACGGCGCGCATAAATCAGAAACATCCCATAGTGGCTTTTAGATTTAATTTGGGAACATTTGTATCGACATTGAACAATGTACATTATGATGGTACGCCCCTGTTTTGTGGGCAGCATCGCTTAATCCCATTACAGACCAGCATTAGCCAGTGGATGCGGGCGAGTCGATGCCTAAATAAATCTCTACAGATAAATTAGACGATTCATAACATGGGGTGCCCACCGTCCCACCGTGTACTGAGAGAATTTGGGATAAACTACGCTCATGCTAAGAATCTATACAAATAAATATAAATGGAGTGTCTGTTTGTAATATTAAAATAACTGCTTTTTACTAAGTGCATATGGATGTATACACGGTACATATACCAAAACAACATTTTTTACAATTTTTGTATGGTATGTCTGTCTGTCTGTTCCGGCTAATCTCTGAAGTGGCTGGACCGATATTGACGGGACTTTCACTGGCAGATAGCTGATGTAGCAAGGAGTAACTTAGGCAACTTTTCCAAGGGGTAAAATAGAGGTGCGTTATAAAACCGAATTCCACGCGGACGAAGTCGCGGGCAACAGCTAGGCATAATATGTCGACATTTTTCGACTGCGAAAAGTCCAAATATCCATTGTTACTATGTGCAAAATAATTCAATGAGAGCGAGTCTCATTGAAATGGAATCGTTTCAGAATGCCACTGATGTGTTGTAACGGAAGCCGCTGCCTGTGGCATTTATAGTTTTCTTTTCATTGGCATGTAAACGCACTTAGTAGTTTTTATTTAGGTATCTACCGGAGCGTTGGGAACAGCTCACAGCTGCTATCTGTTGTGATTTATTGTTCTCATTATACTGATGTAATGCTTGACGTAATCTTAAACAAAGCCTGTGGTTTAACAATAATATTCACCTACTAACATTAATGAAAATTCGAAAAATGCGTTTCCTCTGAACTTTCTTTGTGGAACATTGAAATCAGGTTTACACCAATGTTGTGTGCATCAAATACTTTTACCGGCAAAGCGCCAAAAGTAACATTTGTTGCGAATTACGATAGATAATTATATATACAGGGTTACAGGAAAAGTCGTGCTAGATCCGTTAAGGGCGTGGAGTACCCATCATTTCTGACTTATTTCACTATGAAACACCCTACCCTAAACTTAACCCTTTTCGAGATATTCGACTTTTAATTTTTTATTGAATAATGCCGATTTTTAGGCTACGAAATTTATTTTTGTTTATTTTGTGTATCTTATTATTATTATTATTGCATTTTTACATGTGTAATAAGATGCTTTAGGACATCAATCATTAAAATAGTGCATAAGTTAATTGAATAGACCGTAGTAGACAAGTGAAAGTAAAAAAATAAAAAATATATTAGCAAGCTTATTTTTCTCTAAGGGATATCTAAAAAAAATATTATGACACTTGTTCGGCAGATATTTTTTAAAATATCTACGTTTCATCAGCTATCTAACGAGGTATAATAATCTAGGGTTTTATTCAAATGCATTGGAAAAAAATTAGTTTCATAGGCGACAGTGGAGAAGAAAATTTATACTTAGCCCTAAAAAGTAAAATAAAACATTAGGTATGCATGAAATGTCATTTATTAAAGGTTTTCACACAACTTTTTCTTATTCTACAGTTCATGTTCAACATGGCCGCCTCTATTTCTGAAACATTGTCGCATCCTTCTACGGAGACCAGTCTTCACTACTCCAGTGGTCAACGTGGTCCTCATTTTATTTGCTGCATCCACAATCCTTTCTCTTAAGTCTTCCACAGACAAAACTGGATTCGGCTCGCTGTACACAAGACTTTTCATGCACCCCCATACATGAAAATCCATGGGAGTTAGGTCCGGACTTCTTGCTGGCCATGGCAACGGCCCACCTCGTCCTATCCATTTGTTTGGATAATTTGTGTCCAGCCAGTCTCTGACACTTCTCCTGAAATGGGCAGGGCAGCCATCGTGTTGGAACCACATGTCCCTGATCAGGTTGAGTGGCAGATCATCCAGCAAATCACTCAAGTCTGCTCTCAGGAAATTTTCGTAGCTTTCCCCATTTAGATTATCCGGGAGAAAGTAAGGTCCAATCAAATGATTAGAGATAATGCCCATCCACACATTCACGCTGAATCTTCGTTGGGACCCTTTCACTCTTTTCTTATTGGGATTCCTTAGTTCTTTTGGGGCCCAGTAATGGACGTTGTGATAGTTGGTTATGCCATCTTTATCAAATTTGGACTCATCCGTCCACAAGATATTTCTTAGAAAATCTGGGTCTTTCTCTACTTTTTTCCACGAAATGTAATACAAACCCTAGATTGTTAGACCTCGTTAGATAGCTGATGAAACGTAGATATTTTAAAAAATATCTGCCGAACAAGTGTCATAATATTTTTTTTAGATATCCCTTAGAGAAAAATAAGCTTGCTAATATATTTTTTATTTTTTTACTTTCACTTGTCTACTACGGTCTATTCAATTAACTTATGCACTATTTTAATGATTGATGTCCTAAAGCATCTTATTACACATGTAAAAATGCAATAATAATAATAATAAGATACACAAAATAAACAAAAATAAATTTCGTAGCCTAAAAATCGGCATTATTCAATAAAAAATTAAAAGTCGAATATCTCGAAAAGGGTTAAGTTTAGGGTAGGGTGTTTCATAGTGAAATAAGTCAGAAATGATGGGTACTCCACGCCCTTAACGGATCTAGCACGACTTTTCCTGTAACCCTGTATATATATTTACGGACGAACTTCACCAATCACGTTTGCGTCATCACGTAAATAATTTTGCAAGTCAATAAAATTGACAGAAGCAATCATCGGATAACAATAGATCAAAGATTGTGGCTAATAAGCACCTCCCGGGCACAATACTTTTTGTGCTGGCATACTGTTTGATGCAAACACAAAAAGGGGCAATTGTTTCTATAGCCCGCGGTACAGTGCCACCATGCAAATAAAAGGCATCATTTTATGCATCATTTATGACGTCATCTACGCGTTATTCTACGTCAAAACACCGATGTAGATGAACTCGATGACTGGCAACTTACGAGATCACCAAACAGATTTCGCTCAAAAGACCCCAGACTCCTTTCAAATCTAAATTGAAGGAAAATTTTGATAACCAATCTTATTTAACTCTTTATTGTTTCAGGTAAGATGCGGCTTTACGAAAACAATTATTGATTACCTCCCAGACGAGTAAGTAATGTGTAAATACGATGTATAGTTTGCACGGATAACAATATTTTCCTGCCGATCATATACTGGCGTTATATAAATAAGATGGGTTCCATAATAGACATTATGGAACCCATCTTATTTATATAAAAACTTGAACGTAAAGAATTTCCGGAGCAACCGGCGCGGCGCCACTCGGAGCCACTCGATTTTACTGTAGGCAATTATCATAAATCAGTAATCAAGTTGACGACTACGTCATGGGCCTCGTCTGCTATCGATTCCTTGTGTAGGACGATCATTCGTTGCCTGCGACGGATTACTAGAGCCGCGCATTATTTTGAGGGCTGAACAATATCGATTATTTTGAACCATATCGGAAGGGCTTTTTTTTTTCAGAGTTCAAGTACATAGTTGTCTTATTAAACGGTTAACAGATGTGGTAATTTAAATTGACTAGACTTCCATAACTTTTACATAAGTTTTTATTATTGCGTATTTTCACAGTGGATATTATACTACAGCACTAGTGGACCAGTTCACAACTTCCGCGTGGATCCCAGTCACTTATTTATAGCATAGTTAGTTTTGATGCCTAAATTTGACTTAGATTGGTTTGACTTTAAATTGGTGAAAATAGTGGCATAGGTACTTGCACTGAAGCTGTGCAATCGAAATGAAAAAGTTATTTTATCTAAAGATAAATGAATATGTACTTGTTAAATCGTTAGCAACATAAGTGCCTTGTTACAATGTAACCCTGCAAGGTCAACCGATCATTACATCTCGTGCAAACATAAATTTTCCCATGACATTTAATTTCATACCTAGTAAACTCAAAACAAAAAGACGCCATTTTAATCCGTCGCGGCTGTGCGGCCCGACCTGTGGATGGATATTTCAATCAGGCGGTCAAGGAAGTATCGGCATCGCGGTAACATTATCTTGGCCGGAGATTGATGGCCCAATATTGCGATGGACTCGCCCTACATACTGACTGACACACACACACACACGAACAACCGCTAAATTACGTATCTGTGGTCGTTTAGCCCTGTTCACCCGGTTGCATATCAGGTTTGCTTCGCGGTGCCATTGAGAAAATATGATAATAATAGTGCCGACAGACCCAAAAATGCTAAAGCACTTTGGAAAAAGTACCTTGTTGCGACACGTGCATTTAAATTCATATCTCTCAAAATTTAGTAAAAAGATATAAATTGTTTTAAAACATACATATATTGGTCTTGTGGGAACAGGTGAGGGGATTCGGTCGGGGATTCGTTTAAAGTTAAATATTAGGACTCTTGACCCGTGTCCGTTTACTTAGCGGCGTTTGAATTAAGCTCCAAAGATTGCAAATATCTTGGCCGGTGACTGGATGCCCAACTCACTCCACATGACGACTGCTACATTGGTGGAGAGGACTTGAGTCGTATTGTTGTTGTCTATGGGGCGGCGGTTACCACTTAACATCAGGTGGGCCGTCAGCTCGTTCCGTCACTTAAATTACATAAAAAAGTGACGGCTCAAAAATAGTCATTAAATTCGGCCTGGTGCGAGTCTGAATCGCACCGAGGATCCCAAGTAAGATATTACATCAAATGCATATGAAAAACCGGACCTCTGCCACATTGCTATCCGCGAAGACGCGCCCCAATCTTCTTCCTAATCGCTTACAGTACAAGTGTGCATTATTCCGATTAAACGTTACTTCAATTAAAATACAAACGGAAATAAATAAATAACTTCTTGGTACGCATACCACTTCCCGAAAAAATCGACAATCTATTGAAACTACGACAAATTCGTGACCACCGTTCGAATAAAATTGACGGGAAGGCCAATATCGTAATGCAAAACGCGCGGCACCGTACGGGTATTCTGATAGGGTATCGCCGCGCCCGATCTATTTGATGGACTCGCTGCTACTGCTACTGCTACTGCTACTGCTACTGCTACTGATACGTACTAATGCGCCACCACTTGTTCTAGGGGTGCAACGGTGTTTTGAGCTCCACGATCCCAACTCGCGGCTACTTCCCATCTCGTTATGCATAAATTTACATTATATTTTCATCTGTGTTTCTTGGTTTCAAATTGGTGCCTAATGAGAAGGTACACTGTTGGAACTAATACTAATTCTAAACCTATGACAATATGTTCGGTTTATCTGCCTGTCTGTAATTTTGGTATACTTGCACACTGACACTAATCGAATGCACTTGACATTGAAGTGTGACGTGGAATTATTTGGTGTATCGGAGGTCCAGTTTTGGTCATACACGAGTGATGCAGTGCAGGATGTTTGCATTGCATTTATTTAGTATTTAACTTAATAACAACAAACAAATTGTTTCGCAGCAACAATTGTATTATTGTAGATATCGACTGCACATAAAATACTTATCACGAAACCATGGACGAGATGGTCACTCCGTGGCATCCCTAACAAAACGCCACCCTCGTGCTTCGGACGCTACGATAATCATGTTATGTGATCTAGCTTTGGTGTTTTAAGTAATTGGGAATTTCCAGAATTTTTATTACCACTAGGTTCGGTTAATCGAAATTGATATCCGCCGCTGATTGTAATCGAACTCAATTCACGGAATATCGTTCGGTTCTATAGTATTTGATTAAAGATGCCAGTGGTTTGTTTTATTATGCACATCAGTTTAGGCAGTCATAGCATCGACCTGTTTTCACATACCGCTGTTCAGTAATATGAGGAAAAGATTAGGTGATCATTTTATCCGATGGGTATATCAATTGACCGTATTAATAATGCAGCAGTCATGTATTTGCATGCCATTAAGTAGCCACGATCAAGGAAACAATTTACAATATCTGTGAAAAAGTGACATTGTCGGCGCTTTCTTACATGTATTTGCAATTGTATTAGCTGTTTGACTTTCAAAGTAGTTGTAGCGCCGCTCGGCCGCCGCGCCGGCCACGTCACGGCGCCGGCGCCGGCGCCGTGACGCTCCAGTTGCGTCTGCGCATGCAAGCAAGGCCCAATCCTATCAAAACTTGGTTGATGAAACTCATTCCCTTCTATTATTCCGTTTCATATATTATATACTAGCTGCGCACCGCGGTGAATAAGTAATCCCACGGGAACACTGCACTTTTCCGGGATCAAAGTAGCCTATGTGCTAATCCAGGATACAAGCTGTCTTGGTACCAAATTTCATCCAAATCCATTCAGCCGTTTGAGCGTGAAGGAGTAACAAACATCCAGACATAAAAACTTCACGTTTACCGGAAATAAGTACACTTGCTTACTGCCGTCATTGAAGTCAACATACCAAAATATATTAATATCTACTATTCAAATTCACCAACGGTGTATTGAATGGGAAAGTCATCGGCACAATACATTTGCATGAGTCACTTCACTATAAATATACCACCTACTGAATAATTACTTATACGTTTTAAATAGCCCAACTGGCGCACCGCACCACCGTTCGCAAATCTAAATAAAGAAACAGTTTTAGTCACTGTGCTCCACTCCGCTCGTGCCTCAAACATGTTACAGACACACTGATATAAATATATAATGCTGACCTTCCTCAAAAATGTAAGGTAAAAATACTTGTGTTTATGTCATGTCAATAACGCATTGTACTAATCAATTGTTATACAATACCGCGTAACTTTTAATCGCACTTTATATGGATGGAGCGTAAGGAGCAACCCCAAGTAGCAGTAGAACTTGTGGTAAGTTCACCCGGAGAAGTACTGCCACCACATCACAAAAAAAGTATGTATGTATAGGACGCCAAATAAAAATCAACAAATCATGAATTCCAGGGAATGCTTGTCGGCAGATTTAGTATCCTCATAAACAAACCTGATATTCGTATAATTGGCAGAAGGCAAACAATAGCTAAGTACGTCATAATTTTTTCGGATCAGTGTATTTTTATTTCACTCGGAGTGCGAATGCATGAATCGGCATTGAAATTACAGGCACATGAAACATTCCACCTACACGTCTCAGAGTTACGGGCGTATACGATGCGACTTGTGTCTTTTCGAACCTAGTACGGGAGGACCCAAGAGGCTCGTTCCGTAACTGTATAACATAAAAACAAATATGGGGACTGAAGACTGTTAATAGATTAGGCGAACATTTCGGACAAGTTGTAAAATAAAATTTGCAGTAATTTATCGTAGCGGCGCGGCGCGGCCGGACCGCTTCCCAACTTTGAAGACGTCCCACAATTATTAAATGAACGCTTAACGCGAGAGTTTAACAATCTGCCAAGTCGCCACTTGTTAGCGGAGTTTGCAAACAGTTGACATGAGTCGCAGTCAGGTTTCCGGCCCCTCGTGTGCGCATGCTATACTCGTATGTCATCGACGGAAACTTTCACATACCATAACAATTATACAGCGATGGTTTAACACAGAATGCATTTAAATTACTCACAAACATGTAAGTAAAACGGTTACTTGAAGAAATTTGTATTCGTTAGCGGTTACGTTTAATGATCTATGATTGAATACGCTCTCGGATTACGGCCGCGCTGTGCCGCTCTCTCTCTGCCTGGATAAATTTAAGGTCCAAATCTGTTGCGAAGTTATTGTGATGTATTTGCGCGACGTCGGGTCAGCGAAAGGGTCCCGCAAGGTCGTGTACCGACCTTGCGGGACACATTCTGAGCGGCCGCGAGTGCTATTTCGACTCATCGACATCGATCCCGGTGCGAGAAAACTGGAGCGCCCTCATTGGCACCTGATGTGCACCTCGCTCGCGATACGGCCAATGATTGCAAGATCGATGTCTCCGAGACACACGAAATGCATATTCCAGTTACTTTGCACCATATCGCAACGTTTTGTTCGCATCGCATCTATTCAGTGCCTTATCTCAGTCGAGAAACCTTTGTATGTGGTACTAGTGCGCTGTGCGCTGACGAGTGGGTATCGCGTATCAAAATACGTAATCGTTAAACAGTTGTCAAATAATTGTTGGAGTATTGTAAAGTTATTTTACATCATTATTTTATTTCACCGTCTGGTTTCTGCATACCGAAAAACGATATTCAATGTCATGTCCGTACATAATAATCATAATATATTTGGTTTCCGTGTGCAACCACATATGCAATCAGCAACATAAATATGCGTTGTAAATTTTTATACTTATTTTTTGGAAGTTATTTCATCTATTACACAATTATTGTAAAGACTATTGTGTAACCTTCGTATAATGTTAATATTACAAAAAACGTTTTTCGTATTTTTGCATACATACACAACTTCAGTAATCCTAGACAATGCGCTGTCAACGTACAACATGAGCGCGGCATTTATGACGTTGTCGCTCATTTTAGCCCACAGTTCTGTCGTCACGTGCTAGAGAAGATATTCCAACCGAACGCTCGGTACGTTTTGTTCCGAGTTGCTAAGCGAATTGACTCACACGTGTATATTACATATCGCTCGTAATCATATAATTCAATTGGTCTTCCAGTATTTAAAAACACTCAGGTAATTACAGTATTTTGTGTACTCTTTGTATTTGTGTGCTATTTCGCCGGCGCTCATTTTCCAGACCGTTTAATTATCATATTTAATTTGGGTTCTACTCGAAGACGTTTATAGATAGACTAGCTGTTGCCCGCAACTTCTTCCGCGTGGAATTCAGTTTTATCACTCACCCCTATTTTACCCTTCGAAAAAGTAGCCTAAGTTACTCCTTGTTACATCAGCTATGTGTCAGTGAAAGTCTCGTCAAACTCGGTCCAAGCATTTCAGAGATTAGCTGGAACAAGCAGACAGACAGACAAAAATTTAAAAAAATGTTGTTTTGGTATATGTACCGTATATACATATGTCACTTAGTAAAAAGCGGTTATTTTATTCAAATTTTATTAATTTGTATAGATATTGTGTTGATTGTCGTTGAAAATGAGGTAATTTCTATGTGAGCCGTGCGTGTCGGAGCCGCGCGACTCGTCGACACGATGTGTGGACGTGTTGTTTACGCTCTTCCTGCGTTGTTACCATCGGCGGCGGCGATCGCCGGATTCAACGTTTGACCTCGTCACGGCTAAATTATGTGTACGATAAGATAGTATGACATTGGCCAAAATTCTCTAGCAACACACAGTCGAGTGGCCCGCCGCCGCCCGCCGCCGCCGGCTCAAGGTGACCGGGCCGGGTGCGTTGACATTCAGACGCCTTTTATCAGAGCCCGGCGCGGGTTCACCGCGTCACAGCCCGTTTTATACGGCGGCTAGTTCAATACACACATCGACAGCTCATAAGTAACCTAGATTTGGAACTTAGTGCTCAACTCAACGTCACTCGGAGACAGAGTTACGCTCGATGTTGATTGATTCGCTTTATCTGCCAAATTCAATATCTTGGATTGTAAATAATTCCTATTTATTTATTTTATTTAAACTTTTAAGTAACGTAAAATAAAATCAACTTAAAACTAACGTTGGTACATAATAACTAAAAGGGAGTTCGTCCTTTGAATGAGATTCCAAACCAGAGGCGAATCAAATTGAGAAGCAATTTAATTAATTATAATGTGATAATACCCGAATTGTTATGACTGCGATCTATTTTTTTCTCCAGCTAATTTTCAAATCTACAAAATTACCTTTTATATGTTATCAGTGTATGTTCTTAGCAAAAATTTAAATAATAACATAATATTATGTGCTTTATTTATCTATATTCGAGATAAAAATTGCAATATATTAAAGTTTGCCACGTAACCTATTAGCTTATTTGTTTCTAAGCTATAGAATGAAGCCGATTGTGACATGTGTTGTTTTGACGGAATGTCCCATAGTCTGTCCGTCGCGTCGGGGATGCTCGGGCTAATAGTTGTCTATTTGTCTCCATTCGACCCACTTACCTCTGTAACAAACCCGAGCGATTGTATTACAAACAGACGGCGCGGCAGTAAGATAACATGCCGTACCTATACCTTGCACTCCATCGTGATCCCATTCGTGTGGCCTAATCTAGTTTAATTTAACAATGTTCATCATAAATTCGATTAACATCGGACCCTAATCGCTTTTATAGACATTTTGTGGCATGAAATTGACATTTTAGATTAGAATTTAGTTTTGATTTCATCAATTTGCTCAGATATTCGAACATTTTTGGTAATATTTTTATAATGATATATTTAAATAAATAAAAAATGTGAAAACAGCATAAACGTTGTTAGGGATATTTTTTCAGTAATTTGGCAGATCGTTTTTAAGATGAGATTCCAACTCTTCTTCTAATTAATATATGTGATCTGTTAATAAATCAATAAATATATTGCATAAAAAAAAAAAAATTTAAATGTAATGTCACTCACGTGATATATTCCTTAGAGATGTGCCTATAAAAGGTCACTTGAAACTCTTAGGCATAACTCTCTCGCCAACTCTCAACTTCGGTTCCATATAGCGAGTCTGGCAAAAACATGAATCTAGGAATCATTAATTAATAAGATCAGACGTATAGTGCTTACACCGGGACAGGAATGGAGTATTGCTGCCACCTTTGTATGATCAAACACCTCTTCAAGTCAAAAGTGAAAAGGTGTCTTCCAAGACCTTCATGTTTTCTTCCATCGTAAATCCTCACGATCGTTTAACATCAGGTGAAATTTGAACTAAACGAGGGTCTTTAAAGTATGAAAAAGCTCACGTCTATTTTTCTTACGTAACGCAGACTTTATTTAAACAGTGAGTAAATTTTAACAAAATTTTTTTTACATGTATAAAAACACGGGCATTTTTACAGTCAATTTCATAAACCTACCAGTTTCAATAACTTTGTGGTATGATAATGCTTCCTGAAACATCAATTTCATTCTCAAATGAAAATCCTTAATAGCCCTTACCTAATTTTCCCATCCAATTAAACAAATTTCAAATAGCCAAACACCCCACAGAATACGCGTTAAGGTCTATACGGATATCGACAAAAAATGTTTTGATTTCATTGTCATTGTGGATTGCTGGGTCTTATTTTTTGTGAAGTTAGATCGGGAGCAATTTCGTCTGGAATCGCGATCGTCTGCAGTCGTATTGGAAACTAACAGGGGCAATGATTGGGTGCAACGAAGAACTCCATTAAACCCGAGATGTTATCTGGCTGCTGTCACGTGATCTTATCACCCGCGGCCTATCCGCCTCGCGGTGGGATTGTGTTAGCATGCCCAGCGATTTCTATTGCCTTGACAATCTGTAAATGATGAAACTGTGCGATTCCATTGAATTGTTACACATTTTGAGAAAGGTAGAGTTGTTAAGACGTCATCTTTATGTGAAAACACAGACATGATGACTGATTACTTACCTGATGTTAGATACTAGATGCTATCCTTTAGACTACCTATAGGTTCACAGCTTATTAAAAGTTTAATTTGATTTTCGCTGATTAATGAGAAAAAAACCTTATTTAAAAAAAAAACAGCATCATTCTTTCCACTTTATGAAATTTAATTCCATTTCGTTAATTCACAATGTATCTGGAGTTATCTCTTATATCTATCACTTTAGATAATTGGTCTTCAGGATGACTATTAATATATCACACATACAAATCATCTTATATCAAAGACATGTACAAAGCCAAGCTTAACCCTAAAAAGAGTTAAATAAAAAATCTATGCAATGTCTATTGTCCATTAGCATACGTGGTATAGTATCAACGTCTCCGATATTCTTCGTCAACACCGCGCCCCAAGGCTGGAGCTAAGAGCAAAGAGAATAATGGGAATTATTCGCGGCAACCGTGCGATCAGCCAACGGTTATCGATGGAGGCAATTTGCCGAATAAATGACTCTGTAATGATGCAACCACTCGCGATGTGAGGTCCCTTTGCATTGGAACCTTGAGTGCACCTCACCGCCCGCGCCCGCGCCCGCCCCGCGCCCGCGCCCGCGCCCAAACGGGGGGTGGATCGTTTCAATGCTAATCTATCAACTGTTTCTATGCCACTCACCGTTTCATTGATCAAATAGTTTATGAAGCGCTTTTTTGACATCGCTTTCAATCAGCTTAACTACAATCGCATACAATGTAATACTAGAAAGATTTGCTAGAAAACTGTAATCGCCTTGAGACTGCTTGTTATATTTCGGAATATCTGCTCTCCATATTATAGTCCCAATATAATGATCGTATGTTTATTTCCGACCATTATAAATGTATACATAAAACCCAGTTAAAATAAATAAAAAAACTGAATAATCTGTGTATGTATTATGTGGGGACCAGAGATAGTATCAAACATTTTATATTTTTACATGCAATTATGTTCACCAAATCTAATAGCTGTCTACGTTAGTCAGCCAACCCCTTTCACGGCTTAGGCCAATAAACGCATATTAAATTGTGTGAATTAAGATATGTAGTTTCGCATTTATGATGTAATAGAGTATTTACAAGGTCTATATCTATACTGTATTGTGGTTTTATGTTGTCCTTTTCATCACAACCACAGTTACAATGTGCAATAAAATTCATGTACTTAATCATATACGTCAATTTCAGTCACATTGTATTTTAAGTATACACAAGAATAATTTTATTACTTACTACAAAATAATATACCAACGCGCCCCGCACCGTAATACACACCAGCTGAATTATTTCAAACCCATTCTCGCAATATGTAATCGCAACGAATGAAAATTGAATTCCGTTTAATCTGAAGCGGATGAAATGAAATTCTCCAAAGTGCGTGCTTTATCTAGGAATTGTTGGAATTCTCCGCGCGTTGCCACACGACGCGACAACGCGACGAACGTTACCCTGCCCTCTTCTGAAATATGAATTTGTCGTATAATATTTCCCATTAATGTATTATAATAATCTATCGAGATTCACAGTTATTCATGTATTGTGTTTTTTTATATCAGTAGGACCACTGGTCCTATTTAAATTAAGAAAAAACACATTATAGAAATATATTTGAGAAATACTTTCCGGTCAAATATACATTTCAACTTCTTTAATATTACCATCGCGGGTTCATATGTCTACTCTCGACTAATAAGAGTGCATTAACTCCAATCTTCTCCTGTGGTGAACTTCTACCTTGGACAGGATTGAATCTGCCACATTCGAAGTGCAGGGTTCCCTACCAAATTGTCTACCTCGCTTTATTAATCATTTTGATGTCATTTAAAACCCAAACCTTTTATTTCACTGGATATATTTGCTAGATTAATAAATCATCATTCCGAACGATAGCAACGTTCATGCATGAAAATTAATTTTGATGTGAAGAAACATTTACAAAAATTTAAGCAAATTTTTATCATTTATCTTTCGGGCTTTCATTTTATGTAAACAATACATACGTAGATCATTGATAAAATGTATGCGAATGCTGACTTGTCATATTGTATTAGTGGATTTAACGCTTCAAGATTGTAGATGTACGTTGTTTAGTAAGTTTATTTAAAATACACTGTTCAACGTCGAACATTAATTCAAAATCTGACATGATAGGCAATTTTATGTACATTTGTGAAGTTGTTCTAGATACGAGAAATACAGGATAGACCCCCTAGACTTAAGAGGAAATGTTATATTGCAAAAAACAATGACAGATCCAAACAGTTACGTAGGATTTGTAACAAAGCATCAGTAAATTAATTTGTCTGTAACCCAAGTATTAATGAAGCCACGAGAATCTCTAATTAAGAATATTCAAATAAAGAATTTGGCGACAGGCACTGATAAATGTGTTTCTCCGGCACAGGCGATCTATTTCCCAATCTAGGAGTGCTACCTTGAGCTTATATTTATTGTCTCGTATCCATCGTACGCTTTGGGTCTAGGGTTTGCTTTAACCTTGTGGCAATCTCAATAGCCCATATCTGGTGCCTCATTGGGGTCTTCTCGAATGCATAATGATTGGACACATCGTAGATTCAAATATCTAAGGACTATCCTGTATTTGTGAACTGTACTGAGATTAGTTCTGTAGCGACCGATTTGGGTCCGAAGTCTGTTGAGATATTTCCGAATGGGCCACTGCAGCTCATTTACAGGAGGCAGGTACGGACTGCATCAGTCGTCTTACTACAATTATTTGTGGCCCTCCTTCAACATGCGTAAGATCATAGAAGTATATTGTGTTTTTGAAGTCTGCATGATTATTGACAAAGTTAGTCGTAAATGGATTCAGAGAATCTGAAAATAGACTCCAGATCATTCGAATGCCAATGACAGTGGTATGCGACATATAGCGATTTTATTATACAAATAGAGACCCATTATAAAATTAACCATTATAAAAAGTAAGTAGTAAAAGTAAGTAACTCAATATAGGTCACATTATTCATAACATTTAAATAAGAGAGATGTAATTATTCTTACACGTGTACATAGTAACTATTGTTTACTTAACAAACACGTGCTACATTATAAGATTTAATCTTATTCTAAGAAAATATTATCTTCAAAGGTCTATATACCCTTAGGAAGTAATTAAACAGGATTATAATACGGTAAGAGCAACCATTACAGTGATTTCAGTAAATATAACTAGCTTCATGCGCACAATATCATAGACAATTCCCAACAGCTTCTTCACAATTGTTATATTGTAACGTCAATGCGTGCTCGCGAAAAAAAAGAATCCCTCCATTAGGGGTTATTATTTCTTGTTTGTTCTTCCCCATGGAGGGTCGGATAGGGTCTGAACAGGCGTCAAACTTAGCGATAAGTACGCGTGACATTATGTTTTGAATATTATTTTTTTTTTTTTCCAAGCCATTTCTTTATGAATTATATGGAAATAAAGTTTTTGACTTTGAATGTCTTGTAATTTCTTCAATTGATAATCTAAACTACTAAGCAACAACCGGGTAATTATATCCGTACCAACCTGTTGTTCTCTATGCACATTATAATTTGCCTGGACTTATTGACACAGTCGGTCGCTTGATATCCACGTGACATATAGACATAGACATAGACATACATTTATTTATTTATTATATACATATGTTGGCAGGATATGTAACTATTTGTTCCAGGTTTTAGTTTTGTGATACCACTGTACCTACTTGAAAGTTTCATGTCTTCATTATCTCAGGATTCATAGTGCGCGGTCAGGATTATGGTCTCTACGGTGTAATTTGTTTTATTAAGTACATCGTTATGTTGTCTAAATTAATACAGGCGTGTCTTTATGTTTTGCTAACTTTCGGATACAGTTTCTGTCATACGCACACATAAGCCGCAGTATACGACAATACGTTGTTATGCAATTCCGGAAAAAGTCCCCTGTCAACGACCGACCAGATAAAGTAGTGGATCAGTTATATTACCCGAGTGATCGACCTGGACTTCTGCCACGATCCGGGCGTCTAGGCTAATTATAGAAACACGTACATACAACAAGCAGTTCCATGTTAATCGAGGCAAGGAGTAGAATTGCTCACAGCGACTCCCCGTATGATGCCAGTAATGAGTTGTTGGGAGCTAGTTTATCATCGCAAACGACGCGCTAATTGTTCCAATTCGATGACTTCTCAGAGCCATCGAGGTCAGTAACTCGATAAGATTCCTTGATCCAATCTGTTGTATATAATCCATTTCTTTTTACTTATTATTCCACCAAGTGGATTAATACATTTGACAAAGATATAACAACTCAAACTACATGATCAATTACGTCCAGGCATTCCGCCCTATTTAAATGTGCGTTGGCGTTAAAAATGTGCGAGCTCTCGCATCGGGACGCGCGTCACCTGACCAAAACATCTGGGACGATCTCAATTCACAATTATGCGGAATCGTCTACTTTGGCTGGAGAACATGTTGGTATATTGAGTATAATAGCGATAACGGGCCAGTCGTGTCCTCGCTGCCGATTATTGCGGTTGCTACACCGATGTATTTATTTACACGCGTGTTAATACGTCGATCAGTGTTACAGTAGGATTACTCTACTCTAGTGACTGTAAACGCTAAGGATTGTATCGTGCGTCGTGTGTTCGAGTGAGCTCCGGTGCAGTGACCCACCAGCGGTGCGTGAAGTCGGGACGATGGCTCGCAAAAGGGACAGATCCACTCGTTCCCTCATCAGTACGCTGGCCGATACGCTCCGGTGGAAATGCCTGCGAGCCGCCGCTACGGTACAGTCGCCGTTACCACTGGAATCACATATAACCACTAAATCCAAATCCCCCCTTGTATAAAAAAGGAATATATAACCACATTTCACTGTTTAACAGCAATATTCACGTAAATAAAAGCTATAATTTTTCACTCGAGTCTTGTAAAATCGACGCAGCCGCGTGACCAATTCCTAGATTCTGAAACATTGACGTCAATACACGGTTTGTATGATAAGCCAGATATTATCAGATGAATCAATACTGCGATACTGTGCATCACTACATAGTATAAAACAAAGTCGATTCCCGCTGTCTGTCTGTCCCTATGTATGGTTAGATCTTAAAAACTATGTAACGGATTTTGCTGCGGTTTTTTGTAATAGGTAGAGTGATTCAAGAGGATGTTTTATATGTATACGTATAATACATGCATAATATAGTAGAGAAACACTGATAATTTTAGAGGTTTCTAATGTGATGTCGTAAATAAACACATTTTTTTGCGCTTACATTGCAAACGCTGGCTGACCCTACGAGATAGGTCTACAAAAAAAACCTCGATGGTATATGTCTATAGGGATAACCCACAATAACCATTTTTTATCCTTTACTTTTGACGAGAAATAATGGCTTATTTACGAAGCGATTTTAAGCAATACAGCATCAGCATTGCACCCGTGCGAAGCCGGGGCGGGTCGCTATTTGTTTATATATAACGTTCGTGAGGTGTTGTTATGTTTTGACATGAGCCCGCGGTGCGTCCGGCGTCCGTGTGACTGAGTACCGCCGTTCACGTGCCGCTATCGTGTAGCAACCTTGTGACCTCTTGCACGAGAGATCACGTTCTTTTGCTTTCTGGGGTAAAGCTATATCGGTAGTGCTATCGATCATAGTTGCTAAAGTTTTCAAAAACTTCTTCAGAGTTGCATTCCTTAGTTGGAGAGTACGGCCGAGAAGGTAGCGGTCCAGCGGTACAGGCTAGGGCGTGCAATTATCGATACTGTTTCGAGTCCTGGGGATTTTAAGAGTTTAAATATTGAAATAATAATAAAACTATAGGGAAAAAAGAAAAAAATTGTGGAATAGTGCAGCACTGTGGGGTTTCTTATATCATCCAGAATTTGCATATGTTGAAACAGGAATATCGGGTTGCATGTATTAATAGAATTGGACATACCACATGCCTACTGGGTTTAAGTTATTACTTAACTTAAATATTGATTTCCATCTGAATTTCTTTGTATACTTATAATATAATATGAAAAATACATATAATTAATTGAAATACCCTAACAATTTGAAACCTATGATGTAAACGGACAATTACAGTGTAACCATTTTGTATAGCAAATAAGTGTACTGTTCTGAGTATAAATATATTTTTTATATTGTCATATATTGTGATGACTATATTTGTGATAACTACTACCTCTCATAATTTCTATAATTTCCTGAATCATTTCCACTATTATGCCACTCTTTCCGTTCTCTCTCTGGCTCACTAATCGCCTAATGTCGTGTTCCCCTCAAAACTTCGAACAAGTTTGAGGAAACGCTGTTATTGTGATGCTTATATCAAGTCGAAAGTTTCAAGTGCTGCCCACCTCGCTCTCACCTATCCAAATGGGACTTAGGGCAGAAGTAATCTTACACGTTGTTTTGTCTATCAACGTTTCAAGTATTTTATCTTACTTTCCGGCTTCATTGTTGTTACAAATCCTCTTGTTTCATAATAAACGTTCGGCCTCCTTTGGCTTGTCCGTTTCTACACGTGTCTCACGTTATTATCTTTCAATGACATTGACAAAATGATTTCAATATTCTTGATTGAATAATAATATCTTAATCATTATGTATTTTCTACTCAAAATAAATATGGAAACACGAAATTTTGCGCTAACAGTATATTATCCTGCGGCGACTTTGGGCCCTCCTCCGCTAATTTCAAAGCTAAGTTAACCCTTATAAACATGAGTAAGTACTGTAATGCCGTATGTATATGCAAATGGAGTAGGTGGCGCTCGCCTCCTTGATAAATATCATTGCGTGGTCTGGACCACCTACACTCTTGTAAAGCGTAGGAGGGAAAATATATGAGTATATTGGACAATATTACAATTACCAAATCTTGACTCCATTAATTACTTGACGGCTTAACGTCGGCGCGGAATTTTTTGTTTGCTGATTTGAATTGCGAATGTTTATAGAGCTTTTATTGTTTCAAAAGTTCATATTTCACTACGATCCGGTAATTGAGATATTGGATCTTATTGAAACAGTTACCCGATCCGCATTATAGGATCAGTTTTGCGCACGTCAAAATACATTTCTCCTTCGTCATTACTATCTGCAGATTCTCATTGCGTTTACCAAATACGAAAGAATAATTTTCTCCAGCTCGTAACCGTGATTAAGAAAGAAAGAATTCGATTTGTTCAGTTATCAGAGTCGTGTTCGTTGTCGTGGGGACCACAATGCTATACATGAGCCGGCGCGGGCGATTCGTGGTGGAAGAGTCTCGCCGGTGTCGGCGGCGGTGGCGGCGACTGGCGGCTGATATCGCCGGTGCCGCCATCCGCAGAGATGACTGCTCGGGCCGCTCTCATTCATTAGAGGGGCGAGCGGGCCGGGGTGCAAGACGTCGCGCGCCGCCCGACGATATCGATTTTGTCCCACTCGCCTCCCGCGCGCCCCCTCCCCACACCCCCCGCACTCAGCATCCGACCTCGAGTGCTCTCCTCTCGCGCCTACCGAACACCTCCAACAGAAACTACGCCCTAACGCCGTCACGACACAGCTCAAAATTGAAACCCCCCCGAGCCGCGACCGATGCGAACCCGAAGATCCCTAATAGACCCTCCGGCCGAAAGTCACTCGGTCGAGATTACAGCGACACAGGAGCCGCTCGTGCAGCTGGAAAAAATAAGCTTTTTGTTACAATTAAAATGGTAAATCAAACCAATTTTAGTAATTGCGAGGTAAAAACTTTGAAGTGGCGGCTCGCGACGAGGCCAGCGTTTTGAACGCACGTGATTTTTAATGGGTGTACTCATGTATCGGTTATCATGTATGAGAATGGTCAGTTGACCGAAAATATTTCTATATACTTAATATAATCGATTATGAATCATATAACTTATTCACGCTGTATTTAAGATTCTTGCTGGAGCTTTTGACTTGTTTCGAAAATATTAAACAAATAAATACCTACATCGGTGCTTTATTTTCCTGGATTCTGAAGTTACGTTTGTAATTCATCTTTTTATCGACTCTCTCAAAAACAAATAGACTTCTTCCTTGTAATCATTGAATATCCATATGGATATATTATTGAACGGGAATGGTTATTTGTTATGTAGTATTGTATTACTATCGTAAACTTGTATCTGTTTAACAGACTTCTAGTTTACTGATCATTTTCGGTGATGAGTAGGGGGAAAATACGATTAATTACCAGTCAAAAAGATTTTTATTCTTCTTCCATTCTCCTTCTCAATCTTATTACAGCAGTTTCATTAAACCTTGTCTCGATATCTTTACCTGACCAGTAAGTCCAAAAACTCTCTGAGCACTCTATTCTCGATCGTGGCTGTGTACACTCCAACCACAATTACATGGACCCGCCTAGTTACCGCAAACTTGCAATATTATCCATTGGTACATATTTTATTTTTAATAATATCACAGTATTAATCATATAAGCGCTGTATAAGTTGAAATTTATGTTGCCCATACTGCAAACGCCACTCAAAAATCATGTGCCTGTAATTTCAGTAAGTGTTGGTACTGTTTCCACTATCAGATAATCGGCAACAGGTGTGCCATCTGCTCCGTATTTATTCCATAAAAAAACTACAAGTGTTTGGCGGTGATATATACATTGTCACATAATATTCATCACTGACAATATAACATTTCATATTAAATTGTTTTAGTGATGTTTGAGTTTTCCACAGTGCTTGGTAATTACTTAGCACCTAACAACTTTTGATAGACGTGATTTTTTTATCACACCATATATATATTATTGATGCTGTCACCGACGACTGTACGCTTCAATAGACCTACCTACGTCGCCCTATGACAAGCATCTCACTTCGAACATTTACATTAACATGAAAATGTTGACCACTTTTGCTGTCCATTTTGTCCATATTCCATGGACTGAATTCAGAACTACATGTCACTGGAAATGACAAAACATAGATAAGCTAATCAAGTTTTTAAGTAAGGCCCTAATTGTTTATCAAATTGTCTTTTAGTATAACCTCGTTGATTATCCACACTCCTACACTTACCCTCGCTGAACACGAATGTAAAATGCGGTAATACATACCTGTCTTCATTTTTACGGCTGGCATTCCGATTGATGAATATCGAGGGAGGTCACTTTACTAACTAATTTTCCAAAGCTTCGTCAGAAAAGATTGTCTTGTGCCAGTCATGGTCATACCGGTCATTCAGGCGTACTTTTCTGAAAGGCGCAGTTTCTTCAACCTTCGTAATTTAACTTAATCTCCACTAAGCTTCTAGTTACAGCTGGATATATAATTAGTCTTATTTTGCTTCTACGAATCGAATTTATGCTTTGGCGGACGATTTCTCCTTTTACCACGTTCTGGGAGGTCATCGATATGTTCTGCTTCTAAATATCGTTTCACAAAGATGCTCATCAATTCCTACTGAGTAGCCTGAAGGCGCGACATTTTGGGTCCTTTGATATATGCGAGCAAAGAAACACTCCCTCATGGCGGGAAGCAGTTCGTGGCACTCATCTCGGAAATATTTCGCGTGTGTAACAGTTTTAGTAATACCTACTATAGATTATTACGTCTCAATCGGCTGTTTTGCTATAAACATTTGTGGGGGCCACAGGGTGTAAATGGTCAGGATTGGTTCAAAACTTCAGTGGACTGTATATAAATTTTCTTTATTCGGTTTCTTCATTAAAAAATCATCGGGTGTCGCTTTCGGGAGGTCCAAGGAGCAGGGGTTCAGCGCAGCTTGTTATTTACAATTTCTTCGGAGTTCTTGATTCGTTCGAGTGCAAGCAGGAATACGAATTTGAATAAAAATGGCGCTACTTTTATTCCCACCTTGGACCTCGCGTCGCGCATCTCACTGGCGACTAAAACGAATGAGGAGGGAGCGAGACGGGTGCTTATTGCGCCTCGCTTCTTACAATAGGTTCCTCTCGTCGCACATATTGTTTTCTTTGTCTTAAGTAGTTTACAATATTGTACATTATCGCAAAGGTATAGAATAAACACAAAACATTCAATTTTACTTAAATTATACAAACTAGTGGAGTGAGCGAGGCAGCGAGTTTTATGAAATGGCTCTGTCCGTAACAGTCTCCCCCCGGCGAAGATCTTCGAAGCCCTCATCTATCGGCAGGACAATGAGCCTTCTTACAGGTCGCCTAAAAACTCCCCCTCGCGTCCTGACACTAGCGCTTCGCACCACCCCGTCTGGCCCGGTGAAGACTTCCTCTACTTGTCCTCTTGGCCATACGTTACGGGGTAGTATACCGTCGGCGATAAGCACTACGTCCCCCTGTTGAATGTTTCGCTTATTGCACCTATGATCGCCGCGCGGCGCTAAAGTAGGTAGATACTCGGTGAGCCAACGTGCCCAAAACGAGTTCGCCAATGCCTGCGCGGCTTTCCAGGTTTTTCTATCGGCCGCACTACATTCTCCTACGTAAGGTAGCCCGTTTGCTGAACCTAATAAAAAATGATTTGGCGTAAGCGCCTCGTCATCCTGCGGGTCTACAGATACGTGTGTGAGCGGTCGGGAATTTACCGTATGTTCTATCTCGGCCATTAATGTATTTAAAACTTCTTCCTTGGGCGCGCGTTCGTTCAGAGTTACCGAAATGGCTCGTTTGACGGTCTTAATCATGCGCTCCCACGCTCCCCCCTGGTTGGGAGCGCCGGGATCGATAAAGCGCCACTCCATACGCTTTGCCGTTGCGTAGTTCTGGAGAGCGGGGAGCCATTCTTGATAAGCCTTGTTTAGTTCTACGTTTGCCCCATGAAAATTTGTGCCGTTGTCCGAAATTATTACGCTCGGCGTACCTCGTCGCGCGGCCATTCGTCTTATAGCCATGATCGCGGAATCGGTGCTGAGGCTGGCCAGGGTCTCAATGTGGATGGCTCTTGTGACCATGCATGTGAACAGGAGTCCCCATCTTTTCTCCTTTCGTCTACCTATAGTCACCCACATGGGACCGAAACCATCTACCCCGCACTTTGAAAACGGCCTACCGTATGGTTCTAAACGGAGCTTAGGGAGGTTGCCTTTGACCGGCGTTCCTGGGTTTGCCCGCCTTATCGCGCACCGCGTGCATCTACTAAGCACTTTACGTACTGACGGCCGCAGGCGCAAAATCCAGTAGCGCTGTCGTAGGTTATTCACGATCTGCTCCCTACCTACATGTTGGTTTACTATATGCTCTCGTTCTATTAGTAGTTCTGAAAGTCTGTGTTTTCCGTCTAAAATCGGTGGGTTTTTCATTGTTTCGGGAATCACCGCCGCGTTGATACGCCCGTTCAAACGGATGATCCCGTCCCGAAGCTGCGGATCTAATTTAAATAGACGGCTCGATCTATCGACGCTCTCCCCCCGTTTCAAACGTAGGTACTCGGGGTAAAAGCTGTCTTTTTGAGCCTGCTGAATGAGCAACCGTTCTGACTCTAATACGTATTCTAGGTCTGTCTCTCTCGCACGCTTTCGGCACTTGTCAATGAATCTGAGTGCGCAGGCTAATGCCCGTACCATTCTCTCGTACGAGGAGAATCTAGACATGTCTATGATGTGATTGCATGTGGATTCGGTAACATGCTTCACCTCTACATCGTCAGCCACGTTAGGCTGATCTACTTCGTGTGGCCATTGGTCCGGGCCGTCGTACAAGAACGCGGGACCTGTGAACCATCGGTCCGTGCTTCGCATTTCTGTATAGCCGCTGCGCGTTGCGTCGTCTGCCACGTTACACTTTGTCGGGACCCAGCGCCATTGTTCGGGACGAGTTAACTCTGCGATCTCCGAGAGCCTGTGTGCTACGTATGGCGTGTACCTCACCGCATCATTTCTGATCCAATGTAGCACGGTCTTTGAGTCGCTCCAAAATGTTACGTTTGATGTGTCCCCGTGACTCTTTAAAATTTCCGCGGCGAGTCGAGCGCCTATCAAACTTGCCTGTAACTCCATGCGCGGGATGCTTTGCGCCTTCATTGGAGCTACTTTTGCCTTCCCCGCGATTAGTCTCACTACTACACCCTCGGGGCCCTTGAATCGCCAATATGCAACGGCGGCGTACGCTTGTTCACTAGCGTCACAGAATAGGTGAAGCTGCCGTTCATATTTACGCGAGTGTGCGTAGTAACATCGTGGTAGGCGCAAGTTTGCTATGTGCTGCAGGTCAAGTTGCCAGTCAACAAATGATGCCGCTTCTTCATGTGGTAATTGCTCGTCCCAGTCCACTTTTTTCTTCCATAGTTCTTGCAGCATGATCTTAGCTGTTATGGTATACGGGCTGAGCAATCCCAACGGATCAAATATCGACATGACCGCTGCCAAAGCTTCGCGTTTTGTCGGAGTTCGTTCCCCGTTCTTTACCTCGGCTGGTACCCTAGGCATGTTGCAGTTAAACGCGAGCTCGTCTGTTTGCGTTATCCATAAGACGCCTAACGTCTTTCCGTACGGATGCGCGTTCGACGCAAGTTCCACGGGTGCGTGCGCTCTCAGTTCCGTCGGGACGTCGTTTAGTACGGCCTCGCTGTTACTACTCCAACTGGCGAGTTCGAATCCTGCTCTTCTGTGAACTGCGCGGACTTGTGCAGCCGTTCTGGATGCGATCTCCTCGTCATCGAAACTTTCGACCCAATCGTCCATGTAATGGTTCTCCGTGATCGATGGGAAAGCTAACGGATGCGAGTCCTTATGATCTTCCGCGTTTCGGTTCCTTACGCTGTGAGCGATAAACGGTGAGCTTCTTGCCCCGAATATCATGGATGTCATGACGTATTTGTTCGGCGGGCCGGTTCGGTCGGTCCCTCGCCATAGAAAACGTTGCGCTACCTGGTCTTCCGGTCGGATTTTTATCTGCAAAAACATTTCCCTAATATCGGCCGTTACCGCGACCGGTTTTTGTCTAAATCGGAACAATACCCCGTACAATGACTGGAGTAAGTCTGGACCGTCAAGTAACGCATCATTCAAACAGACACCGTTGGATCGCGCCGCCGCGTCAAAAACCATTCGAAGCTTTCCAGGCTTATTGGGATTCGTTACTGCAAAGTGTGGCAAATACCATTCCTTTGGACTCGTTCTGTCCTGCTCACACTTTGTAGCGTACCCTTTCTGAAATAGTTTTTCCACCTGCTCGGTGTACGCGGTTGCGAATTCGGGCGACTTATCCATTTTTCTCTCGATGCTGTTTAATCTGTTTAATGCCATATTGTAGCTCGGGGGCAGGGTGGTTTGATCCTCGGCCCACGGCAGCCCCACTTCGAAACGACCATCTACTCGCTTGGCTGTCTTCTTGAACACTTCTTTGGCGCGCTCTTCGGCAGGAACGGGTTTCCTCTTTATCGCAATGCCTAGCGCGTCTATCTCGAAGTGCGCTCTGACGGCCTTGTCCAAGTCGATGTCGTTCGAAGATTGTGTTTGTATGTGCAAAACGGTGTCTTTGTCGTTGCAGACCGTACTTCTAGGCGCGGATCCGTGGATTATCCACCCCAACTGGGTTAGTGACGCGGCCGGTTGGTTCCTTCGTCCGGTTAATAACTTCCTTGTCACTATCAAGTGCCAGTTGTCGGCTCCTATCAGTACGCGCGGTTTAGCATTTGTATAAGATACTATTTCCGGTGGCATATTCCGCAGATGCGGCTGCCTCAATAGATCTGATCTCACGGACTGACTTCCTATCGTGAGGTTTCTTACGGTACGCGCTTTGATGTGATGTGTGTCCGTTTGACTTTTCCCTCGTATCCTAAGATCTACGATTTGGCTTTCGGTTTCGGTCTGAGAAGAGGTTGCTCCCATGATGCGTAGCGTTCTGGTTGGGCCTTCTGCCCCGATCATCTGGGCGATGCCTTCGTCTATCAACGTGATAGTTGATCCTTCATCCAATAACGCGTACGTGTCTACCTCTTTCCCGTCTTTTGCTTGTATCGTGATCGGACACACCTTCAACAGCACTTCGTTTGTTCCGTACGTATGTGCCGTGGCTGTGGTTGCTAAATCTTCCTTGGATTCAGGAACTTGTGAATGTAGCAACTTGTGGTGGGACTGTCGACACTCTTCCACACCGCAAGTTTTCGCCTTACATTTAAAACGTCGGTGTTTACTCGTTAAACACCGGAAACATACATGGGATTCCTTTGCCCATCGCCACCGTTCATCGATCGACATATCATTGAGCTTTCTGCACTCCGTAGTGCCGTGCTTTCCTCCGCAACATAAACAATCCGTTTTCTTCTCGGTTGTTGCATACACGGCGCTGCGATTCCGTTCTTGAGTGCGCGGTCGTTGTTCCGTCGAACAGCTATGACCGGTTGTCTCGATACTGTCGTCGTAGTGGAGAACGTGTGTTTCATTGCGCGGTCTGCTTCGCGCATGAGAAAGCGGGACAGAGCTACTATTTCCGGCTCGCTCTGTTGTTCGTGTTCCTCTGCGTAATCGCACCAGCGAGACTTAACGTGCGGACTGAGCTTCTCTGTGACTTGACGCGCTAACATGGGATTCAGTAAGTACCCTTTCTCATCTACACAAGAAATAACCGTCACGATGTTCTGTAGTTTGATCGCGAAGGAGTTCAGTTCGCTCGCGGTCGCGCCTACTCGTGGCAGTTTCTTTATGTCTTCGAGTGCGCGGTCAATAATCACCTCTGGACGCCCGTAGCACTGTTCTAAAGTCTTCATAATCACCGCTGGTTCGGTAGCGGTGAATAGCAACGCTGACACGGTCTGTTTCGCTTCGCCTCGCAGGCAGGATCGTAGACGGGCTAAGTTCTCAGTCGGCGTGAACTTGTGCATGGCTGTAGATTCTCTCATCGCGGCTTTGAACGGCAACCACTCGCCAGGCGCTCCACTGAATAATGGAAGATCTTGCGTCTGTCGTGGTGGTGCTCTTCCGCGGGATATTCGTTCTAATGCCTCTGCTAGCCGGTCTATTCCTTTTTCTTCATTTGCCGTGTTGTTCCTAGTGGGTGTCGGCGATCGGTGTCTCACAGCTGACTCGAAAGTAACCTTGTTCGGAAGGTACTGTTCGTTCCCTCTCGCTCTGGGCGCTGACGATCTGTAGCGAGTCTCGGTGTCCGTAGGTTCGCGTTCCTGAGACGACTCCCGAGGGACGTTCTGCTGTAGCCAATCGTGAACCCTATTTTCTGATAGGTTGACTTCGTTCGCGCCTATACTTTCGCGATCAGTTTCCTCGCGAATGTTTGCAACGTTAGCGGCTAGTCGCTTCCTAATAAGTTCCGCTTGAATTTGAAGCTCTTGCCTTCGGATCATGGCAAGACTTTCTTCTGCTTCGAATTCAGCTTGACGTATTCGAGCTACTGCACTGGCGGCTGACCTATGTGAACGGACGGACGGCGCGCGCATGGTTGGTACTCCGGCTTGTGGTACGTCCCTACTTGTAGTCCCGGTCGCGACGTTACTCATTGTGGTACGATCGGTCGCGTGTGGTGGTTCCATCTGCACGGCAGGCGGCGTTGGTTCCGAAGGAGACGCGGGATAATCTTCGTAAACTCTAAGCGCGGCAGACTTCTTCCTCGTGACCGGCGGACTTCTAGTAGTCATCGTAAAAACGTACCTAACCCGATCCTAATCTTAACACTGTACTAACGCACAAAAAAAATAACACCAAAAAAAAGCAATAAAAAAAAAAAACAATGTAAAAACACTTACCCCGATATACGCGCCTAACAGTTGCCTCTCGCTCACTCCCTAGCCCTAACACTATCACTATCACTTACACACTACCTAACTGTCCCTAGCAGTCCTTCAGGAGGGACTGGCCACGCGGCCAGGATACGCTCCTTTAGGGATGGATCGTGAGGGATAGGGTGGGGTAGGATCCACTCAGCAGAGGAAGGAACGTGAATACGGGGCGCTCGGTAATCGGCTGGAATGTCCGACCCCTTTGGCAGTGCCTACAGTCTGGCCCCCGCACCACGGTACCTTCTTACTGACGAGGAAGTGCACTTCGGTCCGCGCCCCGGTGCGCTCTTGATGGAACCGGTGGTGTCGCACAACATACCACACCGCCGTGAGGCGTTAACCTGCGCTTGACACCGTTTGACACCGTTAGGTGGTGGCAAGACACAGACCGCAGAGAACTGCGTATCGGATATCACCTGCCCGGGGAACACGACGCGACGATTGACTCAGGCTGGAGACTCGGAGCACCGTTCGGTGTTTTTCAGCACCCTGTGCCCGACGTGACGCTCGGCGCACCGTTCGGTGTTTTTCAGCACCCTGTGCCCGACGTGACGCTCGGCGCACCGTTCGGTGTTCTTCGAGCACTCCCTAGTGCCCCGACGTTGAGCACGGCGTGTCTTCAAGTCGAATCTTAAAATGGATCGACTGGCTGCTGGCTGACGGTTGATGGCTGACGCTGATGGCTGACGCTGCTGGCTGACGCTGCTGGCTGACGCTGCTGCTGCTGGACCTCTTCGACACCCGGAACTGGTTCAACTGGCTCGGAGAGTATACACGTTCGTCCCCTGGGCTTCCGTTCGGTACACCCAGTGGATTGTGGCTTCTTCCGGCGGTCTTCCGTTGGTTTATTCAATCCGGCTCGAAGGACCAAGAACACTGTGGGGGCCACAGGGTGTAAATGGTCAGGATTGGTTCAAAACTTCAGTGGACTGTATATAAATTTTCTTTATTCGGTTTCTTCATTAAAAAATCATCGGGTGTCGCTTTCGGGAGGTCCAAGGAGCAGGGGTTCAGCGCAGCTTGTTATTTACAATTTCTTCGGAGTTCTTGATTCGTTCGAGTGCAAGCAGGAATACGAATTTGAATAAAAATGGCGCTACTTTTATTCCCACCTTGGACCTCGCGTCGCGCATCTCACTGGCGACTAAAACGAATGAGGAGGGAGCGAGACGGGTGCTTATTGCGCCTCGCTTCTTACAATAGGTTCCTCTCGTCGCACATATTGTTTTCTTTGTCTTAAGTAGTTTACAATATTGTACATTATCGCAAAGGTATAGAATAAACACAAAACATTCAATTTTACTTAAATTATACAAACTAGTGGAGTGAGCGAGGCAGCGAGTTTTATGAAATGGCTCTGTCCGTAACAACATTATTTTTAAGCGCTCTCATCATCCACTCAAACTATCTCCTTGACCCGTGAGATAACTCTTCCTTGTGGTAGGTTAGTACTGTGCACAGTTTCATTGCCAATCACTTTAATACTAACGTTCTTATTAAAAGAACTCATTAATTCTCGATACTGGTATAATATATCACTTGTTATGTATCTGTGATGATTTTGTCGGGCCTGCGACTTCTACTTCGCATGAAGGCAGACTATAATATTATTATAGTAATGTTTAAAATTGTTATGTTTAAAACGAGATTTATATTTTATTCAGTTAGTATTTGTTGAATAATATAATTAATAATAATTTATATATTTGAAATCAGTGACATATTAATCACACCGTCAACATACCAAAAAATATTGATAATAATTGATTAAAAGACCGATGACTGGAATCATCACAAATATAAAATAGAAAAAGTATTTAACTTGCGTTACATAAGAAATAAAAGTACATATAAAAAAGGGGTTTTTAACAACAAAAACGTGTACCACTGAGCATGTGCTGTGTCAGCAGTGTGGCTGCTGCAGCGCTGGTTTTCTGTGGCACCAGTATGTATGTGCATGCGACAAGTGATAAACGCTACATATGAATCTTAAATTAGTAGGTATTTTAAATCTATTGCATATATATATTGGCAAAGGCCATGCAATGGAAGCTAGACACAAACTGCTGCAATAGCCATAGAAAGACCGGTCGTCAGATTACTATGAGATGAGATTAGAAGCTGTAGTCTGAAAAGTTGTAGTAGTGAAAAATACATGAATATAACTAGATTGAATCGGCAAATTTCAAGGTTAAGGTGAAGATATGTATGTATGTTGTTAATTTTAGCAAAATTCTGTAAGTATTTTTAAAATTATTAGATTAGCAGTTATCTTTTCTCCGCCTACATTTCACACAAGAGGTCCTCGTTCAACCCATAATTTTTCTACCCAAACAGTTATTTGTCTTCGTAATGCCATAAACATATAATTATTTGCTCAGTAAATCATTAAGAATCACATTAACAATCGAGTTACGCGTGTACTCGGGTTAATTAAATTATTCGCTACGAAGTTCATATTATATCATTCCAATCAGAGTGATTTCCCGCGTTTTCATAAAGGTTACCAGTGCAATTTGTTTATCGACAGGCGGGTAAACACAGAGGCATCTCCAATACAGGTCATTTATTAATGAATAGTAAACGTTCGTTTCGTTATTATGCAAATGTCCATCAGCGGCGGCTGCTCGGACCTACCTCAGCGAGGGGAACGCTTGGGGTAGGTTATAGTATTGCATTCGGCATCCCCGCCGACTGCAAGGGTGGTTTTACATAAGGTACACCTCGCTTTATACTTTAGTACACCCCTAGACGTGTCTGTCTAACCGGTAGATTTATGAATGCAACTGTACAATTGTGATGTTTCGTTTGCAGTTTATGCGGCTCCGATGGCTTCATAAACACCCTCTTATCTTCGGAATGCACCACTTCCTTTCATATTGGCCGGCGGCGGCGCGGCGGACCGGCGATTTCGTGGCGGTTATTTCGTACCGTTACTCCGTCATGCGACCGTTTTAGCCAGTTATAAATTTTAAATCAGTTATCTAGACCGGCAGCAGGTCTGAAATAAACAACAGATCGATAAGGTGCATCCGGCTGAAATTAAGCCTTTATTTAATTTGTAACCTGCATCGTGACTGTGAGTGGAATTACGAGGATATTCGTGCAGTGCGAACCGTCGTGTGCCGCCGTTTCCGCCCGGTGATGATTAAAAAAAAGCGTGCGTCCACTTGACGCATAGTGTTAGCATTTCGCGTGCGAGCGGTGTGCGGTGGCACTAATGAAACGGGCCCGCGCGCGCGTGTGCGTTGCGCCTGTGTGCGTCGCGTCGCGGCGCGGGCGGCCTACGTACGCAGGCCTTGCATTGGGTCGGGTCAGTGACCCCGCCCGCCCACTATCGGGGTAAATATGCCGAATGCACACAGATGCGCGCGCCGCGCCCCCCGCCTGCCACCCCGCCTGACGTCGCCGCTGCACTCTGCACGCATACACCCCCACCCCCCCCCCCTCTTAAAACTCCTAATTGATTGCACAAATTTTCTCGCAATAACTGTCTTTTTATGGTGTTAATGATGTAAACTTGCGCAGTTCCGTCGCTTTAATTGATACTCGACGACTTGATAAGTTGTAAACCAGTGTCTAAGCGACGAACGCTCATTTACATATCACCGCGGTGTCGTCGTCGCCTTTACTATCAAAAAATAATTAGCATTCGGTTAATTGCTCTTTGGTCGGTGTATTTTGAACCTTATCGTTCTCAAGGGAAAGTGCCTTTCATATTTTGCAGTATCTCTTGCATCGAAATAATTCCGGATATCTCCTGTCCTGTTCTAAACTTAATGAGTTTCTTAAAACGACCGCCGCCCAATTGCTGTTTATCCGATTTGACCGCATTCTCTTTAGGATAAACAATAAATGAAACCTTTCGAATTTCATACCATACTTCCTCTTTAAAAGCCCGTGTAAACGCTGTCAAGGCCATCTGCGGCCAACAGCAAATTGTCCAGTCATAAAAATATTAAAAATCTACTTCCTCACAAATTACAATTTATATGGGGGAAGTTAATAATATTTAGAAACCTTCCGCAGCTCTGGGTTCACGTGGGCGCGTTAGTTTTGCACGCAATTCAGACAAAACAACCCACGAAGTATAAAGATATCTCGTTATTGCATACAACGCTGACGTCACACAGCGTGCACAAGCTGTGGCTGTTACCATTTGATGATCGAACACCGAGCTTACATCATCGGTGCACTCGAATGATATCACGGTGACGTCACGGTGCGCTGCGTATGAATAAAAAACACATAAGGCTTCTGCTCTATGCCAACACGGTCCCATAAATACGACGAGATGAATAAAAGCAATAAAAATCACATAGCATTGCATCCGCGAAGCGCCATAACCGAGTGCATTTTTGGCATGATTGCCTTGTCCAATTGTCGTCATATTTACAATTTTAAAGTCTCTCTTTACAATAGTCCAATTGGAGGAGGTACTCACATGATTTTGTTCCAAGTTTTACGTATTATGACTTAAGAGATTCAGTTTCATAAAGTTAAAAGAAAATGAACTATGTAAACAATTGCATTCTAGTATTGCAAGCCGACTTCTACTGTTGAGTTTATTGTAAGTGAGGATCGTATTTTTATTAGGTTACTTCGATTCGATGAACTTTTACTTAGGTCTAATGCAGTCAAAACACAACCTTACGTTTGCCACCGGACACAATTTGTTAGGTTGAATCATTATCTGAGTCGTGATGAGAACTGCCCATATTGCGTAACACGAGGGCAAGGAAAGTAATCTTCATCGGAACTCGTATAAAATTATGCAATACGGGATGTTTTCCCATTACCACACTATTTTATTTCAATTATATGTTTGACATATTTTGTTTTCAGCCCACGTGAACTGCCAACTTTAAACGTAGGTATAGTAACCTATAACGGCTTAGCAAATTCAGTTCACATCTCTTAACTTACATGAATTTGAGAGATCAGAAAATATATATCGCTAATTAAAATTAGACTTGACGCTAGTTGACTGGATGTGTTGTGTGTCTTATTAAAGGCGCTTTTCTGTTTACTTTGCTTGTCTTAAAAGTAAAAATTTCCAAGTCAGCTATGAAGTTCCCTTTAAGTAATTATAGTTAAACTCGTTATTTAAAAAATGAAATATCAACTTTTTTTTTTGCTTTTATTTCATACACCGCACTCTTATAATCTCGATGAATTCATATTATGACTCATAAACCTTCTTATCTCACGAATGAAAACTGCATAATGTGTGTATAGCAAGTACTTAGAGAAACTAAAATTTTAAAATTAAAATACTCTTCCTTTTAATATGATGAGGAAGCTTTCTCCAATGAATTATTTGAACCTCTTGTCCACAGTTTCAGTATTACTTAGTTGACATGACACATTATAGTGATCATAACTGATCGACATAAATGTGTCTTATGATGACAGCAAAAGTGGATCAGTATATACAATGCGCATTCGAATACATACTTGTAGATTATTTTGTAGACAACATTAATACACATCCTCTATGTATTTCCTCCACCTGGAACGGTCGGCTTGGTGAATAGCGATTCATCAAGTGTTCTTACACTACCATTGCCCATATCGCCAAGAATTCGCTATGTCGCTTCTAGCAATATATAGATCTAGGTATAGAGCCATTGCGCTCTCATGAAGGACGCGATCTCCTTTGCTAAGAGTCTTATAATAGGGTTAAACAGTTACGAGATTGTGAGTGCTTTGTTACATTTCATATTGTCTCATAAACTTGTTCATAAAATGAATTTTCTTCATTGCGTAGGCAGACAGACATCACAGATATATAACATGAATGTATCTACGTAAAATTTATTAATTTGCTGTTGTTTTGTCTTCCTAATTTAGTAACAGACAAGTCTGTAGTTGGAGTACTGCTTGAATGCTTCCAATTAATCTAGGAAGTTAGCGTATCCGTGCTTACGCGATTAGTCTCAGTAAGCAGATTTAAATCGGGAGCGTCGCGTCGCCGCGCCGCGCCGGTCGCTTACAATAGTAACTTCCAACCAACCTACAGGTTGTACAAGTTGCGGTGTTCGCGTTCCCATCTCGGGCTTCATTAGATAGTTAGCCGTCGACCGACCGAACAGTGGATCACGTCTCGCTATCAGGTGCGCTGCAAACAAAACGCTGAATAGAGGCCGGGTTAAACATGCACGACGGGTGTACGGGTATAATTAAAGTTTAGGAGAGACTCACGTCGCCCGTTAACCTCGTTATCGGGCGCTGGAAGTGGGTGAGACGCGGTGGGGCGGGACTCAGCCTCGGGGTCGGGGGGGGGGACACGGGGAAAATCAATGACAGCCGCCGCGCGCCGTCTCTCCCCCGCGCGACGCGCTCATCTCGCGACCACGTGCCGCGGTCACTGGCCTGCACAACCACCACCGTGCTATATACCGACAGCGCTAACCCCAACGATGACAATGCCCGCCCCGCTTTGACTGTTTAATTGGCCGAAATTAACCGACACCCCGAAAGAAACCTGTCATGTGCCGAATCCGACGGCTTACATCGACAGACAAACAATATCCGAATCAAGTAGGTGGGCGACCGAAGCCTCTCCGGCGCCGCCCGGCGGCTGTTCGCGTCCGCTCCACTCTGATACACGCTAGGTGTTTAATGTGGGTCGCTGTCAGATATTTGGGTTATCGTTGGGCCGCGTCGATACGGGACACTTCCGCACCGCCACTATGGGAATGCTATGCAGTTCCCGATATTACTCTCGTAGCTCGGTTACATAATAATTGTGGCTATCAAATTCCGGTCATGCCCAACTGCGAGTATAGTATCTACGTATACGCTTAGTAGCAGTAGACCTTGTGCTAAGTTCGCCCGGAGAAGTACTGCCACCACACCTGGTGATCTGCCGCCAAGCAGACTCTCGTGTTGCTGTGTTCCGGTGGGAGTGGGTGCCGGTGAAATTGCAGGCGCATTAGACGTAACATCCTCGTCTCGGGGTATTGGACGCAACGTAATGCGACTTGAGTCATCTCGTACCATGAAGAGGACTTGAGTCGTATTGCTGTTGTCTATGGGCGGCGGTTAACATCAAGTTAGCCGTCAGCTCGTTCCGTGACTACAAAAAAAAAGGTGTATACGAACTACAATAACTAACTGTCACTGTAGACTTTACTATCTCTATCGTCTAGACCCTGCCGCCCACACTGTAAGAAGCACGGTTACATATTAATTGAGGGTAGCGAACACGAAAGCAAAAGACATTCAACCAAACCATCCATTAATATCGCAAAACAATGAGTCACCGGCGAGGGCGGGCGGGCGCGGCGCGGGGTGCCCGGCGAGACCCGCTATAAAAACTCAGTAGCAATGAACTTCCTATTCTCAAATCCATGTGCTCGTTTCGGCGGTACAAATGTTTCATATAAGCATATCGCGGCCCGTCGTCGATCAATGTCAACCGCATATTTGGGTCAACGGCCGTCACCCGAATTCCCGTCATTCGGCGTCTACTGTTCATTTCCTATAACGTGTACAGGGCGATTATTGAGCCTGGATGTGGGCTAAACCGTTCAAGGACTGGTTATGCAGTAACCAAAATCGATGAATATAAATAAATATTTTGATTATTCGCATTGAACTAAATCTGGTCTACATTAAAACATGTTAATATTAAAAGCTTAAAATCATTTTCGTAAAATTACATTCATAAAATTACAGCTGATTGTTTTTGCAGCCGAATCTCTTCGACAATTTGGATCGTATTTTCCTGATGATTCCATTTGGAATACCGTAAATTGTGCGATATTGATAACTGCGATATTGCGTTAGAAGTCATATTTTTTTTCACTTAAAGATTAGTTCGTCATCTGTTATAATTAAAAACACACCTATGAAGTAATGAGTGTCGTACTAGGTTTACTAGACTGTAATAAGCCATTAAAATCTAAGTCTAACTAATCTAACTTAGGTACTTCTAGCATTTCTATGACTTGTTATAATCACTCCTCTACAAAATTTGTTTTCTACATCAGTTTTAACACACATTATACTTGAAAGAAGCACAAAATTTCTGATAAAAACGCATACTCTACTACTACTAATCGAGTCACTGGTTCTCTGGATCTGGAACCAGTGTGTTGAAAGGATTTATAGTGCGCCTCAAAGAGGCTCCTTTCGTGCACCATATACACGCATGGCAATTAGGGTCTCCATTCTGTTTAATAGCAATCGTTTTTCGCTCAAGTTATTATATATATATTATATTTATTACTGTCCGTCGACCGTTCTTGTTTTCTTATAGATAGATATTAAATTATAGTCGCATCGCATTGTGCCTGTGATTTCACCGGCACCCAAATCTGACCCTCCATTTTATGATGAAAGAGAAACTTGGTATTATTTGACTGGTATTATATTGACTGCCCCAGAAGATAGTACAACACAGTATCATATTTCGTATATTCAGATGTAACAAATATCCTTAGCCTCTTTGATTTTAGAACAATGTTCATTGTTGTCTCCAGGTATACTATGCAAAGAAGAAGCGGAGAGCGCAACAGTACCTCGGCGAGGATGGTTCACATAAGAAGGAGAGAAAGCTATATAACGACGGGTATGACGACGACAACCATGACTACATCATCAAACAGGGCGAAAAGTTCCTCGACCGGTATGAGATCTCATCGCCGATTGGAAAGGGCTCTTTCGGACAGGTCAGTTACTTATGACAGTTTATGACAATGTGGTGACACGTGGTACATACCCCCTTAGCTGATACTAATTGCCGGTTAAAATCTAGAAAGCACCAATAAGTTTTTCGCTTGAAAAATTTATGTGTGGAATGGGTGAACTGGCATGTCCTCGAACCAAAAATGGGTGGGCATGTGCTATTACGCCCATTCACTCTCGCTCGTCGAAAGTAGGCCTTTGTCCCTGCAGTGGCAACCTTAGAGGCTGGTACGGGAGTAATGTTAAGGAAAGAGCAGAAGGCACACCTCATGTCTGTAACAAGAGATGTTCTTCAACTTAGTATACTAAGATCCACATTGTATTTCGCACGTCACATTAAGACATGACGTAATTTTACATGATGAGCCTGTAATTTATATCATATATTATACCAGTCTGTCATTGTCAGTTCTCCTCAAACAATCTCCATCAATCAAAAGATGAATCAGTTTCCTCTTGCATGTGAGCTGATGACATCTCGGTTGTTTAATCACTTCGGGTTAATGCTGCAGTTCTGTTTCTTTTATTTAACCAAATTTCATGTTGTTATTATTTCAGGTTGTGAAAGCGTATGACCACGATGAACAGTGTCAAGTAGCGATAAAAATAATTAAGAATAAGAAACCCTTCCTAAACCAGGCACAAATAGAAGTCAAGTTACTAGAAATGATGAACAAAGCAGACGCGGAAAATAAGTATTATATAGGTAAGGCACTTATTTCTCCCCATAATAATTATTTGAATGTGGAATGTACTTTATTAGCATATTAAACCGAGAGTATGGTGGCTTCGAACTTTTTCGCATCTCCAGAACTAAAATTATACAATTCAAAAAATGTGCAAATTGAGTTAAATTCACAGAACGACTCGTAAAAGCATGCTTTATTACGTAACTGAGTAAAAAATAAAAATTTATTTTGACTAGAAAAGGACAAAATCATTTTGGTTCGCCTCGCACAAGTCGCACACCTTGTCATCAAAACAGTGACTTTATTAATGAACAATTTTATTACTAGAACTTCATGCTTTGTGCTTTTCATTTCAAATACAGCAATTTGATGTAAATTGGTCATCTTTGTATATAATAATATATAATTACATTTTATTATGGCATACTTATTAAAAATAAAAAGGTTAAACTAAGTTTGACTCACTTGAAAACACATTTTGCTCATTGCTCATAAATTGCGCATTGAGTCACTTTGATTCTGGAGGTATTTTATCCGTAAGTTACCGATTTTTTGTTCCCTAAAAGTGATACTGAGTATGTTCGCAAAACTAGTATGCAAAAGAAATCGGATGTCGAGTAATGATTTTAAGGCATAAGAACTGTAATGGCCAATTTACATAAAACACCGTAAATTAAATAGCTCACTGAAGAGTAGGTCGGTGTCTCGAAAACTTACGAAACTGGTCCAAAATCTGAGTGAGTGAATAACGTCCGCAACAGACCGAAATACGAACGGAATAGTTCATCCCAGACTACATTCCTGCTGCGTTGTTTGGGTTGCGGCCCAAGTACCCGGTACCCGGTTTATTCTAGCCATAATACCGTAAATTCCCACTGCGGATAATTGTTAAGAATACCAATTCGTCGAAGCAATGACAGTTCACTTGAAAGATAGCTCAGTCGAAAGTGACGTCGCCATGCGAGCTGTCTGCCGCGGATTCGAAGTTTGAACTTACAGCAAATAAAAGTCACGATTTTAAATATAAGAGTGGTAGGCCATGTTTGTTAAGATCGTATAAAGTGTGTGAGCCAGGATTTTCATAGCATCACCATCGGATTGTCGGTAGCTTTTAAGCGCCATCTAGTACCAAACTGAGCACTAGCTGTGTAGCACTGTGCATAAGCACAGTGCTATTGCCACAGGCCATAGGGCACATGGCTTGAAGTACATTTGGGAACTTGTAACTGGTAGTTTTTTTTTCTAATACTTTCATATAACGACTAAGCACACGACTTATAGCGCGGAAGGTAATGTTACTACCAGCTGAGCTAAGAGGCCAGTCAAACTAAGTATCTGAAGCCATTGCACTTTTCGCAACTGCCCTCATATGAAATTGTTCTATTCGATTGTATATTTATCATATCCATTGTGTGTTCCAGTGAAACTGAAACGTCACTTTATGTGGCGGAACCACCTGTGCCTAGTGTTCGAGCTGCTCTCGTACAATTTGTACGATCTGCTGCGCAATACCAACTTCCGCGGCGTCTCGCTCAACCTGACGCGCAAGTTTGCGCAACAGCTGTGCACGGCGCTACTGTTCCTTAGTCAACCTGGTGAGTACATCCCTACACTTACTTACTTACAGCCGGTCCTCCCCTACCTAGTAACGACATACCCAAGTTACGGACGCATCGCATGCGCCCGTAACTCTGGAACGTGGTGGAATGTCTCGTGTGCCTGTAGTTTCAGCAACCGTACCTTACAAACCGGAACACAGTGACGTGTAAAAGTGAATGTATCACCTTGCTTGCATGCTTCTCGGCAGAAATGGGTATGGTAGCAGTATTTCTCCGGACGAACTAGTTATAATTTCTGCTGCCACTAAATTATTAATCAGCATCAACATTCCATCAAAACGCGTCTTCAATTAATGTTATCGTAGTAGCTCCCGTTTCACATATATTGGCATGAGAGACAATGACGCTCGCTCGATCGCCTCCAGTCTCAGTCAAGTGATTCATTCCTCGCCACTCCAGCCATTCTTATTAGGGTCCGACCGAGGTATCTCGACTAATCTTGGCAGTTCTCATCAAACCCAACCTCGGTCTTGTTTCATAGCCATTTGAAACAGGGTCCTTTAATATCTACCTTGTCGTTCGAGAGACATTGTATTAGATAATGATATTCCTGTTGTCCCCAATTGGGTGACCCCAATCGACCTATGTTTGATCTGATCAGTCCTGCACTGATATATTTTGTAAACATAATTGTTTTTCCTTAGATTGGCTATTGAAAGTATAAGTATTGTCGACCCATCGCCACTTACATAGGCCAGTGTTTAGTCTCCGGTCAATCGAGACATTCTTGGATTTTAGATCCGTCCGAGATCTCTGCCAGACCTAGTTTACTATCAGTCTAGGTTTAGTAACCACAATTTACATCTGACTAAATCCAGTTGACACCGGTTATTCTCAATCTGGTTTCAAATATTCACGAGCTATTCTCGTGAGTTCCCACCGACATTCACGGTGAATTTATTCCCACAAGTCACAAAGCGATTCTCAATCTCAGTATCATAGTCAGTCTCGGTCGGAGCTTAATCTCTTGTTTCGGAACGTGGGTGTAAGTGGTTGGGAAAGGTCCGTTTTCGATTACAAAAAGAAAATAAATGTCGGATGTCGATCAAACGATCTGTGAATATATTGCGGAAGAATTTTGTTGTTTGGCGTATTTATTGTAGATTTTATTTTACTTTTATTACTACGATAACGTATGAAATAATAAATGCTGACAAAAGATGCTGGATAAAGGGGTCGATGGGGCACTTGGATTAACTCTGCAAAGATATGTGTTGGGAGCATCAAAACATTAAATTAAAGTATTCTATATTACAAGACTTCGACCCTAGATCAATATTACCAAATCATACTTTGCCCTGGTTCGGGAATGTAAACCGTGACCTTTGCATCTCAATCGATGTTTAACCGTGCCTTTTAAGCATTCACTATGTTTCTCATGATTTTTGATCTAAAGCATAAATCATTCCACAAATGTCTGAATTGAGTCGGACTCTAAAATGATACAAAATATAATAGTTTAATAAGTTTAGGTGTAGCGAAGTATAAATTGTTAACATTTAAATCAAAATACGAGTATAATGATTTTATGTGTTTTCTGATCAGTGATGGATACTTGTTGTTAGTAGTAGAACCGATGCAATTTTTTATGTGGCTATGGTACAGAACGAGCTGATGGCCCACCTGGTGCGGTGGTGGCGGTACTTCACCGGACAAACTTGGCATGTGTTCTACTGCTACTAGATTATAGCTCGAAGTGGTTTTGAACACATTTATGCTATTTTTCATTTTGATGAGGCCCAATACCCAAGACCGAGTCGTGGCCGTCGAAACGTATGAATGATTTAGATCCAATAAATGATTTTATCAAGGTTTCCATGTCAGTGAAGCCATTAATATTATAGTGGTCGTGGCCATCAAACGCGCCCTTATTCACACCGATCCATTTCTATTTGAAATTCATCTACAACAGCACTAATCTCACTATTTCTGTTTCCGTTTCAGAACTAAATATAATTCACTGTGATCTTAAACCCGAGAATATTTTACTATGCAACCCGAAGAGGTCGGCCATTAAAATCGTGGACTTCGGCAGTTCGTGTCAACTAGGTCAAAGGGTGAGTCTGAATATTGCATATGTATGGAACTGTGATATGTGGTCTACAACGAGATGATTCCCCAGAATATATTTTACGCTAAGTCGCTAGTCATGGCGGTCGCAGAAGATAGCGACTTTTGTATCGAGTCGCGGTCGCGTGTGGTTTTAACATATTTGAATCGATAGACTCGTATGCTGACCAGCTAAGGCGTCTGCGATCAGCTGTTTAGTGGGAACTAGTTCTTACTGGTCTTAGTACTACAGTTTGCCCCTAAAGCAAAGAAGTGAGTATCAGTGTGTACAAAACATCTAAAAAGGAAATTGTTAGAAATGAAACGATCTCAACTCACTTCGGTGACTTTCTATAGTTTATATCCCATGATTAGAAATACATAAATAAGAAATTAGTCTTTAAGGTGGTTGTATCAATGTCAACCACAGTTCTGTCTAAGAATTGCTTTGAAGTTCTTCTCTAATGAAAGAGACATACCTATTAGTTTGACGTCGTGCGCCCAAGTTCAGACTTTTCGAGATCCATCATCGGAAATGGATTATGTAACCTTTGTTTGTATCTAAATAAGCATACATTGTGACAAATACAATTGAAATATATTTCACAAAAAAAAAGAAACTTAAGTCATCAGTGCTCTAAGTTTTTAAATCGTTCAAACCATAAATGTTTTCTAAATAAAAAAAATATGGCTGTGAAACGGCTAACTGATCGCTAAGAACATCTCTTGCTGTCCAATTTATAGGACACTCTAGTATGCGCTAATTGCCCAGATAAATCACCACGGGGTCGGCTGTTTCAGATCCGGGGGTTATCGTCAATTGCGTCTCAAATTTACTACTGAAAATAAACATACAACATATTAGTTATTAAATTACTAACAGATAGCCGAAGTTATCTCTTGTGAGATAAAAACTCATTCATTGAGAGAGATGTTCGGACGCACCTCTTCTAATTAATGTTTATTACTTATAATTAAATGTAACATTCTGTGCGGTGGAAGATTATATTATTGCGTTGACCTGATTTTAAGCGCACTGAATTTAATTGTTTTAGAAATAAGTTATTTTATAATTGTGTCGTTAGGTACGACGATTCTTGTCACTTACTTTATTTAACATACCTTTGAAAAGTAGATACGGTAAGAAAACTAATCAGAATACATCTGAAGTTTTTTCTTTACTGGATAGTGTTGGAATCTCCTTATTTATTAAAGGATTACAGACCGAAAACTTTTTGATAGGGGGCTGAACTAGCCCACTCAGGTTTTCTGTACGGTCTAGATTTTTGGGGTACACAGTATTTCACTTAGCTCTTACGGTCTGCCATTACATTAATGCCTGTTTTGGAAAGACCCTTGTTCGCAGTCGCAAATATACCAATAATTCGTAAATTATTTTCTTATCTGGTTAAGTAATGTAAGCTCAGGCATAAATTCATTAGACTGAATATTCGCTTAGTTCTTCCCTCCAACACTGAATATGACAAAGTTTGTCATATTATACAAACTCGACACGTCGAAGTGTGCTAATGGATTTTCGTATAATTAATGATTGACTGGCCTCACAGATGATAATTCAGCCTTCTGCACGTGGGTTCGATTCCCACCCAGGCCAAAAATTTATATGACGAATACAGATATTAGTTCAGTGTCTGGTTGTTAATATTTATTATATTTATGTATTTACATAATGTACATTAGTATTCTATCAGTTGTTTTGTTCCCATAATACATACAAGCTGTGCTTAGTTTGGGGCTAGATGGCGCTGTGTAAAATGGCCACAAATATCTATTATGAGTATTATTATAAATTACAGATATACCAATACATCCAGTCGAGATTTTACCGATCGCCGGAGGTATTACTTGGTGTGCCGTACGATCTCGCGATAGACATGTGGTCGCTGGGCTGCATACTGGTCGAGATGCACACGGGCGAGCCGCTGTTCAGCGGCGCCAACGAAGTCGATCAGATGAACAAAATCGTCGAGGTATTGGGAATGCCGCCGGATCATTTATTAGATCAGGTAAGGTGTGATGCGAATGAACATTCTTTATTATTGTACACACTAGTACACAAATGTTAACTACTTAAAATATGTGTTCAATGAGCGTTCTTATCGCTAAGAAGCGATCTCTTCCAGAAACCTTTGACACAATTGTGTTAAGGGCACTGCTATGAGTCCACTCGCAGATATTAACGAAATAGTTATTATTATTTTAATTATTTTATTATAATTCATAGTCTCGCACTAATCAATTACTGGGTACTGTACTGAAGTAAAAACTTCACGCACTTTAGTCATTTTTTTTATCAATCTATGGTTTGTTTATCTACTAAAATATTGACCTGTTGTTATTTTTCCTTCCAGGCGCACAAAACTAGAAAGTTCTTTGACAAATTACCAGCGTCGGAAGGCGGTGGATACGTTCTTAAGAAAGTCAATGGTAAAGACGGCAGGTAAGTTTCAACTCAATGATATCTTGTGTGTTTTGCTTGTATCCGTTTGCTCTGTGATATAGTAAACCATGGACAGCGATTCCCAGAGGTCAAGCGGTATTGTCTGCCCATAACTGTATTAATGCAAATCTTATATATCTTTATCTAATGTCCATGTGGGAAGAATAAAGTCGTATTGCTTCTTCAGAACTGTGGAATAAACACCTGTGTCTGTAATTTCACCAGGACCCACACTATGCAAACTAAAACAGCCACAGATTATACGATTCACCTGTTACGGCTTACTGAGTAGTATTCTGATTATCCTTTAAAGAAAAATCCGGCATAATTATACCACTTTATCTATCCCGATATCAGTGTCATAAAGAAAAAAATATTAGACTACCCACAAAAATTTATTGTGATAACAAAAAAAAATTGTGTTTACAGTAATAATAAATATTATTAATATAAATAATAATATTTTTAATAATAAAACTTTATTTGAGTAAACCACATCGTACAATTTTGTTAAAGCCCTCATTTCTGAACTAGCGTTAGCTGTATGCCGGAAACCAGTTCCTTCCCTTACACAAGTGCTAATTATTGAAGTTGTTTTACATTACATTACATTTCTAATAATATTATTAACTGATAGGACATTATCGTGTTGAAACACCGTAAGTGTGTGTGATGGTTAGTGATGCGAGTGCAGTGGTTACAGGAAGTACCGTGCGGCGGGCACGCGGCGGCTGCACGACATACTCGGCGTGGAGGGCGGCGGTCCGGCGGCGCGCCGCCGCGGCGAGCCCGGACACTCCGTCTCAGACTATCTCAAGTTCAAGGTGAGTGTGACACACAACGCACGCGACACACCACACGACACACTGTACCAATACGTCGCACTGTGGCACTGTACCCCCGCCGATGACGGTACAAACTCGAAGGAGATTGTCCTGGATGGGAATCGAACCTGCGACCTACAGCAAGTCAGGGTTACAACCAACTGCGCTGTGAGGTCGAAGACCAGTGTAGGTCCAAGGTTTCCCACAAGGTGAAAAGTGGCTCACTGAAGCACCGCCTACCCCGCCGGGAATGAAAGCGTCAACCTATGTGTGGAATCATTGGGAGGCTGGTCGTTTGCTTAAACTCTACCTTATTATGATTCCAGGATCTAATCCTCCGTATGCTAGAGTACGACCCGAAACAGCGAGTGACGCCATACTACGCGCTACAACACAACTTCTTCAAGCGGACAGCGGACGAGTCCACCAACACGCAGCAAGCGCAGTCCCACCATCAGCACGGTAAACACCCCTTACCACCCCCGATACGTTGCTAACTAACAGTCGCGCGCGTCGTACCAACTGTGCTGATCTTCGTTACATAAGTAAATAAATATTGGTGGACATTTCACACAGCGCCATCTAGCCCCAAAATATGTAGTACTATGGGGATCAGACAACTGATATAATACGTATAAACTTTTTGTAAATACATACATATAATACGTTTTAACACCCAGACACAGAACAAACATCTATATTCGGCATACAAATATTTGTCCTGGGTGGGAATCGAACCCACGACCTACAGCGCAGAAGGCAGGGTTACAACCTACTGCGCTGTGAGGTCAGTCAAATCATAATAATCAGCTTGCACTATAATTTTTTTAAACGAAATTTTGTTTTTTAATTACAAATCAGTCTTGTGTCGTAATACTCTAAAATAACAGTTCCCGAAAGTCACGACCTTTACAAATATGGAGCTGTTCACATTAGACGCGGGGCGGTTCGGTTACAAAACCTTGAAGAGCTTCATATAAAAAAAAACAAACAAAATTAGTCAGCTGTGGTTACGGCAACTGTTTAGATGTTTTAAGACTGATGGTGACTGATATACTCTTCGGTATCTCCCTGTATAACGCATGGCAGATAAATTGGTGTCTCATCTCTGTGAGATGTCCCTTTGGGAGGTGAAGATGGATTTTTATACGAATCTTATAATGATTAATCTCGAGTCCTAAAAGTACGACGATCAGCACAGTTGATGTGATCTTGAATCTTCGCGGTGTGAGGGATAATGGCAAATTTTCAAAAGAAAGATGCCATAAATTTGTTTCCTTGATTTTCTTGTTTTTAAATTTGATACTACAAGCTGATGATAAAGATTGGCTTATATTCTCTGATGATATTTGGTAAGGCCAACGGCCTAATGTAGTTGGTAAATTTTATGGCATATTTCTCCAAATTCATCTAAGTAAGATACGATTCCTTAAAATTTTGACTACATCTGTGAATATATTTCTAAAATGATCGAATTTTACATTGGACGCAGTCGAAATTTTAACAATATTTCGTTAATATTTGTTAATGTTTTCTAAATGGGTGACAATCAAAAGTGTCTTATTGTTGTAAGCTTGTGCTTTACATTGTGCTGTGAACTAAATCTGGGAAGAATATGAATTAAATAATACTAACTTAACAATATATTTAGTCACTAACTGTCTTGATTGCATTTGGAAATGGAAAATCATGTCCAAAATTTAAGATCTCATTCGCCATCAACATTGTAGATAAATAACATTTAACATTATCATATCAAGCGTACAAAGCTTCATTATCAAGCAACATGTGCCCAACTAGTTTGAAATTGCAGAATTACAGTATAACTTGTAACATTCCCAGACGATACACGCGCGCTTTATGTGATTTTGAACGTTAACACTATGTTTATTGTGTCGCTATTCTCGTGTCAGATGGCCCGTCGGAACCGCGATGACTAGAGCGGTCCGGGGTACCCCGCCCGCGTCACTAACGCCGACCAACATTGTGCCTAACTTATCATCAGGTCTGCCTTGTCAATCAATGGAATGTTTAAACAGTAACCCCCCCTTGGTAGGTGACACTCCACTAAAAACACAACGTGACTTTGAAGAAAGGACTTATGGTCTTTTTTCAATGTGGTTAAGTAATTTGGTCAAGTCTCAGTTCTAAAATTTACCTTCACTGTCATCTTATTCGGTAAAATTAAAAACTGATGATATAAGAAAAGTGTAAAACTGCTTGATGATATCAAAGATTAATCCTAACTGGGTTCCATTTCTGATAGTAAGGGGATATTTATTTCCTGAGTTATGGAGAGAGTTATCAGAGAAAAATAATTTGAATATTGCTCTTGATTATTACAATACCAGTGGATTAGTGGATTGTCATTTTGTTTCCTCTGTGCCCCCATCCGTTGCATGTTCTATGTCGTTCATGCATGGCTTTGGTACTAGTTACTTGCAGTTGTGTATTATCACGTTCAATCGAGTCTACACTATGGCATCGATGCCTGGGGTGATAAATCTGTCTAAATTGATATATGATAATACATTGCTGTAAGTTATTTTATGTTCTCAATGGAATTAATTCGATTATACAGTTAATTCTGGTTGTAAAATAAAGGTTTATATTTTATAATTCTATTAATCTGATCGAGATATTCCGTCTGATGGAATAAACTCATCAACTTTTCATGACATTTCTTCATCACATGCAAATGTTGCTAACTACATCCCGCTTTTGACTATTACCATGTATTTTAATATATATATATAATGTGCTTTTCCTATTCCATTAAGCTTGACTTAGAATTTACAGAAAACCACCAACGATACCGTGCTGTTTCAAGAATTTATTTTTGAGACAGCATTATTTATGGTGGCAAACAATTTTTTATCTAGATATAGGAAATTAGAATCCGTTTTACTGTAGAAATATATTTTAGCGTAAATACCTAGACACACTTATGAAAGCTAGCTGTGTCACTGTTACAGTATCACACACGAAAACGTCGGGAACCCGGTTCTTAATAATTATAAAGATGCTTACCCGGTGACCCTAAGTTTCTATGTCTATCTAACTTAGGGTCAGATCACGCCATAAGCAGTGCACACCAATTAATTGGATAAACGTGGTTGGACGAGAACTGCTTTATAAGAAATTCTAGGTTGGCAAGCTCTGTGTAGATTTGTGATCCAAAACCAACTATATCCTTGAGATAAAACATATATTTACTAACCATTCATTGAGGCAATAATATTCTTTCACCCTTCAGAAATAACATTCCTCAAACATTAACAACCTGTCGTCCACAATGTTTGGAATCCGTTATATTCGTTGGAACAGAATTCCAATAAAATCATCTCGTAATAACTCTACAATACATCCTCCTTCCGAAACGTAAATTAGTAATTAATTAGCAAATTTTTTTTTGCTGTGACAGGTTGTTTTGAATGTAGTCAAAAAAAAAATACTAGCTGATGAAAACCACATCAAAACACTAGCTAATTAACCGCTAATATACGTTATTAAGTAAGGCCAGTCTTTAAGGAACAGGACAAGTATCTAACTTTAAAAATGTTTCATATGTTTAGGTACTTAAGGCGCTTTTGCAGACTGAAGGGTATAATGTGATTGTTGTGCGCAGTGGGAGTGGGCGGCGCGCGGCTGTGGGGCGCCGCCGAACGCATGGAGGTAGAAAACGTTCGTCGCGACGACGACATGCTTCAGACGGTCTGCCAACTGCAACACAGCCCTGTGGCTATCCACTAGCCAACCTGCCCGGTGCTCCGAAACTATAGCTAAGTGATGTGGACGCGAGGCGCGACCGAGTGCGAGTGAGAGAGTGTTACGTTGCCAAACGTGCTGTCGACGTCTCACGATCCACGGAGACGGACCAAACAGTCTTCTGATGTACCAACCAACCCTTGTCTGGACTTCGCGCTCAACCTACCGCCTAATACTCCGAAACTATCGTAGTTTAGTGATGTGCTGATATGGACGCGAATTGCGACGGACCAGTGCGAACGTTGCCAAATAAGGTGACACAGGTCGTTTCACCCCCACATTACGATCACTTCTAATAATAAGATATTTATATAAGTATCGATGCAAATTGTGTGCTTGAACAACACTATCCAGTAGAGCAGAACTCTACTACAACTCTGTTTGAATTGGTTAAGGATAAAAGTGTCAGTGCAAAAATGCTCGTCAAATTCTTGTTCTAATCCGAATCGATCCTTATATGCACTAAATTATCGAGAAAAAGTGGAATCTGACTTGGAGTTTAGTATATTGGCGGGGGTGTCTATAACCTAATGCCATCTTATTCGGCAGCGTGTAGATAGCGCAGGAGCGAGCCAACGCTCAGACGGTTGTGTGCGTGAAGTGTGACGGAAGAATGCGCGAGCCCGACGCGAGAGTGAGACAGACTGCGGCAGTGAATAGTGACGGACTAGTACAATCGTAATCGGCAGAACTCTTGGACTGAATCCAATATTTATAATTCTATATTTTTATTTAATGCGATAAGTCTGACTGTAAAGAAAACATTATGGTGATGATTTTTGTTACTTTGTAACATTGTATTTGTATTATTTGTTCTTAATTGCTTCACTCGAACAGTACTTAGAGGATGTACCGAATGAACGCAGGTTATTCACCAAATCTGGATGCATAAGGGCATGAAAGCTAGGTTTTTTTATTGTTACGCAATGCATATCAAGGACGCAATATGGTAGAAAATAAATATTGTATATAAAACGTAGGAAGCCGACTAATGGATACAGACTGCAAGATAACTGGTTATCTATAGTTTAGTTACTATCTATGCTATTTAAGCTTCATTCGGTTCTATTATCGCAAGCTTTATGAATATTTTTAAAAGTGTCGGCAACTGATGACTGAAATATAAAGGGCCAATGAGAATATGTTTATACACGAACAAAGAAATAGATAACTAAGTATTATTTTTTCGTGCACAAATCGAATCTTTTGATTATAATTTACAGTTATTGAAAATTACAGCGCCCACGCGTCTCAGCGTCATTTCGAATATCAACATTTTGTGTGTACTATGTGTTTTGTTCTGAATTCCGATTGCTCGTTTGAATATCCATTTTATATTATATTATTTTTGACCCACTGAAATATTCTGACGATGTGTAAATCGGATAAAATAGTTTAATAGTAAATATAATTCTATAAAACACAAAAAATGTACATGTAGGTTACGAGAATGTTGAATCATATATAAAATTGGGTATTTCAAATAAGGAGTTTTTCAATAAAAACAATAACTAACCACTGACTTGTTCGACATTTTTGGATTTGAATCTATACAATAGTATAACCTCATTGCAACAGACTGGTTGAACATTTGTAATGGATATATTTTGTTCAGCATACACTAAATCACTGCCTTATTGTGCCGGGAATTTATACTAAAGGGGCCTGCGACTATATCGACTTGGTGTGGACTACATGAAACTGACACGTAGGTACTAACGCGATCGCAACCACGGTATTATGCTAACTTCGACCAAATAATATTGGACTGTCTGAAATAAGCATTGATCATTGACTGGCCTCACAACTCTGCAGTAACTCTGCCTTCTGCCCTGCAGGTCGTCGGTTCGATTCTCACCCAGGACAAACATTTGTGGTACGAACATAGGTGTTTGTTCTGTGTTTGGTTTATATGTATTTATTTACAAAAAAGTATATAACGGAACCAGACTCAATACAGTTGTCTGGTTCCCATGATACAAGATGTTCTTAGCTTACTTTAAATGCCCCCCAAACTATGCTTTATGCCATGCTAGCCATGACTACGCGGCTCTTGATAATAGAGACAGATAATTGCAATGCGACCTCCATTAGTATACAATTTATATTGGAATCGTTGTAGTGCGATAAGAGACAAACGATATTTGATCATTGTGTACAAAATGTACATATCTTTTCATATTTTTTTTTACTTGATTGCATTTTATGGACCATTAATTATTTGATCGAAGTTATGCATAATCTAATCTGTTAATTTGACTGCAAAGAGGGATGTCCGTTTCAGTATACATATAAATTATTACTGGATTGATTGAAATTGCATTATAATTATTATTCTGTTTATATATATATATATATATATGCAACGCTGGTAATATTTCGACATGCTCATAGTAAATTTCAGTGAAATTAATTGCGATCGATCTTTACGGATGCTACGAAAAGTAATGTACGGTTTACAAAGTACATATGTAGTAATAGACGTCAGTTTTCCGTGGTAACTCAACAATACCAGAGATAACTAATCTTGGTTAAAAAAATTTTTGGATCTGTATAACTGCTATTGGTATATATATTGTAGAATAAATATTGTGACGATCCGACGCATAGTTGGTGATTTGTTCCTATCAATAATATATAACGGACGCTATAATACAACTTTTTTTATTCGGGCAATAAATTGAACAGAATATCAGGGATCGCATTTTTATACGATAACTATTAGTTGTGGTCAGGTAACAAAGTAGTTGCAATACTTTAAGCAACTGATTGATATGAAAGATGATTTGTCGAGTGATCACTTGCGTTCTGTGTAAATAGTTAATGTTTAAAATGTGATACGGTTTCTGGCCATGACGGTAGGCTCGTGTATACATTATACGGTCGAGTTAGTGGTAGGCCTCCGATTAAGCAACTTTATTCTGTCCCAAGTGTAAGTTAGCAAAATTTATTTTGTAATAGTTAATGAAACGACTGAAGTGTCGCTGCGAACAGAATAAGGTCGCCGCCGGGACTAAAGCAAACTATAGCTCTGATCGTTTCGTAAACGCGTTTTGTTTTATTTTTTTCATAAACAAATAATCAAATGAATTTATTTTTTAAAACAATTGTATGGTACTGCCGTTGTACATGAAGCATTAAAGTATTTATCTTACAATGTTTTTCGTTTTCATTTCACTATATACGCGCTGTCGATTTAATTTTTCACGTAGAATCTATTTCTAATCTCGCTGTTCTGTACTTTAAACGTTCTTGATAACTGTATGATATTTACTGTAATACTTTTGTGCTTCATGAGGTATAGGATTGTTAGAACATTGTAAGGGATAGAGAGACATGTTTCATTTTGTAAAAATTATAGCAATAACTTTTCAGCAGACAAGTCAAGTATCACGTTACTTTTTAAATTATTATTGAATTGTGTTCAATTTATGTACCTTATCGTAATAGATTACATTTCACTGTAGTATGATGTTTTAGTTCCTTATTTGGTTAAACATAATGTATGTGCCGCGAATAATGTACGCCTAACATAACAATAGCATCATTAGCATTGTCACCGGTGTATTCTAAGTTCCACCATCTAAGGCCGTTTTTGTGTTACTTGGGTTACTGTCAATTCACTGATATAAGTTTATGAGACGGATATATGTTTGTGTCTCAATGTTTTGATGTTTGTAAGTCGATTTGTCAAATTCCTTTGTTGCCACTTTGTAAGTGGTTTCTAGATATACAACATTAAGTCTCATCAATAGTTACAAATCAAATATTTTTGTAATACATACTAATACATAATGCGTGTAAAACATAATGCGATCAGTAATTTAAATAGATAATAAATGTATTCATGATAATTTATTTGCATAACTAAGTGTACTGGAAATTATGTTTTGGTACAGTCAGCAAGATAAAAGTCTGTCAATATTGATTATTTTTATTAGAACGAAGTCTTAACTAACCATTTTTTTTATGAATGTTCTCTATCCGACATTATGGAGATGATTAATTTCGATTTCCTTATTTTAGCGGTATATTATTTAACGCTGGAAACTTTAAATTGAATATATATTTATAAAAAATGCAGCGAGAGAGAATTGTAACATTCAATGGACACACTTTGTTTATTCTCTTATTTTTATGGCAATATTTAACACTGCAAACTATAAAATAATACATTTTAAATAAATTAGTAGCCCGGTCTACTACGAATACTCGATTAAAACATTAGCCCTATAAAAAAAATGCATTCATTGTTCTTAAATTATTTTATTTTTCATATGCCTACGAACAAATTGTTAAAAAGACATTGCTACCAGCGAGTGACTGAAACACAGATAATATGCAAAGAACTCCATTACTCAAGAATGGCCCTAGATATATCGAGTAGTTGTAATGTATTTATTTGACTGTATGATATGACCGTGATGTGGTGTGTTGGTGCGAAGCTATGTTTATTTCCTATCGGATTGTCAGTTCGCAGGCACTGTAACAATAAAAGGATAGAGCTTTATGTCACTAAGTTTTGTATTTTAAATCAATAAACGATAGCAATGATTATCTATTTATTCACACCTATATCTCTCCTTTAATTATATCTGCGAATCTAGACAAAATGCCCTGGACCTACCAAAATGGTACTCCTATCATGCGCTGCTTTAGTTCATAACTTGTCTATAGCTCTGCTAGCCGCCTTTACTTCAGCTGGACTAAGAACGGCCAGAAGAAGCCCGGCGAGAACATAAAATATACCCTTATTCCTACATATAATACTAACCTAAGATATAGGTATTTCGACTAGTTATGTTGGCTGAAATCTCATCGACATTAGATTACCTCAGCTCGGAGCCAACGCATCGTCGAACAACATATTGTGGTAAATAGGCGCTGCATTAGCACTAGATCACGAGCCACGAGTCTCTTGAATTCAACTGCAAAAGTTTCAGCTGACGGCCCACCTGAAGTTAGGTGGTAACCGCCGCCCATAGACAACAGTAATACGACTCAAGTCGTCTCTACCAAAGTACGAGATGATCTAAGTCGTAGACGGGGGTGCCGGTGAAATTGCAGGCGCAAGAGACATCTTGCGCCTGCAATTTCACCGGCACATAGATGGGACACAGCAGAAAAGAAATAAAAGCATGAAGATGATTAATACGTAAATTTTAGCGAAAGCGGATTGGTAATCAGTTGAGCGCAGTAAACAGTCAACGTTACACATTCAGTAAAAATAAATCTTACTATTTGAGTGGTGAAAGGTGCGCCTCAAAGAGGGTCTTCGTGCACAGACTTGTCCATTAATAATTCGAAATGTGTCAATTTCGAATTATTAATGGACAAGTCTGTATCTCCACTACGTTTTCCTTCACTATTATGAGAACGTAGCAGTTGAAACACTGAATCCGAAAATTAAGAGGCCAGTCTGTTATTATCACTCTGCGAAAATACACGTTGTGCGAGAGGGGGGTGGGTGTACTTCCGAAAAGCGCATGCCGCCGATCCATCTGAAATTTGGTATACTAACGTATTTTTACCTCCTGATCACGAATATCATAACGAAAATTGGCGCAAACGCCATTTTGAATATGAAAAACGAGGGATAACCTCTTTTTGTTCTCCACACAGTTCCTAATCTCCGCTGTACAAACACACACATATCAAAAAACGTAATTATACCAAATTTTAGATCGATCGGCGGTATGCTCTTTTCGGAAGTTTTTCCCGAGATATGGCGTTCAAAAACCAAATAAATACATCAATTTGGTTCTGGAGATAACTGAGCATATGAGTTGTAATTTCAACTTACAACTTACCGCTCCGATAGCCGTGATCGTCTAGTGGTTAGGACCCTACGTTGTGGCCGTAGTAACCCAGGTTCGAATCCTGGTCACGGCAGTGTATACAGCACTGTTACGGCGGAGTTAACTTTTTATTATTTCTTAAATTTTATTTACAGAAAATCTTGTTTTATATTTATTTGTCTAATGTGTAGTTTTTACTTAATTATATATGCGCTTGTGTACTGTATCTCATGTAATAGGAGGAACAAAGATATTAATTAGGACGAGTGTAAATATTCAGCTTTTATTTATTATTTCATCTGGATGATAATTTTCAATCGACATACATCTAGGCTAGGCGATCCAGGAAAATTTATTGTTAGTTATGTTTAGCGACATCTATGAAGATCAATAGGAACTAAAATAACGCTTGTGAAGCAAGATGGCGGCTGTCGCTCATATAAAACGGCGTATTATGGGAATCGTTAGATGGCGCTACGTGCTTTGTTTTGATACAAAGCAAGCACCGCAGCTGTTCGCTATGCTATCACAAAATCCGTGAGAGAAAAGGAGTGGTGATTAGGCCTGTCTTTGCCAAAAATATACGTTTTTTATATAGTTTGGAGCAGTTTTGTGACTTGTGGCCGTTATATGTGATAGATAGTGTTGTCCTCCATGTGATATATTGTTAACAGTGCTCAAAACCGTCGGTAACTAGTGTAATTAACGATGTAAACGTTGGTTATGACGTTTACTAGTGTTTATGTATCAGTGTGTGCGTGCGTAGTACAGCATTGCCGACAACCGTTGGAGCGAATCTTGTAACGGAACGGGTGCCTGCCTACTACTACAGTGAATGCTGTTTTCGGTAAGTTTATTGTTTTGATGCGAGATAAACCTAACCTAGATGACCCACGCTGCGCGACTGCTATGCAACTACCTATAGGCAGTACGACCTCGATATTCGAGCGGGATCTCACGGCTGTACCCCTTTGAAAGGCAATTTCTCTGCTATTTTTCTTTAGATTCCGCACGAATGTACTGTTTGATTAGCTAATTTATAGTTACGACGGTACACTTTTGAAATAATTTGCGTCGTGATTTTGAAGACGTTATCACCCTATACGCGTGAATTTTTAAAGGTGAATTTGTTATCAACAGCTGATTTGATGAAGACTTCCTACATTTTGACGGCTTCCCTCCTTTATCAGATACTCTTTCATGGATCTCATTGGACACGGCGATATAAAATGGACTGTTTTACCACTGCTACTAAATGAAAAAAATTACTAAGATTATTTTATTTTAATTAAGAAGAGCTTCACTGTTTTTTGATACCCTGTACGTTACCAGTTAATCACATCACAGACTATCTACCTTCGTCAATACCTACCTACCTAAAAGTTGTGGTTAGGTAGGTGTGAATATTATAAATATTGGTGGGCATTTCACGCAGCGCATCTAGCCCCAAAGTAACTAAGCATAGCTTGTACCATGGGGATCAGACAACTGATATAATACTTATATATTTTTGTAAATACATTAATATATTACAGACACAGAACAAATATTATGTTAGTCTCACAAATGTTTGTCTTGGGTGGGATTCGAACCCACGACCTGCAGCGCATAAGACAGGGATACTACCAACTGAGCTGTGAGACCAGTCAAATAGTCAGTATAGTTACTTGCAACTAGGTACCCATACCTACCTTGCCTTAAAGATACCTACAGTACTAATAAGATGCAAACATTACCGGGTCGCCGTGAATTGATGTATCTAGCTACCTCTATGGATACTCAGTAGACTTACAAGCACTTGCACATTCAATTCATAGTCAAAGTTAGTCAAAAAGTCAAAAACATTATATTCCGTAAATTTCATAAAGGCTTCGTAATATCAGCAAGAAAATTAAAAATATATCACACGCTATAGCTAAGTCTAGCGTCTGTTTAAACCCTATCAGACCCTCCTAGTCCTAAAGGACTATTTTCGCGGGCATGAACCTTTTTACAATTTAGTAAAAATGGCGTAATCATACATAACGACAATACACTCATAGGTTCATTTCTGTTTCATTTCGGCATTTCCTAGTTTGAGTTAGGTACTTAGATTTTGATAATATATTACTTATATTATTTATTTATTTCTGTCAAGGTTTATTTTGCGCCTCAAAGAGGCTCTTTTCTTGCAGGTGACAAATATCTTCGCATTTTTTATTATAGGATATGTCGGTTTTCTCACGATCACGGGTTCTTTACTTTTTTTGTAACACGGGACTGGTACATGGTATATACATTTCGGGTAGAAAACGTCATAATTTGAACCTGCGACCTACGGTTTAAAACTCGGGGTCTGACGCTCTTCTAATTTTGGTGATGTAACGAGCAGATGGGTTATGGATACCTTATGTTAAGCGGTATCCTTTGCTCATAACTACAGTTATACATAGGCATGGTGTATGTATCCGTGGTATATATAACACCCAAATCTCTTAGTTTTCTGTCTCTTCTCTTGAAATGAGACAACCGTGAAGATGTAATTCACGTGCCTGGAATTTCATTAGAAATAGCTTTAAATTTTATATAATTATAGAATATATATTTAAATTATAACTACGAACTAAGCCTGCCTGATAAGTAAAACTTCTAAATTCCGTGGCGTCTAAAGTAATGAACCGCTGTCTGTCAAACCTTACAATGGAAAACGACAAGTCATCAGGTTTTGCCTGACCTTCATTAACTGTGTTCAGAATTTATGAGCTTTCGATGTCTTACTTAAATTGACGTGAATTCTACCAGAGTTTTAAACCCTTATCTAGACTTTATGCATAGGTAAGGGTAATACCTATGTAAAGGGCAATTGATTCAGAATGATAGTCAAATTAAAAATTTTTGGTTTTGTAAATTTGTTCTTACGACATATTAGAAAAAATAGGTTAATTTTTTTGTGCATTAATTACTTCCCGGGACGAAATTGTCACAAGTTTTACTAGCAGTCTGACCTGACAACATCCTGACATAACAAAGTGAATTGATTGAATTTCATTTAGTACGTTGAAGTGTCTGAGTGTATGAGCCAAGATTCAAACTGGTTTGTTCAGTACCATTGATGCGATACGATGTGTGTACATACATTTTAAATAATTATCAATAAAATGATTAAGACGCGGTCATTTTAATTGAAGGAGGTTGGATATTAATATGTCCTTTGTACTTTGGAATTCAGTTCATGCTCAGGTTGCTTCAAAATAATCCATTAGATATTGTAAAAAAAAATTATCTTTAAAAAAGTCACAAGAATTTTAGGTTTATAGGCCTTGTAAACTAACCCTACTATACTGTACTACTAACCCAACTTTATTTACTGACGGTAGTTAAAGTAAGTTGGGATAGCAATGAAGACAGTCAAACAAACCTGATTTATAAAATAAGTATTGGACTATCTTGTTCCATCGCACGTTGCCTTAAACTAATAGAAACCGAATGGCTGTGCAAAATTGATTGTATTACAGCCACAGTGGGAAGCAGGGCAGTAGATATACACCCACTCAAACATAGTAATCTGCATTTGCAATTATGGACTGCCTACGCGCGGGCTGATTGGAGCCCTTGCATTCACTCGCTGGCCCTGCCCTCATTGTTTAGGAAATCGATTCATACATGCTATCATAATTATCTAATTGATTTTGTTTTTATTTCAATTAAGTATGCTAGTTACGAAATCACAAACATAAACAAGTATAGATGCCGGCAAACAACTGAAAAATGTCATTCGACGCGCAGAACTCATTTTTCGTAGTAAGTGTACATGCTCGAACTTTTCCCCCACTTCGTTAACTCATGTTCAATTTGTTTGCCGGCAACTATACCTAAGAGCATTACTTTTAGGTTTTATGATTATATCCTGTATACTTTAGTGCTAGATGTGACAAAAATGATCTAGGTCTAGAATGCGTGGACTAAGCTGGTTACTTCAGAAGTAATATGTATTAGTACAATCAGAAAATAATTAATTGTAAAATTTCAGCGCATTGCTCAATCATCATCAAGAAGTTTTTTCAAGTAAACAATATACTTAGAAGTAGTCGAAAAAGGGGTATAAAAATAAGTACGTAAATTAGGTAAATAATGCTGTAGAACATAGACTAGAACGATTCAGATATCCCTAGGGTCCTTAGTCTTTGAACTATACATTTTGGTGGTTCACACGTCGACATTTAGCCCAAAACTAAGCAAAGCTTTTGCTATGGGACCATATATACGTTATAATACGTAAATAATTTTATTTGTAAATATACCTACTTATGATAAAATGTAACACCCAGACAAAGAAATATGGTTTACGTTCATTACACAAATGTTTGTCATAGGTGGCAATCGAACCCACGACCTACAGCGCATAAAGCAGTGTTATTCCAACTGAACTTGGCATTTCTGCTCTAACCACTTATTAGATATAAAGATTAACTGCAATAGTAAAAACTAACGCTAATTAACAGCTTATGAAGTTGTACGTTTCTGGCTTTATGTTACTGCAATAATAAATTAAACGGAACAAGAGATAAACTATCTGAGATCTAGAGTTCTGGCAGGATTCCATACAACGCCAGAGTTGTAGTCAGGGACGGAAACGCAGGGGCTATTTTTATCATTACTTGGAAATGATAAAGAGAAATTTTAGACACTTACATACATGTCCCTGTACAAGGATTCAATATTAAGACAGGAGGCGTGGAGAAAACTGTAGAACACAACAACATTTGTCTTCTAAACTTTTCCCACATTTTTTTTCAAACAAATTTATTTACCAAATAATTCCACTTACAGCTTACAGCTCCCGCGTGTTAATGGGATATAAACTTCAGCCTTGTCGGTCCCGTATAGTGTCAATGAATAAAAAATATCCAAACTTCTAAACGTCAAAACAAACATTCACATTCATTTTAGTTTAAAACAAAATAAATTTTTTTGGGTTGTCATTAATTGTCGTAGAAAATAATAAGCTACTTTGTTAAACACGAGATTAAAGTTTGTACCACACGCCCCAGACCTAATAACTTCTGGTTACGAGTCTGTAGTAGTGTCTACCTACACTAGACTCCATCGAGGCACAATTGAAGTTAAAAGCAGGGTACTATATGCGTATCGTATTTCTTAATTTAATAGTTTAAATCACTTTACAAATTAAAGAAATATTAGGTAAAATGTGTCTTTTAGGATTCACAGTATTATACCTTTCATTGGCACCATATCGTCCAGTCTAATGTCACATCTCAAACTTTATTATGACAAAACATCCTCGAAAAAGTTCCCAAACATAGTCAATTATATAGTCCATTTGAGCAAAAGAAGTTTCGATAACTATTTGGAAAGGACTAATCGCGGCAATGGACGTCGGGCGGCTTTTACAAAACCGCTTAACCTATGGACTGTATCATAACTAACATATACCTCAGCCATAATATCATTGTACATTTTCACTTGTCTGTACAATAATGAGGTTAATAAAAACTCTTCAGATTTTATAGTAAAAGAAGGTAAATTATACCACATTGTGAAAAGTAGAAAAAGCCAAAGTGACGTTTGCTCAATGAAAATCAACATCAAAAACCCAAAAATTATTCGTGACCGGTTTAGAAAAATAACAAAATTTTCCGTTTTAAGGTCAGACGTTTCACATTCTTCGTGAGAAATGTTTTAAGAGTCATGAAGCGGCTATCACCGGCGACGTCGAAGCGGCCACCTTTGAAGAAGTCTAAAGAGTCTTCGGAGAGGGCGGTCGAACTGCCCGAAGTGGCCTTAGCGGCCGTGGTGTCATTCAAGAAACAAAAAGAAGTCGGTGACTTCATAAACTTCATGCTTGAAGCCCTCGAACGCAACTCCAGCTGGCTCAACACAGCCGTCGACAAGCAAGACAACTTCCGGTGCGCGCTGATGGTGGGAGCCGGCCCCAATCGGTTCCAGCTTCAGGAAATTATATACCCTTGTGGCGACGATGACATCAAACTAGAAGTCGAGATGAAGGACTCGGAAGATTATGACAAAGTTGCCATTGCGGCGCTTCTCCAACTCAACAACCTGGAGATCGATAACCTTATGAGGTACATGAAAACTCGGATGACCGAAAATGTCATACTGAGAGAAGATTTGCTCAAAGGCAAGGCTTTAGGTATCAGCTTCGCGGTTCTAAGACCGCTTTCGGATAAGCAGTACCGTGTGATGGAGAGGATCGTTATCGCCAGCCCGACGAAGTGCGAGGTACCCGCGAGAAAACGTCACCGTATCGAAAAACTGTCCGCTGGACCTCTCGTGAAAAAGACCAGAAAAGTAGCATAAACAGTAGTCGCAGGATCATTGAACACGAAATATGGTTTGGAACTAAATGTACAGCCTTTATGGTGTGCCACAGAGTCATGTAGCATGTAATGGCACCAATTTGGGTCTCATTGTAAAATGCGAAGCTCACAGTAAATTACACTCATTTTTGCAATGATCGCTTCCGATTACCTATGATGGATTGGGGCGCTTTTGTGGCGACATGAATTGTATGGCGGACGAATTCATATATTCGCTGTAAGCATTTTCATTCAGAAATATTGTCCATCTTGCTATTAATATAATCGCTTAACATTATTATCACGAGCTTTATTAAATGTATTTCGCTAAAGACTGGTTCTTGAAATTATTCAGTAAAGGATGAATACTATAAATAGTGTTTTTCTCACATGAATACTTCTGTAGAATTTTTTTAGATTAGAACTATTACACTAAAGATAAATTGGTTATTGAAATTGTTAAGTGAAGGGTAAATAGAGCTTTTCTTACATGAAATACTTTAGTACAACTAAGTTTTTTCACTTATTAACTGTAACATCTATAATAATCTCCAATTAGGTAGTAGGTGCCGATTCGCCGGCGTTCCCGTTCTTCTCGCCGAGCGGCCGACTTGCAAAGATCAATATCTGTGGAATCAGGGCATCCGTGCGCGATCCAACTTACACACAAATCCTTCAATAACTTACAACAATAGGTTATGTAAGTGAAGAGTGAAACAATAGTTTTCCTCCTTGAAAATGGTTTCGTAGTTTTCGTGGTAAAGTTTTCGATCTGCTTATCGGTGGGCATAAATCAATTTGAATCATGGACGCTGTAAGTCGGGTCTCTTTGGGCCCCTTTCCAAGTTGCTCTGACCTCGAGGATTAGGGAACGCTGACCGTTGCGTAATTGGCGTAATAGATGTGTGATTTATATAGCCTTTCACTTGTATCTCCAAGGAGTTATACAATTAGGCAGGATTTTCTTGAATGGGTTGTTGGAAAATATAATACGAGCAGTCAACAGACACCAAATATCTTCATCAAATATCCCCTACGAAAATATGCAGGTATCAGCACGACTATCCTCACAGCTCAGTCGGTAGTAACTCTACCTTCTGCGGTGTAGGTCGTAGGTTCGATTCCTATCCAAGACAAACATTTGTGTGACGTACATACATGTTTCTTCTATGTCTGGATGTTAATATGTATTTACAAAAAAAGTATTCTATTAGTTGTCTGGTACCCATAGTACAAGGTACGCTTCATTTGGGGCTTGATGGCGACTGATGAAAAGTCCACCAGTATCAATTATTATATAATATTTATTGTTTGCGTGCGCTGTAGCTTTGTACCCACACAATTCATCTCACTGCTCCAAAAGTCATGGCGTAAAATTGCTTATGTAAAGTAACTGTCTCACATAATCCATACCCACAGTATAACATTTCATCGAGCGTTTAATTCAGATCCAAAATATTTTTATCATCTTTAATTTCATATGTTGCTGAACAAAACTATGATTTATGCCCCGATTACCTCTTAGTCTTACTGGACTACTGGGACTTTTCCAATAGTACTGACTCGTTTCTCATCATTTCTAACAAATACGTAAATATTTCTCAAATTCAACAGTGTAAGGGCGCGTTCCCGCTATGTCGTGACGACAGATAATCGTGTAGTTTTAAGCGTCGTGGCTATATCTAAATGGTGGTGTTCACATATAGGACGACACGATTAACTGTCGTCTACGACTTTTATTGAGGTGACGACAGCTTGTCGTGACAGTGGGAACGGCTAGCACGACAGTCGTAAAACGATAAAAATATCGTCACGACTAAATCGTAATGTCAAATAATGTGTCGTTGTTGCGACTATCTATCGTGGTCACGATAAAAAATATCGTCTCGTCGATTACACGGCATACAGTCGTTATAATGGGAACAACTAGAGACGATAGTCGTCCGACGATAAATTCACCGTTACGACATAGTGGGAACGCGCCCTAACTTTGCCTGAGTCGAAAGTATTGTTCACAGCCGTCCGCGGGACGACATATCACCGTTCTGGAATATAGTAACAACGCCGTCTCCTGGCGACGTTGTCGCGAGAACTTGTGGTAATGTTGGTTGCTAGTTTTCACTGAGAAATGACTCTGTAGTTCCAATAACATTTCTAAATGTTTGTCGGTTGGTTTATGTAAATCTACACAGTATACGGCGTGCTTCCAAACTTGACATGGGGAAGATTGATATGGAAGAATATGCCTTATGTGAGTTTTGTCATCAGAGAATTATGAGGATCCGCACGGTGCATTAGAAATGCACGGCATCGAAGTGCGAAAACATAAAAAGTTTGGCCCTAACACAGGTTAATAATCAAATAAATAATAATCACATAATTTTGGTCCATAAAAAGGTTGTCTGGAAGAGATTGCTCATTGCAATAAGGCCGCCCATTGTTATATTCCTTTCCAATGTATAATGACAATAAGACCGAAGCACACCCAACCTCTTCCCTCAAATAACATATAACAATATACGAAAACGACCGCAGTAATTCATCTTCATACAGTTTCACCCGCGAGCTGCCTCGAATCGCCCAAACCGCCATTTTACTCGTCAAGTTACTGCACACAAGCACTAAATCTAAGGATAACGCGCGCATACGACGTGTTAGGGCCATCACAATCCCTTTCTATGTTTAAAATAAAAATTTAACCCTAAAAGCAGTTCCGTTTTATGAAGGTACTTTATGTACCGCGATATAACCGATGCATTTATTTGTTCATAGAAAATTGTTATGATGTCTCGCTCGTACATTTTCGACGGCGATAAACTTTGAGGTTATTCACGACGAAAACTTGGATGTTTTCATTTGATAATATCCGAGCTTTAAAGAGCAATAGAACTCCCGCTAAGTTCGTCCGGGGCAGTACTGCCACCGTGCCCATTTCTGCCACCAAGCAGTGACGCATTCGGGTTACTGAGTTCCGGTTTGAAAGGTGTGGTTGCCGGTGAAATTACAGGCACATGAGGCATTCCACCTACGCGTCTCAGAGTTACGGGCGCATACGATGCCACTTGGGTCTTGTCGTACTAAGTAGGTGTGGACCCAAGTCGCATTGGTTGTTATGGGCTGAGGTTACCTCTTAACACCAGGTGGGCCGTCGGCTCGCTCCGTAACTGTATCATATAAAAAAAAAAGTACTACAATAAACGGGACAGTGTCTTCTGGTCTATTAATAGGGTTTTTTCCGTCGCTATCTACAGATGGCCTTACCATGCATATTATCTTTAGTATATAAGCAGGTTACTTACCAACTGAGCTATAAGGCCTTTAAGTTCGTCCGGGGAAGTACTGCCACCATGCCCATTTCTGCCGCCAAACAGTAACGCGTTCGCGTTACTGTGTTCCGGTTTGAAAGGTGTGGTTGCCGGTGAAATTACAGGGACATGAAACATTCCACCTTTACGTCTCACAGTTACGGGCGCATACAATGCGACGTGGGCCTTGTCGTATCTAGTAGGGGAGGACCCAAGCCGCATCGGTTGTTATGGGGAGGTTACCACTTAACACCAGGTGGGCCGTCGGCTCGTTCCGCAACTATATAAAATAAAATCAAATCCCAATTCCGAAATCTTTTATTTACGCTAAATATCGATTTTCCCAGGCCGGGAGTTGCTGGAATTTGGTGAAAAACGAGCATGTAAATTAAATCGGGGCATTGTAGAAATCTAGCATATGCGATGCTCGAAATCCAGTGAGTTTTTGCAGTATTTTTTCAGTAAGCGGCGAGGGACCGCGATAAAATTCCAATTTGGAAGAGAATATCCTACCTAACAACGTTTTGAGCCGCCCGCAACTTAGTTTCAGAACTGGAGAACTGAAAGCCTACGTTCTGAGAACTTCGTACTTCAATATGTTACATTCGGCTGATGTAACAATAATACCAGCTTACAGACATGACTTGAATGCCTAAATAAATTGACCTCATAGGTATTGGTGCTTCATTTCTTTTATATTTACCTCATCATTATATAGTTGCAAAATATAGCATTAATATTTATATTAATGAAGTTGAACTAATAGGGATATTTTAGCTGCAGAACTTGCGCGGTGTTCGTGCGGGGAAGTACTGTCGGTATATAGTGTATTTTTTATATCTATTTTATTATACAAATATTTCGCATTCTTTTTGTTTCATGTTGTTATCGCAAATTTATGGTACCACTGGGTTTAAAAGATGTTAAAGCTACGAAGTAATTATACTTTGATAAGTCGTTCGAAGTGGATATACATACATATATTATTTATTGTAATTAATGTAAGGCACTTGAATGTTGGGCATTGGAACTTCGATAAATATCCAAATTAAAACATTTACTAGTTTGAGCAGTGAAAATATAAAGATGGAATTCAAAGGACTTCCATTAGTAGGTTTTCGATCACCTGATCCGGTTTTAGGCTCTTTTTAGAACAAGTATGTTATATCATGATAGGCCTCACAGCTCAGTTGGTAGTAACCCTGCCTTCTGCACTGTAGGTCGTGGGTTCGATTCCAGGACAAACATTTGTAAGACGAGTATCGATGTTTATTCTGTATCCGGGTGTTAATATGTATTTAGTATATAAGTATTCTATCAGTCATCTGGTTCCCATAGTACAAGCTACTACTTTGGGGCTAGAAGGCGCTGTGTGAAATGTCTACCAATATTTATTCATTTATTATTTATTATCATTCTTTAATTTGGGAAACACAGTTCTGTGTAACAAAAAATATACATTATTGGGTTTGAAATTTAGCGAAGAATAGTGGCCTACTTTGTACTTTGTGCTGTGAAATATTTCCAGTGTCGCTGGAATTTGTAACACAATCTTTTGATTTCCTCGTCTCCCTACCCTGTTACCTTCGGCCCGCCGATCCGTGGCCGAATAATTACAAATAAGTCAGGATAATGCTCCCAGTGTGACAACTTCCCGTTTTATGTCCATATTCATTCCGGTAACGGTTATTGGTACCAAAGGAAATGGAAATTCTGGTACTTATAGAAAATCGTCAATTGCTACGATTTTAAGCTCCTGTTTGATTTTTAATGAATCCGCCACCGGAGTGCCGAGGTGGCGGTGTCGCTGGTAACTTAGCCATATTTCACTCATTTAATAAATCTATACAAATAAATAAAATTGGAGTGTCTTTTTGTAATATTAAAATAACCGCTTTTTACTAAGTACATAATGTAATATGTATAATGTGACAATTGCAGTTATTATTACAAATTTATTTAAATATTGAATTAAATGAGAACTGTATATCGGCTCTTCCCGCGTGTAACCTATATTGTTTTTTTATTTCAAGTCGATGGGTCCTAGGTTCGGGACCCGGCTGGGTAAATATTACATGATGGCCATACATTTTGTATCGTCCTTTTTATGTTGTGTCAATGCCAATTGCGACACAGGATATCCGAGTGCAAGGCCTTTGTTTAGAAGTTGTAAGATATTTAGTATTCATCTTACAAATACGACGAAATAATTCATTTTTATAGAAACAAACATAACTCTACTCATCTTCACAAATAAACAAACATGCTGCACCCAAATATTGCAGAATTACAAAATGTGCTGGTATTTGCGCAAATACTTCTCAACAAAGCACTTGCTTGCCTTCCATTAAAAGGCGAATACATCGCATCTGTCCTCGAGTAATACATCGACCCTCTTAGCTCTCACCTGCTTCCTGTCAGTTCCCGGTGAATTTGCTACAGTCTTTGTAACCTGCACCCCAAGTCAACGGTTTATGTGAGGTCCGCGTTCGCTTGCGACTGGTACATAACTATTGGTTATTAATTTATGTTATGTGTGTATTCAATAACTACTAATCAGTTGATGCTAACTCTGCCTTTGCGGTCGTGGGTTCGATCGCCACATAGGACAAACATTTGTTTGACGAACAAAGAGGTTTGTTCTGTGTTTGGGTGTTAAAAAAAACATGTTTTAAGTATTTTGTGTCGGTTATCTGATTTCTATATTATAAAAACTCCAGATGCTTTTTAAAATTCAGCAACACATAGTATTGTGTAAAATCTCTAGTACGCTATGCGTTGTATTATATATTATATAAATAGTAATAATATTCAAAACTTGTATTGCTTTCCAAATTCGTGTTTCCTTCTGGTGTCACTTCCACGTTATAATAAATTCATCGAAGGTCTGGCCTCTAAGGGCCCGCCAATTTCACCCTACCTTCCCTATTTTTGATAAACGAGCCACTTGATCGGACCGCTGTCCGAGAGGGTTCTATTTTTTTGATAATATCTCGTCAGTGGACAAATTTGTGTGTCATGTGGGGCTAACACAACCCTTGCGATAAACCCTTGTCCGGAGACGGTATTAGCCCGCGTGACGATGAGATACAAGACAGATTTTTTGCAGCAAATGATAACGTACTCTACAATTTAAATATGTTTCCGGCCTAAGAAGCTATAATGACCCTCCATCACTTCATATAAATAAAACCTTTTGAGCAAACAAGTATCTAGAACATCGAACACTTTTTATGCACCCCAAGAAGTATTTTAAAGTTTCAGTTTCGTTTTATATTCATGAATAACAAGGTTGTTATCGATTCCATTACCGTTCAAAACATCTTTCCCCATGAAACAAACTTTAAATATGAAAAGACGAGAAAATCGCGATGCTTTTTCTGGGCCATAAATATCGTTAGATAAATATGTATCATTGTCCTCTGTCACGCGCTCAGCGTCGCCATGATGTTCTCAATTTCGGGGTAAAATTCAAATAGTGTGTGAGAATAAGGGGCGTGAGGTCTCGCTTTGTGCTCAAAGGAAACGTACGTTTTTATGAAACACCCCGATCTGATGTAGTCATTCATAACACGATGTTTTGCACAGCGGGAAAGTAAATCTCATTTATCACCCTTACAATTCTATTATTTAACGCATCGTGCTTAAACAACGCTTTATGATATTATAGTGTTTATTCGATATTGCTCTACTATTCTTCTACTAAGAACAGAACTTCACTACTGATTTTTGTTTCTCTACAAGCGCATTCAGCTGTAACTCATCTGTAATTCACTCCGCTATCTCCGTAATATGAGTTCTTACAACAAATTAAGTCTGAATAGAGCTACAACTTGCACGCTATCTTCATTCGCGACTTGCTGTGCATTTGATAGAAGTATTACTCCATAAAGTGCACGGTTCCAGAGTCACGTTTTTAATTAAACCAACTTTATTAGGCAGTTGGAGAATTCCGCGCTAGTCACATTACCCACATGTGAATTACTGAAACTTTATTACAATTTTCATTCAATTGGCGCCCAACGTGGGGCTTAATTGGATAGTTATAAAAATGTTAATGCAAATTGCCTTCAACATATTCCAACGAAATAAACATATAAATTGAGTTTCTGGGTATAATTTATGTGCGGAAAATAAATCTGTAAAAGGAAACGAGCTTTTCCGTCCTTTCAAACTAAGGTAAAATAGGCGTGCGTAGGTCCGTCGCTTGGGGAAGTTGGATGACGAATGCCCACATCTTTACTTCGAGACGGGTTATATAATGCGTAAAATCGCTGTCTTCTACTATCTTCATACGTTTGGTGTCTTTTGCGTGGGGAATTGTGTATTTACATAACTAAAATAGGAATCCTTATAATATTTTCTTCGTCGTTAGTTCGTCAACAACAAATATAGACTTTTTCATTACATTTAAGTGCGGAGATCCAAACAGATATTAATAATTTGGTTTTATCTTAATGGACGGTTATGTTGAAATGCTTTCCACGACCTACCCGCGACCTTTAGCGGTTTACCTTGAATAGGAGAAGGTTGGAGGTCATGCGATCGGACATTAATGGGCTATTATTTTCCTCTGATTATTTTTCTTACTTAATAATAATATGATCTCCTCATAAAACATTCGTTTGACATTTATTAGAAATCTTATTAGGGAGCTAAATAATAGCATTTCATTTTAGAAGATTAAAAATTGTATGAAATTTACTTTGATAATTTAAAATAATAAATTGCAAAAAAAATATACCTATAACTTATTAATATGGTGAAATAAGCTCAAGATGTCGTTATGTCGTATTTTTGAGCAGTAGAACTCGCGCCAAGTTCATCCGGGGAAGTACTGCCACCATGCCCATTTCTGCCGCCAAGCGGTGACGCGTTCGCGTAACTGTGTCCCGGCTTGAAAGGTGTGGTTGCCGGTGAAATTACAGGCACATGAGACATTCCACCTACACGTCTCAGAGTTACGGGCGCATACAATGCGACTTGGGTCTTGTCGTACCTAGTAGGGGAGGACCCGAGTCGCATCGGTTGTTATGGGCCGAGGTTACCACTAACCACCAGGTGGGCCGTCAGCTCGTTCCTAACTATATCACATAAAAAAAAAATGACAAAACCCTGATTTTTCAATAATGCCATGCGATCCTAACGTCGAGGCACTATCTACAGCGTGTGACCGCGGTCACGTACCGACTAGTAGAGTTTAATTACAGGGTGATTAAAGTTCTACCGGACTTGCAGGAATTTGGTATCTTGCAGCCTTGTCTTATGTTCGTTTGCAACCAACGCGGTACTAGTTTTATAAATAGTTTTGGTTTTAATTGCCATGACCATTTCTTCCGCCAATTTCCGCATTCGTTTTACTATGTTGCAGTTTGAAAGGCGTGGTTGCCGGTGAAATTACTGCACATGAGACATTTCACCTACACGTCTCATAGTTACGGGAGCATACAAATACAAAATGTTTATTTTCCAAATAAACTATTTGTGTTTTTTTTGGTTTTACTGAATGTCGAATAATGTTACCAACTAAGCAAGACAGAGTCAAGACAATGTTGCCGACGTGCGAGTACTACGATTTATGAATTTACCCTCATGTTTAAACATTGTACAGATTATGGCCGCTGAATAATATGTATGGAAGTGGCTTCATTAACACACACTTACCGACAGCCCGCCTGAAGAGCCTCGTTAGACGCATATTCGGCGTAAATTTTTAGTCAGCAAAGAGGTGGCCGAGCGAGACTTTATTAAAAATTCAATTACTTAAGCCGGATTTTGAATGCACGCGACTGTTGGAATATGGAATAGAAAGATTGTTACAATTAGTGATTACGTCGCTCATATACCGGATTCCTCTAAATAATCAATAAAAAACACTTAACTACCATAACATGACAAAGTTTCGTAATAAAACAACAAAGTATGCGTTGATTCGATAGTTTGATAGTCGAGTTGAAAACAATAATCTTGCGATTTGTTCGCTACTACCCTCAATAATTTAATTATACATGTACCTCCATTTAAATTCGTCCACAGCGATGTGTTTTTGTCGCGTGGTTGAAATAGCCTCCACCTTAAAGATGAACACGGCTCCCTGAGAAATGAGGGTAGAAAGCGGTCTCCGAGATCATGATTGAACATTTTATATTCACTCGGCTGCCGCATCGGGCCGCACTCTCGGGTTGTGAATTATGCAAATCTGTTTTTAAACAACAATGAGCTTCTGGGAATTAGGATTACTTTTCTTTGTTTCTTTTGTCAAAAATATTCTTGCAGATTTAACTTTGTTTTGGGCTTGACTTCAGTGCAGTGGTAGACGACAGAGGCAATGCGTGATAAAAGCTTTACAAAAAGGTTTGTATTTCACGCAGAGACACCCAATGCGAGAGTAAAGGGATTACAATCGTGTTTTTTATGTAATAAGTTTCGGAACGAGCAGATCGCTCATCTGGTGTTAAGGGCTAACTGCTGCCCATAACAAACAATATGACTTGGTTCCTCCCTTACTTAGATAGATAAATAGGTAGATAGATAAACTCTTTATTATACACAAAAGAAAGAAAGAAAATTTTACAGAGAAAATAAATTATAAAGTTAGGTAGACGCATAATGGGCGACATTATCACTAAAAGTGATCTCTTCCATGCAACCTTTACTTAGGTACAACAAGAGCCAAGTTTTGGCCGGTAACTTTGAAGTTGGGATGTCTCATGTGACTGTTTTTTCAGCGACAATTACATGTTACAAACCGGAACATACTGAAGCGAATGAATTACTGCTTGGCGGTAGAAGTTGTTGGAAAGTAAAATCATCTATATCTAAAATACGTTCAGGGAAGTACTGCTACGCTACTTTTGATTGTAACTTAAGTCTTGAAACAGGAAACAGCAATGCGAGTTGCACGCTCGGTTGGTATGGTGTCAGTGCTTGTCCAGACTAATATGCTGTTATTGTACTAACACAAACTCCATACAGGATTATTAAAATTAAATCATCCAGAAATAAATTTGGCGTAATGAATGGGCAGAGTAGGTCTTTGAAACATTTTATTAAATAAGGCTTTGTACAGCCCTTCGTACGTAATTGTAAATTAATTGCGTTCTAAGGAAAAAAGGGACTCCTAATGGCTAATTAGGTAAACGATAAATATGTTTGAAAGTTGAAGACCGGGCTTTCTTGATTAATTATTAAGAGGAAATATGCTCAAATGGAACCGTATAAATAGCCTTAAACATCTCAAACATGATTTTGTATGAAAAACGATAGGTATATAAAGTAATTTATAAAAAAAATATTCAGCGGCGTTTACTCATTATTTAGGATTCCTCACCTCAAAAGGTAAAAAACGCAGCCCTTATGAGATCACTGTTGTCCGTCTGTCTGTCGAGAACCCTTTATATGTATCGACCAATGTTATATATATTGAAATTTATTCCAAATATATAAAAAATTTGATTATAAACATAATACATATTAACATTATTTAACACCCAGACAAAGAACAAACAGTCCATGTTTTTTACATAAATTTTGTCCTGGGTGGGAACCGAACGCACTACCTATAACTTCGAAAGCAGAACAATTAGAAAGAAAGTAAAAAGAAAAGACATATTTACTACCAGCTGTACTGCGATTCGTAACGTAAAAATTCTCTTTTAAAAACTAAACAGGGGAATCGATCAATTCCTTCCACAGCGCATCCTTAGTAAACAAGAAAAAAAGGTAAAATATTGGATTTCTCACAGAGGCGCGAGGTTTCAATCCTGGCTTTATTTAATTAAACAGTGCCCCTTGGGGTCCCTTCGTCTGTTACATAGTGATTTTATTTCGCTACGTGGAGTGCTTGTTACATGGTGGAAATTTCCATGAAACTTATGTACAGTTTGTTAGAAGTAGATAGTAGACATATTAAATAAATAATAATAATAATAAATAATGGTGGACATTTCACACAGCGCCATCTAGCCCCAAAGTAAGCTAAGCATAGCTTGTATCATGGGAACCAGACAACTGATGTAATACTTAAATACTTTTTTTTGTACCCAGATACAGAACAAACATCAATGTTACAAATGTCACATAAATGTTTGTCCTCAGTGGGGATCGAACCCACGACCTACAGCGCAGAAGGTAGGGTTACTTACCAACTGAGCTATAAGGCCAGTCAATTATATGGGATTACCGTCCCATCCCAGCTTTGTAGCGTTAAGTATTCACGGCTGGAACTCATCTTTATCAGAATATAACAAAGCCCAAAGCAGTCAGGGATAATGTAGCTTCCTATTGACAGACCTCACATATGTATTAGGTATACGTAAAAGAAAGATTTATGTGCGCAATACCACGTTCTCAAAACGGTGAAGGAAAACATCGTGAGGAAACCGACATGTCCTAGAACTAAAAAAAAAAAATCGAAGACATGTGTCGAGTGCACGAAAGGAGCCTCTTTGAGGCGCACTTACAATCCTTTCACCACACTGGTTCGACAGAACCGGTGACTCGAAGAAGAAGGTATACGTATGTATTTACAAGAAAGTATATGTATTTTATCAGTTTTCTGGTTCCCATAGTACAAGCTATGCTTAGTTTGGGGCTAGACGGCGCTGTGTGATGGACAATTCACACAGCACCGTCTAGCCACAATATTATTATTATTATATTATTATTATTAGTGTAAGAATAAATAAAATCAGATCAGTATTGGGAGTTTAACTCCTACATCCAAACTTACTTTTTTTGTGAGTATCTGAAATGAATAAATAAATAAATATATAAATAAACTTAATATTAGTGTAGACAGTTTAGAATGTTTATCGATATTATTCAATATTTCATAAAAAATGACTAGCACTCGTGCAAAGCTCTGGCTTTTTCACCATCCAGTCATAAACCCCAAGTTTCAGTTAAAGTTAGATAATTTCGTAAAGAAGTCGCCACTGAAATATGTTTCGCAACTTAAGTGCACTTGTGGCTTAGTGTTGATAAATTCCGTCGCCTAGGGATGGCCTCAGGCCACGCTCAAGAAAGCCGGATTATACAATAAAGATTGTATAGTAAAGATTTCTTTAAATTATTGCTGTGTTGCGTTATAGATTGCGGCATAAATATATGCACTTTATTTCAAGCATATATGTTTACTAGATAATTTTATATTAGTTTAGGTTTTAGTTGGGTCACTTCAAATGATTAACCTAGTTAAGTAATATAATAATAGTAAGCTGTAAGGTGTTTCTGCATATATTTATACTTATTTTGTTTGACAGTGTAGTGATAAGGTAAATATTATTGTTATTATTATTGCTAATACTGCTGACGGGTTATCACCTGTTTTTTTTATTTACTAAATATTTTATTTTTGTTAATAATTGTCTAAGCAGCCGATGGTAGCGTCAAACAACGTCTGCGTTGGGAACTGGATCTCAAGTGATTCTACCGGAACAAACCGTTCTCTCTTGAAAATCTGGCGTTGACGGCAGATTTTCAACTTGAGGGTGGTGGCTAGGCAGGGTGTTTGTCATACCACCAAGCTATTATTATCACACGTAATTTCTTTCATGGGATGTTTTTTGTTGCTTATTGTAGGATTCGAACTCACGACCACAGATTGAAGCCATTTATACGTTTTACTCAAAGTACACACACGCCTCATTTTAGTATGGGTATTATACTATTGAAGCCAAATGATATGATCTGCATGGATGTATCTGTTTTTATTTATCATAGTAAAACGTCTTATATATTTGAAGTTGGTAGCAACACTATCGCCATTGCAAGTTTCGTTATAAAATTGTCACGCTAGTGTTGGAGCTGGGATATTATGCGGACCTACCCCAATATTCTTTGCCTCTGCTAGTTCGCGGGTTAAAGGCTATTAGTTTGATTTATCATAACCCTTTTTGTTACTATCGTCAGTTAGTAAAAATATTCGTTATACCAAATATATTAGTTAAGTTTTCTACACGTTAATTAACTCCTGTGATTTCTTAACTTGCTTGTCAATTTGTAAAAAAAGTATACCTTTTATATATGTTTTTTTTAATGTTTATATAAATGTGTTTGCTTTGTTGTTGTTTTTTAAAACGGTGTACTATAAAGATATAATCTCTCTATTTATATCTTATCCAATATTTTCGCCTTTATTTGTGCTCGAATTAAGATTTTTCAACGATTGATATCAGAGGTAACTTTGATTCATTATATCCTAGTTTTTAATTCGAAATTGCTTTCCTATTCTGTTTTTCCTGAGCTGATTTTCCAGGTTTAGAAGTTTAAAAATAAACTTTTACATTATTCCACATGAATAGAGTAGCCATGGAGAAGAACGGTTTGCTTTACTTATTAATAAAAAACTATTATGGTAACACCAGTTACCGTGAGTAATAGAAAATAATAACTTGATAAAAATACCGAAAAAGTGAAAACTGTTGACACTTGGGGCAACTTGTCACCAAGTGTCGACTCAGTCCTAGGCTATTTCCCGGTGTAGTTTATAGGACAATACTCATAAATATTCTAAAATAATAAATCTTGATTTGACAAGATATAAATCTACTGAAGCTTTAATGAAATACCGCATAAAACCACTTAAACGAGGTGGCTGGCCATTAATTATGTTTTACGACTTTCATGAATGTAGAATCATGTTTTGGCGTTTCGTTTGATGTCCTTTTATTTCGGCAAGTTATGATCAAACACATTACTCTCTGAGTTTATTTTAGAACGAATATTTTACTCGTGAACTCAGCAGCTATGTTTTTCAATGAGCTTTAAGTTCTTTTCCATTGGATAATTTTGTATCGATAACAGCGGAAAGCTTGTGCCATTTATTACTTTTGTAATAAGCAAGATGGTTTAATAATTATATCTCTGTCGACCGCTAATAGGCACGTAAATAATATATATGTTATGATATGTAATGTCATATCCACCTGAGTGGATAAGTCACGGTCCTGCGACCCAATATTAAGTCATAAGGTTATTCATATTCATAAGGGTATCAAAAATTAAAGTGTGAACCATAATTACCGACCCCGTAACTAATATTATAGTACTAATATACTATACTATACTATACTATACTATACTATACTAGTATATCAAGAGGATGTATGAAACATTTGTCTGTCATCTGTATTGTAATCGGACTTGCTATCCTTACATTTCAGTCCATTAATAATTGAACTATCAAAGCGACAAAGTTCAGTTACTAAAATAATTCTAAAATTACTTGTTCTCACCAAAATGAAAGTATTTTCACGAGACTAGAATTTCAGATCTAGGTACTATATAGTACGGCTAAATAACTAGCTATTATGAGAGAGCGGGCGTGCTCTGCGGATCGCTATTTTTCTACAGTATTCTGTAATCTCACGAAGGGACTACTTTCTGGATCCATAATTTTATCTGACTAATGACAGCCATTCATAAAATCAGATTTTAAAATAAAATAGGTACATATTTAGATAATAAAAAACTTGGCATACAAATATGAATTCAATCGATCCCTTGAAACTAGCCGAGTTTTATAATATTTCATTGTTACCTACTTTGCTAATTATAGTGAAAAAAAGTCAAAAGACAAAGTTTCTTTGACTTGACATGAAAACTGTGATAAAAAAGTCTTAGTTAATTTCTCGTCATATGTTATAATGTAACTTAATTTGATATCTCCGTAGCTATTTAAGTGCTAGTAACTCTGCCTTTAAAGCTAGGGGTTCGATCCTCGACTAGTGCAAACATTTGAGTATAAAGTTTATGCTCTTGGCTGTGTGTGTGAATATTTGTGTCCATGTAACGTGAACTTGAATCCTTGTGTCGGCGTCAAGATGTCTTCACTCAGAGCTTGCGGTCCAGTGGTAACTACCTCCAATATTCTTCTGTATTCTAATAGAATCAGCACGTCTGCCCCAGGGAGCTAGCTTAATTCAGTTGCTTTGTAGTGGCCAGATATGAATTATTGTCGGATAGTCAGACCCTCTCGCCTGATGGAATGGTATTGTGATAGTTTTGAATAACTTCGTTATAGCGTGAAGGTTTTCTGATTAAAAGGTTTGTTGGATGGGTTTTGTATTGTGAACAAAATTATATCTCTTACGGCCGTATGCAACGGTTGTGATATTTATATTGCGAGCTGGATTTTTCAGAATCATTGCTTTTCCTTAGCACGTCAGAATTACCAACGGTAAAAACCTCTGGGATACTTTCAATTAACCTACAAATATAGTACTTTTAAAAATACTTTACAATTATACTTTCAATAACAAAACAAGTCATTTAGAGAATACATTGCGCAAAGCTAATTAAAAAAAAAAACCTACAATGCACTAAATACGACGTTACTCACACAAGCATACACTTGCATCTTATTTTTATCGATCATCTGTTTGCGGGTCAGGCATTCTAGACAAATTCAAAAAGAAAAGTTTCAACAACCGGTGAAATTACAGGCACGTGAGACATTCCATCTTCACGTCATAGAGCGCATGAGTTTGCGACTTGGGTTTTGTCGTACCGAAGTAGGGGAGGACAGTTATGGGCAGTGGTTACCACACCAGGTTAGCCATCTGATAGTTCGTTAACTAAATAAAAAAAAAAATTACCTATGACTCGCATCTAGTTCCATTTCGACATTGCAATAATATTGCCTCATCTTTAATAGAATATTTTTTAATAACTCATTGCAGTCGTATTCAGTTATTGCTCAGTATCTGTATATTTTTTATTTCGTTATTAACTCAAAATAATTCATGAAAAATATGTCGCACGGTAAGTGCAAATGATCCGTGCTTTTTAAATTTACATTTTGTGTCGCAGTGGTTCGGAATATAAAATGACTTTCAATAATTAATTTGGCGGGAAAGTATACACAGTGAAGATAATTGAAATACTCCAGCCACGATGTACACGATGTTATTATATTACATTGTAGCCTAGAATATTAATATAACAACCCCAAGGATAACGCTTATTTCTTTATATAAAACACACACAGAATACAACATTATAGCTCTTTTTATTGTAATAATATTTTACAGTGAGACGTATGAATAATTCAGGCGTATCTTATTATAAATAATGTCTTTAATATGCATTATATGTATGTTTTTACAAATAAAGTATATATGTATCAGTTGTCTCGTTCCCATAGTACAAGCTATGCTTAGTTTTGCGCTAGAGGCACTAAGTGAATTGTCCACCAATATGATTTTTAAATTATATTAATTAATCGATCGAATTTGAATTAGGTTAATATAAATAAAAAAGTTATAAAGAATACAGGGGCTATTTCCTTTTGAACCACACAAATAGTTAATAATAAACCGGCTTGGTAGAATCACAGATGTGTGGAAAATAACATATGTAATTATTGGAAAATACAGGATGCCCAAATTAATTGAAACATACAGAAGCCCGATATTAACAATCCGAGGCCAATGTTTCACACCAACCTAATTAAGACACAAATGATTGAATGATATTTCGATGACCTTTGGCTACTGGATTGCTATGATTTTGATTGTCGGCCAACTTTCAGTTTAACCTTTGTGAAAGAAAAACCGGTGACTACAAAACTGTCGCGACAAACAGCAAAAACTGATGTATACAGCTGTTGAATGAGAAACGTACTGCGGGGGCCTATTCGGAGAATTTGTTTCAGTTTACTAAGATAAACGATCACGTTAGCCCGACTCCGGGCATTCGGGTACAACTACAAAGATAAACTTGTTTTATTCTGTGACCATAAATACTTGAATTTAGTTTTTTGTTATGTTTTGTTTTCATTACAAAACACACAGTGTTCGAAATTCCACTACTCCAGATAGGGTTTGCAGAGTCATGCAAAAATTATAATTATATACGAGGATCATAGAATATTTACCTATTTACTGTGCCAAAGGCAAAAATGCTTTTTTTACTCGCTGTTTTGTTCAAATAGTATTTTTATTTAATAAGTACGGTGTAAAGAATTCACCATTTTTTTGTTATTATATATTGTTAGACCGGTAGGCTATCACAATCCAGCTTTATGTTGCCAGACTTTCGGCGCTACCATCCGGTACATATTAGGTTTGACTTTAACGTTACTTGACATGTAGCAACCATGTCATAAATAAATAAACTGTTTGGCAAAAAAATATTCTAAATAATTTTTTTTATTTGTAATCTGGTATAATCTGGTTTCAAATTCGAGTTCTCATAGTTTATGTAGCAGCCTTACCGATTATGGCGATCCTCTGGGCGACAATCGTAATTCCATTGTCCGGACAGGGCCCAGGTGCGTCGCCAATTGCCTCGCATCGGAACCATTTAGTCTCTGAACTGGTCATCCCCTCGACTCTAGTTTGTTATTGTTCACTTTATTTCGCTTTAGACTTTCGGAAATCGTTTTTATAGACATTGATGTCTATTTTAATGGTATGGACTATAGTCTAAACTACTGTTATTTTGCCGTCTTTTTTAACTTGAAGCAGAAAGGGATGTTTGTCATTTACAACGGGACCCAAAATGAATGTCTGTATGTAAAACTGCGAGTGTACACAAAAATACATGCAAACACCGATTCTATTCCTTACCTTTACAACGAAGGTGTTATCCGAGCGCTCGAAGCGTTCGTTCCACTCGAATCCTCATTTTCCTTTCGTACCTATTCATCTTTCGTACAGTCGTCTTTCGTATATACACTTCAATTTCAGAACCGATTCCATTACGCACAGCCTATGAGTTTACAACATGCGGGGTATTCTATATTTATTTTCATGCGAAAATGAACGTCGAGTTATATAGAAACTCTGCTCTTGAAAAGGCTGTATTTAAGTAATATATTTCATTTCATATTTCACCGATGTATCCTTTTGAGTACTTAAGCAGGTACCGATAACTAAGCTTGTCCCATAAATCGCGGAAGCACTTAGTAAAAACTGCACTAATAGTGATGGATTCAAGACTACGGAAGTTAATAGTAAGTTCTTCTGAAAATGGAAGTAATATTTAGTACAGTGCACTAAGCTTTTATAGTCTAAAACACGGAAGCCTTCATCTTCATCTTTTTCCATTCTGAAAAAAAAACTTATAGCGTAACATAGTTTTAGATACATTATTTTAACTTTTACATTACTTTATCGAGATAGATGAATAGATAATGCTTAGAGGACACCAAATATAATTAAACTTTATGAACTATTCCTAAATAAAGACAGTAAAATGGGCGGCCTTATCGCTAGTAAGCGATTTTTTCCAGACATTCAAAGCCAAGAAACCGAGATAAATGACAGTAATCTGTTAAAGGCAAAGCTACGCTTCAGCGCTTCAATAGTCTGCTGGGATATAATATTTCGATAATATCCGATCTCTGCATTTGATGTTTGTATGATAAATCAATTTAATGGTTTCTAAAGGCGTCGAAAGCCAAATCTATTCATTCAGGCTTTAGTTGCATGCACCCATTGTGGGATCTAGTGGGATATGATTTAAATGACTATCAGCCTGAATGGCGTAATTTGGGGTCTGGGTGAGGATCTATTGGAATGGTAGTGATTTTATGTTCATTGTTATGCTGAAAATGATTTATCTAGTGATACCTAAGTGTTATTTATGACAAGCTTGACTATGCTTTTAAGTATGAGGAAAAAATTGGAAAACTTCATGTTAAACTGATGAGATTAAATTGGTTAAGGATTTGAGTACGACTGATTATTTAGTGTATATTAGCTTCTTTTAAAGAATGTAATTGTTGTTTAACTTCTACTGGTGTGGCTTTGGCCATGTAACCTAAGTAGATACGTAAATGCCTGAGTTTTTCAAATATGCTGAAATTAGTTTTTTTTTTAGGAATTCTAAATTCTAATCTGCGAACAACCGTTTACGAATCTGTTTTCCTTTCACAATAAATCTCGATTTTGTATCCCTTAGGAGTCAAAATTCCAAAATATCTTTCTTAGTGTTTGAAGACTAGGCCCCCAAATTTCAAGACCCTATAACCAACGCTTGAGGATTTACTTTGTGTCTCACTCAGACGGGATATCCGCTTCTATTAATATAACTGAAATAAAAAATATTCTATAAAAGCGAATTGTATTAAATAAATTCATAATTTATTTTACTAAAATTTTCATAGTCTTGGGTACACCACCAAATTTTCACCGTAAAATCTCTTTTGAAATATTATTTTGCAAGTATTATTACATGAATTTCTCACGTTCAACTCGTTCTACAAAACTGATTTTCTCAAAATGTTCTTTTTATGATCTCATATCATAATATTAAAATATTATGTACTATGCAGATATCTTTAGTTTGTAGAGAAACCCACGCTTTTGTGCACTTGAATATCCATCGCCATTGAGTATTTTTGGACGAGTGCTTTTATCTCTGAAATCTAAGCAAATAGTTAATTTCCATTTTCAGTCTTCAAAGACTGGTGATAACCTAAGATATTGATGAATTATAAACTTTTATCTCTTTTGAATTGAGAACCATTTTCATGTGATCTCAAATCTAGAGCATTCAAGAGCGCTTTAAAAGCTTTATTTTTGTTCTTTTAGTTTTATAGATTTTTCATTCTCCTGTTTGATAAGATAACACGTTTAGGAATCATCCCTTTCTTTTTCATAAAACAGTGATTAAAACACGGGTTAATTATATTATTTGTATTTTCAGATTGATTCTGTAAATATGTCAAAAAATACGTCGCTTGTTTACGTCAGTGTAATGTTATAAATGCTTAAGTTTGTTTAAGTGGCTGTTTGGATGGGTATGTTTTGCTCCTTCACGTGAAAACAACTCAATCGATCTGGATGACATAGGGGTTTTTATCCCGATATCATGTAGGCGAAGCCGCCTGTAGGAAACTGTAAATCTATAAATATTCTTGTGGTGAAAAATGATGGCCATCGTCTTTTCAGGATTAGCCAGATTCACAGACATCAGTAGGTATATTCTTAAATGGAACCCTTCAAACGAACTACAACTTAAACAAACTGCGAAACTGCTTAGATGCAGTCCGTTCATCTTCAATGAAGGTGATGATTATCAAGGCAGCTCAAACGCGCCACAAATGTTTGCTTACTTCGTAACGGTAGCGGTACAGCATCTTTCCTTTCCTTCGAATCAAAAGATAAGAAACCATTTTACGCCAAAACATTTTTAACGATTCCAATGTCTTCTGAAATTTTGTTCGTTTCTTTTTATACGCCCATTAGGGATATTAGATGTTTTGTGTGATATATTTTGTTAACGTTTCAAGGTAGCGCGAAGATGATTATTTTTCTCGACTTTTGTGTTTTGATAGACATAAATTATTAAATAATTTGAATAAATATTCTTTTGTGTTTTGGTGAATTATAAAAATCTTCATTTGTGTAAGTAGACGTAACACCACTGAATTTTTGTGATTTGTCCGTGTCAGTTTTTTCGTACAAGTTTGACAAGAAAAGTCAAGTATACAAATAAAACTAGATATGTACCAACATAAAGTGCGATTCTTTTTTCTAGCGATGTTATTCGTACGTTATCTGTGATTCAGAGGGTAAAACTATCAGTTCATAAATCTGTTGATCGGACAAGCGGGAAGAGTCGATTTACTCCAACATCTGGGCCCAGTTCTTACTATACCTATAATCGATACGCTTTGATAGTGAGATGTCTTCCAAGTAATTTTGAGAGCAGTAGAACTCACGCTATGTTTGTTCGGGGAAGTACTGCCACCATGTCCATTTCTGCCCCAGCAGTAACACGCATGTTGCCGGCGAAATTACAGGCACATGAGACGTTCCACCTACACGTCTCAGAGTTACGGGTGCATTCGATGCGACTTGGGTCTTGTCGTACTTAGTAGAAAGCAAAAGTAGTTATTAGATAGCGTAGAGGCATAAAGTGTAGAAATATTTAACCAAATTGAAAATTATACAAATCGTCCCTGAATTTAAAAACATAATACAATGATATTTCATCTCATCTCATCATTTTAGTTGTCTAAGTTGCTTGAAAAACAGTTCACTGACATTTGGTATAATTTTATCAGCTCTGCAGTAAATTCATTTATATATTATTCTAGTGAATGCTGTTCTTGGTAAATTATTTCGTGTACATACCTCCCTTCGTCTCCAAGAGTAAGATTCGCTCGATATTTCTAATTTTGACGCCGGACTTAATTTCCAGGGTCATCCAGAGATCCAGGGACGTCCTCAAGTAATATCGTAAACCTTCAGTTAATTTTGCACCAGAATTTGTGCTAATAAGTCTCCCTGTCGGAGGGTGAATTTACCTTTAAATTATAAAGCTTATTAAGCATTGCTCCCCTGTGTGTCGTAACCAGCCGCAACAAGGAACATTTCATGTTGCTGCAGACGAGTTACACCAACTTTCGTCAAGACTTCATTTGTTATGTATACCTAGCTCCGGGTTGGCCTCGCGGCTTCAGTTTCAGCCACTTTCATCGCTGGGTAGGATTGATTAATTAATTTTTTTATGTTTTCGCATTGTGTTTTAAAGTTAGAATTGCCTGTAGCAGTAGATTTAAAGTAAATAATTTCTTTGCGCAACAAAACGAAAAAATTGACTTCATTAACAATATGTGAAAATAATTCATCGTTATATCTTACTTGGATGACATATTACCAGTTATTTTGAAAACAAATTACTGAACTGATTCTGATGAAATTTCTATTCGACCAATCTGAAAGTATAACCTTTGAAATAACAAAAAATAATTTTCCATATCGGTTTATAAATGATGGAGATTTGAGTTAATAATCATAAAAAAAAAAAACGAATTCATAACCTCCTCTTTTTTCTGAAGCCGGTTAGTTAAATAATAAAAATAAATTTAAATTCCAGATTTCACATTCACGAAAACTCAGTCAGTAGCTTACGTAACGAAGAGTTCCGGGTCTGATCGACTTTAGGGACTTTAGGGTCTTGGATGTTTGCATATCTGTGTCTGTCCATGAGACCTGTGACACAGGAGATCCTAGTGCAGGTGTGTGTGTACTTTTTACTTTAGTAAGTGCATTCTTTGGAATCATACTTAAACAGTTTCATGCCGTTTTTTTGTTTATAATTAATATTTTTTCATTCTAATAACTTAGCCAGAATTGCATGTAATGACTTATTCAATACTTCTATGAATAAAAACTTCTTAGCAACCAATTTTATTCGTCTTGATTATACAAATCAGTTTAATATAAATTTGAAAAACTTACTTTGATACAAAATAACACTCAGCCGCGTCTTCAACTCATCTTATTAATGTGAATATTTCAACTCCAATTCAGCAGACTTTCATGAAAATATTATTCACTTTTGTGTTTCGTATCTAAGATGAAAAAACTAGACAAATTATTTCATTTTAATTCACCTGAATTGAATAGAAAATATTAAAAGTTCCACTTTCTTTCTCGTGTGAAAACACTCAGTTGAACAAAGGGAATAAACAGTTTACTCTCACTTAACTTAGTATGTTATGTACAAGTACCTACTATTACTACTAGTAATATTTATAACTAAGTATTGACTTCACCCCAAATCACCACAAGCCATATACGATTTATGAGTTTCCTTACTTTATTTTCGCAATAATCGCTGCCGGGCGAGCGGAACACATGGTTGCAACATTGCTACTTATCGGTAGGTAAGTGATTATTGCTCTTAGCGTTAGGTGTCGTAGCAATAAATGAAAGTCAGCAACCGAAGGGGTAAGAGATCTGGACCAAGCTATGTTTTTTGCCATCCGTTATACTAAATAGGTGGACCACTGGCATGATCCTAATACTTTTACTATAGTGTATAAATAAATAAATAAATAAATAAATAAATACAATACATAATACATTTCACACAGCGCCATCTAGCCCCAAAATAAGCTAAATAAATAGCTTGTGTCATCATACTTTTTTGTAAATACATACATATAATACATATGGACAGCAGTAGAACTGACGCCACGTTCGTCCGGGGAAGTACTGCCACCTGCCTATTTCTGCCGCGGAGCAGTAAAGCACTCGCGTCACTGTGTTCCGGTTTGAAAGGTGTGGTTGCCGGTGAAATTACTGGCACATGAGACATTACAACTTCACGTCTCAGGAGTTACGGGCGCATACGATGCGACTTGGATCTTGTCATACCTAGGTGGTGAGGACCCAAATCGCATCGTTTGTTATGGGCCGAGGTCACAAACTGAGCTATGAGGCCAGTTAAATAATGAGACGACACATTTATGGGGCTATTTTCGAGGATCGGTCTCTATCTAGATCATAGACCTAAAATTAAGGTCTATAGACACGATATTAAGTATGCCTTTATGGCTTGACAAGCTTTTTTTGCATTGTATATAAATACAAGTACCTACGCGAACTTTAGGGCAAGCAAGTTAGTTGGTGAACCCTGTTTGAAGCTTTTATGGTAGCACACATTTGATTTAAATTACTTGTGACCGGCAAGGAATACAAAACGTAATAAAACTCTTAAGAATTCAGGTTGGAGCTTCCATAATTACTTCCACCCTAGAAGTGGGTCCTTCTCAGCGGGTATCCGCAAGGGTAGGTAAATCACAATTCTCGATATCTGATGCAGGGTACCTGCCTACCCCATTAAACAAGCTATTAACATGGGTTGTCCATTCCAACGCGCTCATTACGCAGGATGGGTCAATTTAAACTTGTATGCCCGATGAGTTCTTGGGATCTGCTTCTTTATCAGAAAACATTGGACCACCGGGACTCACGTGTTCACTCGATTCTGGGCCGTGTGGGAATGACATAAGGCTGCTTTTTAAAGATCAGTTATTCGCATATCTCATCAACACTTACTCATAAACAAAATTAAAAGAAAATTAGCCTCAGGGAATTTTGTTATGATCATTTTAATTTATAGGCGGATAGTAAGACACGTAAAGATCCTTTATATGATAGGTCCGCATATGTTCAAACAACTGAGAGTCCGCGGTTCTACGGGGCATCGATTACAGACAGACTGCTGTGAGAGCCAATCGGAAATTCAATTTCGATATGATACGATCCGTTAAGAGATCTCTGAAATACGATTTGATACAGGAACTAAGCGAGCTCCAGTCTAGCAGACAGACGCGCTTGATCTTACATCAAGTTTGTTGAACAATTGTATGCATTTGTCTGGTATTAGATTTGGAATATTTCGTTGCTATACATTTGACCTTGGCTTTACGTCTGAGAATGCAAGATCAAGTGTTTATTTTTTGGGATACAGGTAGTGGTTCCAAAGTCTTAGCTCTTAGCATTATATTGAGCGCTTTTTTGTTAAAGATTTACTTATTATATTGCTTTATTTTTTCTAGCACCAACTTTCCAAAATGATAGTTACAAATACGATTTGATGAAGTAGTATAGTGAGTTCAAATAACAACTGATTGCTAAATAAATCCTCAGTGACTTTGATTTGACATTGATCTAGATTTTATGCTTACCAATAGAGATCATTGGAACAATTAAGTGGTTCAGAAGCGAATGCTCAGAATGGCTCTGAAGCGTTGAATAAAATAGCAGACCATAATTGAATGAGGTATCTAAAAGATTTTCAGTCAATGTTTGGCCGTGGCAATCACTAAAGTTCAGTGTGGAATAAAATAATTCGTGTCTTCCAAAAATATTTATGGTTAACTTCACCTTGTAATTTGTACATTCGTTTGTCCGAAGTAACCGACTTTTGGTATACACTTATGTCATTTTGAATAACGCAATTCCAGCCGATAACGATCGTTCGGGTCGCATGAATACCTCGTGTACACTGATGCATCTGAATCGCTCTCCGAATGGGAGTCACAACCGCGGCTCCGTCTCGCGACATTCGCCAGTTTTCCGATGAAGAAGTTGTGCCCGCGAGATTTCTTCACGCGCTTTGACGGTCCAGCCTTTTGCGGTCTGCCTCTTCTCTTCCTAGTCTTTTTGGTCGGCGAATGTAGTTGATCGCCGCTCTCTGGTTTATATTCTTGGGTGATAGTATCGGCTTTCCGATCGATTGTAGCTGGTTCGGTATCTTCGTTTCGTTTCTGTGCCACTTTCGTAGATAATACCGCTTTTATTGCTTGTCTGTAATTATGAGGATGGGTTAGTTTTGAACCCGGAGTCTTTTTTATTTTTTTTATTGTTTTACTCTTCCCCTGATTTTGATTTTTCAGGGACCTTAGAATAAGTTGTTTTAAAGATAACATTATTCTTCTGTTCCTCTTTGTACCTCTCTCTCTCTGTGTACCCGGGGTCGTACTACGTACCCATTTCTATTGCCAAGCGTGTTGCTAATATTTCGGTTGGAAGGTTATGGGTGTGGGGGAAATTACAGGCATTCGTTCTGTATTAAAATTTCAGTATATTAAAAGATCAGGTCTATAAGTTTTTATTGCCAGAAGATGCAGTTTGAGATTTGGGATATGTGTTCGTAGACAGGCCTCACAGCTCAGTTGGTAGTAACTCTGCCTTCGGCGCTTTAGGTCTTGGGTTCGATTCCCATCCAGGATAAACAATTTTGTGACGAGCATAAATATTTGTTCTGTGTCTGGGTGAATATGTATTATATGTATGTATTTACAAGAAAAAAAAATCTCTCAGTTGTCTGGTTCCCATAGTACAATCTATGCTTAGGTAACTTTTGGGCTAGATGGCGCTGTGTGAATTGTTTACCAATATTATTATTATTATAGTCCCCACAATCCCCCAAAAAATATCGTGTTGTGCTTTGGAAATTACCTGATATGATCGGCCGAATTGACTTCCATAGCTTTCAGTGAGATATGGTCATATTCCGGGTTTGCAGAGACATCTTTGGAAGTTGTTGCATCATCAGTTTCGTCTTTGTTCTCAGTACTATCTAAGGTTGTGGTGTCATCGTGATTTTCCGCACTATCTTTTAAACTTGTAGGAATTTCCATGTTATTGCAAAAAATGTGTACAAATAAATGGATATAAAAACTACAACTATGTAAAATACAATCAAAAATATTGTTTATATGTCAAATACGTCTATCAAACTTTGCAGAAAGAAGATTTCTTACCATTCGAAGGAGTTTGAAATTAGTCTGCATTTCTCGTTCGCTAATACCTATGAACCGAAGGATCTTCGATTCCTCAGCGCAGCTGGTATTCACCTTGGAACCGCGATGTGGCTTCTACTGTAGCTTAGATCGAACAGCTGAATAACTTACGGCTTTTCTTATCCACGTTGTAACCCCAGAACATAATATGTATGTACACAAGACAAAAAATGTGTGGTGAATTTACCCTGTCCGTTATAAATATATTAATAAAAAAAAAAAACAAGTATTTTATTCGTTATCTATTTCAAACCATCAAATGTCCACCAATTTTTTTTTATGTCATATAGGTGATAGAGCGAGCTGACGGCCCACCTGATGTTAAGTGGTAACCGCCGCCCATGGACAACAGCAATACGACTCAAGTCCTCTCCGCCAAAGTACGAGATGACTCGGGTCGCATTGCATTGCGTCCATCATCCCGAGACGGGGATGTTACGTCTCATGCGCTTGCAATTTCACCGGCACCCACTCCCTTCCACCGGAACACAGCATCACGAGTACATCACCAGGCAGATTACCAGGTGTCGTGGCAGTACTTCTCTGGATGAACCTAGCACAAGTTCTACTGCTACTAAATTTATTATGATTACTGTCTGCACTGGTAGGTATCCTTAGTATCGTTTGTGGCGTAGAAACGACCAAATATTCAAGGCCGGGAACTAATTGCTCACACACAGATGTTTGCGACGGGAATCGAACCTGGGTCTACCGTTTCACAGGTGGTTGCCCAGCTTAGTTATGGAACATCATTTAGAATGACATCGCAATAGCTCTGTGAAAAGTGTGCGAGCTATTTCTCTTTCTCGACTGAAAGCGTCCTGTATTAATAATGCATTAATTAATGCATTGCTGACTCGAGACGGTTCTCCCTCCAAGATCGAAGGAATGGAAGGACTTTGTACTAGTTTTCATAAGTATTATGAATGTGTTTTTTTGAAATCTATATGGCTTATAGTCTCTCACATCCTCATTCTACACTAGAATAATAATAATAATATTGGTGTACATTTCACACAGCGCCATCTAGCCCCAAAGTCAGCTAAGAATAACTTGTATCATGGGAACCAGACAACTGATATAATACTTATTTTTTTTTTGTAAATGCATCCATATAATATATATTAACACCCAGACATAGAACAAATATCTACGTTCGTCGTAACCATGCCTTCTGCGCTGTAGGTCGTGGGTTCGATTCCCACCCAGGAAAAATATTTGTATGACGAATGTTTGTTCTGTGACTGGGTGTCAATATGTATTATATGTGTGTATTTACAAAAAAGTATATTAGTATTATATCAGTTGTGTGGTTCCCATGATACAAGCTATGCATACCTTACTTTGGCGCAAGATGAAATGTCTACCAATATTTAGTTATTTATTCATATAAAAAGCGACACAGCCGTGAAAAACGTATGCGAATGTGTGGTAGCTTCGGCCTATACAAGTGACATTTCCTCGTAACATGAAAAAGCGTCGCCCCAACGACTGGGCAACCTAATCAGTTATTATGGTGCCCGTAAAATATTCCATCATCCCGAATAAAGCCTATTTGCTCAGGAATGGTGTGTAGCGTCTCTGGGTGTACTCCTAACCTTACCGAAGGTAAATTAACAAATAGTCCAAAGTCTGAAGCTTTGTTTTCGTACCAACTATTATTTCAAAAGCTTTAAAATATTTTAAGACCTTAGGACGAGTAAAGTTAGTAAGTAAAGTTTATGAAATACCAGCTTCTTTCCGTGGCTTCGCCCGCTTGAGACAGGGGTCAAAGTATCCTGTGTGGTATTCTCTGTCATACTGTACCAACTTTCAAAGTTTCAGGCAAATTAGTACAGTAGTTTTGGAAAGAATAAAAAACTGGATGGATTCAAACAGACATACTAATTTTATTGTATTCTAAAAAAACTACTCTATCATGATCAAAAATATGTAATGAACTCTATGGCTTCGTTGATAAATATTTGTTCTTGAGTGCTGTATAGTTACTTACAGTTTCAGATATCCGAAACACAGGGAATCCTTGGATAAGTTTTGAATTAAGTTGTCTGTGAGTGTGTTAACATTGACACGCATAAATAGTAGAAATTATGAAAGTTAAGGAACTTTAATGAAAATAAGAGATAAATCATTAAGAAGACGAGATTTACCTGGTAATACAGACCCGGTACCGTAAGGAACAAACCGTTTCTTCACTGGAAGAAAAATTGTTTACGGCGATAGCTACACGATCACGAGTTAGGGTTCCGTTGTAAAAAACCCTAATTTCCTGCACCCTTTCATTTATAACGCGGCAATCTGGCCCCGTAGCTTATTTATAGAGGTCCTACCGTTTGATGGGTGAGCGTCAGAATGCGTAATGATAAAGGTTGTTAAGTGTCCGGTGGACGAGCGACTTTCCAATCTGTCTAATAGCTTCTTTAATTGTTTTTAACATTATATCTTTTAATAGGTGCAACTATTATCACACATATGAAGAAGTGGCCCACACTTAAGGTGTGGGTCAATTGTTGATATAAAAACTTTCATATCTCTGTGACATATTTCGATATCTCATAGAAATTGACTTCTTTCAAGGATATAAAAATGGGTAAATTTTCTAAAGTCCTGAAAACCTAGCTACATTCTCGTATTGCTCATATATAGTTCGTAAATTCGAGACCTAATTAAAGTATTATTTCTGGGCTACCCTCCTCGTACAATAGATCAAAACACTCATCTCCAGACCCCTCACGACCTGCATTCTCGCTTTACGACCGTAGTTCGGCTATTCTGGAAGCCAGTGATAAATTTCCACTGTCTAGCCTAGTATATGTGTCCGTGACCTCACCTGGCTAAAAACCAGCGCTGCACTGATTCTCAACGCTAATTTCGTTAGTACAAGATTTTTCTGGCTGTAGGTTTATTGAGCAGTGAATTGGATGAAAGTGTTGGCCGAGTTATTCATGTTAAAACGATGGCGGTGATACTGTAACTCATATAGTGAAAATTGGCCCATTGAGGCATGACCGACCTTAGGGTATGAAGGTGTGAATCTATGTACGTAATTAAAAATAGGGGTATATTGTCGCTCGTCTGCACAGCCCTGACAACCTCACTGCATTCTCGCGTTGCGACTTTACGACTGTAGTTCGGCTATTCGGGACGCCGATGATAAGGTATCATTGTCTGGGTCCATAGCGTACGTAATCCTTTATCTACTATGTTGTACGTGTCGCTGGCTTCCTCTGATATTTTTGGGTGAGATGTGAAATTATTGTCATGTTTTCGAAGATATATTTGGTGTCTTTTTTGGAGGAAGTATCGTTGAGTGTCCTTCCCGTTCATTTACGTGATAGATAAAAATAAATAAATATTGGTGGGCATTTCAGACGTCATCTAGCCCCAAAGTAAGCTAAGCATAGCTTCTATCATGGGAACCAGACACTGATATAATATTTATATACTTTTTAAATACATACATGTAATACTCAGTGTCAGAACAAACGTCTGTGATCATCACACAAATGTTTGTTCTGGGTTGGAATCAGACCTGCGACCTGCAGGCAGAAGGCAGGGTGATTACCAACTGAGCTGTGAGGTCAAAGAGATGAAAATCTAAGGTAAGTTTTAAATTATGTATATACTGAAAAGAAATGTCCATTAGCAAATGAACGGTGCTGATTTGTCATGTGTTACATATCTAGTACCAGTTTTAGCACTAAGGTTCGTGTTTTTGTATGTACTATATATAGGTATGGTAGTCGGTGACATTACAAAGCCGATGTAAGTTCTATTTTTTTTTTATTATTGTTTTCATGGGCTAACGTTACATTTACTTTTCCAGTGATTTCTATAAAGTGGCGGTCAAAAGAGGCTTAAAACTATAAATAGCATTGTCTCATTTCAAAGCAAAATTTAAAAAACTTTCGAATATCTTTAGGATTTTACTGGTGCAGGTGGTATGTGAGAAACAGCTGGATAAAATCCAATTAACAATACCAGTGGAACTAACGAGCTGTTCTAGAGGGGACTCACAGAAGCCGAAATCTTTTAATTTTCCACGATAAATTCCCAACCCATTTCTCAGCAGCCTAAGCTGTGCAGTATTTACTTAATTTTTTTTCCGGATTTTCTCGCTACAATATATTAAGTGGGAACTTTTCCTAAATCCTTTAAAATTACTCTGCGACTGAATCTGAGGGCGTCCGCTTTTCAAGCCGGATTTAATTATGCTTAGTGTCGATCCGAAAGCGAGATTTGGATTAAAAACTTGATTTGTTTGGATTATATAACTGTTATATATATTTTTGATGAGTCAGAAGTCTTAAAAATAAATTGTTCTCGTGACCTTATGAGCTTTCCGACCCTCAAGTAAATTTGTTTGCAAATGAGGCAATCTGTGCAAAACTCTACAATCAGAAAACTTTGGTATGATGATTCAAAATTCTAGTACTAGATTCAGAATATTTGAATAAATATGAGCGCCTTTCTAGAGCCATTATAATTTGAAGGATTTTCATCGAAGCTTTTATCAAAGGTTCTTGAAGTTTCAAAGGACTTTGCCCAAAACCTATTCAGAGATAAGTTGATTCTTCGAAAATGTCTTAATTCTTGCTTCTAAAGGTTCAACATAAGGGCACATAAGGGCGTCCTTAGACTTCAAACAAAGATTCGCTACCCGACGCATAAGTTTCATCAAACCCCAACTGATTTCCTATTCCGAAGAGTCCCACATTTAAACAAAAATATAGCTCATTAAACGACAGGTCCGAGGGTCTGAAAGGGTCCTGGCACCACATTGTCGAAAAATATTACAAATTTCCTCTACACGCGTTATTTGGCTATTTCCACGCCGTTCCCTAAAATGCAATCCGATCACATAAAGTTCTTAGGGTACCGTACGACCAGAACTTACACGATTCCACCTAGCAAGTTTACACTTTGAAATATTTCGAATAGTTCAATTTAGGAGAGATAGAATAGGGTTTATGATTCAAGCTTAAACTCACAAAATTAAGTAGGACGAAGCAAAATATTTAGAAACTGGAAATGCTGTTTTTTATAGCTTGTTTATCGCAAAACCCGTTAAAATTAGGAGAGGACCCGTTTCAGCCTAACCTAACCAATAATAATTACCTCCGAAATAATTTCTAATCCGTATTACTTCCCAACTACGGGACCCACTGCATTTGTGAGCACTCGGTTTCGGTTATCGCGGATCCCTTCGGCCTAGCTTCCGCAAGTCATAAGCGAACACAAGCAAATATACAATTTATATGGTGACCCGAACTACGATCACTGTATCTGTGGAGATAACTCCGTCAGTAAACTAAAGCCTTTTTTCCAACGGAAGGGGCTAAACTTTATTTCGTGCATGCATTCCCCGTGGATCCCTTACTTCTCCTTGATACATCTACGAGACAACATCAAAGTCAACATTTTTATTTTCATAGAAATCATGACATTGTGGCTTGGAAAAGTCAGTAAGTCATATACAAAATTTAATGTCACGCGTCCTGTTGCTAAGTTTAACACCGTTTCATCTTCCTGGCCCAGAGTAACGGGTGCAATGCATGCTGTTAAGTACAGGGGATTCCGCTTAACGTTAACTCATTCACGAAAAACATTATTTTATACATTTATATGGACTCCATCATGAATTTCCCTGTCAAGGCTCAGCAATCTACCTCAACAAGTTGCACAACTGCTTGCTGGCATGATAATATAAAAACTTAATATATTTTTATTATACATTTTCATGAATAAAACAGTCTATTTTCTCCCACTAAATCTTAGCTTAACTTTCAGCCAGGATGATTCTCAGACAAGAAATAAAAACAACAGGTTACATCTGTTCAACCCTGTACTCCAAAGGGCTCAATAGCCACTTTTTACCTTTTGAGTTAAACTATCGCAGAAACGAAGACGTGACCGATCACCATTGTTTCCCCACGAATACCTCAGCAAACATTTTCAAAAACGCATTCCTCAATAATCAATCTTTCTCTAGAAATACCAACGTTACCAAATGTCCGGGCGAACCAACAGGCCAGGTCCGAAATAAACCTGTATCGAGTAGGATTTCGTAGCTATTCTTTGTTTTATGATCTCTGTGCTATAAAATTTATCTTTGACCGTTTGTAGCAACATTGTATTCAGCACACAATAGGTTATGGTTTGTGTTGAGGACTGGAATAGCGTCTAAATGCTTTACGGGTCTTATTTACAACATTATTAATACGACCCGTAAAACATTTAGACCGTTATTTATCTATCCATTGAGGCAATAGTAATAGCACTGAGCGTGGGGGTTTCGATCCAGATACAGCTGGTTCTAATCCAGACGTGCACCAAAGAGTTTATTCAGTTGACAAATTATTGTGCGCAATATTACGTTGTATCGCCCGGACTTGTTATTTCGTTTGTATAGGGTTTGTCCTAGCTGACGGGGTATTGAGGAATGAATTACTGGGAGAAAGTAGCCTAGTCAATCGTGGGAAATTGGCGGCGACGAGCTCTCCCCTTGTCACGTCTACTTAACCTCGATTATGTAACCCACAAAGTAAAAAGTGGCCCAGTGAGGCTCTATCTCCCCTTCGGAGATCGAGGCGTGGACATTGTAAGACAGTGAACGAGAAAATCGTGGCATGTATTAACACCAAAAATTCGAAGACAAGTCTAAAGTTCACGAAAGGAGCCTATTTGAGATGCACTTTAAATAAAATGGTTCGAAAGAGCCACTGATACGAGCAAAAGCGATCGCCATCACATGTACTGGATGATCCTAAATCTGTCCTTGCAATGGATACGGAAACCTCAAAAGAATTCCCCTCCCTCCCCGTCGTAAATTCAATTTCACAAGAGCCTACGACCTCCGAGAACTTATAAAGCGAAGACTTTTCTAATTATTACAGTAATTTGTAGCAATTTCATTTTCTGCCCTTGAGAATGGCAAGTGTCTCATTTCGTAAATGTCTACTAGCGGTGGTGATTTTCCAAAAGGCTTTTGGTATCTCAAAACAACACAATATTAACCCGTAATGGCTCAAAAATGGATGGCAATAACAAATAATTATGGCAGTAGAACCTATGCCTAGTTCGTACGGGAAAGTACTGCCCCTGTACCTATTTCTACCGCCGAGTAATAACGCATTCACTTTAGTGTATTCTGGCTGCGCACATAGAACCTTCGCTATTAGAGTTACGGGTGAAATACGATGCGCCTTGTGTCTTACCATACTTAAGTAAGAGAAAAGTAAGTTAAGTAAGTTTTTTGTTTTTATTATAAGCAGATATTACCGCTTAATAGGTGGCTATCTGCTCTTTTCATAACTTATTCACTCTATAAATGTATTTGAAACTTCGCGAATTCGCACATAAGACTAATACACACTAGATACGGTACAGTTCGATTCGAAAAACAAGGATTACAATTCGTTGTTTTGTCCAATAAAAAGTCCAACTGTATTCAAGGACCTTTTAGTTTTTAGAAACCGCAATTTATCACACTCTGAATAGCTTCAATCAAGCTGAATGTTTCATGTCGACTGACTAATATATATCATTTTCTTATTTGGTTCTTGTAATTTGCAAGTTTTTGCTACATTCAGCATTCTCAAGGCCTAAGTTATACCTAATACAACCGTCTAAGACCTGAAACCAAATTTCAGACAAATGTTTACTCTAGACGGAAATCAGATACTTTACTAGCAACTTAAAAGCAGGGCGTAAATTCGCAACGCAGACCCGTTCTTGCTATGTATGTTAAAACCGTTTCGACAAAGTAGAATCGAGCACATACATTTTTGAAACGGAAAACTCTCAAAATTCTTTCCCTACGCACTCTGCAGCCTATAAACGAAATAAATAATAAATATTGGTCGACATTTCACAAAACGTCAACTATCCCCGAGGGTAGCAAAACTTTTACTATGGGAACCACATGACTGATAAATACTTATATGTATGTACTTTATTTAATACATACATGTAATACTTATTAAACTTTCAATGCAATACCAAATACCATCTACCTACTGAGCTGTTAATAATAATAATAATAATATTAGTGGACAATTCAAACAGCGTCATCTAGCCCCAAACTAAGCATAGCTTGTACTATAGCAACTAGGCAACTGATAGAAAACATACATACTTTCTTCGTAAATACTTCCATATATCTGTAACTGTAACACATAAAAAAAACAAAGTGACAAAGCCTATTGCGACTCCCTTCTGGGGAAAAAGCGTGAATCTACGCATATACATTGTATGTATATTTACTGCAGATTACACGGAGTTATAGTGCATTATTATGCAAAGTTTTCTTGTATACGCGGTCGCTCTACCTTCGTCGTGCATCTCGATGTAAGCGGGCCCTTCCCGAAGTTTGTCAACTGCTTCCCAGGGAGCAATAGAAGTTCAGTAATTTTAATTAATGAGTCATTGTTGGCTTATGGCTCATGCAGCATGACTGCGATCATAGACCCTACTCCTGGACGGGTGTGTTGCGACTCACATGAGTAACATTTAATTCATTTTAACTGCCCCTACAGCTCAGTTGGTAGTAACTCTGCCTTTTGTTCTGTAGGTCGTGGGTTCGATTTCCATCGAGGATAAAGATTTGCGTGACGAATGTAGATGTTTGTTCTGTGTTTGGGTGAGAATATGTTTTATATGTATGTATTTACAAAAAAGTATATAAGTATTATATCAGTTGTCTAGTTCCCACAGTACAAGTTATGCTCAGGTTGGGCTAGATGGCACTGTGTGAATTTTGTCAACCAATATTATTATAATTTTATTATTCAAAGCCTGAAATAACAGGTTTTAGATAACCTAGCTTACTGTTGGTACAACTCAAAACGTTTTTTATTTGATTAAGTTACAAAATGAGCACATGTACCACCTGATGTTAATTGGTAACCTCTGCCCATATGACTTGGGTCCTCCGCTACATAGGTACGACAAGACCCAAGTCGCATTGTATGCGCCTGTAAGCTCTAAAAGGTGGAAGCTTTTTTATCTGATCGGTCACTTTAAATTACCTCAGTTGAATATATTTGAAGTTATTTGAGCAGCCTATACCGTTGGAAAAGATCTTTATTCAGCTCAATTGGTTTTTTTTTTTTTTTTTTTTTTTTGGTTCATTGTTGAAAAGTCAGGTGTGTTTTTCATAGAAATTGATGTATATTTCATCATATAGACACGCACAAACCCACACATCCGGTAAACTGTTTCTTCTTCTTTTTCTTTCACGAAGGGGGTTCTAAAGATTACTTCTGTTTCCAAATCCACTTAGGATGGACTTGTTAGGCGAGAATCCATCAACTTACTCTACCTTCTAAATGTCGACGTATTTAGCTTATTCCTAATATAATCTGCGCTAAGCAATTAGATGAATGTTATTTTCTTGTCTTGCTTCGCCGCCAAACTGCCTGATAGACAAAAGGTCTCGTTATTTCATTGAAGGCGACACGGCGCAAAGTCCTCTAATTTACATGCAAATAATTGTAACAGATTGAGAGCCACGGCAAACCGTTTCTACAGATCAAATAGAACAGCTGGTAAACATTAGAAATACACGTGTCAACTAACACCTGTTCTAGTTGTGATGAGAATTTTAAACTTAAAGAAATGAAAAGAAAAATTAAGTATTGCCAATTTTTGTCTCATAATCATATTATGAGACAAAAATATAAAAAAAACTAAGTATATTTTTAGATACTTATTAACCTTTACTAGCTTATCCTTGGCCTTGCGATTTACTCTTCATGCATTAAAGCAATCAAGCTTCATAATTGCCGATTATTTTCAGTCACCACGATATACAGGGTTACAGGAAAAGTCGTGCTAGATCCGTTAAGGGCGTGGAGTACCCATCATTTCTGACTTATTTCACTATGAAACACCCTACCCTAAACTTAACCCTTTTCGAGATATTCGACTTTTAATTTTTTATTGAATAATGCCGATTTTTAGGCTACGAAATTTATTTTTGTTTATTTTGTGTATCTTATTATTATTATTATTGCATTTTTACATGTGTAATAAGATGCTTTAGGACATCAATCATTAAAATAGTGCATAAGTTAATTGAATAGACCGTAGTAGACAAGTGAAAGTAAAAAAATAAAAAATATATTAGCAAGCTTATTTTTCTCTAAGGGATATCTAAAAAAAATATTATGACACTTGTTCGGCAGATATTTTTTAAAATATCTACGTTTCATCAGCTATCTAACGAGGTATAATAATCTAGGGTTTTATTCAAATGCATTGGAAAAAAATTAGTTTCATAGGCGACAGTGGAGAAGAAAATTTATACTTAGCCCTAAAAAGTAAAATAAAACATTAGGTATGCATGAAATGTCATTTATTAAAGGTTTTCACACAACTTTTTCTTATTCTACAGTTCATGTTCAACATGGCCGCCTCTATTTCTGAAACATTGTCGCATCCTTCTACGGAGACCAGTCTTCACTACTCCAGTGGTCAACGTGGTCCTCATTTTATTTGCTGCATCCACAATCCTTTCTCTTAAGTCTTCCACAGACAAAACTGGATTCGGCTCGCTGTACACAAGACTTTTCATGCACCCCCATACATGAAAATCCATGGGAGTTAGGTCCGGACTTCTTGCTGGCCATGGCAACGGCCCACCTCGTCCTATCCATTTGTTTGGATAATTTGTGTCCAGCCAGTCTCTGACACTTCTCCTGAAATGGGCAGGGCAGCCATCGTGTTGGAACCACATGTCCCTGATCAGGTTGAGTGGCAGATCATCCAGCAAATCACTCAAGTCTGCTCTCAGGAAATTTTCGTAGCTTTCCCCATTTAGATTATCCGGGAGAAAGTAAGGTCCAATCAAATGATTAGAGATAATGCCCATCCACACATTCACGCTGAATCTTCGTTGGGACCCTTTCACTCTTTTCTTATTGGGATTCCTTAGTTCTTTTGGGGCCCAGTAATGGACGTTGTGATAGTTGGTTATGCCATCTTTATCAAATTTGGACTCATCCGTCCACAAGATATTTCTTAGAAAATCTGGGTCTTCTACGTCAGCATTTAGCATAAATCTGCAAAAGTCCAATCTTCTCGCGGGGTCTCCTTCTTCAATAACGTGTACCGGCGTGTAATGGTACGGGTATAGGCCAGCAGTATGCACTGTAAACCACACTCTCCATTGCGAAAGTCCCAGATCACGGGCAACAATATTAGTGGAAGTAGTCGGATCCGCTCGAAAGCGTTGCACTATCTCATTGTCCTGTTCTTCGTCGTCAATTCGTGGTCTTCCCATGTCTGTATTTCGTCTCAAAACAGAGCCAGTTTCTTTAAGTCTTCGATAAACTCTGTCAAAACAGGCCACATCCGGCACTCGACGACCGGGGTAGCGAGTTATGTATTCGTTACGAGCTTGCGCAGACACACAATCGCAGTATCCGTAACAAATAAGCATATCAGCATATTCCTCAGGTGTGTAGGACGTCATCTTCCGGACCTAACTCCCATGGATTTTCATGTATGGGGGTGCATGAAAAGTCTTGTGTACAGCGAGCCGAATCCAGTTTTGTCTGTGGAAGACTTAAGAGAAAGGATTGTGGATGCAGCAAATAAAATGAGGACCACGTTGACCACTGGAGTAGTGAAGACTGGTCTCCGTAGAAGGATGCGACAATGTTTCAGAAATAGAGGCGGCCATGTTGAACATGAACTGTAGAATAAGAAAAAGTTGTGTGAAAACCTTTAATAAATGACATTTCATGCATACCTAATGTTTTATTTTACTTTTTAGGGCTAAGTATAAATTTTCTTCTCCACTGTCGCCTATGAAACTAATTTTTTTCCAATGCATTTGAATAAAACCCTAGATTATTATACCTCGTTAGATAGCTGATGAAACGTAGATATTTTAAAAAATATCTGCCGAACAAGTGTCATAATATTTTTTTTAGATATCCCTTAGAGAAAAATAAGCTTGCTAATATATTTTTTATTTTTTTACTTTCACTTGTCTACTACGGTCTATTCAATTAACTTATGCACTATTTTAATGATTGATGTCCTAAAGCATCTTATTACACATGTAAAAATGCAATAATAATAATAATAAGATACACAAAATAAACAAAAATAAATTTCGTAGCCTAAAAATCGGCATTATTCAATAAAAAATTAAAAGTCGAATATCTCGAAAAGGGTTAAGTTTAGGGTAGGGTGTTTCATAGTGAAATAAGTCAGAAATGATGGGTACTCCACGCCCTTAACGGATCTAGCACGACTTTTCCTGTAACCCTGTATATTGATAGTTTGATCATTGTATACAATATATATTAGTGGATATTTCACACATCGCCATCTAGGCCCAAACTAAGCATAGCTTGTACTGTGGGAACCAGATGCCTGATAAGAATACATATATATTTTTTGTAAATACATACATACATATAAACACGTAGGCACAGAACAAACATCAATGCTCGTCACACAAATTTTGTCCTGGGTGGGAATCGAACCCACGACCTGCAGCGAGTTACTAACCAATTGAGCTGTGAAGCCAGTCGAAAACTATGCAAAAACGACCTTAAACCACAAAATACAAAAAATAATTTATTGCAGCGAGTATTTCGATGTCACGCTTGCAACTTGCCTCATTGTGCTGCTACACGCTGCTAGTGGTGGTTTCAGATGCCTTTTGTAATGACCCAGCCTTTTGTAATGAACTGTATCAAAGAGGAACCGTTTCGCGCCACAAATTGTATTCATTTGTATAATTCCTGTCAGTCCGCCGGTGATTCTGTTACGATTGTTATGCTAAATCGTTTTGAAATCTAATTTCTTTTGGTTTCAGATGTCTGTGGTGCTAACTGTGCCGAATGATTGAATGTAAGTCTCTTTACATAAGTTGCAACGTAATTTGGTTGCCCTGTATCCACTATTATTTTGGTCGTGTTTTATTTTTGTATCTAAAATTGTCTATGAATGCAATTTATACAGATATTTCATTTGATTTCTTTTGTTTCATTGGTAAAAGAAAAATGGATGAATATAAAATTTGTTTTAAAGAGTATGCCCGCAGAATTGACGTGGATTGAATATATTCTTTATATTTTTAATTATACCAGCAGTGCGCTGCTTTATTGCCGATAAATAAACAAACCAGCAATTAGTGAAACCGGACATCTTATAATTGTTTACAGGAACGCTCTCGGCTAATGAAAAATGTTCGCAGACTTTGTCTCTGGTGTTTTATGACTGAAGTTGGTCGCTTTGGACCAACTTTGTGGGGACTTAAATAATTTTAAGTGCGACCATTTCGCACGCCTTGCGGTTATTGTCTGCTGATTAATGCACGGAGAAGGGTTTTACATTGGGCGTGTTGACGAATTTAATATAAAGCAGCCACTGGGCGTGAGAGAACGAAGAAATATATCGTGGAAACTGTACTCATCGCTTGTTACGAGTGGCTAGTGAAAAGGAGTGGTTGTGATTTCCCTGCTCAACACCAGATAATAAATGTGCGTTGAACATGACGTTGATCTGTGACAGTAATTAGGAACAACTGACTAGTCTCACAGCTCAGTTGTAACCCTGCCTTCTGCGCTGTAGGTCGTGGGTTCATTCCCACTCAGGACAAACATTTGTGTGACGAGTATTGATGTTTGCTCTTTTTCTTGGTGTCATGTATTGTATGTATTTACAAAAAAGTATATAAGTATTATACCTATATAAGTTGTCTGGTTGCCATGATACAAGCTGTGCTTAGCTTACTTTGGGGCTAGATGGCGATGTGTGAAATGTCCAACAATATTATTATTATTAACTGAGGCCGCTAATTCAGAATGGCGGAGCGTGCAGCGGAGCGTTCAAGCGTTGTATTGAGCGCGCATTGTCGCGTGCAACGTCATTGTACATTTCTATAATTTTGAAAATTCTGTTTATATCTTTTTTTTTTATTTTTATTTTTTTATTTTTTTTTTATTGTGAAACTGTGTACAAAAAGATCTTAATTTAATATAAAGTATCAACAGTTTGTCCTCTCGGACATACAATAATATCAGTAAGGTTTTATAAGTAAGGTTTTTATTATGAGGAATTAAGTAATTATTTTTTTTGTCAGTATCTTCGCTCTCTTCTTTCAAAGATAGAGAGATACTCTATCATTTTTCTCACGTTTATATTTGATTTCATATTTAATAACTCAACCTAGACCCACTAAACAAAATACCATGCCCAACGGTTATTCCTGTGTAACTTGATCAAGAAGGGTATTCAAAAAAATCAATTTCTCACAAAAAATTGGGGAGACTTGGAATATGACATATAGTTTAATGACTGTTTTTAAATATGTTTTGTATCTGTAGTGGCTCTAGCTAACCTATATAGCTAGTCGTTATTGAACATCATTTAGGACACAGCGCCCTAAGTATGGTAAAGTCTTGTTGACATAGAGATAGAAGGAAGAAACTCTTTTTAGGGTTAAGCTCGCCTTTGTACATATTTTTTTGATATATGTTAATTTATGTATATTTTTTCTGTGTACAATAAAGAATAAAGAAGAAGAAGGGATTTTAATAATATGAAAACTTTACCAAATAAATGGGACAGTATATTTTATATAGCCCAATTTCCTTTAATAGAACGAACCCAAAAACAATGAGCGCGCATAACGAAGTGAACACAAAAATTATGTTTATGACGAAAATCGGATGGACTCAATTACACGCGCACACATTAATTCAGAGGGTCTTCAAATTTTACAGCGGCCCTCGGACATTTCGCTTTATTAAAATACGCAACATTATACCAAAGTCCGGGTGAAATTCCACCGATTTATAAACACAATTGCCGGGATTTTTATTAAAAACTAAATAATACAACCGCACCGATACATAAAAACAAACAATATATTTTACGATCGTTTCAAAAAGTCCGCGTTTTTTCCAAAATACGCGCATCCAAATCTGATAGTAATTTTTTTAATTAAAAGCTCTAGATAGCAGCAAAAATAACGGTTGGGCCGTAAAGATTTGGATTTTAAACGTTATCCGGTTGCTGTTATCTGTTTTTTTGGTTAATTTACATCCGTTTCCGCAAATGTTGCCCTTAAAGCGCTTTTAATTTGAAATTGCTTTGTTGGGATTCTAAAAGGCAAATGGGAATCGGTATCATTGCAATAGCCCCTGTTTTTAGGTTCCGTTATTAAAAGTCGACTTTGAGAGAATACACACTGATGAAATAATGCCGAATGGTAGTTCTGTTGACTGGCATAAGAGGCTGGCTCAGCTGGTAGTCACTCTGCTTTCTGCGCTGCAGGTCGTGGGTTCGATTCCCACCCAGGACAGACATTTGGGGGATTTTGTTGATTCAATTTTTCAATACACATTGGCAATTTCATATTTTAACCCCTATTATTATACTGTAATGTTGTAGAAGGCTTGTAAAAAAACACTTACAGAACATTCGAGTTGCCTCCCCTCAGTGGTGCAGTTTCTCTGATTTATACATTGCTTGGGAATTCCACTGGTTAGCAGAGATTGAATATATTTTTTTAATTTATCATCTATTTTATACAGTTATTACGAACACAGCGCGTTGAAAATGCGTAAACCCATTTAGGTACAAATATGTATTTCCAAGCTAAAATACGCCTGCATACTTTAACATAACTATATACCTATGACATGAGTAGGATGCTTTTAAAATTGATCCTCTAATCCGGTTCGTTATTTTTTGCAGTCCTTTCCACTAAAACTAAGTCATTCTCTGGTATTCGTAAAAGTAACTATTTTAGCTACGTATTTTTCATTGTAAAGGTTTTTTATTCCTTATTATATTTTTTTCGTATTCTAACTGCAAGTATCTTTTCCTTTCTACTCAACATTCCCAATACTAATGAAAAAGCTTCCATATTCATAAACAAACCTTTTCATTAATATTCATTTTAAAAAAAGTTCTGCAGACAGTCAAGAAGCTGGCGAGTGAAATATGAAACAAAAAACTTACGCGCGGCGTCCCGACTTCTAGAATGGGTAAACTTAAGGCAATCCCTGGATGGAATGTTGAACACTGATTCTAAGGGGAAATACCGCTGTCCGCGAATAATTTTTATGAATCCATTGCTTGTTTTATTATCAATGTCATGTAGATATCGCATTCTACAGCAGCAGTAGAACTGTAAGAGCAGTTCAACTGGGGAATACCGCTGTTTGCAAATCATTTTTTTGAAACCATTGCTTGTTTTATTAGTGATGTAATGTAAATATCGTATTCTACAGCAGCAGTAGAACTGTAAGAGCGGTTCAACCGGGGAAGACCACTGTTTGCGAATCATTTTTATGAAACCATTGCTTATTTGCTCATACAGGCTATCTAGCACCATAAAGAATATTCGCTTGTAGGTACTATAAATAAATATCGGTGGACAATTCACACACCGCTATGTAGCCCTAAACTAAACATATCATATGTGGAATCCAGACTGACAGAATACTTATACCTTTTTTCGAAAATATTCACACATATGATGAATAATTAACATCCAGAAATGGAAAAAACATCCATGTTCGCAACACGAATGTTTGTCCTGGGTGGAAATCGAACCCACGGCATACAGCGCCAACTGAGCTGTGAGGCCAGTCACTAGGGAACTAGATTGAGGTTAAAATCGTTAAACTAATTATCTGAAGACGTCGTTACAAAAACTGCGATAACCGGTAGCGCTGTCGTCTGCGATCATCCGTCATTGTCTTCTCTTATCGGACGCCGCGACTTTGGACGTCATGCTGATAAAACTAGAACGTAAATTTACTTCCAGGAATATATATATCTGATTCTTATAAGCTTCACGTGTTTCGTAGATAGGCTTACGACCTGCTTGAAGAGATCAGAATGACAAAAAACCATTAATGGATATGGAGTTATAATTTCATAGATTCACGCCTTTATCCCTTAAGAAGTAGGCAAAGTCTGACTAGGCCCCTGACTATTTGCTTTGTGAATTACAATATATTGGGAACGTAGACGTGACATGTGGTGAGTTCATCGCCGACCCTTAATCATTTCTTATATGTATATTCGTGATTTAAAATTATAACACAACTACACTCAACCTGAAAAACTTTACGTGTATTATGTATATACATGTATATATATTATGTACCTAGTATTACCTAAGTGATCGACACAAATCGAAGACAACTTAATAGTGAAAATTCAATTGATTTTATAGTGTCTAATTGCAACAGAAATAGATTTGAAGATATTGTATATCATTCTCCTGATCAAATGGAATCCAATAAAACTCGAATCATCTCGATGGCATAACCACTTAACATCAGGTGGACCATCAGCCTTCAAGTTCAGTTCCATTTTCAAGTTTCAGTCAGTTTGATATTGCTTTATATGAATTGATACAACTTTCAAATTTAAGGTTCCGTAAAGATGTTGGTTAAAATGTTAGAAGCTGCAGTTTCCCAACAGAAACATCTTCCGTCAAAGTTTCTCCATAGAACATAACCTCTTAAACGTGTTATGTTAATACCAGCACGCGTAATCACATTATACAAATCGTTTTACGTCGGTTCTTCCAGTCAATTCTTGTAATACGACTCAAATAGAGTTGGCACCTGATGAAGACCAGAAAGCCGGAAAAAACTGTCAGGCGAATGAGGATATAAAAAAAGATACTTTAGCCTATGTCACTTGATGCAAGATATCGAAAACAGTCACGAAATTGTATGAAAATTAAATGTGATTAACGGACTTGGAATCTAGATTTCCGTGTTCTGCTATGAACCGAAAAGATTAAATATTATTCGATTTTGAAATCACTAATCCTACCTATCGGCTGCTGCCGTCAAGAGTCCGCAATAATCCTTTTACCAAACTGGTCCGACAGAGATAGTGACAGATCAGTAGTATTTATTATTAAAAAGATGAACGGCATACGCAGACTGGCCAAAAAGATGATTAAGCTGATCGCATGTGTCCAAACTTGAGGAATAATAATCATCTACGAGATGTCCGGCAATATCTCACAGCTCAAAAAGCCGGACATTAAGCAATTCTACACAGGATCAACCGAGTACTCCCTCCGTAACACAATTAAAGTTTCGAACAAAACCCTTTTCGCTCCCATTGTCTCACAGCGTCTCTGTTATCTCAACATTTCTTTGACAAAAGCAATCCTGATTTTAAAGAAAAAATTAAAAGAAAGAACTCATTTGCGTTTGATGTAGAACTTTTGCATTCAGTTGAGAAGATAAAAACAAAGATGTCGTCTGTGACACATCAAACTTGGCTTTTGGAGTTTCTGTTGCTACTAAATCTGGTTTTAATAAACCACAATTAAATGAAAAGTTTTTGACTTAAACACTCAAATTACCCTAAATCCTAAACTAAACTTTGAAAGATTTAGGTACACAACCCGGCTCGCCCCAAAATAACCTAAATTCGACGACGTTCATGGCATGACATAAAGTTATTAACACAAAACAATTATCGTAATTCGTGGCGATATCTAGATATGGGCCATGTTTTATTGGTTATTCCTGTCCCCGGCATAACGGTGACACAGCATAAGAATAATAGCTCGGTTGCTCCTTATCAATTAAATTAGATGAAATGAAACTTGGACTCAAGTAATAATAAAATAATATTTGACTGGCCTCACAGCTCAGTTGGTAGCTGCCTACTGCGCTGTAGGTCGTGAGTTCAATTCCCACCCAGGACAAACATTTATGTGACGAAAATAGATGTTTGTTCTGTGTCTAGTTATTATTATTAGGTTATTACCTAATATGTACTTACAAAAATAAGTACATAAATATTATATCAGGTGTCTGGTTCCAGATAGATACAGCTATGCTAAGCTTACTTTGGGGCTAGATGACGCTGTGTCAAATGTCCACCAACATAGAGCATTAGGCCAGTCAAAATAGAATAACATATATATAATTATATAGAATAACATTATAGACAAATAGTGGATCTTTACATTTTGTTCCAACCACGAACGTTTATCAACCATGGAGAAATTACAAAATCATTAGCAAAAAAAAATTATTTTATAAATTATGTTTTTTGAAAGAGCAAACCAGCTGTTCTCACAAGCCTGTGTCAGTGGCATAATTAAACAATTCTTTGCCGGTGGCGTGGATCTAATTGGGCATAAAGGCCCACTCAAATTGATTGAGGGAAGCTTCGACTTTTATGCACGCTGGTTATAATTTGTGGTTTTATGTGCGGTCATCACAGTATGCTGAAATTAATTCGCTGACCATTGTTAGGGACTTTTGGAAATAAGTAGGAAATGTATTGTTCTATCAACGCTTGGAGACTATTACTAAAGAAAAAAGGTTTTTGTCTGGCAAAATGACCGTACACCGTTAGACTGTGTTTAATGCTCGCCTCACAATAGATCTAACTCCAGGTTCGTGCGGGGAAGTACTGCCACCATTTCTACCGCCTAGCAGTAACTCACGGTTTGAAAGGTGTGGTTGCCGGTGATATCTACAGGTACAAACATTCCACCTTCACGTCTCAGACTATGGCGCGTGCGATGTGACTTGGGTGTTGTCGTATCTAGGTAGGGGAAGACACAAGTATTGCTTATTCGCTTATTATGGGCAGAGGTTACCATGTCACAACTTCAGTAGATAAACTCTATTGAAGCTAGCATTAGATTATGATAAAGTTACGGAACGAGCTGATGGCCCACTTGATGTTACGTGGTAACCTGTAATAGTACGATGAAACTGTAATATAAGGCGGCACCACAACGACAGAGACTGAGGTACGAGTCTAACTCTAAAATCACAAATATATATTTGTTCTTGCATGTAGTATTTTCCGATTTAATTATATGTCTTCTTTCATTTATTGAATCTTCTTGGAGACACACGTTTAGTGCACAGAGCTTGGGCTTCATCACGCAACTTGACTTAAAACAGTAGCTAAAATTGTAAAAATCATACATCGTAAGTTTTGTCGACAAAATCCGTTGTCAGGCAAACAAATTTCCGACTTTAAAACAACTGCAACTTTCAAATTGCCGCCACAATGAAAGACAAGTGAGACAAGCGAAAATTTTTATGTACGAGACCATTTTTCAAAATGGGCATTACTTTATGAATTTTTTTAACGCTAGTGCTCAGTTCCAGGAACTTTCATAATGGCTATAGTTCATCCACTCAAATAGTCGTGCCCTTGAAAACAAACGAGTTACTTACTTGCCGTGCAAGAAAGCCACATCGGAATAAAAAAAAATTGCACCTTTAATTATAACTTAAATTCCTCTCTCCTGTAGTTTCCATTGAGTAAGCAAACTTATAATAGTGCTCTAGTTCAGCTGTATGCATAAATCACCGAGTCACAAGTACTGTGAGTTCTCATTAACTTCGCAGTCAGACCGTGGTGTGGACTCGAAGTTAGGGTTGGCAGTTCTATTATGTTATACTAGCATAAGCCCGTAACTTCGAACGCTGTGTCGGGATAAAGTAGCCTAAACGGCTACTTAGTACATACATGATTTTATTAGCTAGGTTATTTATATTATTGATTATTTGTTTGGCAGTTTGACGTGAATATGTAAAAGCATCAAAAGATTTTCTCATTTATAATTGACAAGGATAGGTTCCTTAGCTCGTGGGCATCAAGAGACTTTGCAGCAGTAGTAGAAAAAGACTGCGTAGGATCCCATTGCACCCGTCAAACACTCTTAGAGGGAATGTCTCTTTCGCCTACAATTTTAAATGGTTTTGTTGGCAACCCTACACGTTGCACGCCCCTGCAAGTTCCTCAAGCCACAATGGAACCGGAGTCCGATAGACGCGTATTGAAAAGGTGTCCAGTTGCTATAGAAAGTGTCACAGCTTTCTCATGGATTTTTTTGTTCAATGCTATAATGCTTTGATTGGCTTCACAGTTCAGTTGTTAGTAACCCTGCCTTCTGCGATGTAGGTCGTGGATTCTATGTATGTCACACAAATGTTTGTCCTGGGTGGGAATCGAACCCACGACCTACAGCGCAGAAGGTAGGGTTACTTACCAACTGAGCTGTTTGTTGTATGTACGAGGTAATCCCCGGAACTACAGATCCTATTTCAAAAATACATACTTTACATTACTTATATAAAAAGCTGCATTATACCTGACTGCTTTAAGCTATTTATTTATTACCTAGGGTAGAGGTGGCAGCCGTAAATACTACCGTGCGATGCCGGGCAGCAGGCCACTAATTTTATATACTAAGGTAAAACAGTATATTTTGATTTGACCCAATAAAATGGGCTTTGAAAAATAGGTACTCATAACTAAGAAGATAAGAATAACTGTGTTTGTTTCATTGCTTTGTGTCTGAATAACAGTTCAGCCATTTACGAATTAACATTATTTCCAAGCGAAATACCATTTATCGACTGATTTTTATCATAACACAGCCTAATAAAGTTTTATGACTTCATTACTTATTATTGTGTTCCGGTTTTTGATGGGATGATAGAGACAGTATTGTCCATTCTCTATTTTATACTTTTGAGTGTATAGGAATGGCTTGATTTTGATCTTGGATTAGAGGTAAATATATTATGCCCTCAGTTATTTTTTTATAGGCAACCAATGGTTGTTCACGAACCTTAAATTTGCGGTGTATTTATGATTAAATTGGTATTATCAACAACGCCGAAGTTGTGAAATACTAAGTTTTTTTCAAAAACACCAGCGATACCTAGTTATTATCTTGGGCACTAAAACTAGAGTTTCTATTTTATGAAATTCACGTTAAATGGGTAATATTTTTTCCTGACAAAGATGCTTTTACGTCCACGATAAAATTGGTATAATTACTCGATTGAGGCAGACCTAACGTTATTATAGATTTTGATTAAAGTATTATATATATTTTTTAAATTCTATTGCCTAAAATGTGAATTGAAATCATAGTTTTCGACACGGGATCGACTAACCTACCAAATCCCATTTCCGTTACCATCCCTGCTTGCGACCGGATGCTGATTAGATACGAATCGTAATCAATCTACGATATTTTGTTACAAAGCACAGCCCTGTTGTAATAGATTGTTTGAATCTGCGATGTTTTGTTTAAAGCACAACCCTAGTCTCATTCAATAGATAATATACAAATGAAATCTACCGCGTGTATTCATTGCGAAGTAAACTCAGTCGGGGTTAATGGATTCCTATCTTGATTCTCATTCAATTGGTTTAGATTTAAGATGAAATGACTTAGATAAAACTATCGCAATGTTAATGTTTTTGTAAAGTTATCTGCGTCCACATAACTTAAGTATTCGAATTATCAGATTTGGTCACAATTTCGCTCTATAAACATAAGAGTTCAACGACTGAACGACTATCTTAGGTAAAGAATAACTTTTTCTTGTTCTCATCGCAGATTCAAACAATCTGTACCATAAAATCATGGAAATTTAAAGTTTTACCATTTACATTTGAGTGTATCCTCTGATCACGAGGTTTAAGTTTGTCTGCTCATTATTTGTATTATCCCATGTCATAATAATGATAACAATAGTGACGTTTACACCCTCATACTTACTAGGATTCACTGTGTCGCAGCTTGCATGCTTTCGGATTCAGAACAAAATCCGAGTAGTTAATTTTTGCCCGAAAAGGAAGAGAACCAGGGTCCTGTTGCAATACAGTAAAGTTTACTAGCACATAGCTAAAGAGCTATATAAAAAACAGATACATTTCATGTGCAGAATAGCGCTATATATCAGTGTAATATCCTCTTTATCCAAGCGGTACCGCATAGGAAATTATCCTGGAAAATATAATAACAGCTTTCAATTCCGGCATGCATCTGCTACCTGCACTCGTAACTCGTTATAAAAGTTTTTTCTACAAAAAGATTTATTTGATCTAAAAGTTTGAAATGGGTCATAAAAGCGGAATTCAGACACTGAAATTTTTCAATTTCATAGTTAGTTTAAGTAGTTACGGTTGGTGGAATGAAATTTCTGGTGTTGGAATTTGGACAGTTACAATCTGCTAGTTATAATTATAAAAAGCGCCATCTTCTGGACGTGGAATGTAAACGTTTTATGTTTTTTTTTCAATTTCATGATGATCCTTATATTATGTTCTGTATATGTATATGTGTAATATATATTAAATACCACAAATATTTTTCAACTTCTATTTATGCCATTTTTTTTTGGTTCATTGATCTTTTGCTCGTCACAAAAGTTTATTGAAAATTGGAAATTGTCAATTTCAATTGTGCAAGTTGTATAAAAATTTAAAACCAGAACAATTTAATAATGAAAATATTCAAAGTTTTTAATTCAATATCATATCATATGTGAATTGCCGTAGTTAATTGACCTTTTTTCTAAAAATATTTGTTATTTTGGGGTCAGACACCAACTCTTGAAAGTCAGACATTTCATTACTTTTCAAACGCTCGCTCGCTTTAGCTCACAGTTATTTGATGAATGTTCATATTAAATTTATTTGATAATTGACCTTTACTTAGCTGCCACATATTACTCAAACGAGTAACTGTTTGAGTAAATAGACAAGAACAGTAATACTCGTTAAAAAAAAAAAAACATATATTTTTTCCAAACTACACAATTAGGGTAAATTTGCACAATATCATTTCCGAACTAAACCTTTCTTCCTAACATAAAGCTTTAAGAGCTGTAGAGCTAACGCCAATTTCGTCCGGGGAAGTACTGCCACCATGCTCATTTCTGCCGCCAAACAATAATGGTTTCGCGTTACTGTGTTCCGGTTCGAAAGGGTGAAATAACAGGCACATAAGACATTCCACCTACACGTCTCAAAGTTACGGCCGCATACGATGCGACTTGGGTCTTGTCGTACCTAGTAGGGGAGGACCCTAGCCGCATCGGTTGTTATGGGCCGAGGTTACCACATAACACCAGGTGGGTCGTTGGCTCGTTCCGTAACTGTATCATATAAAAAAAAAAGTACTACAATAAACGGGACAGTGTCTTCTGGTCATACATACATAACATACGCTCTACGCTCGTAAACGCTCGTAACGATATCGTTAGCCCGTCGTTTAGACAATGACGAATTTATTTCTCTGTATGTGCTTGGCCCACCTGGTGTTAAGTGGTAACCTCTGTCCATAATACCGATGCAACCGATGCGAATTGGGTCCTTCCCTACTAGGTACGACAAGACCCTAGTCGCATCGTTTGCGCCCGTAACTCTGAGACGCGTGTGTGGAATGTCTCATGTGCCTGTAATTTCAGCGGCAACCATACCTTTCAAACCGGAACACAGTGACGCGAATTCGTTACTGCTTGGCGGCAGAAATGGGCATGGTGGCAGTACTTCCACGAACTTGGCGTGAGTTCTACTGCTCTTGACGGTGTGCAGAGAAGAGATGTTAAGCGTAATTACTGGACAATATAATAGAGGCTTGGCTTACACGCGGCAGATCTATCTCATCAGTTCAGAACAGAATCACCGTCTAATTTAATAACTCAAGATCAAAAGTCAAAGGTATTTCTCTCGCAGGTAAACGAACCGTACACAAACAGGATTCGTCTCGGGAAGTTAATTTGACAATGTAATTTACTTAATTGAAATGTTCCTTCTGATGTTGGATAGAATATTCTAGGCGCAGCCGGTGCTAATTGAAACTCGTGCGGGGGCTCAATGACGGGGGAACAAACATCTATATTCGTCACATAAACGTTTGTCCTTGGTGGGAATCGAACCCACGAGCTACAGCGCAGAAGGCAGGGTTACTACCAACTGAGCTATGAGGCCAGTCGATTATTTTCAACTTTAGCATGAACGTTCAACCACTTCAAATATAATCAAAAATCTAAATAGGTATAAAGTTCAAACGAAAATTTAACCGCGCGGAACATTTAAGGAGCCTTTACAAAAACATTTAATTGAATCCTTACTTTTAATTATATTGTCCTAGATTTTCCTTTAAATGGTAAACCTTCATTTTGGGTACACCCAATTATGGGGCATAAATCCTTTCAGCGGCCCACTTAACGAATGAAATGAAAAACTTATCTAAAGTAAGGGCTGAGTATAGTCGTGCAGAGAAAGCCTTCAGTCTAGATTTAAATTACAAATTCGGACTTAAGTCTTAGTTTAAATTCAAATATCATAGCTCAATATTGCAGTTACTTTTTGATATTGTTACGTTTGCATGTTATAACCTTTTTGGACAATTCACACAGCGCCATCTAGCCCCAAACTAAACTTAGCGTGTACTAAGGGAACCAGACAGCATTATAGAATACATATTTTTTGTAAATACATAATTATAATTAATATTAACACCCAGACACAGAACAAACATATATTCGTCGCACAAATTTTGTTCTGGGTGGGAATCGAACCCACGACCTACAGCGCAGAAGGCATAGTTACTTAAGATGGTGAGAATGCAATGCTTATTCTGTCAGGCTATTTTACTGTGAATTTTGTACGCAAGCATACAGGAACTACGTATAAAGAGGCATATCGATGGGGTTAGTTCCCCTAATACGACATAAATAATCATGTCGAGATGTTATCAAGTGAAAATACGACGATGCCCTGAAAATAGTTTCTACCCCAACGCCGCGCCGTGGGGGAATTTTAATTAGGCTTCTCGATGCACTGGACTCGTTAAAAAGTAACTGTAATATATCAATGTAAATTACTTCATTATTACTTGGGGTGTTGTAATAAAGGAAACCTTTTTTACCTAGTGGATGGGTCCAGTTTCCAGTCGCTAGTCGCAGGTTTAAATCCAGATGAGCATTTTCAATCGCTGGAGGTTGCAGATTCAAATCCAGATTAGCACCAATAAGTTTTTCACTTGAAAGTTTATGTATGCAATATCACTTTCTCATCATCATCGTTTAATTTCTTATTTTCAAAACCACTTCATTCTTCATTTAACTTCAGTACTAAATAATTTCTTAATAATTCTAAGTATGCTAGTCCTTATCCGTCCAAAACTTGTCTGTAAAAGATTGCTTTATACCGATAAGACCGCTCATTGTTTCACTGATGTATATATATACTACTACTGATCGTCCTTATTTTGACTTGGTGTGCTATTGCACTTTATTAAGTGTCCTAGCTACAAAATAACTAAGCACCTGCAAAATATCGTTTAGTTTCTAACTAAAAGCAAATAAAGTTGAAACAATAAGGCACCGCTTAAACGGAACGGACGAGCACTAATCCCGTCTGAGTGGGGCTTAGCGGCGCGGTAATTACTCAGCGAACGTGTTTGCACCTCACCACTTGCACGTCCATTGCTAACAATTGAAGGTTCGGGTCCGTGACTTGCATCGCCGGCCAGCAATGTAATGAAATTTTATTTTTTTATATTGCCAATTTTTTATATTCGTGGTCCTTCGTTACTTTTGTGTAAGATGTTATTAACTGTAAGATTATGAACAAAAGATAAAATTGAATTGAAAATATATTCTGAAACGGAATTTCAAGGTAGGTACTAGCTTCTTAGAATACTAGCTGATATATCAAAAGAATATAAAAATGATCTTTATGAAAGGGACTTACATTTTCCTACTTAGGTCCAGTTTTTGAAATTCGCAACAATTTTCAAGAAAATTAAGAGGTTTATACTTTCTTTTGTAAAATTAAAATCATACACATATAGTGAAATTAAAGTTGAAACTGTTTTTGTTTTAGTGAAAACTGACGAGTGATTTTAAGGAAATTTTAATGGTTTTGGAATTATAAAGATCTAAATTAAAACTCAATGACGCGTTTAGATACTCAAGCGAATGACTTGCCGAATAATTCAGGCATGAATACGACCATGTAAGCTCGAAGCGAGTTCACACAAAAAGTTATTTACACACTCGTAGGGAATACATACGACAATTAGTATACATACTCGTACTAGTGTCTATTATACTATATATTCGGCGAACATATAAACGGTTCTTATCCGTTTTATTAGTTTTTGAAACACGCAATAAGAAACTGTAAATGATCAGCGAACTGACGTTTAGATGATTAATTTGCGCCGCCTCTTATCTGCAGTATTATCATAATAATACTTAAACAATCGAGGAAGAGTAGAGAGACGAAGAGAGAAATAAGGCCGAAACTTTTGTTTTGAAACTAATAATATTTAGAAAAATAATGTACTTTCTCAGTAATTAATTTTGTGAAGAGTTGAGAGAAAAAAAAACACAATTTTTTTTTATGGCGCTGAGTGTAACCTTAGCATAGCTAAAAGTAAAACCCAAAGTGTATTAACAAAAAAGTGTTGAAAATCAAAATTATATAATTAATTCATGAAATACAAAATAGCAAATTGACTTTGTTAGATGCTACTTACAAAAAGATATCCATATAACTAGAACAGACAGTTTAAAAAGCCGGTCTCTAAGGCGTTGTAAAGTAGAAGACGCCACGAGTGACCCCCTGCGGTGTTATAAAAGATTGTTTTCAACAACCATAACAAGTATATGATTATTAGAACATAAACGCATTTATGGCTGAAAGTGTAACTATATTTAAGTACCTCTTGAAGGGCTAGAGGAATTGTATGCCAAGTTTGTTTGCATGTGTCGTGGACCAAATGATTAATTGGACATTATACATAATGCCCGGGAAATATGTATAATGACCAGTATGAGAGGGAAATGTGATAACTATCGAGATTACTACAGCAAAGTAGCGCTGTCCATGGACACAGTCTAAATCTAAACTAACCAACAGATTTCGATCTTTTAAAATCGAAATCTGTTCTTTGAATTTCAATTTGTCTTGTCATTTCATATTGTGATGTTATTGTTATGATATGTAACGAATGATTCAATAAATGATATGATATTGCCCAGGCATTATGTATAATGCTTTGATTAATTACTTGATACATGACATGTGTACTTAAAATTACTCTTCTATGGGGCTCAACTGGTTAAATAAATTTAGCTTATTATAGGAACCATATAACGATAATACTTATAAACTTTGTTAAAACATACTTATATTACGTATTAACACTCAGACAGAAGAAACATCTATGTTCGCACACAATGTTTCACCAGGATGGAAATCGAACCCACGATTACAGTGCATAAGGCAGAGAGAAATCATGAATTTTATTACAATTAGCGATAGTCAAGCATTTCACCGCAATCTCACCTGATGTTAAGTGACAATGTGGTCTACCATGAAGCATGCTTGCCTAGAAGGAACCTATTCACCCTATCCATTCTCGGGGTCACGAGAATTGCGGTATAATCCGTGAATGTAGATTCAGTAGCACACCTCGTTTGTGCGTGTAAATAAACCTTTGTTTCAACAATTACAGTTAACACTAAATCACTATAGAACGGTAATGAAGTTTGTACTGTGGGACGCGCCATCGGTGTTCGCGCGATATCTGGCAAATATTTGTTTCGTTTGTTGTTATTATTGATGGAATCGAGAGCGTGGTGGTCTAGTGGTACTGACCTCGAATTTCAATCCGGAGGTCGCCGATTCAAATCCCGACAAAACCTATGAGTTTATCGGTTGAAAGATTTATGTGCGCAATACCACATCGAAAACATCGTGAGGAAACCGACATGTCCTAGAACTGAAAAATTCGAAGACATGTGTCTAGTGCACGAAAGGAGCCTCTTTGAGGCGCCCTTAAAATCCTTTCACCACACTGGTTCGGGAGAACCACTGACTCGAATAGATAGATAGATAGATTGATGGAATAAATTGAGGTTTGTTTATTTTCCGATGTTAAATAATTGATAAATATTTCATTTTGTTTATTATCTGTTGTTGACATTAAAATTCTAGCAATTCACGTATATTAGTACCTATATGGTATATTTTCATCCCCATGGAGGGTCAGATATGGTTTGAACAAGCGTCAAACTTAGCGATAAGTACGCGTGACGTTATGTTTTGAATATTATTGACGTTACCAAGCCATTTCTTTATGAATTCTATGGAAATAAAGTTTTTTCCTTGACTTTGATATCATTGCTGCGCCGACAAAAATTAATGATGAAAATTTATTTCTATCGCTCCGTCGATCGTAAAACTATTTTCAGGATATATAAATAGCGTTTACAATTAGCGTTAAATGCCCGCCTAACCCCATTCCGGTTTCCGGTTTATCGGCCACGTCTGTTGCAGACAAATTAACTTCCAGAAATGTTTATTTATATTTAATGGATCGGAAATTACTCAATTATTTTCAGAATTAGGGAAAGGAGGATTATATATAAAACAAGTGATACTGATGAAGACATACAGTTAAGTAAAATAAACACCGCTAAGTTGCAGGCGTCAATAGGAAAAGGTAGCTTCTGGCCTAGATGCCCTAGAACAAATAATTGAAGACTTGTGTCAAGTGCAAGCAAGTAAGCACTTTCAAGCGCACTTTAATACTCTCACCAAACTAGTTCAAGAAAGCCTTTGACACGATTAGTACTAGTTAGGGTGGGTGAACTATTAGTAGCATTTAGATTGCTTCCTTGTTTCGAAGGACATGTTACATTCCGGGGAAATAAATCATTTTAGAATAGAGATCAAAATTTCCATAGCTTATCCGTATATAGATAAAACAATTCAATATCAAGTTAGGATGATAAACATGATCCCTGGGAGCACCTACTGACAAGTAATTTTCAATTTCACGTCAGAATATTCAAGACTGTTGCGCGACTTTTCCTCTTAAGCCTATGAGCGTAAGGTCGAAATTCATTCGATCACGAGAATGTTATTTGTCTGATCATATCATCTGGCAGACAGCCTGTCAAATGCTGATGTCGTAAACTTTAACGTGAGCGTTTATCGCTCATTTCGCTTCAGGCCACTCAACTGACGGAAAGCGTGTGAGGAAAGTTGAAAGCTTATCAAATTTTTAAAGCTTATCAAAGTTTTAAAGCTCTAAGTAAACTGAAGTTATGCAATTTTATTTACGCGATTTTCAGCGCGGATACTCATGAGCGTATTATCGATGTATGTTCTTTTTATTACATGAACATAAAAAAACTTAATTTTAACACTAGAAAATATACCAACATTAATGGATACTCAAGTCAAAGTCAACCAAAGTCCAAGTCTCAATTAAAGTAGAAAAAATAAATTAAACGGAAAGTCGCACCTAGCGCCTGTAAGTCTGAGATGTGAAGGTGGAGTGTCTCATGTGCCTGTAATTTCACCGCAGTCACACTTTTCAGACCAGGACATAATAATACTCATACGTTTCTCTTGGCAAAACTAGGTGGGGGTAGGCGAATAGCAGCTATTTTCTAGATGAACTTGACACAAGTTCTGACAGAAATTATTGACAATGAAGTGTCTGTCACTAACAGATTTTTTTGCAGTTTTTTGTATTATTTCGCTGTGTTTGTTGGCGATGCGTAGCACGACCTCGTCAATCATTGGCGCGGCGCCGCGCGGCCATTGTGAACGGTGCTTAATTTGCGCATCTGCTCAATTAACTTTCGCTGTGAGAGAATGCGTACCTATCGTACGTTGACCCACTTTGGCTTTTTCTCACTCGTTTATATGAACCAGCTTCTAGTAACGGTAACGGCTTGGCTTGTGTAGTAAAAATATATTTATTTATTTATTCAGTAACATTAAACAATGAAACAAAAAAATATAGGACATAATATGACAATTAGAAGTGTACATATCGTTTACCATAACAATCGTAGAAAATTAAAAATGTTCAAAGCTTCAGCCCAATTTGGTTGTACGTACATCCATCAAACATACATACTTACGCATATATAAAAACTAGTTTTAGCCCAAAAGGTCGAAACTCGTCAGTAATCATTATTGAAGTTTAGATGAAAACATTCACAAACAAAAGAGAATATTGTACTAAACTATTTTGTCTTCACCTTGTTATATATTAATTTATATAAAGACATATATTTTTATTTTTATATAGACATTGAGAGAGTGAGATAGTTTATAGTTACAAAGTGTACATTTTTGTGTTAAAATGGTGGCGATAAGCTAATAAATTATGATTTCTGTGTTCCCAATATACTGTAAAAAAGGCCCACTGTGAGGAGCATAAAGTTGGTCTACTAAATGGGTTAGATGCTTGTTTTTGTATCTGTGTATGTGAATAGGTCTTGTTTATTCTAGTTCTGGAGTTGCGAGTGTAAAAACGTTAAGCGTTATGTCAAAGTAAAAAAAACGTTATTTCCATAGAATAAAAAAATGTCTTGGAAATGTTAATAAGTAATATTCAAAATGTAAGGTATATGAATAAAGTAAAAGTGGATCCTTGATATGGCTTAAAATTCTCAATTTTGTCACTGTCACCGAACTGACATTATAGATTGATTGATGAGCGTTTGATAGCGTCTTTTACGCCCTTTTAAACAGTAATCCAGCTGTGTCAGGTTCTTGATTGATTCTTGTATCCGTTTTCCCCATTCTTCTCAAAATCTATACATCTAGAGGTAAATACAAATGTTATGCCCCAAAGTAAGCTAAGCATAGCTTGTATCATGGGAACCAGACAACTGATATAATACTTGTATACTTTTTTAAATACATACATATAAACACCCAGCCACATAAGAAACATCTATGTTCGTCACATAAATCTTTATCCTGGAATCGAACCCACGACCTACAGTGACAGTCAAAACTGCCAGTAAGATGCCAATTATTTTAACAAATTGTTCATGTCACCTGTGGTAAATGCAAGTTCTGATGTGTGAGTGTGCACGGAGCCAAATCGGTCATATAATAAAAAAATAGATAATAATAACTATAATACTGTCTTGCCTTTAATTTCCCCGACAGTTGCCGTAGTTATTTTGTAAAAACACCTTTATTTCCGCAGTTGTATGGGAATGAACGCCCCAAGCAGGGATTTAATCATGGTTGTATTTAACTTTCATTTGTGCCGCCAGGGGGCGCGGCTGTTACTATTTGAAGTGTACACTGCCGAGATTCTGTTGGTAACTAAGTTGGGAGCTATAAAACTTAGCTCATAGCGATCGAGCCGTGGCTGGCTGTTGACTGTGAATTTTCATGAGTAAATAACGTTTATATTCCACAAACGCAATACCCCGAACTGACTTTATGCCCGTATAAATGTTTGCTTTGTTGGAAATCCTGGGACTTAGCTACGAAGCCTTCAAGACTGTTTATCACTAGGTATATATTATAAAACAAAATCCCCCGCCGCGTCTGTCTGTACGCGAAATACTCAAAAACTACTGAAAGGATTTTCATAGGGTTTTCACCAATGAACGGAGTAAGGAGTTTTGAGTAAGATTTAAATGGATATATTTTTTTATGTGATTTAATTGGCAGAACGAGCATACGGCCCTCCTGATGTTATCTAATACAATAGTAACCGCCGCCCATAGAAAACAGCAATATGACTCAAGTCCAGTGCATCACTGCTTTGCGGCATATAGTTAACATAGCACAAGTTCTACTGCTACTTTGGGTTGCTCCTTTCGCACCACCCGGAAGACACGTGAAGGGGTTCAAAGGGTGATCAGCTACGGACTCGAGCATCGAAAAAATTCTCTAATGTTTTGTGCAAATGGCTGAAATATGACAATGATTGCTATGATTTGAACCAGCGGCCTCTGGGTAGAAACTAGGGCTCTGTACCACTAGGCCACAACGCTCTTGTATAGTATAATGCTCTATAATCTAAAATCACATGTAAATGTGTAAAATCACATGTAGGTATCTCATGCAGTACACAACATTTATATTTGTTTGATTTTTACGCGTTTCGTGCAGATACAGAAATTTTGTACTCTTGTACCTCGGTGTATCCTGGGAAAATATCACAATGTGCCGGGCACTAAGACAAAAGATTGCCTCGAAGACCCAATATTCAGTGCTATTTGCTCTACAGTAAGGTGAAAATTCAAAGTGTCGACGTGGCTCGGGGTGGTAAGAGCCCGAAGTAAAACGGCTAAACCTAGTTAGGTTTGTTATTTTAAATAGATTGATGAACGATCGATACAGGATAACAAATAATAATTATAAATAAAAACGATGAGGCCGGTCCGTTCTTGCATACATTTCCTTTCATAATATTTCGGTATAGATAATCGATTCCGCGCGGACGCGCTCCACTCTTCTTCCTAGAAAGAAAGTAAAATATTTTATTAACCTTACGAACATTGAATTGAACTGCAATTATTAATACTAAGTGATTTATATATATATATATATATTTTTTTTTATGTGATACAGTTACGGAACGAGCCGACAGCCCACCTGGTGTTAAGTGGTAACCTCTGCCCATAACAACCGATACGACTTGGGTCCTCCCTTACTTACTTTCCTTACTTACTTATATTTGGTGCGTAGCAGAGCACAAGGCTAATCACTTATCAGGTGTGCAATATTCCGCTAGTGTTTTCGTTTTGTCGATATATTTTAGTCATTTATTTGAGTCGTTATGTGTAACATTATATAAATTCATGAATGTTTCATACTTGTGCTGTAAACGATTATAAATAACAGCGAAGCGTGTCTTCGTGGATGGAACTATCTATACCGTCTTATTCAGTGCATGCTTCTTAGTCATGTTCTGCTAAAATATACACTTTGTATTTTTTAAATTAGGGAAATATTTTTTCGTGATGCAACTGTGCCGAAATATCCAAATATTCGAGAAGCAACAACACAGTATATCTCATTTAATCTTAAAACAATCTCGACTTATTACATAGTTGTTTCTTCTGAACGACCTTACAAGTCACACTGCGAGCGCTTCAACCGTTTACAAGGAAACAGCTCATTTTTTTGCGAATGAAAGCTCACAATAGGAAGCTCGGGGCTGTTCGTGTAATTAAAATCTGCCTTTTGGGTCCCGCGTGGCTGTGAGCTTCTATCTCTAGTGATGTGCTGTGATGGTAGGTAATAATCAAATTTAAATTTGTAACTCCTACTGTGTTTAATAAGCTCGTGATCAACCCTTTTTTCTTTCTTGTTTTGGCATTCAGTGTGCTTTTAACAGCTCGAAAATTTCAATTAATAGTAAGACTAAATGATGACTGCCATCTTTTTTTTATTTTCTTCAAAATAATGTATCTGTAAAGTCGCTTCAGAAAGTTGAGGACATAATAGTAGTTAATCCTTAATTTATTCATAACCTAAGTTACAAGTCAAAATTAATAAATGCAAAATATTTTGAAAAACACATCAATAATAACTAACAAACTATTCAATTACCAATACCCAGCTTAAAATCGAATTAAATTTTATTTTTTTTATTAATTAAGTAATTCATTGAAAAATAAAATTATATACTATATTTAGTCATTTAATTTATTTCATGAAGATGTGATGCGATTAATTTACTCAAATTCTAATTCTAGTTTGGATTCGATTTGCAGCAAAACATTACAGCAAGACATTAATTTATTACTCTTCTATTTTCAGTTATTATTTAAATGGTCCTGCAAAACTAATCTTGGGTTCCTACTATCTTACATACTAACAAATATCTCTTTACTATCTCACACACAAAGCGAACAATTTTATTCTCAGCGAGCAATTTCAGCGAAATTACACGTTGAATTATGTGGCTAAGCAGCTTCACGTAATATCCGAGACACAACTACCCTGAAACGGATATCGTCTCGAATCGTGGGTAAGCCTAGAGCAGCGATGCTCAAGTTTTAAACTACTTAGTCCGCATTATACGCAGCGAATTAATTTCGGTATAAAAACCTACTAAACGATAAGTGATTTTGCGTAATCAAACAACGTCTTGATTTCTGAGAAAATCTACAGAATGGACGGAACCTTTTTAAACTAAATAAATATTCAAAAGTTCCATGTTTCGTTGTAGATCATAACTGCGTTATAGTATTTTTAATAAAAATTTGTTCTCACCTTTACTTACTTATACTTATACTACTGGATTCATTAAATCATTCATTTTAATAATAATACAAATAAAATCTTTATTCACTGACTTCATACTAAGATTAACATAGTGAAATAGTATATTATAAAAGTTAATAACTACACTATGCCTGAACTAGGAAATCCTGTGTCTCAGGCGATATTAGTAACATGAAACCAAACTATCAACCTAGAATGCATTTTTGGATATTGTTCGTTTGTAACATTTTAGCTTAAAGTCTTCGGGGTCCACAGCTTGAGAGTGGCTGCCTAGAGTCTAGGGCACCGGGCACTGTGCCAAATCGATCTTAGTACTTACCCTCTAAGTCCAGTGTCGTTTACAGATGTCTGGATTAAGTCGCATGACGTCAATATGAGCTCGATGCAGTGGCGTTTTGTTGGTTTCCGATGATACTACAGCTTTGGTGAACATTTTATTTCAAATCGAACATTTAGTTTGAATTCTCTATGTGCTTTGTTAGATCCATGGTTCTATTAGACATGGTTTAAATATTCTCTATTAATGTGGGTGAAAGATAGCTTAATTTACACTTCAGTCGCGCGCGGGCGCTTGTTATCGTCGGACGCGTATCCTCGGTATCCATTTCAACCGGTCCGAGCAAGTGCGTCGTTCGATAGAAAGGCGTACGATGCGCTTCGTGTATGGATAGCTCCGAGCTATGCATTGATTGGAACGAGGAAGACGTGTCGGCTGACCGTTACAGTGAAATGAGAAGGAGCAGTACAAGTTTAACAAATATGGAGCTGGAAATAGAGGAGGATACCAACATACAGGAGTCGAGGAAAGGATCAAAGAGAAGTCGGGATATGGACCAGGAGGAGATGTGGAACACGGTGGGGAGGAAGGGAAAACTGTTCGCTCGAGCGGGCTCTGACGAAATGACAACGGTCCCGGTGAATAAAATTGAAGTGTGTTTTTCGGGAACGGAAAAGATACCTAAGCAGTTTAGATTGGCAAAAATGTTACAATCTGAATGTATACGAGATGTCACAGGTGTTAAATACATTAATCCTTTTAAGGCCCTGATCCAGTTTAGCAGTGAAGATGGTGCTGACTCACTGTTGAAGTCAAAAATATTCAATGAGAACGGGTTTAAATGCCAGAAAACACTGGAAGTCGGCCAATCGTACGGAGTCTTAAAGGACATCGACTTGGACCTTACTGATGAAGAAATAATGGGCAGTCTGTCTTCTGAAACCCTCATATTGGCGATTAAAAGACTAAAACGAAGAAATTCTTTGGATGGTCAGTGGCAAGATAGCGAATCTATCCGCATATGTTTCAAAGGGTCCTCGTTACCCCGATATGTAAACTTGTTCGATACCAGAGTTAATATAGACCCTTATGTCTATCCGGTTACTCAATGTTCTCGTTGCTGGAGATATGGTCATACAGTAAGAATGTGTCCTTCTAACAAAATGGTCTGTCCCAAATGTGGAAATAATCACAATAATTGCGAAACAACCTCGTACAAGTGCAGCAACTGTGGCGGTAAACATATGGCTTTAGCCAAAACATGCCCCATCTTTATAAAGGAAAAAAAGATACGGGTACTGATGGCCGATTTCAATTGTTCATATAAAAAAGCTCTCACCCTATACGTTCCCCCATCCCCTTCCGCGCCACCACATGGGGAAAAAGTTTTTCCTGTACTATCCACTAGGAGTGGTAAAGAAAATTATGTACCACCTATATGCACAACAGGCGCATCAGTAATAGACAGTACACAGAAACAGAGTAAGTCATATGCAGAGGTTACCAAAGAAGCCCAAGATATGATCCAACCAAAAAAGAATAGTAAAGGGAGAAATAAGAAGAGGACCCACAGAAATGCAGCAGACAACGATAATCTCGATTCATGTTCAGATGAAAGTGAGTGTGGAGAAAGCAAGAAATCAGAAGAACCAAACTCGTCAAAGGGAACGGGACGGAGGGAAACATTTTCATGGAATCTATTGTTTATAAAATTAAAAGAGAAAGTACTTCAGGAAGACATATCATGGGAAGAAAAGATAAGAAGTTGTATAAATATTATATGGAAAGGTGCCATATCTCTCGCCGTCCAATACTTTTCGGATTCGCCTTATCTTGCATTTTTAAATAATTATGGATAATAACGGCCCTAACCAATCTGTAAATATAATCCAATGGAACGCGCAAAGTATTCATCCAAAAAGTTCTGAGTTAGAATCTCTTCTGAATCGAGAAAAGATACACATTGCAATCATAGCCGAGACGTGGCTCGATGCAGACTGCCACTTTCGTATAAGTGGGTATAACATCTTTAGAAGGGACCGCCGTGATGGCTATGGTGGAGTACTCATTATGACACACTGGTCAATCGATGCCCTAACACGAGATTTCAACCATACGAACTCAGGTATCGAAGCAGTGTATATTAAGGTACATAATTGTGGACATTTAGAAAACATAGTCTCCATATATTGCCCACCTAATATTCGTACTTCATCAGCGGACTGGGATCGACTATTTTCTCAAATAGGGCCAAAGGCGCTTATCTGCGGAGATTTTAATGGGCACCACACTAATTGGTCGACCAAGACGGATGTAAGAGGGCGTCAAATATTTGATTGTGCACTGGAAAATAACTTCGTCTCTCTCAATGATGGAAACCCGACTCGCATAAAATTAGTAAACGGCACAGTTCACAAAACTGCACCTGATATCACATTTGCCTCTGCAGAGTCCGCTCTGAAGTACAACTGGTCAGTTATGAATGAGAACCTTGGCAGCGACCATATTATGATCAAGATATCAATAGAAAATACACGCTCTAGGGATATTAAAATTAGAAGAAACTTCAAGAAAGCTGATTGGTCAGAATATAAAACAAAAATAGAACAGAAGTTATCAGTCTCTGTGTTTCCGTCGGACCATCAAAGTGCGTACGATAGTTTTATGGACATTTTGAATCAGGCTGCGGACGAATTTATCCCTGTTACTAAAATCTCAAGTAACCCTTTAAGACCTGATAAATTCGTACCTAAACCTTACTGGTCTCAAGACCTATCAAAACTCGTGGCGGAACGGCGTCTAGCGTTAGCAAAATTTAGAAGAAACCCAACTCCCGATAATTTAAGTGCCTTACAAAATAAAGTGTGTGCTGCGCGGTCTGCAATACATCGGGGTAGGCGAAAGTCGTTTCAGGGTTTTTGTGACAGTATAGACAATGTGACTTCGTCAAGTGAAATGTGGTCTCGTATGAAATGGCTTAAAGGCTATAAAACGATTAGACCGTGTGTATCTCGGGACAAAGCAGAACTCTTGTTGCGTAGCTTAGCGCCGGACTATGTATCTCCTGATAAACCCATCTTTAAATCTGATAATCAACATCTTGTTGCTCCTATTTCGGTACAGGAACTAGACAATTGTATAAAACGTTCTGACACTACCCCGGGTGAGGACAATATTTCCTATTCAATGATATATAACCTTCCGGGTGTAGGTAAGCTCGCATTAGTATCGCTTTTGAACAGTTTTTTTACATCCGCTTTCGTTCCGAGACAATGGAGAAATATTATTATAGTTCCTATACCGAAACCTGGCAGTGACAATGGCCAAGCAGCAGGGATAAGACCTATTTCATTACTGTCGTGCCTGTGTAAAATTTTTCATACCATCTTGACTCGCAGACTAGACTGGTTCCTTGAAAAAAATGATCTTCTTTCGGACGAGACTATAGGGTTTAGAAGATCACGTTCATGCTTAGATAATCTCACTAGGATTATTTCACGCATTCAAATGGGTTTTTCTGAAGGGAGTCCTACTATAGCTTGTTTTATAGATATAGACGGAGCCTATAATAACGTAAACGTGACGTGTCTTTTAAACATTTTAGATAGTCTTGATGTAGGGGCAACACTATGTAACTATCTATGGACGTTCTTACATGAAAGAATCCTGTCAGTGAGAATTAATCAAGAGGTTTTCAACCGCACCACAGGTACAGGCTTAGCTCAAGGGGATCCATTATCTCCGACTCTTTTCAACATTGCTACTGTTAAAATTTGCCATGAAATTCAACAGGTTTTTATCTCACAATATGCAGACGACTTTGTTATTTATAGCTCTAATAGGAATTTGTCTCAGGCAATAGCGGACACTCAAAGTGCAATAAATATATTCTGTAAATTAATTGCGGAAATAGGTCTTAGTATCTCTCATAGAAAATCTAAAGCTTGTGTGTTCAGTAGGGGCAAGAGAAACTCTAATATTTATTTAAACGTAGGGAGCAATTATTTTATTGAGCAGGTAGACTGCGTTAAATACTTAGGCATGTGGGTGGACAGGAGTTTAAAATGGGGACGACATATTAATGAAATCAAAAACAAAGTGCTTAAATTTATTAATGTTTTTAAAGTCTTGGCAAGTGGTAATTGGGGAATTCATCCTAAACACCTAAGGCGGCTATATATATCTATAATACGTAGTAGACTGGACTATGGCAGTTTTTTGTACGACAATAGTATTAAAAGTCATCTACAAAAACTTGATACAGTTCAAAATCAGGCAATGCGCGTTATAGGCGGATTTATAAAAACCACACCAATCCATGTTATGCAAAATGAGTTGTTTCTTCCACCGTTACATATTCGTAGATATTACCTAGCGTGCAAATTCTGGTTGAAAGCAAAATCTTTTAAGAAAAACATAAGTATTGAATTAATGGAGAAATTAAATAGTATGTGCAACAACAATTATTGGAATAGAAAGAAAATTCCTATGCTTATATCTGTTCATAGACATTTCGGAAGCCTGCACATTCACTCAAATTGTAAACTACCTATCCATTCATTAGATACATGGATAACGAGTTTTGACATTTCGAAGGATATAAAGACTAATATTGTAGGAATTACAGTCACCAAAAAAATTTTAAGTTCATTATCATTAGGAAATTATTGTAATTTAATATTAAATCAGATTTATGACGAATCATATTATAAAATATTTTCGGATGGTTCCAAAGACCAATCGGGATCAGGAGCTGCTTTTTTCGACCCTCAGCTAGATGTACGAGTCAAATTTAAAATTAACGTTAACATATCGGTAATGCATTCTGAATTAATTGCTATATCAGAATCACTGTCATACGCTTTATCTGTAGATTTTAGTAATTTTGTAATTTTGTCAGACTCGAAAAGTGCGCTCCTACACTTGGCTCGGATAACCTCGAATTTTCGAGGTCTCCCGATAGCCTATACCATCTTAGAAACCATCCGAATGATTCGAGATTCCAATAAATCAATTGTAATACAGTGGGTTCCCTCTCATGTGGGTATCATGGGTAACGAGGTGGCGGACTGTGCGGCGCGACAAGCGGTGGTCGACGGTATCCCATACACCTGTACACCGGTACACAGCGAAGTTCTACACAAAGTCAAGGATATCTGCCGACAAAACTGGAACGAGTATTTTGATGAGCGATCACGACACAAAGGGGTCTGGTACAAAACCATACAGAGCGAGCTGCCTCGTTATCCATGGTTTGAGAAGAGCTATATTAATAGGAAAAAGATTGTTGCCATGCTAAGACTGCGTTCAGGACACATTCCTTCAAATAAATTCAAATTTTTAATGAAATTAGCCAGTTCGCCAAATTGTGTTGAATGTAATAGTGTCGATGATGTTCATCACGTTCTGACGGAATGTGTGCGGAACGCGGCCCAACGCCGTAGTACCTCATTGTTTGTTAATAATTATAGCATAGGTCTATGTAACAGTTTCTTGTCTTCCCCCGTTTCTGAGGAAGCCAAGAAGCTATTACATATATATTTGTACTCCTCGGATAATACCGGGTAGGTAAGCTGTACCTAGGATAAATAATTTACGGGGGTGTCATGGTCAATGTCTGGCTAAAACTCCCAGGAAAAATAAAGAATAAAAAAAAAAAAAAAAAATTTACACTATATAAATATAAGTCCATTTTAATTTGAGCATCTGTCCCAGCACTAAATAAGCAATCATAAACACATTCAATGAAATTGCACAACCCCTTTGCGGTTTCTCTGAAAACCCACTGTCCATTCCCAAAGACCTCTTCAAACTTTTAAATTATGAATATTTACGTCACCATTTGAATATGTAACTTTCTGCGCCCGTCACGAAGACCAACGAAATCCATAAACACACGTAGGAGAGTCGAAGACAGCGTCCCCCTGCGGTCGCTCGAAACAACCACCTATGTTTAATTCATCCGACATTCTATCCCTTTGAATTATTTAATTACGGATACGACCCTCAGCGTGCCTATGAAAGATTCCAGAAATGAGGTCGAGATTTTGTTATTTCCCGTTTTGAAAGCTTGTTGGACTCTTTGGTTTGTTTTTATACTTTTCGTTGTAATTCTTTCCTTCTTAAGATCCCGAGGTGACCATCCACGTACTGACAAGCGAGTGTGTATGGACTTCTTTCTGACTCTACTTAGATACATGGATTGTTGTCACATAGTTGAAATGATGATTTTAAAATATGCCGATATATACAGTTTTAAAACGTTTTTTTATGTACAGTATCATTATAAACTTATCATTAATATCACGATAGAAATATGAAGTTTGTGCGAGGGAGTAAACATCCCTAATAAGTTAATCGCGACCGCCTAGAATTGGAATTCCATCGATCCTTTACAGACTGTTACAAGATACGTTGCAAACTCTTAAAATGCCTCTTAAGCTAAACCAGCTACATCGCGGAAGCTATTTCTCCTCAGCAAAACGGCGGTAACGACTAAGTATGAGCGATATCACAATTAGGTACTTTCAAGCTCCAGCTCATTAAGGGTCCGTAAAGCTTAAAAAAACGACGATAAAGCTATCACTGGAACCCTTGAAGGATCCTAAAAATGTTCCTCGTTTACTTCACCTCGCCAGGATCGATTACCCTAATTTTAGGGGTGGCTAAATAACCTGCGATACTTTTTGCTTTAGTGATGTGACCGATTTAAAATCTGCTCAAATAATGCAGACAACAAGAGCAAAAGCAGATCAGCCCTTGATTTATTATTTTAAAAAAAAATATAAATAATAATATATTTTATAATTGGAATGATATGCGACATTATTTGATTCTCACCATTAAAGCATATCAAATGCTTCTGGCTTGTAGCTGTTTAGACGACAGGGTCTTAAGATTTTGGTTTAAAGTAAGTTAAACTTTTCTAGAATTAATGTGCCACATCAATGCGAGAACCACAACCACAACATAATCGATGCAAAAAATAAGCAAAGTGTGTGTTTGTAATTTCATAATAATAGCTTTTTATTAAAAGCGTGTGAAAGCATATAAGGTACTGTTGAACAAAAAAAAACAATTAAATTATTAAAATTTTAGTTCTGTTTGTCTTTTACGGCTAGCCCACGAAACGGCTGGATCGAGCTGATGTTTATGGTCTATATGTAACCCAGGCTATTATACAATAAAATACACTAAAATAACTCTTTGTTGCAAAACCACAATAAAAATTACTACTTATAAAAAAAATGTGTACACTAAATGTGGAATAACAATAGGCGGCCTTATTGCAATGAGCAATTTCTTCAAGACAAATAAAAAAAAGTCTACTTTTCCGAGAAGTAAAATAGGGGTGCACGATAAAACCAAATTCCACGTGAACGTAGTCGCGGGCAACATCTAGTATACAATGTTGTAGTCGTTAGGTATATGATAACGGAGCGGACCTTACTAATTCTGGCCGACTCAAGCAGATTCTGAAAGCAGATTTTCACATCCCTAACTCATAACTGCGTATCTCAGGGCTCGCCCTGGGGCCCGTTACCTTCCTGTGTTTTGACGATAACGTGATTGACCTTATAAATAAATGGTCTGCAATATTGCCTTGCTATTACGGTCTGGCTTCTACTGTACGAAAATAATTTGAAATCATGGCGTGTGATTAAAATGGTGGACTGAGCTGATGTTAAGTGGTATTTTCTACCCATAACAACACAAAACTTAATCGAAAAAACTTTTTTTCGGGCTTTCGTAAGGATATTGGCAAAATGTTAGTAATTCTGTAAAAATTCTGTAAATTCTGTAGTAATAAAGAGTTTGAAATACATAAATAAATGCTTAGTTTCCGTCTCATAGGTGGATGGATATATTGACTATTTACTGGACATAAAAAAAAACAAAAAAAAAAACCATTATAAATTTATGTAGACGCACACTCGGCGGCATTATCACTAAAAGTGGTCTCTTCCACGCAACCTTTGGGTGGACAGGATGTACAAAGACATACGACGGCGGTCTACATATCGTATTGTCAGTACAGCGAGTCGCACCCGCGCAAGCTCTGAACATTGGCCGAATCCACACTTCCAGGAATTCCAGGTTCCAGGAATTGGTTCCAATCAGCCAAATTGCCCGCGCTGCTCAACTCTTCGCGACTTATTGTGAATGTGCCTTTACTGTTATAGATAATACTTAACCGTCCGTGTTTAAGGAGTCTCAAGTCTAAGTAGTGACGTCTGAACACAACGTTAAACACGGTCGCCGAGCTCACTACTAATGTGGAGTGCTTATCTTGAGTTGAAGATACGAGTACAAAAGGGATTCACAAATGACTGTCATGTTAGAATGTAGTTTATTTATAAGGGCTATCGTGTATTATAAAGTGGGGGTATTGCGATGGTTTTTTATGTGATACAGTTGCGGAACGAGCTAAGGCCCACCTGGTGTTAAGTGGTGACCTCTGTCTATAACAACCGATGCGACTTAGGTCCTTCCCTACTAGGTACAAGAACCAAGTCGCATCGTACGCGCCCGTAACTCTGCGACGTGTAGGAATGTCTCATGTGCCTGTAATTTCACCGGAAACCCTTTCAAACCGGAACACAATAACGCGAATGCGTTAATGCGTGGCGGCAGAAATAAGCATGGTTGCAGTACTTCCCTGGATGAACTTGTGTGCCTAATATTTTAATGTATTTTTTATTTATTATTCGTAAAATGTTTTTGTGGTGTATACAATAAAGAGTTAATCTATCTAATCTATCTATTTATCTATCTATGATTAGCTGTGGAGTTCTTCGGAATACGTGGAGTTTTTTTTAAGTTTATTATTGGACATTCGGTCAGAACTCTTCAAGTCACACCATAAAAGTTACACGTGGGTTTGCCACTTGTAACTTAATTGTGAGCTTTTATGGTATATACCAGTGATACAATTAATTATACGCACTGATGATATTACAGTTATTTTGAAATTAAGTTCAGGAGAAGACTTTGATAGAGTCAACATTCAGGTTGATAAGAAGATAATTTTACCGTTTGAGCCGAGTGGAGTCGAATTTTTCTAAAATTAAATAATCAATTGTTTTAATCAATTATCAGTATAATCAATTCTATCAGAAGCCAGCCTGAAAATCCTCGCTTCGCTTCTGCTACAGAACAAGCACTAATTGTTCGCGTAGATATGTCATTTATAACGTGATGGAAGGGAGTTTTTTTCCGGGTACGGCTCTCATTAGCGTCACTGTCGTAAGTACTGCGGCCACAGAATGAACAGCAGTTCATGCGTCCTTTTGTGTCCGGGTAATGGCCTGGTAACATTATTGGGATTTGCTTGTTCCTTGAGGTGCAAAGATAAGCTGTTGTACTTTTCTTTAGACAAATATTAGTGTTTTAAACGAGTGTTTTTCACTGCTCGGTTTTGTGTTACGAAGACAAATATCTCTTGTACGTATACGAATGAAAAGTGGAACCTTTGTTTAAGGAGAAAACTTGGCACATTTAAATGCAAATCTGCGGTATAGCGCTCTTCACCTGAGGCTTGATAAGCTATAAACTTGACTTGTGCGTCTCCTTGAGGCTCCAGATTATCCAGAAATTCCATAATCTTGACGTAAAGCAAGTTTACCTCTAGTTATAGCTCCTAGGTGTGAGATCTTCCAACCGTAGCTTAATCTTAGCTGACTTAAGATTTGTCGAAGAAGTTTGGTGAAGTAAGCTTTAAGCTAATACATATATTCGCATGAGCTATTACCCAGTCCTGTTGCAGGAGTCATCAGACCATCCTTGAAGTTTCTAATTGTGTTTGTGTTAGAATTACTTGATGCACGAATTTTCATCGAAAGGGTAGATAAAGCCATAGTATCATTTTAAACTTCAGAAATTTTGGCGCCTATCGAAGGAAAATGAAAATCGTTAGCAACTCCTTATAAAATATTCTCCATAATCTCAAAATTACCTTGGATTTTGTATTCTAGTCAAACCCCTTTTGCAAGTACCATCCCGTAAACTTTAAGGGTATCGAAATAAAACATTCCGACACGAAATTAAACGACACTAGAACAATGACTGCGCAGATAAAAGTGTCTCCAACCCCAAAAAAAGGGTTGCCTTGATGAGGTTTACACTCCGAAGGGGTTGATAAGAGCTGATAACATTAATCAGCCGCCGTAGCTCAGGTTGGTCAATTTTCTGGCCGGTGCCCTTGTAATTTTGGCTTCCTGTTGCAATTTCTCAGTTGAACTGATTCATATTAAACACGAACCGCTAACGGGCGGAAGGGTGACCGAGATCGGGTTACCGTCACCGATATAAATAAATAAATATTGGTGGACATTTCCCACAGCGCCATCTAGCCCCAAAGTAAGCTAAGGATAGCTTGTATCATGGACACCTGACAATTGATATAATACTTATATACTTGATAATTATATACTTGATGACTAGCCTCATAGCTCAGTTGGTTAGTAATCCTTAGTAACCTTCGGCGCTGTAGGTCGTGGGTTCGATCCCCACTCAGGACAAACATTTATGTGACATTTGTAACGTTGAAGTTTGTTCTGTGTCTGGGTGTTAATATGTATTATATGTATGTATTTACAAAAGAAAAGTATATAAGTATTATATCAGTTGTCTGGTTCCCTTGATACAAGCTATGCTTAGCTTACTTTGGGGCTAGATGGAGCTGTGTGAAATGTCCACCAATATTATTATTATTATACTTTTCTTTTTGTTATGGGCAGAGGTCACCACTTTATACCAAGTGCCGTCTGCTCGTTCTGTAACTTTATCATATAAAAAAAGTTAACAAAAATCCACACAAATTGCGATGAATTAATTATTTATTTATTATAAATTTTTCTGCAATCACTATTACGGGACATAAAAACAAAATCATTTTATGAACCATTCATAAATGTAATGGTATGTAGGCAAAAATAAATACGAATGCCGTTTCATTCATAAAAATCTTTATTGAAATATCAACTCCCCATTTCATTTGCAAACGGGTAGCGAATAAATGGAAACATCTCTACTTGCAAACGTTTTCACAAGTACACAATATCTACACCATTCATACATCGAATAAAAAATGTTCATAAAGAGAAACGCCTATATTTCAATTCAAATAAGTTGGGTGCTTAAATTTACCGGTATACTGTTTCTCAAACTGGACCCGCTTATGAATGAATGAGCTTTTGAATGAGAAATTATCTTGAACGATTTTGAATGGTTGTGGAAAAGTTTGGACTGGTGTTTTTAATCGTTCAATTCAAATAAGTTGCTTAAATTTATCAGAATAATGTTTCTCAAACCTGTCCCGCTAATTACTGAATGAATTTTGGAATGAGATTTAGCTTGAAGGATTTTTAAATATCGTTTTACCTATATTTTTTTATCAGTAAAATTATTTTTTCTTAATTTGTATTTGGTGTTATAAATAAACGGAATATGAGAAGTCCGTTAGTCAAGTCAGTTAGCTATTTATTACCAACTAGCTGCGCCCCGCGGTGAGTAAGTCAACCCACGGGAACACTGCACTTTTCCGGAATCAAATTAGCCTATGTGTTAATCCAGAATATAAGCAAATTACATCCAAATCCATTCAGCCGTTTGAGCGTGAAAGAGTTACAAACATCCATACAAACTTTCACGTTTATAATATTAGTAGGATATGTATAGTAATATAATATAAGTAATATATTATAATACTACGGTCAGGGGCACATTTTATAGTCAAGCTAGAGTGTTTTCAAATGGAGGTCATTTACAATTCTTACTTAAATTTAATAAATAAACTTAAATTTAAGACTTAAATTGAATTGTAACGGTATGATTCTTAATGTTGAGAGCCGCTGCCTCTGAAGGTGAGACGGACTAATTTTGAATATCAAAGGGCCACATTTCAACGGTGTTTAGTTATTGGCGACCGGTCCTTCCTGTCACCGCCTGTTACACAGACTAAATAATAGCAAAGCTTCGCGGATAGTTAGTATTTGTGAGTGATTTATCTGAAGTGCGTGTATCAAAGAAGTTATGTCATTGAAATAAGTTTATAATTATTGCTCGTATTTACGGTACGTTAAATATTGTAATTAATAAGGAAAGTTGGCGTCAATTGAAAATCAAAATCGCTGATTACTATAATACATGTAGGTATTATCTTAATATAGAGCCGGGCTTAATCTCGGTACTCATAAATGGTTCTAAGTACTAATTTACATGTGAGGGTAAATAAGCTATTGGTTTTTAATAAATCTTAGTTTTTAAAGTAGGTTACGTGTTCACTAAGATCTATTTTTAAACTCTTGGTGAACTTTGATTGCTAAATTCAGATATTACATGTTGGCATAGCGGATTTATATAATTACCGTTCAATACAGTTATGTACTAGTGGAAGTATAAATAAGGAGCTTTTTAAATATTCATTAATTTTGCTTATCCCAACACCGAGGTTTGTCGCGACTTCGAACCCTTATTTAATATGATAGAAATTAAAAATAAATATAATTAAGTATAAACTTGTTGCCATCAAGTTAACCTTAAGATAAGTTTAACTGTGCTGTGGGAGCTATGGGGTCAGTAGATATAATTGATGCAACACTTATATACATTTTGTAAATGCTCATATATAATAGTATACATTTTGTAAATGCTCATATATAATAGTTACATAATAATAATAACACACCACAACAGAAAAAATGTATGTTCGTCTCACAAATGTTTGTCCCGGATGGGAATCGAACCCACAGCATCGAACCTACAGCAAAAAAAGTCAGAGCTACTCCCAAATTAACTGTGAGGGCAGTGTAACATTTATATTTCCTTAAGCTTATTTGGCCGGTACTCAATTATCCACCGAACGGCCGTTATAAAACTAACTAAGTGTATTCCGAACCAAACTGTAGTAAAGATTTTAACGACTCATCCGGATACTGGAAACGTAAAAACGCAACATATTTGCCGTTAACAATACATCACGGTCTGCTGCTCTTAAAACTCTTGTTAATGAGCACACTGAAATAGTTTTATAGTTGGACAACATTCAAAATGGTTGGCAACTTTTTAGTAGGTTTATGCGAGCCAGATTAGATAGTAACGTTTCGACTTCATTTGTACTTTTCATCTCCAACTGGAGAAAGTTGATAAGCTTTCCAAATTTTTCTTCATTATCTTGACATTGTCATTTTTTTAGCTGCTATTATCACAGATATGCATAAGGTACCTGAAACCCTCCAGGATGTGTGTATACACATACACATACACATTCTTTTTTTACACAGTCTTTTGTTTCAGTCAGTTTCTGTCAAAGTCATAATTTGTCATTAAAATTGCACTAAAATGAATTAATAAACATTGTCCTTGCATCCAAGAGGCTCCTTTCGTGCACTCGACACATGCCTGTGCGAACTTTTAAGGCTCTAGAACACGCCATTTCCAAAAAATACTTTATCATTTTGAGAACGTGGTATTTCTAATAGAAAAGTAGCGTAGAATATTTCTAATAATATATTTCACATAATATTAAAAGTTAAGTAATTAGTTATTGGTCTCGCAAATATATCGAACAAAAACATCTTTGACGATATTAGGAAATATTACTTCGTTTAGTGGATTTCTGAGTATTATTTTTATCAGCTGATTAAGCTTATCAGTATTGTGTTGCATACGGCACTTAAGTGACTCACTGTTCGTATATTCTTTGTAGAAAATGACCGATGGTTTAGTCACAATTATGGTTAACTTTCAGACCATATGATATTTAGTTCTTTTGCCTTAATTAATACATATTTTGAAAAGTACTAAAAAAATACTAGTCGTAACACCTGTGATATTTTGGATTGTTGAAAATAGAGATTTGCCTAATTATTCTACTCAGGAAACATTCAATCAACCTCTTCAAACATTCTATTTTCAACGACGGAATTGTAAATTGAATCGCCTGTGTTTATCTTCCAAAGCGTCGAGTGACAAAAATATGAGTTCGGTCGCCGATAAATCATCCGCCAACAGTCAGTTGACATTTAATTTTAACGCCACACAAAATGTCTTCCGCACTCAATAGCTAATTACTTCACCTTACCTAATTTCTCACCTATCAAGCTTCGTCACTTACCTCATATTTCTTTTTCAGATCTCTAAATCCAGCGTCGGCGCAAACTCAACTCCGTGAAAAATATCCAAGATGGCGGATGTGTTTGCGCGCCAAATCGCGCGTCACGATCAGCGCCATCTAGTGGTATACAATTTACGCGCTTTGAATTCGGACCGTTCGAAATAGTCATTAGTATGCCTGACAGTGTGGAGTCGTGATGTGATATTGTTTGTGTTTGTGTTGTGAATATGTCGGGAGAGGAGCGGGCGCGGCGGCTGTCGCAGATCTTCGATCCGCTGGCGAGGTTTACAGACCATAGCGGGGTGGGGCATTCTGCCAGCACTCCCAGCAGTCCGCGGCTGCTGCCGAGGCGGTCGCGGGACCCGCCGCCACCGCCGCCTAGGTAAGATAACAATAAGACTTGGTTCATATAGTCGGGCGACCGCATACCCGCAATTTGCATAATCAATTGCCATTTAACCTATTGTATATATTGTATAAATGATAAATCTCATTAAAAAAGAGTATTATAAAATAGCCTACAAATAAGTTACCGTGTGACACATGTGCATGTCAGATCACATTTTCAGTTTGACCTATAACCTACACTCACCCAAGACAGGGCGCCATTAAAATTGGATAGCTCAATCCGAGGCAATAAACCTGCTATCAAAATGCAATTTATCATTTGAAATGTACTGCGACCAAACCAATGGAATGAAAGAGCGATGAATTCATTCAAGATTTTTTTTTATGCCTGTGTACTACGTCCAATATAAATAATACTAAGCTGGTGCCCGCAACTTTGTCTGCGTAGAATTAATACTTCGATTAGCCTATTTTTTTAGCCTCCATAATAGGTAAGTTCTTATATCTTCGCGTCCGTAAGTGATTACCCTTGAATCCCTACACGTGTCCCCCGGGTGGTGCGAAAGGAGCAACCCAAAGTAGCTGTAGAACTTGTGCCAAGTTCGCTCGGAGAAGTACTGCCACCACACTTGGTAATCCGCTGCCAAACAGTGATGCACTCGTGTTGCTATGTTCCGGTGGTCCTTCCACCGGTGAGTGCCGGTGAAATTGCAGGCGCATGGGACGTAACATCCCCGTCTCGGGGTGATGGACGCAACGCAATGCGACTACGTGTATGTATTAATTGTTAATCGAGGAAGTTTATGCAAATAAAATAAAATTGACTTTGCCACTATAATTATAAGTAAATAATAATGATGTTTACCCGAAGTCAACTTAAGAATACAAATCAAAGTTTCGCAATCGTTCGCGACTCGTTCGGTTTGTGTGAACTACGCATAATTTGTACTTACATCACTATACCATCATACTAAGCCTTGATTAATTTTAGAAATCTAATCATTATTTATGAAGTATTTTAGTGGGTAGGCAATAATTTACCGGTAGTACATGATGGTAAAGTCAAAGAGGAAGGTGTGTAACTCTGATTAATTTCAGCAATTAATTTGCTCTTTGGTCGTTTAGGCAGGATTTGTGATTAGTTATTCATGGCTGTTTAAATTTGTTTTGTTAATTTGATTTCTTGAATTTGAATTTGAACAACTGCATTTTCTCAAGCCTCACAGCTCGATTAGTAGTAAATATGCCTTCTACGCTGTTGGTGGTGGGTTCGATTCCCACCCAGGAACAAACATTTTTGTGACGAATTTTTTTTTTCTGTCTGGGTGTTAATATGTATTGTAATTTATAATACTCGGTTCAATTGGTCTCCCTAGATAAACGTGACGATGGAATCTGTTAAATCACAATGCGTACGTTTCAAATCAAATCAGTCATTACCTAAAATCAGCCGTCAGTATCATTCAATCAATCACAAAATCGTTCACGTGTGACAACAGTGCGAAATGTGGGTATAAATTAATGAGCCATCATTCTATCCAGGGACAGCTTTATTCTTGACTATTGAGAGTAAATGGGCTGTAATCTATCATATGAGTTCAATTCGGTTACCGGTGCATAATATAATGAGAATCATTATTTTAAGAATTACCTTAACTCTGTAGTTGTTACAGATTTTTTATTACGTTTAAAAAACTTTGTAAATCCAAATACATATAAAAACAATTTTCCAAATCGGTTGACAGAGATAGATCTGAGGTAACAAATAAAAAAATACAACCGAATTGATAACCTCCTCCTATTTCTGAATTCGGTTAAAAAGAGTTATCATCACATTTCCGGAGAGCGTGGTGGTCCAGTGGTTAGATGGGCCGTCAGCTCGTTCCGTCACTTAAGTCACATAAAAATGCTGTATCTATTTTATGTATCTATTATGTACTGATTTTCAGTTGAAGACGTGAATAATCTTAAATGAAATATTTATATGAATACAGATGTATATTTATAGTTCATGAAAAATGGACGTAAGCTCGGCTGCATCCCGATCAGAACTGGCAACGCAAAAGCATATCACCGGAAACGAATAATCGATGTGACTCCTTCACTATCCGATAGCTCTTTATTAATGCAGGCTCCAATACACATAAATCGGGATCGGGATAAATAAATAAAACGTAGATCAACATCACAGAGGTACTCAGAATGTAATCCCTTTAAAAATGTCCGATGACCGCATGAATATGGCGCGTTCATTAATTATAACGCATCTTGTTGCGATTTTGTTGTGAATGGATTTGAATGAGTACGAAAGCTAGCGGAAATGTGATTTTATTCTATTCGAGTCACTGGTTCTCTCGAACCAGTGTGGTGAAAGAATTTTAAATGTGCCTCAAAGAGGCTCTTTTCGTGCACTTGAACATGTCTTCGAATTTGTAGTCGTAGGACATGTCGGTTTCCTCGCAATGTTTTCCTTCACCGTTTTGAGAACGTGGTATTGCGCACATAAATCTTTCAATCGAAAAACTCATAGGTGCACGTAGGGATTTGAACCGGCGCCCTCCGGATTGAAACTCGGGGTCAGTACCACTAGACCACCACTCTCGATTATTGTGGTAATCTAACAGTAAGTAACATAAAAATAAACACTTAAATAAATTATTCCCTGTGGAATCCACACCGTTTACCATAGATTACTTATATTAGAGGAATGTAGAAGGGATTTAGAAGTGATCGTAAAACAATAAAAATTTTGTTTTTAAGTAGACTAAGACGCGTTGCCTTATTTCTACGAAGTTGAGATTAGTGTTGTACTCGACTGTACGGTAAATAGGTGACCTGTTAAGTTAGTTATGTGTTCGCAGACCGATCGGCCACACATCTCGACTGGACCCTCTCGAGTTGGAGCTGGCGGCCGCGGGCCTCGGCTCGGTGAACTGGCAGGAGCGGTGCTTGGAGCTCCAGCTGGAGTTGCATCGGAGCAGGAACCACGCCACCAGGGTCCGTGACATGCTCAGAGATAAGGTAAGGACTATGTTCCAAAATGAAACTGTTACCTCATAAATACTCTCTAAGGTTATAAAAAAATATATTGTAGGGTATTTCATACAGCGACATCTAGCCCTAAACTTTATTTATTTTATTTTATTTATGAGATACGATTGCCAATCAGTCAATCAATCAATGAAATCAACATTTTATCATAACATAAGGTAACACAGTCCTGCCGATTGCGTCAACACGCAATTCTAGAAATTACATCACGCATACACCTTCATGCATTCGGTGTCTAGCCTTAAACCTGCACGGAAGCCATCTTGTCTGTGGATTAATTATAATATACTTGCAATATCGCATCTATCTCCAATATATCTCGAAGGCTCTATGTTAACTATACACAACAGAGTCTTAGCGTATCGACAGATATATCACAATTGTGCTCCCGCCGACGACGTCTGAAATATTGATCATAATTAGCGCGGTGCGATTGGCCGAATGAAAGTGCTTTTCTTAATTTATTACCAAAGCGTATTTGGATTTGTTTATATGATTATAGAAGATAATTAAAAACGATGGATTCAAGCAAGACTGCGGAAATTCTGAAATTGCAGGCGCATGAGACGTAACATCCCCGTCTCGGGGTGAAGGAGGCAGCGCAATGCGACTAAAGTCATCTCATACTTTGGTGGAGAGGACTTGAGTCGTATTGCTGTTGTCCATGGGCGGCGGTTACCACTTAACATCAGGTGGGCCACCAGCTCGTTCCGTCACTTCAATGACATAAAAAAAGAAAGAAAAAACGAAAGGAGCCTCTGTGCACGAAAGGAGCCTCTTTGAGGCGCACTTACAGTCCTTTCACCACACTGGTTCGACAGAACTGGTGCTCGAAGAAGAAGAAGAATGACATAACAAAAAAATACTGGGTAAACCTATAAAATCCAAATAAACCAAACTTTTTATATTATTCATCATGATATTCAATAGCATTTGCTCTTCGTTTCGAACATGTAAGCAATAATATACAGAATGCATCCCAAACCATTCGGTGAAAGTGCTTGCGTACAATAAAATAAATCCATATTTGTATGCGCGCAAGTACCTCCTATATCACCGCAAACGTTCCGATTCACTGGAAACCAAAAGTTAACCGCTCGTCATCTGTTCTTTATAGCTCCCAGATTTAATTCCACGGGACATTATTCAGCGAGGCCGTAAGTTTTTGCCTCCGCGTAACAGGGAAGAGTTTGTGATAGATGGCTGATCCATTTTTCATTACTTTTTGAGCAATCGTATCCTCCTTTCGGTTTGTTATTTGGCAATCAAAACTTTGAGCTTTTTAACAATGCGCCCATATTTTTTGTTGTCTTATTGTGGAATGGAAATTTTGCTGGAACATTTAGGCCAAATGAGTATTACTTTGAAAAATTAATTATTATTCTGGTAAACGATGTTTTAGGCTTACTGACGTTGACAAAGCGGATTGTTGGAAATCATACTTTTTTATGAAAATGTCCCTAAAAATTCCATCTAAACAAGCTTATTTGCAATTTTGTCCTTCACCCTTCTATGGGATACCGTAAAGATCAATCGGCTAGAACACCCTGATATAACGAAACAAAATGGATTTCCCAAAAGACGGATTTCTGTAAGCTAGGATCGAAGTTATAAGCCATGGATAAAAAGATCGGGCCATATTTTTTGGGACGGTCAAATCTTGTAGGAAATGATACGGTAGGTAGGTTTTACGGTGTGGGTTCACAATTTGTATTGCCTTGCCGGAATGCGAGGGAATTTTTGTTGGTTGTAAATCAAGGACGGATATGAATGGAGGAAATAAAATACATAGGAAGCTTTGGTATAAGATTATTCACCTGACTTTCTTTTCTTAGCATTATAATGAAATTTTCGGTTGACCTAATCTAAATCTCGTTTCAGAAAGTAATCAGTTTTAACTTACACATATAAAACAACATATATTTTTCTATGACATAGCCCACTATGAGGTATGGGATACCAATACGAAAAACTCAGGTCTGGCAGGACCTGAAGACCGGGGGAGGAAACGTATGAAATATTAAAGTAAAAAGTATAGGAATACTGTAAAAGTATGAAAAGGTCCGAGTCGCATCGTGTTACCTTGATGCTTTAAGGTCCCGTATGTCTTATGCCCTTGTAATATCCCTGCACCTCTTGTGAATCTGGAATACAGAGCGAGTCGAGTAATAGTCATGGCATTCCATTGTATGGTAGCAGTGTTGGACAATTTTGGCTACAGTTCTGCACAAAAATACATGCTACTTTTGTAGTTATATGTATAATGCAATATAAGTAAAAATTACGAAGCTAATTATTAGCTTCGAAATAAACTTTCAAAGAAAAATATATTTTTTATAATGAACAAACCAATTAAGAGCGCCAGCAGTGAGTTTCAAATGTCGCTCAAAGAGTAACTTCAAAAGAGTGCAGCGATTTTTCTCTTATTTATTTTGATCCTCAATTAGCGTTCACGAGTAAACAGATGGAATTGTTAATCTCATAGAGCTGGAAAACTTTTAATTAAGCAAAAAGGGAAATTCAGTAATGTCGTTTAGGACCAATTTGGAAGTTCTAACGATTGTTATGTAACGTTGATTGAGAGAATTGAGATTGATCGTTTACGTAGAACTCTTAATATTTTTTCACGGGTTGTATTATGGAGTATGAAACCGATGACATTTATTAGGAAATGCTAATACTACTCATCATCTCTCATACAATCATGACTCTCTCTGAGCAGACAGATGAGCTTATGGGAATTCTAATGGCCCGGACAACTGATAGAAAGCGGTCACCGTTCCCCATAGATATTACAATACCAGGCAATGTTGATGAGCTGCAGTTAGTATTTCTATTATTTATGTGATTTAATTTTTGAGTTAATCTCTACAGACATATTACTCCACGTAAATTGGATAACTGGTTAAATATTTTCATCAGTGGGCAGCCAGATAGATAGATAAGTACACCAAATAGAACAACTAGGAACCGTTCTTAAATAAGACCATGGGTTGTTTTCTCTCTAGCAAGAGATCTCTTCCAGACAACTAAACAGCAGGTCCGCTCCGGCAGAAGCTAGTAATTATTAAACTTTTAGCTTGCCGTAGACCAAGTCGTAAAAGCATTCTCTTGAAGATTCCAACGTTTAAAATCACGGCCGTAATTCCCTCTGCACAGTTTCCACGTGCTCAACAAAATCTCAAATCCTTGCTGCGATACTCATACATTACCCGTCTGCATACTTTACAGCAACGATCGCTAGGGCTGTCCTATAGGTTTGGGCCGACTTTGTCCGTCTTTTTAGATTTAATTATCTTTTGTGCACATTACTGGCATCGCTCCAGTCTTAGCGAGTTCACATTATACATATAATAGTTTCTAAGGTCTCGTCCTAAAATTTAAAAACAAAAAGGTTAATTAAATATGTCTAATGGCCATGTTCAAGGGTTCCGTAGTCGTAAATTGTAGAAAGTAATTATGAGCGCCAAAAAAAAAAGAATTCATACTATTATTTAAATTTTAATCTCTCTTCTACCAAAGTCACATAATAAAAAAATCGAATATGTACATAAGTATCCTAAACATCCGGCCAAGAAGTATTATTGAAACCAGGCCTTAAAGCGGAGTATATACGAGTCAATGTTAATATAATTTTAAAAACAAAGTTTAAAAGTTGTGGCGATGATTTAGCCAGCGACAGTTGACATTATTTTAATGCATTTAATGGAAATTGAAATCTAAAGGTCTTCATGACGGTATAAATATTCAAAATGTGTCAGATGCGTATCTTGATTATTCGATGTTTGTCCGGTAACCGTTCTTATCCGGCTTTTCGTTTTGTCTAAGTGAAACTCTAAATTTAAAGAATGCAGCTAACTGCAGCTGGCGTTATATAAACGAAATTTTGCTTAATTTTTACTTTACCTTTTGCCCATAAAGTTATGGGATCATGGGAATGTAGACGTGACATGTAGTGAAATCATCGTCACCATTGTTTTCCCACTAATAACTTTACACCTTGGTACCTTTTTTCTGGAAACTCATTCCTTCCTTCCAACTTCATTCCTGGCCATCACTGACTGATAACGAACTAGGAACTTATACGAACCAATGAAATTACCAGCAAGACCGGGTATGGCAAAAATAAATTGTCACTGTGCGGATATGTCAGAGATTATTCTTGAAATGCGAGAACGCCTGGATGTTTTCAATAGTCGTTGTTTGCGACGTCAGGAAAATTGGTCCTTAAGATTCATGGTATGCTAACTGTCCACGTTGCTGAATTGATAAAAAACTATACACACTCCAAACTAAAGAAGATAAACATATTTAGAATCACATGTACAGGTAAAATATATTTTTAATAATAATAATATTTATTAATTGATTATAATATAAGGATAATTACTAGGAATATTGAAATATTAAGAGTTATTATTTATATTAGTAAGAAATACTAATTCTACGTAGACAAAGTTGCGGGCACCAACTAGTGCATTAAAAATAAAATTATAATATCCGCAGAAAATAAGGAGAAAATAGAGTAAAAAATTATTACAGCAAAATGTTGAGTAATTTGACAGAAACACTGAACTCTAAAATATCTTGTTGTATCAGGCTTCTCGGTCTTCCCTGAAGCCACTTTACAATCGTGTCGTCGCAATGCATACATGTGCCACAGAGTAGAGAAGTAATAGAGAATTCAGTATCCTGTTGGGTATTCAATACAGGAAAGGGGCTAGCGGTCTACTTTCATGAAACGGCACGTTTCGTTTTGCTGAATGTTATCCATACAAAATCTTTTGACTTTGATGCTTAAGAACCTGATGATGACGTCATAACCTATTTGACAGAATTATAATTGAAACCGGATGATGAAATGATCGATTGTCACTTTCTAGCAACACGTCCAATCTAATGTAGGAGAGAAATAGAAAGTACCATATTTCAGTTTCAGTACTTGTATCGAAAAGGGTTAACCCCTTATCTCTCTTACCCCCAGAATACTATGCCTTATAGCAACGTCCCTAGCACTGAAAGATGAACTTTCCTCAAGAATAGTTTGTGACAGCGTAAATAATTTAACACTGATACCGACACTACTGCTCGTAATGTATTAAATTCATCGTAAATATTTAGATAAATGATTCTGATCCCTGACTACCCTCAATTCTCACTAGAGTCGTACATCACTGGAGTACGGCGTGAATAAATCAATCGTGCAAACTGTTGCGGACTAAAACAGATATTTTACGTAAGAGAAGATGACCAGCGCTGGAGATGTCGTATTTTGATCTATGGCTGCTGGGGGGAATTATAAGTGCCGAATGAATAAATTGAGACTGTATCTCTTCGTTCGTATTTCGGAATTTTTCTTGAATTGTTATTGTCTGGCCTCACACATCTATTGATAGTAACTCTGCCTTCTGCGCTGTAGGTCGCGGGTGCGATTCCCAATCGGGACAATTTTTGTTTTTTATTTAAATCTATGTCATTACATTAAGGAAATTCACGAAGTTATCGCAAAGAACCAATGATGTTCTCAAACGTCCGCCATGAAATCACAGCCAATAACAAAGATACTGCAAATGGAATAGAGATGCTGCATCCGCGCGACACATGATCTCGCGTATGCTTACTCTGTTATGAGAATAGAAGGCCATTTACACATTTTCTTTGCTTATTGCATACGGTAAAATTGAAGCAACGACCAATAGTTAGCTTATTTAGTTGTTAGATTATAGCTAGATAGATTATTAGCTAGCTTAATAATAATTTTTTAGCTGCCTGTGTTATGTCTACTTTCTTCTTACTATAATTTCTTCGGTAAACAAAAGGCACACAAGACTGTAATTATTTTTGTCAGTGTTTGCGTTCAGTAGTGGTAAATATGGTTATCATCCTTTGCAAACTGTTGCTTCCTGGCAATTATTGTATTTTTAGTTCGTTTATTGTGTAACGTTTTTGTGTTTGCGGAAATGTGGTATATATACCTATTATTAAGTTCTCCGTATGTTGAAGTTGCTTTATAAGTAGTAGCTTTATACTGAAACATTTTCCTTTTTCAGTATATTGTAACCGGCCCGTACGATATTTGCTGGACTAAAATGTTTATTTACAGTGTATTTTTTTGTAATAATATTGGTAGACATTTCACGCAACGCCATCTAGGCCCAAAGTAAGCTAAGCATAGCATGGGTCATGGGAACCAGACAACTGATTAATACATATACACTTTTTTAAATACATACATATAACACATATTGACCCAGACACAGAACAAAAATCTATGTTCGTCACACAAATGTTTGTCCTGGGTGGAAATCGAACCCAAGACCTAAAGCGCAGAAGGCAGGGTTACTACCAACTGAGCTATGAGGCCAGTCAAGACCATATATCATCATAAGGTTTAGAACTACTGAATGAACGTGTGACGTTTTTGCATATATTTGATCAGTGCTTTAAAAAAAGGTACATCATGTGAGGAATGACATTTAAAATACACAATTTTTTTGTCAATCCAATTTATTATTATCTATTACCAATATATTATATATATTATATTATTATTATTATCTTGAACATTTTAAAAATACAATGTGTATTCAGATAATTCTTTCAGAATCTCGAACGCTTAGTTGCCATAGTCGTTTAGCAGATATTACTATTACAATAACTGGAATACTTCCGTTTTATGACGCCTATTGGATATCGTATTGGTTTGCCGCTTTTTATTGTCTTTGAATATTGTGACCATAACTGAAGTTGAAATGATTTTACTCCGCTTAAGTAGAGTTGTAAACAAAGATACACAATGTTAACGGTGCGATTGGCGCCCAACATGGGGCAAAACCCGTCTTATTTTGAGAAGTATCCTAATAAAAATGTATCTTATCAGTCTACTGCTAGTTAGCCTTCATCGACACTTTTATATCGACCTATGGATTAGCAAAAGCATGATTTATTTCGAGATCGTCTGTAAGAAAAATCAAAAAAACTATTCACGCCCGCTATAAAATGAACAAAAATGTTTATCTTTTCTAATTTAAAGTACATTTTACTATGTATTATACTACTATGTACTTTTTATGTAATGTATTTTTTGTAATTAATTAATTTTTTTGCGCTGAACCAAAATCCGCTGAAAAAATGCCTTTAGCTAGGGTTTTGAATGTCAATATTATCAAATCACTTCTTGGGAGAAACTGATTTTATTATTATTATATCGAAACTTATTGAAAATTAAGTCGGACAAATTCAGAGAAATCTAATTTGTGTTTGGCTATCTTTTATATCAGCTTGTGTGGCGTTGAACCGCAGGGCACGTAAATTTATTCGCTTGGGAACTGTAGTTTAATTGTATGGCACAATTGGTCTTAATCCAGTTTGCTTAAGGTTGTTGCATGTTTCCTAGTATCAATATATAGGCCATCTTTTATAACACATGTATCATATACCAGCAGCTTGTGTGGCGCTGACCGCGGGGCACGTAAATTTATTCGCTTGCGGCGCGGGCGAGGCGCGCATGCTCTCTTAATTACACTACAGCTAATGCTTATTCGATGGCCGCTTCGCCTTAATTGGTGAAGGGTAGACATTAAGGTGCGTTTAATGTGTGGTTGGATTGATTAACGTGAATACTAGAAGGTTTCGCAAGTATATAAATGGTTTCCGGAATGAACAGTAGGGATCTTCAAGATATTATCTGGAATCTTCATCATTATTAATAAATATAATCATCGTTTCTAAAACAGGCATGTGTTAGAATAAAAAAAATATCTATTGAACTTAAACATGAATGAATGAACGAATGAATGAATGAATGAAAACATGGTTTGTCTTTGAATGAACATTATTTTAGTCTCTATATTTTCTTAATTCCATTGCACTTATTAGAAATGGTGGGTTAGCCTGTGCTTTATTTATCAGTTATTTATTCCGGATTCTTATTTTATTAATAATTTAAAACATTTTTCTATTTTACTTCGTGGATATTGGAAAAATTATTGATTTATTTTCATATCATTTACTTGCAGTGGCCTTGTTCTTTATGGATATTATATCACTCTAGTTTAATATGAAAAATATCTCATGGGGGCTTGACTTTTCGACTATAACATTACATAGTGTAACCCATGTGTGTAGGGATAGACTATATACCCACCTAATTGAAATCTTGTGCAAAAGAGCGATTTTATTTGTAAGTTATTCTTCGGCATTAGTAATCGGTTTTGGCTCATATTGTTTCATTACGTTCGGGCTGACCTAAAATTTTGCGTTTCAAATGTTTAATGTCTTATTAATGTCTGACTCCACCACAGCGAAACACATTTGGTCCGGTTGAATGATTTCAACTACAAATATAACCAAGATTACGGTCCCATAAATGCGCCGAAGAAAAGTAACAAAACCTCACACAAACATGTTAACTGTAAACCAGGGAAACAATTTCCAAACTAAAGCGAATAAACCCAGTTTGTTTGAACTTATTTCTCAACAAAACCTAAGTTCGTGCTGCGCGCAAGTCCACCGCAATATACAGGGTGCTTCGCCATACCTTTTTATCTTATATTCGTTATTATAACTAGATCAATGATAAGACTAGATAGAAAACTTCAATGCCACATGACCTTTGTGTGACCTAGTTCTAACAGAAACGCAGCTTACACACAGATTCTTACTGACGCTATTATTATGGAACTATGTGTTAAAAACAAAAATTGATACTATTATTTTTGACTATCCTCACATCTCAGTTGTTATAATTCTGTCTACTGCGCTGTGGGTCGTGAGTTCGATTCACATTCAGGACAAACGTTTGTGTGACGAAAATTCGAACGAAGTTTTGTGTAGGTGATATAATAAGTAATCTTATTATCTTATATAAGTAGTCTGGTTCTATAAAAGTAGTGCTTAGTTTGGGTCTAGATGGTGATATATGAACTGTTCATGACATTTTATACAGCCCCGTCTAGCCCCAAAGTAAGCTAAGTAGGTATAGCTTGTATCATGGGAGCCGGACATCTGATATAATACTAATATACGTTATTTGTAAATACATACATATTAACACACAGACACAGAACAAGCATCTTTATTAATCGTCTTACAAATGTTTGTCCTGGGTGGAAATTGAACCCACGACCTACAGCATGGAAGGCAGTGTTACTACCTGAGATGTGATGCCAGTCAATATTATATTTAATTATTCATCAATGCATTACAGTGGATCACTCTATATAAAAAAGTTGGTAGAATCTAATCGAGTTAGTAATAAAAACGTAACGGGCCGCCGGAATAACATTAATTAGAGAAATACCACTCTGATGTAAATGAGGTTTATCGCTAAACTTTGACGGTTATTTATCGTAGCAAAATGTTTTTTCGGATTTAATTAATGTTCTCCGAGTGTTGGTTATAAAGTGACGATCTGACAAATTGTTTATTTATTCGTTATAGATGCTCGACAAATCGGTGGTCAAGGTGAAATAACTCTTTATAGGACCCAAAAACTTTCTAATGGTTGAAAATTGATTTAATTATCAACATCTTATGTTAACGTTATTGCTAAACACATAACACGTACCTACTTATATACATGGTAGAAAAACGTTAGGTTCAGACAGTTTCTTCTGTAGAGCTCCTATAGGATAATTAATTATCCGGGAGTAGATTTAACCACCTGATATTAAGTTATAACCAATGCCCATACCAAAAGCAATATGATGTGTCCTTACCCACTTAGCAATGGGAAGTCCTATCGTAATACTACGTTGAGCCGTATTGCGGCCCGTAACTCTGAAACCTACACCTATCAACCAGAAAAATTGTAATGCTAATACGTTACTGCTTGATGGCAGTACTAGGTATAAGGGCAGTATTTCCCAGGAGAGTCTAGCGCAAGTCTTATTATTCTCCTCATGAAACCGCAATTCCATTAGTGAAAACGATTATCTACGTCTACAGGTGGAAATTTTAGTCAGTTGCGAGCCGGCATCAGTGGTTTTCATCGATACTCGTATTGCATCGGTTTTGAACGAAACCACTATTTCACACTTCGCATATCAAATGTCACATTTTGAATAGTGAGGTGGATTTTGCTGACATTGTAACGGATCAATTTTACAAAATGACTAGCTGTACGCGGCATGCATTGCAATGCCACGTTAAGGTAAAAGTGTAAAAGTATTAACAAAGAAAAAATATATATCAGTAATCGACCACCGAGAGTTTAAAATTAAGAAAGTATCGCAATTAATAAATATGGATTGGTGGTAGAAGAGCGAAAATTTTGGGTTGTATGTATTTTTTAATGCTGAATCTATAAAAAAGAAACGAAAATAAAAAAATGTTGTCCAAAAAATAAAAATAAATTCTTTTGGGGTGGACCACCCTTATAACTATGACAAATAATTTACGTCCTATCCACAGACCTACCTACTATACATAAAAAATTTCATAAAAATCGGTCAAACCGTTTCGGAGGAGTTTTGTGACAAACACTGTGACACGAGAATTTTATATATTAGATGACGGTTTTTTACTTTCAGTCCTACACATGGCTTTTGTCATGTTAACGTCATGTAAAAGTAATCACGTAAAATGAGTAGAACGGTAAATGTATTGTGCGTTTACAAATTACATACATCCCTCATGAATAGCGAATATATTTAGTTTATTATTTGTTTTTGTCGCATAAAAAACTTTAAGCCCGTTTGGCTCATTCGACCATCGCATGCTGATATCAGTGTTGCTTATATATCCTATTACACATTTATACATATACACAACTTCAAAAGCTACATAATTGGTTTTAAAACTAATTGAAAGGGAAATAATGTTGACTGAAAAATGTTAACTCTTCATTATTTCAGAACTGAACAAAAATGCTATACGCATGTGTCTAAGTAATGGCTTATTTAAGTAAAGTTCTGTTGTCCTCTAGTGTCTTCTATACAAATAAATAATATTTGAGTGTCTGTTTGTAATATTAAAATAACCGCTTTTTACTAAGTGCTATGTGGCTGGTGTGTTTTGCTAAGTGTATGTGGATGTATACATATACCAAAACAATATTTTTTTACAATTTTTGTCAGTCTGTCTGTCTGTTTGTTCCGGCTAATCTCTGAAATGGTTGGACCGATTTTGACGGGACTTTCACTGGCAGATAGCTGATGTAACAAGGAGTAACTTAGACTACCTACTTTTCCGAGGGGTAAAATAGGGGTGCGTGATAAAACCGAATTCCACGCGGACGAAGTAACAGCTAGTATTAAATAAAGCCTCTTCTTACATGGAACTACATATTGCAAAATAATCCAGCTTTTTATCTCTGTCAGCGGTTCGCTAAATGTTGGTTTGTCGAATTCGAGAGCAGTGTGTCACCGTGTAGGCTTGCACGAATTGTATCGTGGCATGCCGCTTAATATTCCCTAGTGACTTCCCTTGAATACTAATTATTCCATAAGTTTTATTCTTTACCGCCGTTTATAAATCAAATCTGACGTGACTTACAAGTTTTGTTTGCTATCGTTTGTTACAGTAAGTTTCCCGTCGAAATGTTACCTATTTATTTATTTGTTACGTGCCAGTAACAAAAAATAAGTACCAGTTCTGTTTGAGTTTCATATAACTGAGCATTACAGAAAGTAAAATTCAATTTTACATCGTTAATTTTGATTTTATAAACACAAAATAAATAAATACTGGTGGAAATTTCACACAACGCCATCTAGCCCCAAAGTAAGCTTTGCATAGCTTGTATCATGAGAACCAGACAACTGATATAATATTTTTTTTTGTAAATACATACACATAATACATATTAACACCCAGACATAGAACGAACATCGATGTTCGTCACACAAATGTTTGTCCGGGGTGGGAACCGAACCCACGACCTATAGCGTAGAAGGCAGGGTTACTGAGCTGTGAGGCCAGACAAAATATAAGTTTTCAAAATATTTTCCCGAGTCATGTATTATTAAGACTGGGACACGTACATTTTATTGCGTTATACCATATACCATGGGATATGGTAATTATTATTTATGAACACTGCAATACTGCTTGGTGGCAGAAATTTCTTACTATGGCAGATACTTCTCGAACGAATTCTGTACAAACCTTTCCTACTTTTGAGCAAAAATGAATTCAATATTCGAACACTAAAACTGTTGTGTCAAAATCGTAACTTCCCTTGTCAAAAATGATGAACGAAATATGAAGCACTTATCGTGATTGCCGCTTTAAAACTACTCTAAGCTCTTCAGACACCGCGAGATGAAAATCCCATCACCTGTAAGGATGGTGCAACACAGAGCTAATGTGAGCTATTAGTCGCCCGTCAGTGGTCGACGTCCTTAATGCAGCGGGAATTGCCTGTCTCCACAGCTTATACTGCTAGCAGCTAGTTTATTCCATACTGGCTTGTAATCACGACTCCTTCCTTGTGGTACTGGGTTCAATTAGCCCGTGTTTTCTCATGGTACATACCTAGTTGGTATAGTGTAAAAGTGAAGTGTGAATCTTGCACTTAATAGCGCAGCCTTCCGATGTTGAAGCAAGTTGATATATCTATGTATTTTCAATGAATATGGTGCTAAAGGTGGTTCTGTTAAATATTTAGTCATTGACGTTTCCAAGCCATTTCTTTATGAATTCTATGGAAATAAAGTGACTTTGATTTTATTATAATTTTGAAATTCAACGGTCATTCGGTTAGTTTTTCCGTCAGCTCGTTCTATCACCTACATAACATAAAAAATATATATAGACGAAGCAATTTCATATAAATAATTCAAAGGCTCAGAAAGTGGAAGAACCTGACTGTTCTAATAAGCTGTGTCGCTGTCTCTCTGTATATCGTCGGTAATATTTCACACTATTATAAATCGGCGACGAGATGGGATATGTAACGATTTTCTTGGCAAGCTTGAACCCACCTTGGGGAAACCTATTGGGTTGTTGAAAAATTGCACCTTTTAGGGTGAAGTACGCCAAAGGTTTACTGTGGAATAGAAAAATTGGGGAAAGAATTTTGAAAATGGAACTTTTTGAGTACTTATTTCCAAAAGCGTCTTATTTTCAATTGCGAGCATAAAATCTGTTTGCTTAGACACGCCCACGTATTACTAACGGCGCTACTAACTAGTAGTTAGTTAGTCATAGTTTATCTCTACTTTTGCAGTTTCTTTTGGTTGTATGATTTCGTTATGTATGTATCATCAGGCCGCTGTTCTGATGAATGAGCAATCCTAATGAGCCATATTTGAACCACTTTACCAAAGCGATCTTGAAGTTCCTTTTCAGTACATTTAATTTTGTCACAATTTAACGTCTGTTACTGAGAATAATGTTGCACTAAATATGACTGGCCCTCATATCTCATTTGGTAGTAACCCTGCCTTCTGCGCTGTAGGTCGTGGGTTCGATTCCCACCCACGACAAACATTTATGTGACATTTATAACATTGATGTTTGTTCAGTGTCTAGGTGTTAATATTTATTATATGTACTCGTATGTATTTACAAAAGAAAAGTATATAAGTATTATATCAGTTGTCTGGTTCCCATGATACAAGCTATGCTTAGCTTCCTTTGGGGCTAGATGGCGCTGTGTGAAATGTCCACCAATATTTATTTATTTATTTATTCTGAAAATGAAAATAAACGATGAGCTTGCCATATCTATAAATAAAAAACCCAACAACGGAACAAAGAGTCCAAAACATCAAACGCGGTGATTCCGAGTGGATCGCTTCCGAAACGTTTCTAATGACAAAAGTTAAGTAGGGACTTTCATAAGGGACCTTTGGGACCATCAGATCTCTCCCAAATGTTCTAAAGATCACTTTGTTCCAGAAAGCATTCATTTTCATGAAGAGATCTGTATTTAAATGCTCCGCGACTTATATAGCTATCACAAGCCGGTGAAAAAATACTTAGAATCTATTTGAAAACATAAAATACTTAGCATAATTAGTCGGGGTAAAATAAGGATGTATTTAGCTCTGAAAAAAAAAGTCATTTTTGATGTTGGAAAGAGATTATAATGAATGTTACACGAGGTTATACAAAGCCAGTTTTTTCAAAATAAAGTAGACATAAAGAATGCTAAGTTGGTAGTAAATAGTAATCCTACGCAAAGCGAGTTCTCAGATACCCTAAACTTTGGGCGATGAACATAAGTCTGGTATTAGGTTTGGGATGTTTACGAAACTATTGATATATGCGATTTTTTAAAGGCTTTGCGTAGTTTATCAGCACTGGATTTTAGAGCAGATACCACCAATACAATTTTTTTATGAATTGTTATTACTATAGTGTAAATCTAAATCCATTTAGATGTTTTATATCTTTCTCTTTTGATTAATTGACTATTTTACAGTTAAATTAGAGACCATTATACATTGATATTGTGTATTATATTAATGTATTAAAGATTATTAATTGTTAATTTATTGTAAATTCCGAATTATGAATTATTGTCAATTTTATTATTATGGTTTAGATTTGTGTACATTTTTTTTATAATAATTGTATAAACCACTACTGTACTACTGTTTAGCTAATGTTGAGTTGATAGAATAGAAAGACTTTTGAAACTAAATTTACCAATAAAATAGTATTGACTATAAAAACAGTAAAGAACTTATGCAGATTAATCAATAGGTAGTATTATCACAAGTATTGGCCACCTCTATACATTTGACAGGCCCCACAGCTCAGTTGGTAGTAACTTTGCCTTTTGCGCTTAGGTCGTGGGTTCGATTCCTACTCAGGATAAACATTTGTGTGACGAATATAGATGTTTGTTCTGTATCTTGGTGTTAATGTATTTACAAATAAAGTATATATGTATTCTATCAGTCGTCTAGTTCCAATAGCTATGCTTAGATTGGGGCTAGATGGTGTTGTGTGAATTGTCCACCAATATTATTACTATTATTATTATTATTTTAATGTCCAGTAGTATTTTAATGCGCATTCTGTATTTGTACGCCATAAAGTAAAAGCTTGACTTCAAAAACCAAACACGGTTGGAATTAAAAAAAAACAGAGGTTTAAAGAGGTTTTCCTTTATCAAATTTAAGCCTGCAAAGGCGTTTGATTGAATTAACATGAAACTTTTAGGCCTTTTCTGACAAATTTATCGCCATAGGATTTCTGCTTGGCCTCGTAAAAAATAAAGTTTGACTTTCGAATTACATTTTGGTTTATTGCAATGGTTTTTGTACCGCTACTTTTGAAGCCTGAACGTTTGTTTATGTTTGATGTCCCGTTACTTATATTTTTTTAATTCAAGTATTTTTAGTATTTAGTATTCAATTAGATACAGTACTTAAATCTAGCCCTGTTTTCAATGATATTTAGTATAACCGGGCAATTCCCTCAGTTTCATAAACTAATAGGCGATTTCATAGTTTTGTATTTCATATTTTAACAAGCTTATATAAAATTAACGAATTTCGATTGAAAAACCTACACATTTTCTTTCTGATATAGTAAATTCCAGCAAAAACTTAAATACTTGCTTCAAAACATCTGTGAAACGAAAATATAGACTAAAAATATTTTCTCGACATTAAGCTTTATTTTTCAAGACTGCCTTCATCTACATTTATTTTTGCGCGACTTATCAATCTTTCCAAAACATTAAGAGCAGGGCTGGGTAATATTTTTTTCATTTCTCAAGAAGAAATCTTCGAATGGCGGGTGAGGCATTAAAAAAACGCCATCCCGCCTGTAAGGGGACGGTCATTAAACAAGATCGCTATCATAATTGAATTAAAAATTCCGACACGGTCGATCCTAACTGTGGGGGGCGCTGGAGGTCTTAAACACAGCTTTGACACGACCATTAGTTCACTTTTCGCCACAAGACGTTCTGGACTTGAAGACAAAACCGTTTGTTCTATACTATATTTGGGGGGCGAAGTTGCTCTCGTCCGTATGTGACAACCCTTTGATCCATACACGTGTCCCCCGGGTGGTGCAAAAGGACAACCCAAAGTAGCAGTAGAACTTGTGCTAAGTTCGCCCGGAGAAGTACTGCCACCACACCTGGTAATCTGCCGCCAAGCAGTGATGCACTCGTATTGCTGTGTTCCGGTGGAAGGGAGTGGGTGCCGGCGAAATTCGTCTGGCGTCAGCCTCGTTCCATGACTACAATGACATAAAAAAAAACCAGTGACTCGAATAGAAAAGAAACTAAAGCGATTCTGTACCAGCTGTTTTCACAGTTCTGACGCTAAATGTTGGGACACAAGACGTGCTAACGGTGGGGTAATATTACAGCATGAAACTGTTTTTCTTTCTCCTGAAAAAGGGTTAGTGTTAGAGAGCTTTGGCATAATTCGAAAGGTTGTTGAAGTAGGTAAATTTATTGTTACCTTCTAGTGAAAAACTCTTAAATAGAAGCTGTTTTGCTGTTTGTGGTTGATCGATGAAACAAAGATATATTACAAAGTATTGCGTAAACCTGTTACATATTTTCAAACAGACATAAAGGGATTTCAACTGTTTTTACCGGGACCTCACACTAGTATTTTAAAGGCGAAAGTTTTTATGTACCCGTATGTGTAAATATGGAACTCCTTTACGCTCAACGACTGAACGGTTTTGTATGATAGTTGGTACCAGGATAGCTTATATCCTGGATTACGCAGACAGTGTTCCCAAGGTATGGCTTACTCACCGCGGAAGGATGGAAGGATATTAAGTGCGCCTCAAAGAGGCTCCTTTCATGCACTTGACACACAATTGTTTCCTCACTATGTTTTCCTTCAGCGTTTTGAGAAGGTGGTATTGCGCACATAAGTTAATTGAGCGAAAAAACTCATTGGTGGACATCGGGTTTTTAACCAGCGACCTCGGGATTGAAACTCGGGGTCAGTACCACTGGGCCACCGCTCTCAGGTAGAACTTTAAGTTAGATTTATTTTGGATTTTAGATTTTAATTTTTTTAGATAGAATCAAGTTTCACAAATTATTACCATAATAGGTACCATGTTTTGTGTAAACTGTATCTATGGCAGATCAGGATATTTCCAAAGAAGTGCCTATAAACAGTTTACAATTTGAAACAAATTAATTTCCGACCCTCAACGCGAAGCACATCGCAAATATCGAAATACAAAGACATTAAGAACAATAGTAGAAGGCTCAAGGCACCTGTCGGCTCGCAGACGCGCCCGCGGCCCGGAGTATGATAACAAACTTGTGTAGTTTGTTCGCTTTGAAACATACAAGACGTTTTGTCTCGATGGAGAATACTTAGGAAATGTTCTATCTAGAGACAGATTCTGAAGGAAATGAGATTTTCAAACGGTTAACACATAGCGGCTTTTAAAGCTGTCACCTGATATCCAGGAGGACTGCATCATGGCGGCTAATGAGTTGGTGTTTTTAAAACTGATATACAACTCATTACACTCATTAACATTAGTTCAGAAATATATTATTAGAACATGTAGCAATGTTGCAGGCGACGTTATATCGTCATGACTAGATACCGAACCTTTTTTATTCCCTGTAATTATATCTTCTTGTTAATGCAGTTAACAACATTAGCTATTTCTAACTTTATTTTTACTCTAGTGACTCATGTTTAATGATTAGGTAGCCAAAAAACTTCAAAAAACTCTAATTTTGGTTAGCGTAATATGTCTCTTTATTTGCTTGAATGATGCTTTGTCTATTTTTAATCTTGTTAAGTTACGTAAAGAATAAAAGAGACATCAAGCATTATAAAATCGTCAATAATGGAATTGACACCAATATCTTAGTTTCCTGCTTTGGAGAAACCTGGTTGTTCTTATACACAGAAATAAAAAAAAACCACTTAGATTTTTAATGGTTGTAGCTACTTCTCTGTACCAATTTTCTCGCGTTTCAAATTACTGAAGCCAAATCAATTCAGTGAATAGGGTCGCAAAATATATAAGTTCTTAACTTTCCAAAGAACTCATAAGATTCCTTAAAACTTTTCTTTCATGAAGGAGCCTCTACAGAATTGACACCACTGATTATATATTTTTTTTACCTTTGATCCATTTCTCAACTATAGATTTAACTGTTACTTGTTTAAGACATACCAAATTAAATTTCCAAAAAGCTACCTTTCTACTTTTTCGCGAAAATCACTTCAAAGCAATCTCTATACTAAAACCGAAGCCAACGAAAAATCATATCTATACAAATAAATAAAATTGGAGTGTCTGTTTGCAATATTAAAATAACCGCTTTTTACTATGTGCTATGGATGTATACACGGTACATATACCAAAACAAAATTGTTTTAAATTTTTGTCTGTTTGTCTGTCTGTCTGTTTGTTCCGGCTAATCTCTGAAATGGCTGGACCGATTTTGACGGGCCTTTCACTGGCAGATAGCTGATGTAACAAGGAGTAACTTAGGCTACTTTTCCGAGGGGTAAAATAGGGTTGCGTGATAAAACAGAATTCCACGCGGACGAAGTCGCGGGCAACAGCTAGTATATAATAATTGTGATTATTTCCATCACCGACATGCCCAAATTCCCATACCTTATTAAAACGACCCCGGTTGTACGTTTATGCGGCTGTTTCCTCCCAAATTAGGCGAATCCAAAACGAATTTCACAGTTCCAATTAAAGCGAATGTGAGCTCGAGCGATTTGCATGGCTTGCATGTGGGGTTATCTGGGGCATTTTCAAAATTGAAACATATCTGAAACGTTCAGTATCTTGCTGGGAATTTTCGTAATAATCTCTGTGCCCTGATATTTTCTGTCACTTTGTCTGTTGATTTTCGGTCTAGATGTGTATTTTGTCTCCAGTAACGGATTATTTCGAGTACACAGATAGACACACAGACACACACACAGACTTACATTAAATTCTACAATTATATCAACCGCTCACGCTCACAGAACTCAGTTTTTCATCAGCTCGCGTTAAGTTAGATAAGATATTTTTTTACTAATGTTGACTGGCCTTACAGCTTAATTGGTAGTAACCCTGCCTTGTGCGCTGTAGGTCGTAGGTTCGATTTTGTCTTGGACAAACATTTGTGTGACGAACATAGATATTTGTTCTGTGTTGGGTGTTAAATTATTAATTATTATTAACAAAAAGAAGTATAGATAGATGTATTCTATCATTTGTCTGGTTCCGACAGTACAAGATATGTTTAGTTTGAGGCTAGATGATAAGAATATTATACATTATTTAGAAATAAAGAAAAATTACAAGAGCTTATATCATCGTCGTATTTATAAATGGTAGATACGTATGTACACGAAATATATATGATCAGCTTCTCAACGCTAGTAATCACTTTACCACATAAAAATAAGTAGACATAGTTGTAAATATTGGGTTCTACTACCGCAACCGCACAATGCAGTAGCATCGAACGCGGAAAACCGCTAAAATCTGGCCAACTTTATGACCTTATTTGCGCGGCTTTGAATGCAGATGCAACGATACCGCCTATACATACAGGACGCTAATGCATTATTATTGGATAACTGTCAGCTGATAACAATGTAACATGTAAGCTTCAGTAGCAGTAGAACTCAAGCCAAGTTCGTCCGGGGAAGTACTGCCATCATGCCCATTGCTGCCAAGCAGTAGTATTCGCGTTAGAATAGAATAGAAACGTTACTGGGTTTCGGTTTGAAAGGTGTGGTTGACGGTAAAATGACAGGCACATGAGAGGTATGTAACGGAACGAGCAAGATGGCGTTAACTTCTGCCTATAACAAAACAAAAACGTCTTGGGTCTTACGCTACTTAGGTTATGATAGTGCTTAAATTTAAGGACGTTTCGACAAACCATTATTGAAAACCTGTTTTCAACATGTACACTTTTTTTTAATATTAACTATCTTAAAAATGTAATGCCCTTCCGGACTTCTTGGTAATTTTGTTGGTATTAAATTTCTCCTGGCTGCGGATACTAAGGAATGAATTACTGGAAAGTATTAGCTGAGTTATTCGTGAGAAAACAAAACTGCGACCAGCTCACCACTCATCATGTCTACGTTCCCACGATAGTGTTCACCCTCAAGGTAAAAAGTGGCTATGTAGCTCTGCCTAACCCTTCGGGGATAAAGGCATGAATATATGTATGTGTGTATTGAATCCTTCTAACCCACACTCAAGTATTACGCTCAAGATGATAGTAACAGTTTCCGGAGGTAGTACGGATTCCTAATCTACGATATTGAATCAAAGGAGTAGGAACATGCCTTTGTTACGGGCTCAAAGCTATTAACCAAGAAGCGTAGATTTCTGTTACAGCTTGACTAGAATAGCTGGTCAAGTTTTGGCTTAAATATTAACACCTTGTTTGAAAAAATTGTTCATTGTCATTTTTCACCGCGATCCCGAATGACCTTGTTAGGACTTATAAAAGTACTTAACTAGTAAATAATTTATTTATAATAAAGACTTCTAACAAGGTTATCCGGAAGAGCTTTCTGGGAAAGGTTTTGCATTGAATGTTTCAGCTACGTGATACGATGATACGGGACTCTTTAATAGCCATATTAGCTTGTGTCCATGCCCTTGACTTTTTAGGTGGTCTCAAGAATTTTGAATACTAGGTAAAGGCATGCTAACAAATTATTTTACATAAGTGAATAACGAGAACCACCTGTTAATTCTATAACAACAGCAGTATATTTTGGGTCCTCTCTTATTAAAATGTGAGTAACCCAAGCCGCATCGCATTGCGTCACTCTGAGACTTGAAGATGAAACGTTTGATGTACCTGTAATTTTACCAATACAATATCGTTACAAATGTGTTACAAAGTGGCGGCACAAATGGGTATGGTGGCGGTACTGGCAGTACTTCCCCGGAGAACTCTGCATAATTATTATTAGTTTAATAAAAAAAAAAGTTTCCATAAAGGTAAAATTATACTGTAAATATACAAGCGGAATATATATATGTATCATAATTTCTGTATTTCAATATATTAATATTATAGGGTATATATAGGTACATATAATTGGGTTTTATTGTTACAAAGTGATCAAGCTATTTTACATTTGGCTGTGTTTGAGCAGCGTCACGTGTAGATTAAGGTGTTCGTGGGCTTTATTTGATCTGGAGATTTATATCGTAAATTAATAAAGTTTGCGCAATACAACCAACGTTACGCGTATATTTGGGCATATTCGAAATAATTTGGTTGCCTTAACTTAGCGGCACGTAAAATTATATTAAATTAGGTGCAATAATAATAAATAATAAATATTGATGGACATTTCACACAGCGCCATATAGCCCAAAAGTAAGCTAAGCATAGCTTGTATCATGGGAACCAGACAACTGATACTTTACTTAACTTTTTTTTCTTTTTTTTTAACTTTTTTTGACTTATATACTTTTTTTTGTAAATAAATACACATAATACATATTAACAAACATCTATGTTCGTCACGCAAATGTTTGTCCTGGGTGGGAATCGAACCCACGACATACAGCGCAGAAGGCAGGGTTACTTCTTACTTCCAACTGAGTGTGAGGCGAGTCATACAATTCAATACAAGTTTAATACAAACATTGGATCGTGTCAGCCTTCGTCTTATTAACTAATCGGTTCCAACGGTCCCATTATCCCGTTGCTGCATGAAAGAAGCGCAAACCAACCAAAACTTTATACAATATTTTTTTAAACAGCGAGCGAGGAGCCCACATTTCGATCCCGGCTGAAAAACATTTGGTTGTTTGTTTTTGTATTGTCTGCATATTTCCATGCAACCTGCGACACAGGAAATCCTGTTGCAGGGGTATTAGTATCAAAAGCGTTTTTAGTACAATTTTTTTCTTAAATAACTCCACCCTCTTAATTTTGAAATCCCTTTAGAACTCATTAGAATTCACTTAAAATACGCGCCCATAACTATAAAGGCGCGTTCACACCCCATCTATGCAGATCGCTCGGGGGTGTTTATCGAATTGAATCCCAGAAAGCGTGCTCCACGTAAACTATCCCGCAAGACCGAATAGACCGGGAGCAGTTGCTTGAAAATTATAATACTAAAATAAACTATGCTTAGATAAAAATACTAAATAAATTTTGACTGACTTTACAGCTCATTTGGTAGTAATTCTGCCTTCTGCACTGGAGGTCGTGGTTTCGATTCCCACCCAGGATAAATATTTGTGTGAAGAACATAGAGGTGATTGTGACTGGATTAAAAATAATTATATGGGAGTATAATAAAATATATAAAGTTACAGAACTTAGATAAATAATGCCATTAAAATAATATATACTGATATGATAATATAACCGTCACTGGCTCCTAGACTCTGATCGCGGTCTGTAACGAGACTGCGATTTGCATGCGAGCAACCATCTGTGTGGAAGTACCTTTACAATTGTTACTGTGTATTGATATAGATAAAATCATTTTATTAATAGTTTCCGTTCCTTTATTATGTACATTTATGCTTTTAACTATATTGTTGATAAATATTTTATACCCGACATTTAAATTTTTTGTATATATATTATTTATAATAGATATTGAATTCCAGAAAAGATCATACATCTATTTTAATTGTATATAGTGCAGAAGTACAATATTAAAAAAAAATGCAATTTGTTGACTATACAATTGTACCTATAATTTTGGTAGAGATATGTCTGGTTTGAGTAGTAATACTGATAATCAAGTCACTCATGAAACAGTGTGTTGAATGATTAAAATGCGTCACAGAGAGGCTCATTTTGTGCACTACGTCTGAAATACATGTCGAAACAAGTTCGGTAAGAAATGTATGGAAACCTGTGTCTATAATGTATACAAATGGACGATATCTATCAGTGATGGGTCATTCATTATTGGAAATACGAAGACTTAGACAACGTCCACTCTTCCCGATAGATTTTTATGGCTCTGTCTACCGATAAAAGGGTTTGTTTCAATGTATGTAGGTACGTCAACACTTTCAATTACAAATTAATGCATTCAATTTATATTCTACCCTATCACTTGGTCGCCATTCAAAATTTAATGGACTATAAAGCATCACATTTCGAATTTTAAACCATTATTGGGATGCCTTCACGCTTTGACGCGTATGATACGTACGAACAAATCGAACTAATGAGTTTTTTTAATAGAGATTAAAACTGGAAAATAATAGGTTCAAGTCCCTATGGACGGAACACTATATATACTTGATATACTTATATACTTGAACATTTACATTAGCCAAAATTCGCTATTTTTAACAATGTTTTTTATGTGGTATAGTTAAAGAACTAGCTGATGACCATCTGGTGGTAACCTCAGCTTATAAAGACCGATGCGACTCGGGTACTCCCCTACTAGGTACGACAAGAACCAAGTCGCATTGTATGCGCCCTTAAATCTGAGACGTGAAGGTGGAATGTCTTATGTACCTGTAATTTCAACGGCAACGACATCTTTCCATCCGGACACAGTAACGCGAATGCGTTACTGCTTGGCGTCAGAAATGGGCATCGTTGCAGTACTTCCCCGGGCGAACTTGGCATGAGTTCTACTGCTCTAAAAATAGCAACGTTTACTTGCAATATATCTCACATTAGTTGCACAAGCCTCAAATCCCGGTAATCATAGACAATCATTTTTTTGATATGAGGAGTTTATTTATTTTATTTGTTTATTCATAAATATGTACATCTATCCTTACGGACACACTCAATTCAATACTACTCTACTTATATTCTAGTCTAGTCTAGTTTTACTTAATATTAAAATAAGAAAAACATTATTCGCTCTTCATCTTCATCTTCGTCCTTTTATTGTCGATGAAAAAGGCCATATTCACTGAGTTCTGGAGTCGTTATCAGTTCTCATAAGCATTGTTGGAAAGCAGACGATCTTGTTCGTTCGGTGTCGTTTGTTCGGCGTTCGTTCGATTATACCCATTTCCTCATATCATCGGAGTGTGCTCACGCATAATTATGTTCGATTGTGCGTGTGGATGCGTCCTTATTTCAGATTATAAAGTTTACTTAGGGTTGTTATAGATGGACGCTGGGTGTCTGTGGAGATATGAGATAAGAGTTTATTTCATGATTAATTACAAGTCGGGATTCACTTTGCGACCACTTTGGATTTGGTCTGTGTGATTGCATTAGTACTACTATTTGAGTCACTGGTTTTATCGAAGAAATGTGGTGAAAGGATTTAAGTCGCATCAAAGCATCCTTTCGTGCACTAGACACATGTCTTTGTATTTTTGGTTCTATAACACGTCATTTTCTTCAAATGTTTTCCTTCACCGTTTTGAAAACGTGATATTGCGCACAAATATTCTTCAAGTGAAAAGCTCTTTGTTGCGATGTGGGATTTGAACTAGCGACCTCCGGATTGAATCTGGTACACAGTTCTCATATTCATAGTGTTTGAATTGAAAAGTACCGGTGCCCCTAAATTTAAATAGAACTGCGTAAATAAACTACTACAGTCCACTACCTATGCATTTGTAATCTCTAGAGACAACAAATTAAGTACAGGCAGGCTGAAACCTAAGTTTACACTGAAAATTGTTATATCTTCCTGGATTTCAGATATGACAGTTTTCATAGCACTGATATTGAATCAACAGTAACATACAAGTTGTACTGAGAAAAGAGCTCCAGTTCACTTGAGTATAATCTATTCTCATGAAAACATGAAGTAAAATAAAGTCGGAAGAACATTGAAAACAGCTTATAAGAAAAACCACCCTAAAACATCACCGTGAAGCATCCCCCGCTGTAATTGACATGACAAGAACAGAGATTACTAAGCGATCTTCCCTAATTGAGTATTTCCCGATACCAGAAATATCGTAATTAGATTTTTATTAAGTGTTTCCCAAATGCCAATAATTAATTATTAACATGATACATATTCTTGTTTTTTTTTATATTCACATTCATATTCAAAACAATTCTACAAATCGTGTCTAATATATTCTAACCTACTAAAACTTGCCCAAAATTAGATTTTATTAAATTTTATTCAAAATTACAATCAACCTACTCGTATCTCTGTCACAGAACAGAAAAACTACTTCTACTCTGTGATATGTAACAACGAAAGAAAAAATCAAAACCAAGTAGGAATATTTATAAAGGCCTACGAAATGCCACCAAATATGCACAAAATTACAAAATGTCCAACGTGAACATATGCTATCATTGATCAGACAACGTTCAATATAATAATAATATTGGTGGACATTTCACACAGCGCCAACTAGCCCTAAAGTAAGCTAAGCACAGCTTGTATCATGGGAACCAGACAACGGATATAATTCTTATATACATTTTTTTGTAAATACATTCATATAATACATAGTAACACCCAGACACAGAACAAACATTTATGTTCGTCACACATACAGGGTTACAGGAAAAGTCGTGCTAGATCCGTTAAGGGCGTGGAGTACCCATCATTTCTGACTTATTTCACTGTGAAACACCCTACCCTAAACTTAACCCTTTTCGAGATATTCGACTTTTAATTTTTTATTGAATATTGCCGATTTTTAGGCTACGAAATTTATTTTTGTTTATTTTGTGTATCTTATTATTATTATTATTGCATTTTTACATGTGTAATAAGATGTTTTAGGACATCAATCATTAAAATAGTGCATAAGTTAATTGAATAGACCGTAGTAGACAAGTGAAAGTAAAAAATAAAAAATAATATTAGAAAGTTATTTTTCTCTAAGGGATATCTAAAAAAAATATTATGACAAGTGTTCGGCAGATATTTTTTAAAATATCCACGTTTCATCAGCTATCTAACGAGGTATAATAATCTAGGGTTTTATTCAAATGCATTGGAAAAAAATTAGTTTCATAGGCGACAGTGGAGAAGAAAATTTATACTTAGCCCTAAAAAGTAAAATAAAACATTAGGTATGCATGAAATGTCATTTATTAAAGGTTTTCACACAACTTTTTCTTATTCTACAGTTCATGTTCAACATGGCCGCCTCTATTTCTGAAACATTGTCGCATCCTTCTACGGAGACCAGTCTTCACTACTCTAGTGGTCAACGTAGTCCTCATTTTATTTGCTGCATCCACAATCCTTTCTCTTAAGTCTTCCACAGACAAAACTGGATTCGGCTCGCTGTACACAAGACTTTTTATGCACCCCCATACATGAAAATCCATGGGGGTTAGGTCCGGACTTCTTGCTGGCCATGGCAACGGCCCACCTCGTCCTATCCATTTGTTTGGATAATTTGTGTCCAGCCAGTCTCTGACACTTCTTCTGAAATGGGCAGGGCAGCCATCGTGTTGGAACCACATGTCCCTGATCAGGTTGAGTGGCAGATCATCCAGCAAATCACTCAAGTCTGCTCTCAGGAAATTTTCGTAGCTTTCCCCATTTAGATTATCCGGGAGAAAGTAAGGTCCAATCAAATGATTAGAGATAATGCCCATCCACACATTCACGCTGAATCTTCGTTGGGACCCTTTCACTGTTTTCTTATTGGGATTCCTTAGTTCTTTTGAGGCCCAGTAATGGACGTTGTGATAGTTGGTTATGCCATCTTTATCAAATTTGGACTCATCCGTCCACAAGATATTTCTTAGAAAATCTGGGTCTTCTACGTCAGCATTTAGCATAAATCTGCAAAAGTCCAATCTTCTCGCGGGGTCTCCTTCTTCAATAACGTGTACCGGCGTGTAATGGTACGGGTATAGGCCAGCAGTATGCACTGTAAACCACACTCTCCATTGCGAAAGTCCCAGATCACGGGCAACAATATTAGTGGAAGTAGTCGGATCCGCTCGAAAGCGTTGCACTATCTCATTGTCCTGTTCTTCGTCGTCAATTCGTGGTCTTCCCATGTCTGTATTTCGTCTCAAAACAGAGCCAGTTTCTTTAAGTCTTCGATAAACTCTGTCAAAACAGGCCACATTCGGCACTCGACGACCGGGGTAGCGAGTTATGTATTCGTTACGAGCTTGCGCAGACACACAATCGCAGTATCCGTAACAAATAAGCATATCAGCATATTCCTCAGGTGTGTAGGACGTCATCTTCAACACTTCCGTATCACAGGTACAAATCAGAGTCCGGTTAACAAGCACAGTAGTCACAAATCAGAAGAAATAGTCCAGAATCACAGCCAAGTCGAGAAAAAGAGCAAAACGATATCACATCTACTATGTACGAAGCACAAAAGCAGACTGACAACCAAAACAATACCCTCTGTTGTATTCCCAGCTCTAACCGGTCTCTACACTTTTTCTTTCATTCGCACCTACATAAATCGTCACTTGTCTCGCTCTCTCGGTGCGTCTTAACTTGAAGGAAAATAGGCGCGGGACCGTTAGAACTGCTACCTGGAGTGTCCCAACTACTTTTTTCCACGAAATGTAATACAAACCCTAGATTGTTAGACCTCGTTAGATAGCTGATGAAACGTAGATATTTTAAAAAATATCTGCCGAACAAGTGTCATAATATTTTTTTTAGATATCCCTTAGAGAAAAATAAGCTTGCTAATATATTTTTTATTTTTTTACTTTCACTTGTCTACTACGGTCTATTCAATTAACTTATGCACTATTTTAATGATTGATGTCCTAAAGCATCTTATTACACATGTTAAAATGCAATAATAATAATAATAAGATACACAAAATAAACAAAAATAAATTTCGTAGCCTAAAAATCGGCAATATTCAATAAAAAATTAAAAGTCGAATATCTCGAAAAGGGTTAAGTTTAGGGTAGGGTGTTTCACAGTGAAATAAGTCAGAAATGATGGGTACTCCACGCCCTTAACGGATCTAGCACGACTTTTCCTGTAACCCTGTATATTTGCCTTTGGTGGGAATCGACCCACGGCCTACAGGGCAGAAAGCTGAGTTACTACCAATTGAGCTGTGAGGCCAGTCAAACATGGAAATAACATGTTTTATTTTCACCAGCTTGTATTTTCCATACGAAACGGTAATAAGAAATTCAGAAATTTACAACCGATGCATTGGACCATACCAATACTAGTAATAATGCAATGGTATAATAAAACTATATATATATCTAAATCAGTGACTATAATAAAAATCTTGTGTTTTATCTTTTATGATATAAAATATTCCATTTCAATACAAAACGCAAAACAAGGGCGTTATCTGCGGTGGGGAGATTTAAACCGTACTACCCTGTGGCATTCCACAATTTAATTCCCCATAAACTTCGTCTGTGGTATGCACAAACGCACAAGCCCCCTGGAGGCAGTGTAAAAATGCACCGCATACCGCCGACCTAGACAAGGGAATTCAATAAAGAAAGGATTACTGCGGTGCTGGGGATGTAAATATAGGGGATGCCTTACTATTATTTAGTAATAGTTATATTGTATTTATATACAATAGTAATATATCAATAGTTATACTATTACTATTTATCATAGTGAATCAGAATCAATTACTTTTTTCCTTATTTATAGACGTGTAACTCTTTCGAGCCCTGGTGGTGAACAAGTGCCCCTTAGTTAGGCACTTTTTGTACACTTGACACAACTTAAAATTTCAGAAAAAAAACATTCATCAATAAGACATTCTACACGGTGTCTTTTTTCAACACAACGAAAATGTGGTATTGCGCAAAAAAAGGCGTGTGTCACAAATGAAAGGCACGTGACAATTATCAATCATCTCAATAAATCCATCCATAACTTCAATACAAATGTGTGTCTGAACATTTGTACCACTGTTTCACAATTGTTTAGTTTTTTCCATTTGAATCAGAATGTTTAACCATTCGGAAGACTCGAGACGATTTACGTGCTGGGCCAAGCCCGTGACTGATCGGCCCTATTAGCGCAATATATCTTCCTACCCCGAATTATTTATAGGCAAGATGCAGCTAAGTGCACCAAATATTGATGTGGACTCGGAGGTAGGGACATTTCTCGTTAGGGAATATATTATCCAAAATAGTTTTTTATTCTGTATTTTTCATGTTATTTATTTACGCAGATGGCTCACCTGATGCTGGTAATGCTGGTAACCTCTGGAATAAATCAATACAATTTGGGTCCTTCATTAATTAAGTACAAGTTCGAAGTCGCATCGTATGCGCCTGCAACTCTGAGACGCGAAAGTGGAATGTCTCGACTGCCTGTAATTTCACCGGCAACCATATTATTAGCAAACCCCAGCATGATATTTTTTATATTTATCTTTTTCCTGTATTTGCTGTAATAAATATGTTTTTCGTTTTCGTTTTCAACACAGTCTAAAAAAACTTAAAATCATCCGTACCAGCTTTTTCAAGCATTTTGTACTTGAAGATCTGTATATCTATATTTTCGAAAGAATTTAGTCTTGAACAGTTATATTGGCAAACTTCCGTTCTATTTTCTCTTATAAATAAAGATACAAAGGGCAGAGTAAATCATCTTTATTCGTCCGCCTATTACTCGGAGGTATAAACAAGGCTATAAAAGTTGAGTGCATTAGAATCGGTGCGCTGCGAGTGGGCACCCCATTACGTTTATACTGTTATTGTGAGTAGTGGATTGTAGGTCTTAGCTTTTAAATCGATCTAATACCCATCTTTTATATATTTTCTTTTTTTTGTTGCTAATACTGATGACTAACACTGTTTTCACCTGAAGTCTTTCTAAACAATTTTTGTCTGTCTGTCTGTCGGTCTGTCTGTCTGCCTGTATGTCCGTCTGTCGGTCTATCTGTCTGTCTGTCTGTCTGTCTGTCTGTCAGTCTGTTTGTTCCGGCTAATCTCCGGGACGGCTGGACCAATTTTGACAGGACTTTCACTGGCAGGTAGCTGATGTAACGAGGAGTAACTTAGGCTACCTTTCCGAGGGGGTAAAACAGGGGTGCGTAATAAAATCTAATTCCACGCGGACGACGTCGCGGGCAACAGCTAGTCTATTAATAAAATCCTAGTAATGACTTAACCGTGACAGATATTTACGATGAATACTTTCCAGTTATTCTGACATTCCGTCACAGAATATTCATATTCATTTAGACACAGTGACAGATGACACCCATCGGTCCCCGGTAATCATTCGGAACCGCAACCCTCACCCCCTGTACATCGCTGCACTCAATCTGAAAACAATATCGCTAAAGTATTCATGACAAATCGTGTCTAACGAAGAGAAATAACTGTGTAAACGCTGCGTGTCTTTAGCTTGAGGGACTTGGGGTGCGGCCGTACTAATAGCAGATAAGCTAACTCAATAAAAGTTCTCGTTCATTCTCATTCTCAATAATGATAGTGACACGGAAGTATCTATAACTTATTATTAAGCTTTTAACAGTCAAAACTATTTTATGAAAACGATACTTAACTTTATGGATATTTAGAAAGAAAGAACAAAGTGAATACATTTATTTGATCACACATACTGTGAAAAATATACCAAAAAGAAATAAGCAAGTAAGTAGTTACTAACATACACAGGCTTAATTGGTAGGTATTTAGTGGAAACTAACTTGTATGTAATCATATTCAGTATAACAACGTAATAGTATTAACAAATTTACGCTTGAACTTCTAAATCCAACCTTCATTAACGAATTACATCTATTGACACGAATTCTCTTTCTCAATATATTTATATACTAATTTAGGTGGTTTATACTAATTTACTGGTCCCTTGACTAGAAAGTTAAATTCTTTTGTTTAGATATAGGGTTCCTCTCAATCAATTAGTTGATATCAAGAATCATCAGCCTAAAATTTGTAGCATTGCACAATAAAATGTTATTAGAGAAGTCTGATTTGTTCGCTTACACTCTGACCAAGCCACACTACACCGGCCCGTAGTAGGGCGCGTAACTACGTAACACAGTTTAGATTGATGACTGATGCAATTTGCGACGGACTTGGATTTATTGACACTGATAAAGAACAGTCACACTGTTATTTTGATAACTCCCCCTGTAAGTGTTTGTAATAAATTAGTCGACCTCAGGTGCGGTGGTTGTTTAAATGGTTGATTACGAAAGAAATATGAGTTCCTTGATAAGCGGAGGTTGAATAGGTTTCCACGGAATGAAACAGTTACCGGATTTGTTTTCGCCGGAATTGTTTTTAAAGCTTGAAAAGCTTGAATCGTTCTTGATTGAAAACCATTAGTTTCGTCTTCAAATGATGTTTTTGTTATAATAATAAAGTCATAAAACAAAATTAATTGTAATCTCCAAATCGTTCTGGACGTAAATGAAATTTCGGAATTTCACCAAATCCTTCCTGTTTCTACTAATCAGTATCTACCCACCGTTTTCACCACAATCAATTAATACCTCATTACTCATTACCCGTAACAAGGGTTCATTTGTTGGCTGGAATAAATAATGGTTCATCGTCCCGCCCCGTGTCACAGAGCATTACCTAAGGCCGCAGGACTATTTCTTAATCGCGAGAGGGGAGACAAATCACCGCTGCAGTTGCGGTGTGATTCTCTGGGGATAGGTACTTTGGTGGTGTGAGGCAGAAGAGGAAGCGAGTATCGGAAATGACATATTTTGTTGGAAAAATATTGAATTACGATATAATAGAACAGAATAATATTTATTTGCGACACGATAACAAGAAAATACATAGGTATAGGTAACATAATTAAACTAACAATTACAAGAAACTACGAAAAAATTATAGTTGTGTTGCAAAACTCAGCATTGTGCTTGTAAGCAACCAGCATTGGTCTTCCAGTAGGGCCTTATTGGTGACATCACAATCAGACAGACAGAGTTAACCATATAAAAAAGAAAAAACATAAGAAGTGACACGGAATAGGAGAATAATAACACTGATTGAACTTGTGAACGTGTGAACTTCACACTGATTTTCAACATCTGCTGCCGCATTGGGGGACCTTAGTCGCCTTTTCCAGTTCCTTTTCTTTTTGAGTTCAAAAATAGTGCAAGCCACAGTGAAAAAAGGCGTTATATTGTGTTAGTACACTGTAGACACTAGACTACTTTACCTCAGAAAATTGTATAAATAAAAAAAAAAGTTTTATTTAGTCAACGATTAATTGATCTAGCCCAATCTACCTCTTATGCCTTAATCCCCTGACGTCGGGGGACAACTGCAAATTGCGGTAAAATGGCTTGTAGCCCCCAGATGCACAGACTTTGAGTGATGTGCGCTATAGAATGGCGCACCTAATAAAGTAATGCGTCTGTGGACGTTTTTACTTACCCATTTATTAGGGATTCGCAATGTGGGGGCGGCGGGCCGTAATTGAAACTGAATTAGTTAGTGAATATTATCCATAGGTTAGATATATTTAATAAATTTGTACAAGCTTTGGAGAAACAAATTTCAGGTATATACCTCTACTTAGCATTCTGTGTATCACATACTTGTAGCCAGGATTAAACTTTGTGTGACGAACATAGATGTTTGTTCTCTCTGGGTGATAATATATGTATGCATGTATTTACAAAAATATTTAAGTAATCAGTTGTCTGGTTCCCGTGATACAAGCTATGCTTACTTTGGGGGCTTGGCGCTGTGTGTAATGTCTACCAATTTTTATTTATTATTATTTATTTATTCGAAAATAAACTTTAAATCGGTACGGATACACACAGATACTCATATTTTGACAAATATATCGCAGTAAAATGTATGTGTACATTTCGTCCAGGGAAGTAAATACAAACATACCCGAATGTCGCAAAGCACTGCAATGCTGCGTTTTGGGCCTGAAGCTTATTAGTTTGGTAGTAATTAAAGACACACATGAGAAGTTCCATCTGTCTTTGTCTGGAGTGGATGGGTCATGGAGAAAGGCGACATTTTATCCGTTATAATCATTCCGTAGCTTGTAGAGTAGGTGTTCTTTTATTTGATTGTTTTGCCGTAGTGTAAAAATTGATATAACGCCCTGTATCTATGTGTGCGATAAGTAACATAAGCTGCTTAGAAACGACACTCTGAGGGCAGAAACTATCGCGTCCAGCAAACGAAGATGTACGATATGCAGTGCATTGATGCAGTGAGTGTAGAATAACTGTAGACAGTATATTAAGGAATTTTCGTAAAGGCTACATACAATACTCACATTGTATTTTCAATCTCCTGATATTTGGAGTTTACTCCTTAAGAATTTATTTCATTAGAGCTTCCGGTATGAAATTTTATGGGTAGTAAAATCAACCGTTAAGAAATAGCGTTGTTTTTTTAATAGCAAAAGAGTAAACCAAATTTTTTTAAAAGGTACTATAAATAAAGTCACGCGTTATGATTGCGTTTATAATATTATTTGAATTATCCCTTACTAAGATATGGGCAGATCAGCAAGTTGCATCACACTGTCTCCCTGAGACACGAATTTAGTCTCTGTATAAAAAAATACTATTCGTAGTGTGACTAAAAATCTTATGCAAAACGAAGATAAATCTCTCATTGGTGAAAATTCCAGCTTAAACATTCTACTTGAAAACAGGCCTGGAAACATCGCAATTTGTTCGTCACTGAGACATATAGATGGAACGTCTCATTTACCTGTAATTTCACCGGTAATTACACTCTTCAAGGCGGAACACGACGCCGGTAAGAAATGGGTATTGTGGCAGTATTACGACTATCTCTGCTCACAGAATCTACTGCTATGACTGATAAATATCTATAACATGTATATAAGTGCAAAAATTTTTTTAAGCAATAGGTAATATTTTTGTATTACAAATCCAACCTTAATATAAAAAAAAACTAGTAAAAATCTCTACAGATTACGCAGGAACTGCACTTTATATACTTTATTTATAACATCCCATTGAAACAACACGACATATTCTCACAAAGAGGGATGATTAGGGAGGGTTAGGGATGCAGGTGCTGTTGTTAGATGACAATGATTATTGGAAGGTACGTTGATCTATGGAACAGGAAAGCGGCCGCAGGGGTGGTAGAACGTTCAATCAATTTACAAGCGCACTTTTCCTCTTACCTACTCTACCTAACTGTGCGCTTGTTTTCTTTATATTGCTTTTTAAAGAGAATTTGTATGGATTTAGCTGAACAATCCCAGCAGGCAACACAACTGCACTTTAAACATTTTTTCAAACCTTTTAGTACATAAATGGGTAAAATTTCAGCCATGGTGCCATTGTCAGACGCCATTCATTCACTCTCCCTCTCCAGCCATTTGTCCCATCCTAATGGCTTTAAATACCATAAAACGAAGGGCAGTAGCGATTTTAAAACCCAGTACTTATTTGTTGGTCTGCGCCCGTAAGTACTTGTCATTACAATTAGTTCTGAATTATTTTAGTAAAGTTCCAGTACAGATCAGTTGGCTGAGGATGAGGAACTGCTCTAGAATTCATTTGCAAAATTTGACTCTAACAAACTTACATTGCAAATTGAAGAGAAGAAATCGAGGAGTTCTTATCATACATTTCACTTTATCGTGGGGTTATGACAATTAAGTAATAAAAAAAATAAGTACCTATTCTCAATCTAGTGTGTCAGTTTTCGGTCAATGAACTCTTAAAAACCTAAGTAGTTTCATAAATAACTGTTTTTACGACTTCTTGCGTTTCTAATGGTTGCTGTTGTTCCATTGAAAGGAAAACTTCCAATTGACTTGCGGTTGTGGAGTATGTCTCCGAGTACAAGCCGTAACTTCCATACAGTTATGCACTTGAATAAACACGGTTTCAACTGCAGACTTGCAATAAAAACCTCAGTTCGCATAAAGTATCCACAGTTATGACAGGCGCACGTATAGGCAATAATGTGCTGAACGTTATCGATTCTAGCTAAACCAGGCTACCTAGTTGGAAATCTCTTCTGTTTGAAAATGAGAATATGTATTGTCCGTCTATTTTTATCCAGTAAACGAAACATTTGATTGACCTGTTTACGGGCCGAGGAGTGATATGATATCATCGTTATCATCATCATCATTATTTCAGCCTGTTGGAACCCACTGCTCGGTATAGGCCTCATCTATAGAACGTCATCTCATCTCATCTCATCATACATAAATATATATACTTCCGAGAATCAAAAAATACTTATATTTTTTCTTCTACAAAACATAATATCAATTTGTACAGTATGTACTTGATTTTGTACCATTTAGGTGTTTGATTTTACTGCCATTTTCTGGATATAGTGTCCCGATACTGCAAGGAACTAATCCAGTATGAGATGAAGAATTAAACGTGGAATTATCGGACTCTGTATTCGTACTTATAGATCTTAAAGTTAGTTCCCATTTCCCAGTGTAGGAACTTTCTCCACTGCAGGAGCTTGCTGTATCACGATTCGAATCTCGACAAATCGCATTGCCGTCACTGCTACCGTACTGATTCGTTGGAAGTCCCTGGGACTGTAGAAAACCCAAGGAATTGCTGAGAAAATAGTGCATTTCTATCTTTAATATGTTGCGGAATGTTATTGTTTCTTTGAAATATCTGCACATTACTATTGAACCTGAATGACTATTCGTCCATGGATTTATTGGCTTAGAGTTTTCCTTATTTATAGCTCGATTACGACCACTCACTGACTGACAGAAATGTTTGGGGTGTTTCCGAGGGGGTGGGGCAAAACCGAGTACACCACACACACCACACACTACACGCCACACGCCACACACCACACACCACACGCCACATGCCACACGCCACACGCCACACAGCGCACAGCACACCTTTAACTCTCAGAGTTTCAAGCGCATACAATATGCCTTCGGTCTTGTTGTACCTAGGTAGGGAAGGACCTCAGTCGGATTACTTGTTATTGGAAGTGGTTACCACTTAACACAAGGTGAGCCTTCAGCTCGTTCAGTAACATTGCAACATAAAAAATCTGTAGAGACTTCTAAAAAGATATCTCTCTATGCTATTACGTACCCACTTTCGTTCACATCGGAAACATAAGCATTATTTCCGGTTTGCTACTAACATTGCAGCTGGGTAAAAGGGTTGAAAAACAAGATATCATACCTCATCTCGATTGTCATGAATATCATATGGCTCATATCACTTGGTTTATTCAGACTAACCGAGAACGTCGCAAAAACAACAGTTGCATATAAAGGGACACAATGTAACGTAAAACTCACAGTAGAATAAAATTACGTCTCAATTCGTTAGCTCGCATTTCTTCGTCTTCCCGTGTCGGGAACGAATATAGCGAAGGCAGAAAACGTTTATGTTATCCAGTAAAAATGAATTGTTAAAGATGAATTTACCTCTATTAAAACTCGTTATTGGTATTATCAGCCATTAGATGCTAAGAATGGGTAAAATGCAGAATATCCAAGTCTCAATCATCTCTAGCTGATGTTATTAAAGTTTCCAAGCTTTTGCTAAGTTTCAATACATTGTCTATTTATGTTGTCTGTAATTTTTTGTCCAATTACTACTACTAGTCAAGTCACTAGTTCCTATCGAACCAATAGTGGAAGGGTTTTAAGTGCGTCTCAAACAGGATCCTTTCGTGGACTTGACAGATGGCACCGAAATTTTAGTTTTAGGGCATGTGGGATTCCTCACGCATAAATTTATCAAGCTAAAAACTAATTGGTGCACGTCAAGATTTGAACCACTGACCTCCGGATTGGAATTCAGAGTCACTACCACTAGGTTACCATGCTCCCTTTTGGGCAATGCAAGTAGAAATCACCTACAAGAACCCTTTCAAAGATCAGTTCGTATGTAGCGTTCTACATTCATCGATCGAGCGATTGCAAGTTCTTTGTTCGCTCTCTAAGTTTCTTCGTCTTTCGTCACCGCCGTCTCCCGCCTGAGGCGACGAAAATTCAATTTTGTGCAACCTTCAAAGCGGTTTATCTTCGAAGGCTTCGACGGCATGCTTTGGAATTGCAATAAGGCTCCAATCACACGTCCTTCAAAGCGTTGGAGTGCCTTTTTATAACGGCATACAGTGTCACAGAGTATGAGGCGGACTTAGTGATGTGAGAAATAGAGGATGAGGCATCTGAAATATTAAAAAGAAATTTATCCCAATATCAACATCTCTAACTCCTACTACATTTATAACTGGTGTTCTTGGCGGCTTCACACGTGTCAAAGACAAATACCACAATTAATGCAAAAAAAACACAAAACGATTCTAAATTATATACAGTACTGAAAAGCGCATCAGCTATTAAACGGTTAACAGTAGACAGAAAAACGTGGTAGGAACTTTAATTTGACTGTAAATGCGAATGTGACTTTGTTGGTTTATCCTTTAATCAAAAACGAGGACTTTTGTGTCTGGGTGTTAATATTTATTATAATGTACGTATTTAAAAAAAAATAAGTAGTCTAACATTGGTGTGGTGCCCATAATACAAGCTAGTTTGGAGTTAGATGGTGCTGTGTGAATTGTCCACCATCCGACAAATTATGGTTGATGAAAAGATGCCATATCCAAGCACTGCACCTCGCTACGTCACCGCTTCTGGTCCTTTTGCTATGGAAATGCAGGAAGACGTACGTAGCTGCATAACAGATTGGATGTAAAATTTTGAATCCAGTCGCTCCTTTGTCGTCAACTTTGTAGCGAGCTCGTTTTAATTGAAAATTTTAACAGAACTATGTTGCAGGGTAATTTTGTTACTATGTTTTACGATTTGGTTTACCTGAAGCTGCAAATGTAAAGAGCTTTTTAAGGTGATTTACGTAGCGGGCGTATTCTTGGCGCATATAATCTCGAGTGACACTCGACTGTCTAGTATGTGTGCGCGAACCAGTTTGCACGAATTGAGCTCTGGAATGTAGCGAATACGAAGAGTGTGTGCGCTAGTACAAGATAAGCATTTTCTCCAGGTCGCACGTTTTTATACATATGAGCTTACGATAACGAGCTTATACGCGTCGAAAATACGCCTTGTTTGTGAAGTCCCTAATGACTAACTAATCTAACTTTGTGTCTGACGAGTGTAAAAAACAGATAATAATAATAGTGAATATTTGTAGACATTTCACACAGCAACTTAGCCCCAAATTAAACATAGCTTACTATGGGTACCAGACAACTGATATAGTACTTATATTGTTTATGTTGCAAATACATACATATAAGAACATCCAGACAGAACAAACGTCTATGCTCGACACACAAATGTATGTACTGGGTGGGAATCGAACCCACGACCGGGCAGAGTTAATACGACTAAGCTGTGAGGCCAGTCTGAATGTTTCCATAACCTTCGGTACCTCGAAATCATACACAATGGAACACTCACTTGGAACATTAAGTACTAACCTCGACCTCTCGCTCGACTGCGAAGCCTTTTATCTTTAATACTGGGGTCCTATAATATAGGTGCCTCCATAACGTCAACTCAAACTTACACACATTTCCGGAACTAAAACCAGCGACCTCTTAATCGACTGCAAAGCCATTTAAGTTGATAAGTCGCAACTAAAAGCGTATAAATAAACGTACCCTTTGCCTACAAATTTTCAATTCTCTCGGGACTCACAAGTCCTCCCTTTGGCAAGTCCAAAACATTGATTTGGGTGAATGGCTGGTTAACTAAACTATATAAACGTATACGACTTCACGTACAGCTTACTAGTTGGCATAAAAAGTGCTTATCGTCTTGTCAAGAGTTAGGAAAGTGATCTTCGTGCAATAAAACATTATACATGCCGATTCTATTGACGTCAAACCTCAGTATTACTCCACAAAATCGCAACCAATATTCAATACTATTTGTTCGGAAAAATGCCTCTTCAATCCCTCTGTAAGTTGTAACTATATCGCATTTTAAAATTCTGTTGGGCAACGTTAAAATGGTATAATACCTAAAAACAAACGTTCCCATCGTTGACTTTGCCAAACAAGCTTTCTTATGACCTCTTATTACTTTCTTATGACCTCTTATTACTTTCTTGTGACCTCTTATTACTTTCTTATGACTTCTTATTACTTTCTTAACAATTTTAGCTTGATAATAAAATTCGTTTCTTAGACAATTGATGTTCGTAATTAAGTATGTCAGCTGTTTTATATAAGCTGCATACAAATTAAGCTCAGTAACAGCCAATAACTCACAAGTTTGCAATATGTCGCTTCGGTTGACGAGACGTTTGTGGGGACACGAAGCCAAAGAGTACGGGGACTTGGATTTAGGTCGCAATTAAAGTTATATTACTCTTTGGAAATAAAGAGCTCGAGGTGCGCCTTAATTACTGTCGCTGTTAACTATTTATTCTGCTCATTTCTGTTCTCGACATATATACAGGTTTATTGATATAGTTTTCATTACCTAGAAGATGTTTAAGTGTATTCTTAATTGGATAAGTTAGCTATTATTTATAACCACCTCAGCTTGCGGATTACTAGGTGCTAGGATGGATATTTCATAAAGCCAGTTCAGTTCAGATCAGAAATAGATCTTCTAGCGCAGAAACTATTTTGAATAGCTTCTGGCAGCTTTACGTTGCTCTCCGATCAATATAAGGTTTAAAGTGATACCTTGCACTCATTTTGACTCGTGTTCGCCTGCCTGCTCCGAAACGCTTAGCATTTTAAGATCATGTATAAAAAAACTCAAAATAGGCATCATTGAATATTTAGTTTTTTTTTTATTATATACACTTTAACATTAATATTAATTTTGGATACTCATCGTCGTTCAAAACTTAATCATGCACATAATAAGTAAAATTAAATTCCAAACGAGTCTATTTTTCTATGAGTGCTAAAACACCGTTACATATACCTAACTAGTACCTACCGTAAACGGGTAAAGTTTTCGTAGCAACGTGCGCCCAACAATATTGTTCCAGCAACACTTTCAGTAATGTCAACCATACACAGCTAGTATTTTTAATATAATCGGCAAAACTGTACAACGTTACTGTACAGTGTACAATGTTGGCTCAGATTGCTACAAGGATCGTGCTCGCGAAAAACAAAAGGAAGCCCTCCATTGGGGGTTTCTTGACTGTTCACCCCATGGAGGGTCGGATAGGGTTTGAACAGGCGTCAAACTTAGCGATAAGTACGCGTGACCGTTTTGAATATTATTGACGGTTCCAAGCCATTTCTTTATGAATTCTATGGATTTAAAGTTTTTGACTTTGACTTTACAATACCATACTTTCGTACACATTTTCTTGCCATTTTCTGCATCAAAGTAATAGGTGCCGACAGTCATATTCCAACATACCCGGCTTTGCACATTGCAGTGAAAATGAACCCCGTTTAGGTGCGGTTTAAGTGTCGCAAGCAGCCAAAGGAGCAAGTAATTATGAGTTATTTTGTTCACATTCCATGCCCCGCTACAAAAATAAAGGTAAAGTATACACCCCTTGGTGCAGGGGCAGTCACAAACAATATGCCGACATACCCCCCATATCCTACGAAAACATGGGAAAATATCTGAAAATAAGCGTCTGCTGGTTCCCACGGTGGAAAGAGGGCTTTTTGCAGTATCGATATAGATTTTACTAGTAGTAACACTAGACTCTCCGAACTTGAGACGTAACATCCCCGTCTCGGGGTGATAGACGCAACGCAATGCGACTTAGGTCATGTCATACTGTGGAGAGGACTTGAGTCGTATTGTTGTCTATGGGCAAATTATTACCACTTAATATCAGGTGGGCCGTCAGCTCGTTCCGCCACCAGAATCGCATAAAAAAAACTATGGCAAATTGAAAATATAATAAATAAATAATACTAAGAAAAGAAAGAAATAAAAGATTTTTATTTACCTTACGAACTACTACAAAATTAATTGAACTACATATAGCTAATGCTACGTGTTTTTGTGCGTAGCAGAGCTCAAACCAAACATGGCTTTCACTCAGCATTTTCTGGATACATACTGAATAATACAAATAAATATTGGTGGACATTTCACACAGAGCATCAGCCCCAAAGTAAGCTAAGTATACTTATTTTATATTTTTGTAAATACATACATATAATATATATGGACACCCAGACACTTTATTTTACTTAAGCCAGTTTAAACTTTCTTGGTCTTGTACGTGGTAGTAAATACCAGAAGTTTAATATTTTAAGTAGTATCACTACTGTTAATTCTGATGTCTACTGTGCTTCGTGGTACAAACAGAGCCTTATTGAAAGCAAACACCATTAAGTAGGAGCCCCCGGCGTTATTCTTCCAGGATTTTCAAAGATACGTCAAATATACGGCAGCAAGTCTTTGTGTTGACTTGTTTATCTACTGGTAATAATTTTCAGCTACTGCGATTAGCAGGATTCAGATAATAACGACACGAACATTGAAAGATAGAAAGAAAATAATCTTTATTTGTATTTAAGATACAATCTAGTTCACAACGTTATAATTACTACGAACACTATTACCATTAAAAAAAGTTATCATTGGGTTATTCAAGGAAAATAACAGTTCAATTTTTTTTTAATTAATAATATGAACATTATTTATAAAAATTACAAAGGAAGCAATTCAACTGTCTCCAAGATGATTTTAAACAACATAGGTAGCTACTGCAACTGATAGCAACTGATACCAATTCAGTATAAAGAGGAATTGCTTTCAAAATACTAACGGCATTGTCAAGCTTGATATCCGTCAATTCTTAATTTCTGTGCTTGTTTATGTCACTCTTGGTGGAATGTCAGGCTCAGTCGTTGCCGAGACCAACTACAAGTTTTGTGAGTTGAAACTACCAAGGCCTTACCCAAACGTGCAAACATGTCACAAAAACATGTCCGTCGGTTAACAGCCGTCCCCCGGGCCTTGTTTGTTTCAACGTGTATTTTTTATTATTTTAGTTTCGTTTCACTAGCCTTGACAACTTTAGTGGGTGAATCCATTTAAATGTCGTGCAATATTTGGTTTTAATTGAAATAGGAAAATCGCCAATGTTACCAGCTTGTATTAATTGTGCCGGCGAATTTGAGAGCCAGTGTAGATAAAAACTTTCAGTTTCAAAATAGTTTGAAACTTGTTTTTGTGCGTTGTTCTATTCTATTTGTTTTTTGTAGATATCTCTTACTCACGGTACAATATTTGTAATTATTTGCGCAGCAAAACGAAAAACTGACTTCATCGCCAATGAACGAGAATGATTCCTCTTTATCTACCGATTTCGATGAAATTTCTACGGGACCAATAAGAAATTGTTATTTTCAATTATTTTTTTAATCACGTCTGTTTATTTAAATCGGAGATATTAGGTACCAAACATAAAAATTACAAAAAAAAACTGAATTAAGAACCTTCTCCTTTTTCTAAAGTCGGTTAAAATTTATTTACTCTTGTAGTACGTAACAGGGTTTAAAAATAATGAAGAATAATGCTTTTCAATTAAATTTTCATTCTGATTGCATATATATCGTATAAAACGTGTGTAAAAATAAAAAATGTGGCATTGTGGCAGTTTCAACTGGAACCGAAATTACCCTTTTCCCGAGTTTTATTATTTCCTTGAGTTATATGCTAATACTGCAGCGCGCAATAAATTTCACTCAGTAAAATTATTGCATTCAATAAGTGTAAACTGTGCCAATCTACAATTCGCGAAATGTTTATTGTTCGGGTTTATTCAAATAAATAATCGAATTATCATAGGAAAGGAAATTTGTAGTAAATTTTGGATGCAATCATTTTTGTTACTTAGCTTGTGTGCTAAAGTGTCCTTACTTTAAAAATATCATAAAATAATATAAAAAGATATTATAATTATTATTATTATATTATTATTATTATAATCGTTAAACATACATTTTTGTGGTTCATGTTATGCTTCGTAAAACTTAACGTCTCTTGTCAATTTGATTTTTCCAAAAAGAAGTTTTATTATGCAGTGTGTTAGTTTAAAACCATTACGATCTAAACAAATAGAATAAATATTTGTACATACATGCGGTGTAAGATCAATTCCAAAAATTCCACATTGTATCGCAAAGTAGTGGTACACGGGAAGAAATACGTTCGATATCAGACTTTATCCCGTTGTCGTAAGAGCGGAAGGTTGAAGGCTTACGCGGAATTTCAAACCGAAACCGCCCCGCGCTCGTAAAACCGAATTGTCAATTTAAATTTAATCTACTTTATGGCGCGGGCGGCGTGACGCCTTACATGCACTATTACACAGTAATTTCATTATTATACTTTTATTTTGCTTATGTAAATATTTTAAATAAAAAAATTGTAGCTGATAAATTTTAGTTAAATGAATCACAGCTTCATAATACCTTTTAATAATTTACTTTTTATTGTTATTTTAACCAACTTACGTTGTGCACACGTTTTCTTTTATGGGTTGTTGGTGTAACGTGGTCGCGATGACCGAGAGCTATTTATTTTTCTTGAATATATGACATATATTACTTTGCGTCTAGACGGACATAATGAATGAGTCTGTATTCATGCGTTTATTGCCCGAGTACATGTTATTGTGGAGGTCAAAGGATGCTTATTGTTTCATGTTTCATTAATTTTAATTGAGCACATGATGTACCAGATTAAGCTTAAGAATTAATTAAACCTGATTAAGAATAATATATAAATAAATCAATAAATATTGGTGGACATTTCCCGCAGCGCCATCTAGCCCCAAAGTAAGCTAAGCATAGCTTGTGTTATGGGAACCAGACAACTGATATAATACATAAATACTTTTCTTTGTAAATGCATACATATACTACAAATTGACAGCCAGGCACAGAACAAACATCTATATTCGTCATACAAATGTTTGTCCTGGGTGGGAATCGAACCCGCGACCTACAGCGCAGAAGGATTACTACCAACTGAGCTGTGAGATAGTGTGACTAATATAGATGTTTGTTCTGTGTCTGGGAGTCAGAAAAAGTTTATAAGTATTATATCAGTTGTCTGTTTCCCATGACAAGCTATGCTTAGCTTACTACGGGGCTAGATGGCGCTGTTTGAAATGCCCACCAGTATTTATTATTATTATTATTTATTAATACCGTTTTCCTTGGGGTTTTGAAGTGTCACACTTGACCAGCATGCGTTGCGTCGGCACCCGTTAATTTATCGACATGCCTCACGCACTAGTGTGATTCGGCACGGTTTGTCATTTTGGGGGTTATACCCTTGTACCACGAGCAGTCAGACACGTTGATCAATTTAGTTAATTTTGAAAAGAAATTGTTTTTATATTTAATATCTTTTTTTAATTTTACTTAGTAATTAAATTTATCATCAGCCAACAATATATTGATATAAGAACATATTTTATATAGCCATAGCTATAAGTAGCCATAGATACCTTTAATCAGCATTAAAAAATATATATCAAATAGTTTTTGGTATATTTTTTAATATACCAAAAACTTTTTGATTTACTATACCATATACGAAAAAGATTCTTCAGTATATTTGTTATATCTATTTAACACGACCCTGAGACTAGAAATTCAGGTACCAGGAACGTCTTTCTGATTAATAAAACGATAGATAAGACATTATTCCATATCAACATTATAAATATATAAGGATAAATATGTCTAACACACAATGGTCTTATTTATAGCAGAAGTAGAGATGTGAGTGCGAGGTGGCCTGGTACAGACCATGGGTAGCAATCAGACACGCTTGAATGACATGTTTTTCGCTTGAAAATGTATGTGGGTAAATCCACGTTTTCAAAACATTCAAGGATAACATCGTGAAGGAGTCGGCATGCCCTAGAACCACAGTTGTGAAGACTTGTCCAGTGTGTCTAGTAGTCTAAGAAAGGATTCTCATTGAGGCACACTTCTTTAACCGCAGTGACGAGTTTTTTTTTTATCAAAAATTGGTCCATATTAATGTAGTAATACGCTACATTTTATTGATAATAATTTTTCTTCGTAACTGGAACGTTGCCTTTGTTGAACTCTATTTAGTTCTAACTGGGTTTTTTACTAAAAGTGTCATTAAAAGTTTAGTGTCATTTAAAACCAATTTTAACAGACTTACTTACTTTATCACGAAGCCATTCCCGAAAAAGCCAGTTCATACTGCCAAATCTATTATTAGATCAGTGAATTCCTCCACAATCCTATAATGGAAGGAGCCCCTAAAACGCCTTACGGAACCCATAAAAAACCCTGCTTCAGAAATGCACTCGCAATGAGGATATTCCTCGCTTGACCGATTTTTTTTTCACATTCGTTCAGGGTTCGTTGTCCGGTTGCCACCCCTCTAAACCGTAAAGTAAATAACATAACACTGACACAATCAGATAAGTAAGGGCGCTGGCTTAGCGAAGGCTGTAAAGTTTGAGTTACAGCGGTCCAGTCGCTTGTTCGTTTGTACAGGGTAAGAAACTAGAGGGCGTCACTTATTTGACTTTAGCATGTTAAGTGGTCGGGTAACTAGCACCCTGTAAACATGTCTCCGTAATTTGGTCGGTTAATAGCAAAGTGAAAACCTTTTTGGTAAAGAGCAATAGAACTCACGCCAAGTTCGTCCGGGGAAGTACTGTTACCATTTCTGCCGCCAAGCAGTAACGCATTCGCGTTCCTGTGTTCCAGTTTGAAGTGTAGGTGCCGGTGAAATAACAGGAACATGAGCCATCTATACGTCTCATAGTTACGGGCGCATACGATGCCACTTGAGTCTTGTTGTACCTAGTAGGGGAGGACCCAAGTCGCATCGATTGTTAGGGGCCGAGGTTACCACATAATACCAGATGGCCGTCGGCTCGTTCCGTAACTAAGTATATCACATCAAAAATAAAAATAATAAATTTCCAGGACAAGCATGATTTCTTCAGAATATTAGACTTATCATAGTTTTGAAAATTGTTTTATTCTGGTACAAACAAACACAAAAATGAAACATAGCGTATGTAACAAGTACGAAACGTGCAGTTTTACTTAACTAGCGTAATAAGCTAGCGTCAACGTTCGGATTTGGCGTTTGACCTGGCTCTCAAGTTGGCTGATTTCCAACTAGAAGGTGGTTGCAAGCCAGCCTATTTTTTCTACCACCACGCTCCGGTTTCCTCACGATGTTTCCCTTCACTGAAACTCTGACCTCAAACCCACGACCTACAGACTGCAAGCCGACCTTAAAAACAACTAAACAGTCATCGCCTCAAAAATGATGCTTCTACAACTCGGCCAATCAGTGGCACAGTGTAAACAAGTCCCAAGCCAAGCACAATGGAGTCCGCTGAATCTAAGGAAATCTTTATTAATAGAGCGACTGTGAGGATTTCGGGAGACGTTGACGAATGCTAGGAGTTTTAATCCGTCCATATGAAATATGGAAGTGTTACAGCTCTGTCTTCACTGACTACAGATTTGTATAATAGTGTAATGGCCCTACTGACGAGTGTAATTGGGCCCATTAAACAAGTAAAGTCGGGGTCACCCCGCTGGTACCATGGGAAAGCGCTATATTTTAATGAGTGGAACAAATAAATAATAAAATAAATAAAGGTTACAAAGAGCTAGAGAATTAATGAATTCCTCACTTTAGGCTTTCGGGTAATAAGAAGAGTTAGCCGAGTTATTCGTGGGAAAATAAGGACGGAGAAGGGCTCACCACTACTACTTGGCACTACACTTGGCTACTATCGGAGTTTTCAAACAAACTCGTACTTCACACAGTAGTGTCAGTAAACTCTTCGTTTTAGTTCTGATTTTCTGGATTTCAAGAAGGAAGACGTGAAAGCAAAGTCGAAAACTAACTTTTCTTAAAGCTTATTGTCGACGATGACAGACACAGAAATAGCCTCAGCATTGTGTTGCCACAGTTTGAAGTCATTATCTTCAATTCCTTTATTTTCTTTTAAAGTATTATATTTTAGACCTCCTAGAGACTTTCTTGAAGGAGACGATATTATATATATTATATTTTCAAGTTGTTGTCTTGGCACATTTTGGCTGGTTGTTAGATCTAGAGGTACACTGTTATAAAAGGTAAATTTTGTATGCATGGGGTAAAAGCGTAACGAAAAAGTTTGCAAGTTTGGATATGATTACGATATGATGTCGGAAATTTATATGACAAAAATAGTAATTAGCCGACATTAATAAAATATTTAATTATCATATCTCACGAGATATCTATATAAAGCTTTCAATAAGATAATTAATACAAGTGGCACATAATATACACAACCTAAACATCAATATAATTAAACAGTGACCGAGTGAATACGCACTTCACGTGAGCGGAAGAAATCCACCTCCGACCATATATTTGAGCTTCGCTGAGGGGCAATAATACTAAAGTGTCTTGTGGGAACACTCGGTTGGGACGAATTCAGGTATTTTAAAACGGATTTTATCTTTTAGTCGGGCCAATTTATATCCATTTGAGTGATCCGTAGTTCTAAAATCAGTAGTAAATCCTCAAAACTAAACATATTTTATTTGAGAGAGGAAACTTGATCTCCTTACTTGTTATATCTATTCCTATATTATATCTATATCTTCTATACCATATATTTTTTATAATATTAGCTAAAACGTTTACCATTTTTTTTAACATTTGATTGTTTTTTTTTTGACATTTCAGTCGAATAAGTCGATGCTTATTCATTTTACTATTACTACACTTAGCTGATAACTGCCCTAAAAATGTATTCCCCGAATAGTTCATCACGGAGGGGCATGGCCTGAGCCAGAGTAAAATGTTATCATAAGAATGGTCTCATAAATATACAGTAGTCTTTTTTTTATCTTTTGCCTATATCCTATATGGAACACAACGGAAGGAATGATATCAATCAAAATTAAAATCAAATCAAAATCCTGATTACATACTTAAACGTAAAGTTAGGAATGAAAACGATCTTAGTTCTTCTCTGGCAACACTGCGGCCGAGATTTAGAAGATAGGCAATACCTACGTGTAGTCTCTTTATGGGGCGATTTAATGGAGTGACTAGTGAAGAGTGCGAAATGATAATGAAAACTTTCATATGGGTAGAATCAGTTTCTGAAATCAGTGCAGCAGCCTAAAGTTAGGAAGGAAAAATAAAGTAACTCAGAGATACTCGACTAAATGAGTTCTTTATCAATTTAAAGCCCGATAGATTTCTAATTACTAGCTGTAGTCCGCGACTTAGTCTGCATTTGTTATTTCTCAGATTCTCGTCATCCAACAGATAAATCGGTTACAAGACTAATTAGAAGCTTGAAATACAAAAAGCGTAACAAATACAGGTGTTGTAGCTTTGTGGGATGCACGAACAGATAAACAGCTAATTATATATTAGAGAGCGATCGCGCCTCGGCAGCTGCCGACAGAATTCCAACCAAATCAGTGCACCAAATCGATAGGATTATGAAAATTTCGGCCATTTAATATTGACAGGACAATCGGAAATCTATACTAATAGCCATTCCAGAAACTCGTCCACCGCCCAACTTAGCGTGACCTATTTTGCTCCAAGAAATGAACCTTAAACTGAGAGCAAAACTAACCGACGTGGATCCACACGGACTGGTCGCTGATCAATGTTCGTACCGCTGACAATGCATTCGGAAGATTATAGTGCGGAAGGAAATTTACCGAGAAAATCCGCTTCGAGATTAATTCAGATATAAACGGTACCGATCCAGAATTATTGGATAATTTCCATGTTTAGGGGGAAATATTTTCAATTGTGGCTTTCCCCGGTCTCGGCTTTGTCTTTGAGGGATTGGGCACTTGATAGACTGCCGTGGTTTAACGGAGACGGTCTTTGTTTTGCCCGGTAAGCTCCTTTTAAGGGCAGGTGAGAGAATACAGGCAAAGCCTGTTATATAAAATGTTTGAGTTATGGTTAGTTGATTCTGATTGGAAATAATAAATAATAAATAAATAAATAATGGTGGACATTTCACACAGCGCCATCTAGCCCCAAAGTTAGCTTAAGCATAGCTTGTATCATGGGAACCAGACAACTGATATAATACTTATATACTTTTCTTTTGTAAATACATACATATAATACATATTGACGCCCAGACACAGAACAAACATCTATGTTACAATTGTCACATAAATGTTTGTCCTGAGTGGGGATCGAACCCACGACCTACAGCGCAGAAGGTAGGGTTATTAACCAACTGAGCTATGAGGCCAGTCGAAAAATAACGATTACATTTGACGCCATTAACAAGCCTTTTACCAGATATTAAATAAAATATATATATTAAATAATTATAGATATTAAATCCAAAAACGAGTTTAGTAATTACTGTGGTGCCTTGATGTTTTGCGCATGAGACGACATCCCCGTCTCGGGGTGACAGACGCAACGCAATGCGACTCGAGTCATCTCGTACTTTGGTGGAGAGGACTTGAGTCGTACTGCTGTTGTCCATGGGCGGCGATTACAACTTAACATCAGGTGAGCCGTCAGCTCGTTTTATACACTACATTACATTAAAAAAAACTTCATTTACATTATGAATGAAAAATTAAGATAATTTAAGTGAAAAATATTCTTTGCGCCATGTTATAAATTAAATAATTAAAATTAAAAATAATTATCTTATTCATTCTATTAAGGAGCAGTTTAGTATAACATGAATAATCTGCAAAGTAAAAAGATACTTATCTTATGCCCAAAATATACAAGCTCTTAGTGATTTATATCGTGTCACAGACGGTAAATTATACCAAAAAATGTATTCATTTATTCATGAACTTTATGTAGAATAATTAGAGAAAATTTATTCTATTCTATTAAGAAGAGCTTTGTCTACTAGACTTTACTATATAAAAGACTTATGGCAGTCACAATACAATCTGTCCATAACTACAATTATATAATTTTGGTTTTCCCTTAAGTATATTGGAAGACCCAAGTCGCATCCTATAGTTGGCACCCTAACCATTCAAACTAGACTTATTTGACAAATTGACGTTTCCAAGCCATTTCTCTAAGAAATCAATAGAAATTAAGTGTTATCTATTGCTCTTAAACGGAGTATACCAAAGCACGGCCCTAGTGCATTGTACGAGATATTCAAAAAATGGCTCATTACATTTTTCTTAAGCAAAATTGCTTCCTCGCTAAATAGAAGGTATTAACTGAAAATAACAGCAGGAGGTAATCTCCCGACAATTGTGGAAACAATAAGCATCAAGTTAAGCCTGCAAGCCGCTTACTGCGATGTACTGGGTGCAGAAAGTATTACAGATTGTGTCGATTGTGTAGTAGACTGTCTTTAGTTGTCTTATTGTCTGTCTTAGGTCTTTTAGTTCTATTTGTTACTAGCTAGTGCCCGCAAATTCGTCTCCGTACAGTAAGTAATTTTGAAATCCCCTAATTACTACTACTAGAAGTAGTAGTAATAATAGTTATACCCTAATTAATTTGACCGGACGCAGAAAAATATTTTCCTAAATTATAAATATGATTCGTGTTATATATAGCTCTTACTTGAGAAGTGATTGATTATTTGACCCTTAAAAAAAATCTCATACCCTATTTCAATCCATTAAGTATTATTTACGCAACTAAAAGTAGACTCCAAATATTGCTTTTCCAAATTTAAATCTCTCAGGACCAAAATTCATCAAAATTGGTTCTGTGATTTAGTCTTAATGAAACGGACAATTACTTTCGCATTTATATTAGTATGGATGTATAACGGTCGAAGTACAACAGCGTATGGAAATATCTAAATGATTTATTTTGGAAGATGCTATTTTTCAATATCACTTTGATTATCGTTGGGAAACGTGCATGTCTTCGAATTGTTGGTTCTAGAAACATGTGAAAGATTCAAGTGGGATATGTTAGAGGCTGGTTCGTTAAGATTATTAGTAAAAATAAAGTGCAGTAATCCTTAGCCATCCAAATGCTTTATGGTGATAAGAACGTCCATTGTTTCACTTTGATGTATATACATAGTTACTAATGGTCGTAAACTTGATTTTAAACGATAAATTGTCATATCTATCTATTTGTGTAAAAAGTTCCTTTCGGTAGAAATTATTATAAAGAAATTATTGATATAGAATAGATTATAATCCTAAAAATAGTTCCAGTTGAATTAGCGTACCAGTTCCGGATCAACCTGTATAAGACGTCCTCAACTAAAACTACCAGAAAATACAACAATTCATTACCGTCTTAAGCCAAGGGTCTGAATCCAAAGACATCACAACACTGCCCCAGTAATTACCGGGGTTAAGGGCCAAGGACCGAATTCCTTGTTAAATGTCCCCAAGGGGGTCCAATGTACGTTATCACCTATTTATCTCTGACCCTCCTCCTATCAAAATATAGAGAAGAGTCCGCTACTGTTTCAGAGATTTCGCTCTCCTGAGTATTGTGGATCTCCACTATAACAGTCTCTGCTTCGACTCTAGTCATTTATGATGAAGATTTAGTTTATTTTAACATAATATAGTTTATTTAGTTATACAAATATTTTATTATATAATTTGTTTTACTGTATTAATAAGTATAACAAAGCCTAAAACATTTACTAAAAAAAGCTTGTGAAAAATGACTAGAAATATTTATTTTGTTTTCTTTGTCAGCTCTCCAGTTAGACCTGATGTAAAGGTAGCATGCATGGTAGCAGTGCATTGTCTAATGCGTATAAGCTACTCTTAAGTTTAGAATCTGCCACCAGACACCTGACGGCAGGCTTCAGCAGGCTTTCAGCAGGCTCACTTGACGTGTTCTTTTTTACATGAGATATTACGACAAGCAAGTGTTCTCGCTTCGTATCAGCAAAACATAAGACGCAATCATGGTGAATGTCAAGCCCACTGGATTTTTAGTACTTTTTTACACTTACCGCATGTAAACGAGAAAAAATTTATCCACCGTATTTTTTTTTATCTAGTTGGATTATATATAACATATACTAATATTGTATAAAGGAGTATGTGAAGAAAATGTTATACTTAACTACAGGAAGACCCAAGTCTTGTCGTTTTGCGCACGTGAAGGAAGGTAGACTAATTTTATTAAAAAAACATTTGCAATTAGGTTTTTTTTTTTTTTTTTTATTTATTACATAGTGATCCAACACTGCATAAAGAACTATTTGGAGAATATTTTCGTCAATTATTTATTAGACTGGACCATTCCCAAGACCCGGCAAATGCCCCACCGAAATCCTTAACACGTAGTTGAATTAAAATACCTCGTGACCCTTTTTCATTAATAAGAGATCTTCGCCCCACACTGAATATTTATGCAGGTGGAAGTAAGTGCAAGTAACAGAAAATAACGTGATACTTAGGAAGTTCCTGTTATATACCGTTTACATTTTAGCTGCTAAATTAATACATCAATCTCTTATATCTAAAAAATAAAACAATTTTTCATTTCGATACAGCTAATAACAAAATAACTGCTATAACACAAAATTTCACCAGTATTTGTAGTATAGGAACTATTTATCTACGTATTATTCGAAACTACTTTCACGGTACCTATTTCTGCTGCCAAGTAATAAGAGATAATCGAAGTCGCCTTCCTCTTGTTATAAGATAGAGGATACCTCTCTAGAATTATTGGGTCATCTGCTCATTCCAACACATTTTACTTCACTCAAAAACAATGTCTGTTAGGTATCAAACATTTCGGCCATCTTAAGAGTGGTCTCGTATATTGTAACTTATTCGTCGTTCGTAACTTTTACCACACACCTTACGTGGAGGCGGTTACTTGATTTTTCTGATACATTTTCATGAGGTTACGAGCAATAGTTGGGTGTATTAGGCCCTCGGCAGTCGAGATTAGGGCTCCAAACTAAGTAGTTTAAGTACCAAGGAATAGGGAACACCTCACTGCGACACACTTTAAGTTTAAAGAATGCAGTTGTTATCGTTTTGCTCCTTAACATAAAGCCTATGTCAAAAACTAAAAAAAAAAAAAAAAATTTTTTACTTTCTTATATCCTTTCTTACTGTCCATCTTAGATTATCTTCTGAGGAGCTAAGTCTGAAATGAAAAAAGTCTAACAGATGAGCTCCGTCTAAAATTTCTGGGTCAATTCATTTTACTTCATTCAGCCTGCTTCTTAAACCTTAAGATCTGTTTTGGTATATACATATGTATTCGAATATTCGGTTCTATTATATGCAAGTTTCATCTCTACGTTTTCTTCCACGTCTTGACAACGAGGCACAAATACAATTTATCAACGAAAAACTTACTGTACCTTCCCGCATTTGAACCGGCGACTCCAAATTGAAACTCGGAGTTTACCACTGGGCCACTGTGCTCTCACTACAACAGTGCAGTTCACAGCATTCGCCAATCGATTGTACTCCGTCAAAGTAAACAGTTTACCGTTATTCAGTTACACAGTTTAAACAGTGGAAGCGGCGTTCGTAATGCGATTAACTGACGAATTCTATGTAAATACAATTGTCTGTCCGTGCTTCCTGCATTGTGAAGCCAGTGCACATTTTGGAGTGTATTCCCGGGGAAAAGCTTGTTTTCTACAAACGCGCACTTTACTATTTACTAGCGACCCGCCCCGGCTTCGCACGGGTGCAATTTTGTACAAATTATACGCACACCCTTCCTCGTTTATCGCTCTTTCTATTCGTGAAAACCTTATCAAAATCCTTTTCGTGGTTTAGAAGAAATAAGCGGAGAAAGAAGAAATATGAGACAGAGGCAGATAGTAACTGTTTTATACTATTTAGAGACACCCATAAAAAAGAGCACCGCATTTAAGAAACATTAGTTATATATATAGTATATATATATTAGTTATACATTATGACGCTCTGTCCTTGTATAAAAACAACTGTCGCCCATTTTCTTCCACCCATCCAGGTCATTTAGTACTCCTCACTCACACATCTGTTTATAAGCATAGCACTACTAAACAGTAGTGCAAGAAAACAGTTGTAAATAAATTAATATTGGTGGACACTTATCACAGCGCCAAAGTAAGCTAAGCATAGCGTGTATCTTGGGGCAGACGACTGATATAATACTTACATATTTTTACATTTAATCTACGTTTTTTTTGTAAATACATACATTGGTGTAATACGTATTCACATCCAGACACAGAACAGAAAGCTATGTTCGTCACAAAGATGTCTGTCCTGGGTGGGAGTCGAACCCACAAACTACAGCGCAGGAGGCAGGGACAGGCGCAGGGCAGTCTGAGCTGTGAGGCCAGTCATTCAGTCAGTTAGTTCTGCGACTTAAGTCGATTAGTCACCGTAGTTACTTCGCAGGATGTTAAATTTGAATGCTTATCGGAGAATACGCGCGCATCGGAATCAATTCATCCAATACCAATCTTGATCAGCGAATTCGCTACAAATATGTTTAGTATCTTAAAGCTAACTTATAACACAATCTCGCAAAGTGTTCAACATAGAAGATCTAGATTGCATAGCTCCGCACGATCAGTCTGACCTACATAGAAATATAAAGTGGAAAACTACGGAATCGAACTTCGCTAAAATAACATTTTAAAGCCTCGAACGTTGAACCATGAAAGTGGACGAAAATGGAACTAGTGACACATTTTAAGTCGACTCCAATCCTGGTATTAGCTTTTGAAACTTTGCATATTACGGTTCTGGTGTGGCCTGGATCTCGACGAGGCAAGTATTTGGTTCTGCTTTTTTCGTAATATTAGTGATTATATTTACTTTTCCATTTTCTTTTCTGTAAATGAATTATAACTACTCACTACATTTTCATTGTACTTGGAACTTCGAGAAAATATGCTTTTCAATTGTGACAAAGCCATATTAGTTCTAAAATTTTTTCATTATGTAAAATCTATTTTATACTGGCCTCATAGCTCAGTTGGTAGTATCCCTGCCATCTGCGCTGTAGGTCGTGGGTTCGATTCCCACCTAGGATAAACATTTGTGTAACGAACGTAGGTGTTTGTTCTGTGTCTGGGTGTTGATATGTATGTATTTACAAAAAAGTATTTTAGTATTATATAAGTTGTCTGGTTCCCATGATACAAGCTATTTACTTAGCTTACTTTGTGGCTAGATGGCGCTGTGTGAAATGCTCACCAATATTTATTATTTATTTATATTTATATTTTTCTTATGTGAATTCATATCAAAGGATAAAACGTTACGAGTAAAATGCTTTACATTATAGGATTAGCCTCACGATAGGGGAAAATGTTCGTATCTTAATTTTGTACAAAAATTCTAAAATGACGAGTATTAAACACGCAACTGAGTTGAGGCTCGTGAAAGTATGCTATTTCAAAATATTTTTTATTAATAGTGCAACTTAAGTCCTATATTTTGATTAATTTGTAACAGATGGGTATCAGGAAAATGTCTTTCTAATAATAGCTTCTATTTCCGAAACTGAACATAGCTGATAATGTCTAATGAAATGTCAAATAAAATGTAGTAAAGTAAGTTCCACTCTAACCCTACTCAAACACTTACTATAGTGAAAGCATGCACTCACATATTTCGGTCACACGTTTCCGTGACCAATGTTTTAGGAAGCTATTGTCCCCCTTCCCCGAACACATTCCTAAATGGGACAACTTTTGTTCCTTACCGGCCTGTCCGCAGCTTTGTGAGAAAGTGGGTCTACTTTGACGGGAAGATTTTCGCTGATGAATTGGACTTAAGTTGAAATGGTCGTATTTTTCGACTCACATAAATATTTTACTGAAATGTGGTAGCCCAGTGGTACGGACTTCGACATTTAATTTGAAAGTAACTGGATGGGGAGGCAAATGAGTTTTTGAATATTGTTCGTATCACGTTCTTAAAATGGTGAAGAAATACATTGTAAGGAAAGCGGGCATGTCCTTCACTCAATAACTCAGAGATATATGGACATCAACCATTCCGGTTTCTTATTTATTTGGTTACTGTGCAAGTAAGATGGCCCACCTTTAAGCGGTAACCGCCGCCTATAACAAATTAATCCATCTTGAGTGTCCCTTACTTACCTAAACAAAGGAATACCTAAGCCGCATTGTATTATGCCCACTTTGACACATGAAGGTAGAATGTCTTGTGTGTTTGTAATTTCACCTGCAACCACAAATTAAAAGTTGAACAGAATGCGTATGCGTTAAGGTAGCAGCAGGTAGGAGCAGCTGGTATGTTGGCAGCACTTCCCCGGCCGAACATGTCACGAATTAAACTGCCTGATATGTGATTAAGCAACACTATTATTATTTACCGCTGAAAATCATTCATCCACTGAAAAAAGGTTTTCAATAAACATGAGGCGCTGAACAAATACGAGTGACACGCGTGCCAACCTAACAGAAACGCAATAATTACTACGTCAGTGCTGCCAACATTTACATATCAAACGCAACGCCGCGTGGCCCTGACGAGATAAATGCTAGAATTGAATTTGTTGTTTACCGAATGCATGTGAATTCGTACATTAGTGTTAGTGATTGCTTTTAAAAAGACGTGACATCTATACAAATAAATAAAATTGGAGTGTCTGTTTGTAATATTAAAATAACCGCTTTTTACTAAGTGCATATGGCGTATGGATCTATACACGGTATTTATACCAAAATAACATTTTTAAATTCTTGTCTGTCTATCTTTAATTCCGGCTAATCTCTGAAATGGCTAGACCGAATAAGTAGATAAACGTACTAGTACCAGTTGAGACCACGAACTCACACGGACAGAAGATCAGAGTCAGAGAAGAAAATCCTGAATGATTTGATTCCTTTTTCACATCTTGCTCAAGTTAAACTCATAATCTAAAAACGTCATATTCATCCGAATCGTAGTATACTTTTGACCCTATTCACATACTCTCTCCTGTATCCGACTCCAAAGTTCACGCCCCAACACGAATGTGAATTAACTGTGGTTTTTCATTATCCAGCAAATGCCTTTGAATATGTATGGTTCATTTGTGTTTTTGTCGTTCTATTACCTTGTGGATTTAACTTCACTGAAACATTTTCAAAATTAGGTCAGAATTCCTATGTACTAACAATTATTATATTTATAAGTTATTGCCTGCTGTTTAGTCTTAGTAGCATTAGTAGAAGCTTAGTAGAATAAATAAATTAAAGAAATTCATTTTCATCATTCAAAATTCATATGCACTTAGTAAAAAGCGGTTATTTTAATATTACAAACAGACACTCCAATTTTATTTATTTGTATAGATAAACCATTATTATGATTACTACTACTCCGCCAACCACACATACCAAAATCGAGCATATTGTGAACGAATGAGATTGCACTACCGCTTGGCGGCAGAAACAAAAGGAAATGTAAATTTGTCTGTGTCACAGTTTCGAGTTGTCTCTGGTGCTATAGTGTATTTTATCTCCATGTCCTCCGGAGACACAGGCATTTGATGATAATGAACTATGAGACTGCTGAGGGTAGTGATGCACGCTAATTTTCATCAGTTCTGTTAAAGGTAGCACGAATAAGAAAACTTGCAAGTCTTGCATAGTTTACTTACATTTGTTGAAATGCGTCATGTGAATTATCTTAGAATGTCAAATAAATAATGTCTAATATTGTTGGAAACCTATCTAAAAGGAAGACCCAATTCTTATTGCTTCTTATGGGTAGTTGTTACAACTTTAAATCACTATTTTATTTTATTTCACAAAATTTACAGATCTTAAAACACATATTTTAAATCTTAATTACCAATTCTTATATCTACTAATGGGTTTACATTGTATAAAATTGTATCGTACAGATATCAGGGTAATCAGGTGGGCCATCTGCTCGTTCTTAACTTAATTACATAAATACTACCAACTGAGTCAATCATTCGGATAAGCACATTTTATTTAAATAACAGTTTAACATAAGTAAGCGAGTAAAATATGCAACCGATGAAAACAGCAACAAACTTATTTATCGCCCAAGTTTCCAGGCGCATTCACACTTCATTTTTAATCTCCGCGGCGAAACTTTAGGGGATAACTTGGAAACTGCGCCCGTAGCCACACAACATCATCCGCGCTATAGGTACGGTGGCTAAACATAACTTCTTCTTAGTTTGATTTCACTAAAAATATTTTTTTACGACTGTGTAAAATAATTGCAGGTGAAATGCAACAGAAACCCAAGAACAGTAGTAACCGTAGTTTCTTGCAATAGTTGCAATTGCTTGTATTGTATTTTTATCTGATTCCGTTACGGAACGAGCAGATGGCCCTTGGTATTAAGGGATAACCCCTGCCATAACTAGCAATATGACTTGGGTCGCCCCTACTTATATGCAACAAAATCCAAGTCGCATTGTATGCGCCCGTAACTCGGAGACATGCAGATGGAATGTCTCATGTGCCTGTAATTAGTCGTCTTTCTTCACAGCCAGAACTAATGACATGATGATGTTTCTTCTGTCTGATGCTTCGTATACTTTATCACCTCAAAATAGCTGTAGCTGTACTACACATTTTGTTTTGTATTTATCTCGTGGCTGCCGCTAGATGGCGCCGTTTACGGGCAATATGGCGACTGGTTTCCGGCGCGCGCTTCTTAACGCCTTCCGTTTACGTGCTTTCTGGATGCACTATCCCTTAATTATTTTAGTCATGTTGTTCCTTAAATTTGATCGCAATAATTGAATGCTTGGCAATATCTTATTAATTGCACAATTTTTGAATGCTTGGCAATATCTTATTAATTGCACAATTTTTGAATGATTCATCTTAGTACACGTCAAAAATGTTTGGTGCATCGATGGAGCGGATAGCAAAATTTAGTAGATTTAATTTCGTTACAAATTCCATATATGTTTTTATATGTGTTCAGTTTATCAGTTTATTTAATGCAATATAGAAATTTCAAAGAGCGACAAGAAAATAAATAATGACATTGTAACTACATAAGTGAAATTATTCATACATTTAAATGTAGTCACGAATAGTTTTTCTGGTTGTAAATTGGATCCGTTGAGCTATCTATAAATCGTTGTGTATTTTGTAAATACTATGTACCTATGTCTTTGTAAACAAATGTTGTCACGAACTGTAAAATACAAGTATCTAATAAGTGACGTTCCAAGCACTCAGAAGTAAGATCCCTATGTCAATTCAACAAAACCTATCTCTCAAATTGTTTCGTCCGTAAAACTATCAAGATACAACCCTAACTTATTTACCAACCAAACTGTATTCTGTATCAGAGTGTACTTTGCTCCTTACAAATTGATTATGACCAGTCCCTGGAGCCATCTAATCCACTCAGCGATTGCCTGCTCAGGTTATTTTTCAAACGAACACCTCATGTTAACATGTATATACATTTGTGTAGAGACACTAGAAACGGCGCGGCGTCGTTGGCGGATTTATAGGGGTCATATAACTCAGTCCCCTTCTAGGGTGCCACAGGCGGGTAGCGGGAAATACTGTATCTTTCTGCGCCCCCTTATCACGCTGTAAGAAGGGACTTAGTCATCTGCATCGCTTACAAATACAAATGTCTTTTTCCATCGTCAGAACTCGGGGAGCTCCGCGCTCATACAAAATTATCTATCTTGTGCCAAATTTCATATATATGAAGTATACTCCAGCCTTGTCGCTCAGGCCACTTACCCTTTGAATTGCACTCCAAAGCACAGAAAAAAGTGCTCAGCAGTATTTAGTCACTGCTCTTAGTGCTGAATGCTGGGATCTTTCTTAACAATTCAATCCTTTACGCTAGTGAAGTAAGATACGGTCTGTTTGAGATACTCATACAATACCAAGTTTTCATATGAAATGTGGAGATTTCATAACAATTTTTTAGACGATCTTGTCCTAGAAATTGATCTTGAAGGTTTATTGATTCAAGGGCATCCAAACCAAACTAAAACGTTACTAATTGATCTAAGTCCATCTCCTTCTACTGCATGGAAACTAAAAGGGACAACTATTATTTCAGAGCATTCAAAGTCAATTTTAGTTTAGGACTGAAGTCGACAGAATCGATTGTGACCTAAGCTATTGTGACATCTCCAATATGAATAGTTGGATTGTGAGCTAGAGTCCCGAAGTGGAAATTGTAGAATGCTGAAATGACTAGATATGGCTGAGAATCTGGTGAAAGTATCAAAATTAAACCATAAAATTTGTTTCGTGCACTAGTTGAGTTATTGGTTCTACGACATGTCGGCTTATGATGTTCTCCTTCACCGTTTCAAGAACATGGTGTAGTCGTGGTGTTGGTGAGATATTTTCTAGTGTAAAACACATTTGTGAACTCTGTATTTGAACAACTTAACACTTACAATTAGGTCAACGCTATGCTATCTAATACGAGTTTAAATTTTAGGTTATTCCGTAAATGTCTGGTTTTTATAAAATTACGACTTAGTTCAACCAAACGACAGACATCGAAATAAACTTTGTCCTTTGTAGTATTAGGTATTAGGGATATTAATATATTTCAGAAAGTGGATTGAAGGACAAAATTACGTTTATGTAAAAACACTGTATCAAAAGGTTTTATCTTAACCAAACCTTTATCTTAACCAAACCTCTTCACCAATCAAATATTACGACGTTAATTATTGTTACCAAAATGATTTCATCAGCCAAATCTTTTAGCAACTATTGTCCTGTATAATGTTATAAAATGAGTGCAAAACAAATGAATTCCCGTTTTCTAGCAAAGGGTAATCTCTCTACTCTATAAAGACAAGCAATAGATAAGATACTTTTGAGATAACTTACTGATTATGTGTTTAAAAAATATCTGGTTGGGAATCGAATCCATGACCTACAGCTCAGAAGGCAAAATTACTACCAACTGAGCTGTGATACCAGTCTCCAGAATTGATCATTAATTACCAAAGTAACTGTGAAGTTAAAGTAGTGAGAGACTTCTCAACCCACAATCTCATCGTTTCGATAAACCAAACAGATAGAAGCGTTCATCACGGTCCTGTTTCATAATCATCGGGATCATGAAACAGGACGATGTTTCAGTCCATTTGTCATAGACTGAAATGGACTGAGACGACGCTCCGCCGGTGTCCTGTCTAGCGTCGGTGTTCCCTGTAGCAAAAGTTAAATTAACACGACAACACCTGACCAGTTCCCAGTGCATCGAGTCACGCAAGTCTGGCCAGATAATGCACACTCAGCAAATAGAACAACATGTTTTGTTACGTGTTCTGCCAGCTTGTTATGAGCGAGAGTTCTCTGGAGATTTCCTTGGAGTTAGAAATTTAAGTTTATAAATAAGTTTTGAAAAATATTTTTCATATTCAGGAAGTTTCAGTAGCATTTGCAACTGAGCCCGTGGTGAGAAAAATATCATAATTTCTAAATATATGTATATATATATGTATTTCCATTTTCTCGATATTTTGAGATAAAGGTACACATACCCGATAAAATGAGAATTGAAATAGTGACTACTACGAGAGGTTTTCTTTTTACAAGCACAACTATTACATAGTGTTAAAAAGTCACCTTGTAGTCCCTGAATGTCATAAACTATTAACATGAAAAAACATTGAAATGAATAAAATAAAAAGGAATCGATCTGGTGCTCTCCTGGATAAAACTTGTGTATAAAAAAAACACTCGTAAATAACTTATTTTCAATATGTATCACGATTACGTCAGTAAGCGTTTTGATATATTATCCTAGAGTTACTAAAATTGTTAACAATGCGCCGAAGAAATATGAATAATAAAAAGCAATTTGTTTTTCGAGCTTATTTTCATCGCAAACATCTCAGAAAACTTTCATGAAAGTTCCGTTTCTAAACAACCTCTCACAACAGTCGAAGCCGAATAAAACTCGCAAACAACTCGGCGATCATACCAACTCACGCATTCAATTAATGTGGGGGAGGGGAAACCAATTACCGGGGCAGTTGTGCTACGACCACAGCTTCTTTCTTCAACTTGAGCTATTAAGATGATTTTCACATGGCGACTGGTGCATGGCGCCGTTCTGCAAACTAACTCTTAACCTAATATTCCAAGGTTCCTTTGCTATACAAAATATTGAATTCACGTAACCTTTCTTACCTTTGTCATTGAATGAGAACATATGATTAGATTCAAAATAATTACATTTCAGTTGAAATTTAAAGCAAATGCGAATAAATATTTTACCTACTACAAAATAATTAAAGAAACGAGATTTACTTAGTTTTTTCTAAATTCGATATATATGTATGATATGGCACTTATTTGGACTTTTGCAATTTACTCTCATTTTATATCGATTGCTGATGGCAATACCTACTTGATATAACTACTATATACGTAATATATTTATAGTTACATATATTTTACTATAATATACGATTTATACATGTACGCCCAACTTAGCGATAAGTACGCGTGAGCTTATTATTTCGACTATTATTATTATTACTTACGGTTATAAGTATAATAATATAAATAATAATAAAAATATAATATAATATCTTTATGAATTCTATTGAAATAAATGTATATGTTGATTTTGTCTAACCAGCGGCTTGCCTCAGCCGTGAGCAAGAGCCCTAACGGCTGCCACTCGTTATGAATGATCTGCAAGGTGCAACAATAGTATTTAATTAAGAACCATTGAGGGTAGGCTGGGGAAAGTTCGGCCGTTCCGATGACGCAGGCCTCAGTTGGTTATTTGTTTTTTATTTATTTTTGGGGTCCCATTCACCCCACCTAATATTTATTTTTCTTTTGTGTTTCAGGTACGTGCTGATGGAAGTTCGGGTGTTTGTAAGTTATAGATGAAAATTATAGAATTAATTATTTCTAGGGTCTCACCCCTATTCTTAATGCGTTTCAAATGTAGCATCTATTAAATTTGCCAAGTGATAATATATATTTACGAAGAAGTGTGCAAATACAAAATTAGTACATACACACAGGGTACGAATAGTGTTTTCTCTCAACAACTTGACTGGCCTCACAAGTCAGTTGCCTTCTGCGCTGTAGGTCGTAGGTTCAATTCCCAGGACAAACAATTGTGTGACGTACATAGATCTTTGTTCTGTGTCTGGGTGTTAGTATGTATTTTCAAAAGTATACAAGTATTATTTCAGTCATCTGGTTCCCATGATACAGACTATGCTTAGTTTACTTGGGGCTAGATGGCGCTGTGTGAAATCTCCACCAATATTTATTTATATTTATTTATTTAAATGATATTACTTCACTGAAAGAGTTCGAGATTTTATGCGAGTAGTGGGGATAGTTTCTGAAGTAAAACTCCTCAAAAACATTTATTGAATCTTCGTAGAAGCATGAGAATGACCAATTAATTCTGTACACATAGTTCGTTTTTCTTTGTAGCAGGAACTGTCGACGTATTTAATGAATAAATAGTCGATATAAACTTATTCGTTCCATTCCAAGGCAGGCATATCAGAATTTGACCACAAATGCTTAATTACTAGAAATTCTGCCGAGTGGATTCGACCGCGTTGTATGAGGATAAAAAGTTTTTGGTTTATGTATCTACGAATTTATGTTCAATATTTCAGCAAATTCGGTTAAGTAGTTTCAGCGACAAAGAATAATAAATATCCCAACGAACTTTCTCAGTAATAATTATTGATATTCCGAGTTCATTGCCCTCTTATTTACAAAGCTCCCTTTATTGTAAGAACATCAGAATTTCTTCGGTGTCGTATAAAAAAGTGCTGTATCGCACAGTTAAGGATGGTACGACGCGAAGTTTGAGTTGAAAACTCCGCAGACATTCATGAAAATATCATAAACTCTCGCGGAAGTGATGAAGGGTTGTCGATAACGTGGAAAAGTCGGAAAAATCGCGAATGGAAATCCTAGCTGAGTACTCAGAGACTGATTTCAGATTCATTTGTTGGCTGAATAACAGCAATTGCTATAGTCATGTTTATACATTTTGTTACTTAAAAAAACGATAGAAGTATTTAATCAGTGGATCGTGCTTAGAGAATATTAAGTCGTTCTCTGACATAACGTTTAACTGCTAGTAATTAGTAGGTACTGCTATACATAGAACGTAGCTTTAATATAAAATTAAAATAGCTTGCACATCAGGAGGTTAAATCGTCATCACACACAATGTGTTTAATATTAAGTCCCGTATTATGCTTAATGAAATTATAGTCAAACAATTTTTTTATATTTTTAGTCGGCCATTTTATTATAAATTTCCCCTGCCCTACCCGGAAGTCTGTACACTGTCGCGTTGCCATAGCAACTGCTTGACTTTAATTTCGCTCAACAAAAGTCTGTCGTCCCGGCTGTTATATACATCATGCTCCAATTATTGTCGTCTCGCAAGAATAGATCATGCCCTATAGCGGATTTTTTTACCTTTCGAATTTATTTCATTGACTATTTTGGACCCAAGACTGGATATGCTTGGATTTCTTAAGATCAAAAAATCCAAGGATCTAGGCTTTCTATAGATTGAACATGTTAAAGATGAAGATAATGAAATCATGTTGGTTTGGCTTGTAGTTTACACTCATTCTGGAGGTTGCTGCTTCAAAAGTAAAGGAGCACCAAATAGTTTTCAGAATCAACATTTTTAAAACTGAAATTTTTATGTGCCATTAAAGAAAATATCGTAAGGAAACCGGCATGCCCTAGAAGCAAAAAGTTGAAGATGTGTGTGTCAGGTGCACGAAAAGAGCCTCTATGAGGCGCACTTTAATCATTTAATTACACTGGTTCATTGGCTCTCACAACACAGTAGTAGTAGTAAAGATGGTGACGGCCTTCACTTGGATTGGACCATTAGTATCGTTTAGAATTAACTTGTTGGTTTGGTGAAAAGTTCAAATGACAGTAACTAATTACATCGCGGAAGCCTTTATTCTGCTAATAATCCCTTAAAAGTTGTCATAAAACTAATACGTTTTAGAATAAACTAGCTTTCCTACAACTAGGTTTTGAGCATACATTTTCTTCTTTATCCGTTTTGTTCAAAAACATTTCTACTATTTTATAACAATTGTTAATTTCTTATCCTTAATTTTCACTTCCACAAGTTCGCCGGCCGTCTCACCATCGAAACTGTCACTAAAAATGTCAGGAGCTTTGTTGATGTTTGTCTCAGCTCGTAAAATGAAGAAATTATAAAAGTAAACACGACGGTTACCGTTCAACCTTCCGTTTACAGAAATGGCGTGCGACATGCAATCTATGAACAATGAAAATTTCTCGCAAAATAATGATATACAAAAATTGTAGATAAGGAGATAGTGATGTGATCTGATAGGGAGATGAGGCACATAACAGATTGTGTCATAAGTTTTTTTTATTGTGACTTCAATCTAGCGTCCTTTACAAACTCAAAGAAAACTCAGCAAAACCACCACACTTTTTTAAGCTTAACGTATTAAATCTATACACAGTATATCTGTACACAGCTACGCCAAGATTCCACACTTAAGATATCCAAGTAGATGATCAGTCCTAGACTCCAATATTGCCAATTAAACAAAGTATCTAAATAAATTAAAATAAAATAATATTTTTTTTAAACAATATGTTTGAACTAGCAGCAGTATTGAACTAGCTAGATAATTGTTCATATATCATCGATGTACATCAATCAAGACGAAATAAACCTAGATGCAAGGGAAATCAAATCTCAATTGGATCAGTCGACCAGGCATAGACGTATATTCTGAGTAAAAAAATTGCGGCGGGCTCTATATCTAAAATAAAACTCTGACGATTTATAGAGATGTCGCCGCTGGAAAGCCGAAGAAATATCGGGCAGAATTATGTGAATTCATAAATTGCACGTACAGTATTATGCGGGTATGAGGCCGACATGCATTTCCATTTGTTGGCGGAAAACGGCCATTTTTAAAATCATTTTATGCGTTTTATATTTTATTATAATAAAAAAAAAAAAAAAAAAATTATATAAATAAATAAATAATTATAGCTAGTCATTTCACACAACGCCATCTAACCCTAAGGAAGCTAAGCGTAGCTTGTATGGGAAACGGACAACTTATATTATACTTATATATACTTATATTCATACTTATAATTACACCTAGATTCAGAAAAAACATCTATGTTCGTCACGAAAATGTTTATCCTGCGTGGGAATCGAACCCACGACCTACAGCGCAGAAGGCCAGTGAGGCCAGTCAAAGTTTGATTTCCCATTCCTAATTTTTGTCACTTCATGGGTTCAGATGCAATAAATCCTCAGTAAGTACGGATGAGGTTTTTTCTCTTTTACCTTTATGTGACCATTTAGTAAGATTTTCGTTTCTATAAAATAGTTTGAATATTAATTTGGACCCTCTAAATATAACTATTTCTTCAAGACAACAAATTTTGATTATGGTTAAGTTATATCTGTTTGTCTGTGCCTCGCCTCTACGCTTAAATAGTTTTGTAGCTCGTATGCCTACAAAACAAACACATAAAGTTACATTTTTACAGAAGATTTTAGTACATTTCCGCACACTCCGTCCACATTTTCGACTAACACCGTTGTAAAATAAACACTCGTTAACACTTCAAAAAACCGCAACTACACACCAAATTTTATACAATATTTATTCCAACAACCGCTTTTATAAATACCCAGCCAGTTTTCCTGGAACCTTACCATCTCCAGGAAACTTCCAAATCCCCCTACATGCAAGTTTCAAGAGAAGCTGGTTTTTTTCTCGATCATAAGTATCCATATAACACCCCTGCGTACTTAGAATAAATTTTCAATACCTTTGATACATACATGGATCGTTAGTTTTGTTCAAGGGCTTTTTGTGAATTCTGCGATTTACGTGGTGGAGGGGCGATGAGTTTACAAGTATATTACTTACAAGTGTTTAAGGTGACTGTTTTTATTAATATTTACCATAAATAGCCAGGCTTTTTTGCTTGGACTAGTAAAATAAGTCTAGCTAAGTTCCTGATTATCTATGTTAAATATAATAAATATAAATAATAATTTATATGATAATTATTATTTATATTTATAATATATTTATATAATCTGATTAACTCTAAAACTGGTTAACAGATCACCATGTAAAGTGGAATTCCTAAGTGTTTTCTGTTTCATGAAGAGTGTTTTAGCTAACCAATTTACCAATGAAATATCAACATTTGCCGCGTTCCGCTTTATCCTTTAAATCTAATTATTTAATATAAATATATAATGTATATTTAAGTAGTTGTACAACTTCATAGATTATTGAGCTGTTTCAATTATTTTTCCTGGTTTTTGTCTGGTGTCTATTTTAAAAATACATAGTTGCTGCTCTTTGATAAGAAATATAGGAGAAAATAGTTTTAATAATGATTCTAGTAGCGCAGCTAATACACAGCTGTACTGCTTATTAAATGTTTAATAAGTTAGCTTCATCGTGCACATTTATGAAATATATTGTGTTTGATTATTTTATAAGATATAGTTTTTTTTATGTGATACAGTGACGGAACGAGCCCATCTGAGAGCGTGGTGGCTTAGTGGTACTGACCCCGAGTTCAATCCGGAGGTCGCTGGTTCAAATCCCGACGTGCACCTATGAATTTTTCGCTTGAAAGATTTATGTGCGCAGTACCACGTTCTCTAAACGGTGAAGAAAAACATCGTGAGGAAACCGACATGTCCTAGAACTAAAAATTCGAAAACGTGTCAAGTGAATAGTATAGTAGAATAACCCATCTACAGCTACTTTTAGGAGATGTCATTTTCTTGTACAAGCATGAGCAATTTTTGTTTGCTACTAAATACACGCAATTATTGTCATTAAAGGCTTAGGCTTGTTAATTAACTTGTTATACCCGTTACGATAAACAAATATTGGTGCGATTTTTAAATGCAAAGCATTACAAATAATAAAGTGAGTGTATGTAAGTGAGAGTTAGTGTTTTAAGTAAATTATGGTATTATAGTAAGGTATGGTATGGTATTATACTAACTTGAAAGAAACTTATCAAAGTTTCTTTCAAGTTAGGACTTTTCTAAAGAAGGCTTTAGTAACATCCTTGTTGCTAGTTTGTCAATTTATGTTAGCCAGTATCATTGCAAGAAAATGGCATCATGTAAATGGAGCTTTATAGCAAGAAGAAACAATTAATTACAGATGGTATAAATGATTAGCTACATTTAATTTAATCAAATTGAAATTTTCTAACGGGTACGGTGATAGCTAAAGAAACATAGTACCTCACCTTCTTTCAAAAATACCTAAGCCTTAAAAAGTATCACAAAAAGTACTGCAATTACTCTTCTCAAATCTTTTGAGAGCTATCCGAGGAAACGGAGATTTACGAGTACTTTTAATAAATACGAATGTCAGAGACTGAACTTTTGGCGAAAATATTCGAATGGCTTTGCGAGAAGTTCCAATTGCTTACATAACTTGCAAAAGTAAGTTATAAGGAGTATTACTTTATAAAAAAATAATATGTTATATGTATGTATTTACAAAAGAAATATATCATATATATGTATTCTATTAGTTGTCTGGGTCCCATAGTACAAGCTATGCATAGTTTGGGGCTAGATGGCGCTTTGTGAATTGTCCACCAATATTATGATTATTATTATATAACTTGTTATATAGCTTCTACCTTTTTTGTAGTTTTGACCTATATAGAATCATTAATTACTTGACTATTTTTTCTTCTAATATTATATACGCTCGGAAATCTGTAAAGCTACACGCGCCAGTGCACAAAACCATATTTTTTCTCCGTCCGGAGTAATGTGGAAAATATGTCGAAGGCACGGGTCCAGCCCGTTCATAAATCACAGGTGGACAGAGCTGAATGTAGGCTGCCTGAACTACTGACCGGAAAGGCATTTATGAAGTTGAGAATAAAATAGTACCTACACCGCTGAATATATATTTTTTTTCTAAATCGTCATCTTCCAAATTTTTATTCATTTATTTATTTAGAATTGATTATAACACCATAACAGTATGACCAAAGCGATGATATAACAAAACAAAAAACGCAATATACATTAATTTAAAAAAATATATATATAATTATAACTTAAATTATATATTTTCTAAAACGTCTTGAGCTATTTCCATTTCATTTCCAAGTCCTTATTTTAAGTTAACAGTTACGGAACGAGCCGGTGGCCCACCTGGTCTTAAATGGTAACCTCGGCCTATAACATCTTATTCGACTTGGGTCCTACCCTACTAGGTACGACAAGACCCAAGTCACATCATAAGCGCCCGTAACTCCGAGACGTGTAGGTGGAATGTCTCATGTGCCTGTAATTTCAAACTGTTTCAAGTGGCTAAAATCAGCTTTTCAACAGATCCGTATGGGACAGGAAAATAATCAGTTCAAATCCATTTTTAAATTTAATCTTGATGTAAATTTTTTCTATGAATATAATCACTTGATGAAGAACACAGAACACATCATTCTAAAGGTTATTTCCTGTAAATTATACGTTTTGCAGCGGTGTGACTGAACCACGTAAAGAGGGTGAGAACCTAGAAGCACACGACTGCAGAAATTCCAACTGAGGTGTACTTATAGCCCAGGAGCTAGTGACGGTAATATGTTTGACACCCGTTGGTGACAGCTCATCTCAAATACAAAACGCGAAAAGATTTAACAACGATATAAATAAATAGATAAATAATGGTGGACATTTCACGCAGTGCCATAAGCACAAGCATAGCTTTTACTATGAGAACCAGACAACTAATAGAATACTTGCTCTGTTGTTTGTAACTGCCTTCTACGTTGTAGGTCGTGGGTTCGATTCCCACCCAGGATGAAACATTTGTGTCATGAAAATAGATGTTTTTTCTGTGTCTTGATGTTAATATGTATTATATGTATATTTACAAAAAAGTATGTTAGCATTCTATGAGTTGTCCGGTTCCCAAAGTACACGCTATGCTTAATTTAGGGTTAAATGTTGTTATGTGAAATGTACCCAAAAAATAATTCTATCGGGGGTCTTGACACTTGAATTGCGGGTCGGAAACTTAAGTTGACAATTGAAAACACATAAACCTATGCCATCTCATGTGTCATTTTTATGTTTATTCATATATTGTACATGAAAATAAACCACATCTCCGAGGATACATGCTACGTAACTTAGTGGAAATAATAGTATGAAGTTGTGTGAACAAAGCCACAGAATCATTACAGTTACAGACAAAACTGACAAGAGCAAAGGCAGACAATAACCGACGTGTTTGTTTAGGTTTTTGTGTACATTTTCAGCTTGAAAAGACAAGTCTGCTTGTACAGTATTTTGGCCACTGTATTACATAGATGTAATTATACAAAGATACACACAATTCGGTGAAATTGCAGGCGCATGAGACTAACATCCTCGTCTCGGGGTGATGGACGCAACGCAATGCGACTTGAGTCACCTCGTACTTTGGTGGAGAGGGCTTGAGTCGCATTGTTGTTGTCCATGTACCATTTAACATCAGGTGGGCCGTCAGCTCGTTCTATCACCTACATAAAAAAATACAGTAAATGTACATAAACCCTGTTAGGGCGTTGCAATATATATTAACGAAAAAATAATATACATACATATACATACTACAAACTTGGTAAAAATATCTACTAATAACATTGTATTTACACACACGCATATTCACGTTGAGCTTTCATGACAGTTCATTTGTAAGATATAACATTTTCATATTGTTCGTATAAACTCTTATTCAAATAAAACGCCCACACTTTTTTCTACACGTATATTGGATCGTATTGAATCATCGCAGTATCGACTCCTACAACGAAATTGAGTTCTATACCAATGCATTAAGGTATATCAGAGAATCACGACTTTATGGATTTAAGATGTTCTAGCCTTATTCAATCCAAACGGTCAGTTTTCTGCTCACGAAATGTAGTTAGTAGAAATGAAACAATAGTGTATGTTTGTCTATTGTATATTGACATTATACCTGTTGCGAATGCCGTAATATGTTGGGAGTTGGTAGTGAAATGCTATTAACAAGTTGTTTGGCCTATGAGTTGAGGTGAGGCGTTTACGACATATTCTCAAGATTTGTTTATTCTTAAAAGCACTTTTATGAAATTTGTGGTTTAAAGGTTTTTTTTCGTGGTATGGTGTTGATTCTTCTATGAACAAAAAAAGATTGGACATCTCTTACCTTTTTCTTTCTTATTTACTTATTAGTATACATATTTAGTAATTATATCGTATAATATACTTTTAATGAAATCCTCCACTGAATGTATCACACATTGATTGCAAATATGGAACATTTTAATTTTGTTGATGTGTTAATTTTTTTACAGTATGTCTTTTCTTTCACTTCAAAGAAAAAAACCAACAGTAGACACTTCACAAACAGTCACGAAATTAGTTGCCTCACAAACCCAAACGCCAAATATAGTATTGCATATAATACTGCAACAATTTCCCAGCAATCTTGGCCAAGAAAAAACAATTTCACCTCGAAAAATAACTCCCAAAGCCGGTAGAAGCAGAAAGTAAATAGGTAAACTTATAACAAGGGAGTAACGGGAGGAAGTGGACCAACAAAACTTAGTAATGAGGTATACTGTTAAGCCTTGGACTTACCGCAGATGTTTGTAAATAACTGTGTCTGTTGTAAAGGGTGGGTGTCATAGTTTGGAAAAATATTTTATTTGACTTTTGTTTACTCGACGCAAATTTGTTCGCGTAGAATTTAGTTATATCGCCCATAAAATGTGATTTTCCATACAGGTTTAAGTTTTGGATGAAATTTCCCAGTCTCGTTTAAGTGAGAGTCTTTATCTTGAAAGGATAATTCAAAAAGCCTCATGGCTTGTAAGTTTCTTCAATATTTCGTGGTAAATGAGTTGACTTTTCTTTTATTTTAATACAAGATTTGAGTGTTGAGGACACGATTTCATCTGCAAATAGTGAGATTTACCCCATTAGGAGAGTTTTCCCTGAAATCCCGTCTTAGCGGGTGTTTAAGTCATAAAAAAATTAACAATTATAGTTTCAGATCTTATTCAATTTTCAGATTCATTTCAGGCCTTATAGTTTCAGAGTTTTGGATGAGTCAATGAGTGACCAATGTATGTGGTTTATGTATCTAATCATAGTTATCCCGAATCGACTATTAACTCAAAAAGTGTCGTAAGTGCAAAACCACCTCAATATAATCAAAGCATCCTGTACGCGCTAACGCGCTCCCTCAGCGTGGCAAATCTCTGTGTTGATTAAGTGTGTGCTCCTTGATTCCTTGAAATGCATTAGAGCGAGGGAGCTAACGACTTCGGGCTATTATCGCCGTGGATTGGAAAGTCTTTGGTGTTGATTAAATCCTCGTGATGACGCTGCAGATGGAATTAATTATATACGTTTCATTTTCTGCCTCGTAAGAAATAGCTAGAATGTAAGAGAATCGAAAATCAAATTTGAAGTCAATTTAAATGGTGTGATTTATTGCGACTGACACATTGCATAAAAGACGCTAACTGGAATAAAGTGCCTCTAAAATATCACAAATATAAAATCAACGTTAAAGCTTAAAATTGAATGCTGAAACCGACAAACTCAATTGACCTCAAGTTCAAATCACGTCAGACCACGTCAGATCGTCTAACTTACTTGCCTCGATATTCGATTCTTATTAACGTACGCAAATCATTGAGAATTAATTAAGGGTACATTTGTCAAACAATTCAATTGTAACTTATCATGAATCTGTGGTGAATGAAGTTGTGGTTAAGCCAACACCCTAAAATTTTCGAGTACAACTAAGTACATTACTTGTTGTAAAGGATTTTCTATCTGAATAATTCTGCTTCGACACTATTAGTACTCAGAATTACGGCTGTATGTGTTTTGTGTGCATGCCTCCTGAGACACAGCTTATTTCTAGTGCAATAGAAAGAGGGTGTTCATGGTTTTTGTGATATCAAAAAATTATCGTATTTGTACACAATCAATAAATCATAATACTTAATTCCAAACTTAGGATAATCCATAAACTTCCAAAGCACGTCGGTAAATCACTTCAAGTTTCATCTCTGGAAGTGTCAGAACAAAACCTCCTAGCTTTCATGTCTTAGATAGCTCTAACGCCGACTGACAATGATTAAGTAATGAGCAGACAGCCTTGTCGGCTATTTCGTAAAAAATGACTTATGACACTTTTGCGCGGGGGCGCCGATGCCCTTTGTGTCAAATGGAGGTTAATTTTATTGAACTTTTCGGGATTACCGACAATATTTGCTCTTAAGATTATCTTTAGTAGGTAGTAGAAGTTTTGTTTGTTTGGTTTAAAAATATTTTACAATATTTGATTACGTTTACAGTATGTCACATATTCGAAAAAGGTATGAGTCAAAAGTACCTACTCTAACGTCCATTAGTTATTTCATTGTTATACCATAAAATTTTAGATTATCTGATATTTTGATTATATATTCAAAGGATCATTTTAATCAGCTATGCATTTTATATATTTGCTGGTTCTTCGGGTTTCTGAAAATCTGACCCCCAAAGTAATCAAAACATTCAAATTTGGAATATACACTGTGTAACCGTAACCGTTTTGCGGTAAAGGAACCTTAGAAACCTTTTTAAAGACTGTCATTTGAATACAGGTTGTTTCATATGGGTTCCACAGACAAGCGCTAGTTTTTTTTTTTTTATGTAATACATTTACGGAACGAGCCGACGGCCCACCTGGTGTTAAGTGGTAACCTCGGCCCATAACAGCCGATGCGACTTGGGTCCTCCCATACTAGGTATGACAAGACCAAAATCGCATCGTATGCGCCCGTAACTGTGAGACGTGAAGGTGGAATGTCTCATGTGCCTGTAATTTCACCGGCAACCACACCTTTCAAACCGGAACACAGTAACGCGAATGCGTTACTGCTTGGCGGCAGAAAAGGGCATGGTGGCAGTACTTCCCCGGACGAACTTGGCGAGAGTTCTACTGCTCTTAAAATCGATGCTAGCTTATACCTAAATAAAACAAATAATAATCAAATAAAACAAAAAGCCTTTAATATTCCTTAATTTAAAAAAAACTTTTTTAATTTCAACGATGCTAGCTTAGATTAGAATAAAGTTTTAAGATGTTGGATTTATATGTTTATACCCCAGGTTTATATGGATGCATGTCATATGTATGTTATGTTACACCCACATTTGAAACATTTCTACTTAGCTTCATATTATCGGCTTAACGGATAAAGCCGCCATTACTTACCGTCGATACACCAACTTATTGATATTTGTGTATGATAAATGATGTTACGAACTCGTGTTAGTTCCCGGACATCGCAAATACGATATAGAGCAAGCGCCCGAGGACTATAGTTTATGAAATATGATGTCTAATCTATAATAATAGAAGGGTATTTATGTTTATAAATTCCCGACAGGCATTTCAGCTAGGTTTTATTTTATATTAACTATAAATAAATAATAAACAAATATTGGTGGACATTTCACACAGCGCCATCTAGCCCCAAAGTAAGCTAAGCATAGCTTGTATCATGGGAACCAGAAAACTGATATAATACTTATATACTTTTTTTGTAAATACATATTAATACCAAAACACAGACCAAACATCTATGTTCGTCGCACGAATATTTGTCGTGGGTGGAAAAACCCACGACCTACAGCGCAGAAGGCAGAGTTACTACCAACTGAGCTGTGAAACCAGTCAACTATGCAGCTCTTGTTTACACGCCGAATATTATGATAGATAGACTTATTATATTTGACATACATGTTAGTTAAACTATAAAATTAACAAGATTTGGAATAAGGGATGCTATAAGGGGACTTTAAAGTAGGTTCTTAAGGAGAACCGAAATTTAAAAAAAAAAGGCAGTTTTCTCACGATGTTTCCATCATCAACATTGGTGAAGCGAAAAACTCATTGGTTTAAACCAGCAACTCGGGTTCTGTCCACTGACTAGGCCACAATATTATAGTTAAGCACAGATATACAAGAACGACTGAATATGGAGTAATATAATGCTTCAATCAGTTTTTGCTTAGTCTAGCTCCTGGACTATAAGAGGCGATATAACGCTTACTCGGTCACGACATTTGTCACGGAATGACACCTATTTTTGTTAGCCCGAAAATTGCGTGATAGATTCCAGCTTTTTGTGATAAAAGTCGACAAATTTTGAATGAAATTTTCCACGATTTGACTTTTTCTGAAACGTTATTTGTTGAAGCTGGATTTGTCTGATAAACTTTCTTGTGGACCGCATTAATATTATTTACTTGGTGAGTTTCATTTGAGTTATATATAGCTGGTCTTCACCTGGTTATCCAGGAATTACTTACTGGTGTTAGCCGAGCTATTTTTGAGAAGACAATGGCTGTGATGAGCTTACTCCTTGTTACGTCTACTTTCCCACGAAAGCTTGAGCCACAAGTTGAAAAATGGCTCGTTGAAGGTCTGCCTACCCCTTCTGGGATAATGCGTGAATCTACGTAATGTGGCCTTCACATATATGTAACAAAAAATCGTTTACACACACTCTAATACACAGATTCATAAATAAATAACACTCCCGGGACTCAAACCCGGGAATTCTCTTTTAACAGGCAAGTTATCAAGTTACTACCTACCTCAAAAATTAAGCATATGTATAACATACATACTTAAACTATACTTAGCATGCATTTCACTCGTAGTCTCCAATATTCTAAAGTGGCACTTAGCTCCACTTTGTAAATGGATATGCCTGTCTACCCTTTGACAGGCTGAGGTGGTGTCATTTAGGAGCGTTTTGTGTAATGGGTGTCACTTGTCCCACTTGATGAAAATGGAGACGTTTGGGGTGGAAATTATGAGATAGTTAAATATATTTCCCTGATAAGAGCCATTTAACTTGAAGGTGTATTAATGTTTCTAGGAATAAGTGTGGATTGATGTAGGATTCCGTACTCAAAGGATGAGACTCGCTTACCAAGCCTACACCTTCCGTATTTCTATTTCTCTTCTGAACTGCAAAGAGCCGGTTGAAGATATAGAAAGAAAGAAAGAAAATAATAAATTTCTCTAACTGTACACATCACCGATTACATACTTATATAACTAGGAGAAATTAACTAAAAATGAAATGCCTTGGCGGATCGCTGCCGTGTATGCCGTAAAAAGCTCTGTGATCAGCATGTGCTGGAAACACAAGATCCCCAGCGCTGATTTTCAGCATAGGCTTAATAGGATATCTTAGACTAATATCATATCTTACGTTACTGTAACACCCCAAGGAGGAAATTAAAGGTTATCATATCAATATTGGGGAAATGTCGAGAATAAACTGAGCTATGAGGCCAGTCGAACTATCGTTCGATCCGTCAGATTTCGTCTAGAAAAACTCATAACATTCACATCAATTAAAGAAAGTGTTCATGGAAGTGATATATAATCTGTTGTCCTTGGAAGTATTGTATTCTTGTCAAGAAAATGAAATTGGATATATAAGAATCTAGATAAACTGCCAATAACTTTTCATGTGGCGCCAAAAAGTCGAGACACGATTCAACGATTTGCAGTATTTGAGATCATACGGCCGACATCGCAATACACATGAGCGGGCGGGCTTCTTTTGGTATTCGAGTGTCTGGTGCAACATTTTATTGATTAGATGCGTCCTGTGAATATTATTATAAAGGGTTAAATTTGATTATTGTGATCTACTCTTCTTTGAGTTTCTTGGCAGTCGTCAGATGTCTGAAACTTCAAAGTCAAAGTCAAAGTCAAAAACTTTATTTCCATAGAATTCATAAAGAAATGGCTTGGAAACGTCAATATTCAAAACATAAGGTCACGCGTACTTATCGATAAGTTTGACGCCTGTTCAAACCCTATCCGACCCTCCATGGGGAAGAACAGACAAGAAACCCCTAATGGAGGGATTCCTTTCTTTTCGCGAGCACGATCCTTGTAACAATTGAGTACTTAGGTCTATGTTACATTTATGACTACATAATATACTATTACAGGATGTTTTGTGTGTCGTTGAGCAGAGCGACATCAGACCATGGGGATTTATCATTTATATAATCATTTACAGTGTAATAAGCTTTACTTACCAGACCCTTCTTTATGTATGACTTGAATTTTTGGGTCGGAAGCTTCGTTGCTTGTTCAGGAAGTTTATTATAAAAGTGTACACAATTTCCCATAAAAGATCCGTTGACTTTTTGCAATCGGAATCTTGGAATGTTTAATTTATTTTTGTTTCTAGTGTTCTTGGTATGAACATCACTTTTTTTCTCAAAACTAGATATGTTTTTATGAACATATAATAAATTTTCATATATATACTGTGATGACACTGTAAGGACATTTATTTCTTTGAATTTTTCTTTCAGAGAGTCCCTTGATTTCATTTTATAAATTGAACGTATAGCTCTCTTTTGTAAAACAAATATGGCATGGATATCTGCTGCTTTCCCCCAAAGCAGGATACCGTATGTCATAACACTATGAAAGTAACTAAAATAAACTAACCTAGCAGTAACTTCATCCGTTAGCTGTCTTATTCTACGTACCGCGAATGCGGCTGAACTAAGTCTGGAGGCAAGTGCTGCGATTTGATCACCCCACTGTAGCTTTGCATCTATAGTTAAACCCAAAAACACAGTGGAACCAACAAGATTAAGCACTTCTCCATTTATTTGTATATTAGCCGACATTTGCTTCACATTTGGCAAAGTGAATTTAATGCACTTAGTTTTGTTAGAATTGAGTAAAAGATTGTTCGATATGAACCAATCTAAAACTTTAGATAGTGACGCATTTACACTATCGTAATTATCTTTATATCTGTCAACTTTAAATAAAAGAGAAGTGTCATCAGCAAAAAGGACTATATCACACAAAGTATTCACAAAAAAAGGGAGGTCGTTGACATAAACTAGAAACAAAAACGGGCCCAGTATTGAACCTTGCGGCACACCCATGTCAATAGCGGAACCTGTAGACCTTTCACCGCCAATGGCAACTTTTTGGATTCTGTTTGATAGATATGACTGTACAAGGTCAATCGCTTTATTTTGGATACCGTAATGTTTGAGCTTGCAAATCAAGATAGAGTGATCTACACAATCAAAAGCTTTGGAAAGATCACAGAATACACCGATTGCATCTTGTGATTTCTCCCAAGCTTCAAAGATGTGCTTTAAAAGCATTACACCAGCATCAATCGTGGACCGACCTTTGGTAAATCCAAACTGATTACTATGAAATAAGGTATTTCTATTAAAATGTGTTAATAATTGCTCTAAGATTATTTTTTCAAATATTTTACTCAAAGTTGGTAATACCGATATCGGTCTATAATTAGCTGGGTCTTTGTGATTCCCAGATTTAAATAAAGGAATCAATTTACTGTGCTTCATCAGCTCAGGAAAGACTCCATCGTCAATACATTTATTAAATATGTAAGCTAGACATGGAGCAATATCAGTAACTACTGAACATAGAACTTTCGTGGATATTCCCCAGAGGTCTTCGGTATTTTTGATATTAAGTGATTTAAATGTTTTTGAAATTATGGCTGTGTTTATATACCTAAAATTGAATATAACATCACTTTTTGTAACTTAATATATATCTATACTAATATTATAAAGAGATAATGTTGGTAAGGTGTATGTATGTTGTATGTATGTCCTAAGTAAACTCAGAAACTACTGAACCGATTTCAAAAATTCTTTCACCAATAGAAAGCTACACTATCGAGGAGTCACATAGGCTATAATTTATTTTCAAAAAATTAGGGATCCGTAAGAAAATTATAATATTGTACCCAAGGTAGAAAACCCACAATAGTTTTTAGCGTGCACTGCGAAAACTATTGATGATAGAACCAAGTAATGTACTACAGGTTTGTAGGTCTTATTAATGTCTACAAAAAAGTCCGCGAGGCAACATATCTATCTATTATGGTTAAGTCACAATAACAGCTTTTGTGTTCTAAAATTTAATTACTATTAAGGTAAAAACAAAAGCTGGTTACATTTGCATCAAGGTATTAACCCTTATCCGAAAAAAAAAATTTGTAATCAGGCCTACTTATTTCTAAGTCAATTTCTTTTTAATTCGTTCGAATCGGATATTTGGTTTAGAAGTTATCACGAGTTTAAAAGAGTTCGGCGCGATAAGTTGAACGGCCACAGAAAAGATAATAGTAGGTATTATACAGGGTGTGGCGTAATGAGTGGATAATAGGGTACCTGCGGGTAGGGGCCATTGTGGCGGTTCAGAAAAATATTTGTTATGCTCAGTAAAAGTGCCTCGGTTTTCGAGATATTCGACATTTTCGAAATTTAAGAAATATTTCACCCTTCGTCAATATTTTTGGCGCCCAGACTGCAAATGAATTTTTTTTTTCTATCTGTTTTTTGGATAGTATTCTTGGATAGATGTGCTATCGAATGGAAACTATTATTTTTATAACACAAGCACAGTTATGATTTTAAAATAAGATTTCACTAAAATTTTACTTGCTTTCGTTTGTTTTCCTGACCTTTACCCTTCTGTGGTGTAAAAAAAATGTATGGTCACTTGAATGCCAACGTTTAAAAAAATTAGCCTTTTTCATCGAAATTCCGAAATGGTATATTACATGGTATTTCCACAAGTTGATTCAAAATTAATTCCTACCAAACTTATCAAGGCGTAATTTAAAGAAATATTTTTAACTATTATTAGCAATAATTGTCTACTGTTCGCAGAACTACTAGTAATTCTTGGAACAGATTGGTTCCCGGCCCAGCGGCAATCGACACTATGTCTATCTTGCTCTTTCATGCTATGAGTGAAAGAGAACTATCGTTTCGCGTAACGCATTTTTATGATTTTCGAGTCAGTGTGCTATCATACTACTCCCGTACAACAACGTATAACACGTTGTTGTACGGGACCTCGACCTGTTTTAGATTGATACTCGTTGATTTTGTGCAGTGATTTCGGACTTTGTTTTGCCTAGCGATTTGGACGTCTTAATTTTGTGAACCTAACGATTTTGTGCTGTGATCTCGGACTTGATTTGCTTTGTAACTTGGATTTTTTGGTATTGCATATTGATTGCAATGCCTCAGCTATACACTGCGTCTGAATATGCGCAAATGCATTTAATCTACGGCGAGTGTGGTGGTAACGCCAATCGAGCAGCAGCACTGTATCGGGAAAGATTTCCCAATGCACGCCATCCCGATTATCGTGTGTTAATTCGCGTACACAATGCTTACATGGAAGGTCGAATTCCTGGAAGTGGTATCGGTGGCACGAGTTCTGGGAGACCACAAGTACATAATGAAGAGGACGTACTTGATGAAATTGCTGCTGATCCGACCACATCTGTGCGCGTAATAGCCTCTAATACTGGCATGTCAGCAAGAACAATACACCGAATTTTAAAAAGAGAAAAATTACATCCTTTTCACTACCAGCGCGTGCAATGTTTGCAACCAAGAGATTACCCTGCACGAGTTGCATTTTGCCAAACAATGCTGAGAAAAATGAACGCTGATCCCGATTTCTTCGATAAAATTTTGTGGAGCGACGAATCCACGTGCAAAAAAGATGGGTATTTTAATATGCACAATCTGCACAGTTGGCAGCGTACAAACCCTCATTTGGCCAGAGAAGACAGGTCCCAGTACCAGTTCAAAATTAATTTATGGACTGGAATTCTAAATGGCAAAATCATCGGACCATTCGAATTGTCTGGAACATTGACTGCAGAAACGTATTTACATTTTTTACGGCACGAACTTCCACTTTTATTAGAAGATGTTTCATTAGAAGATAGAAGAAGAATGTGGCTGCAGCACGATGGTTGCCCCGCTCATTACGCCCGAAATGTTCGACAATACCTCGATGAAACATATCGTCGACGATGGATCGGTCGTTTGGGGACAATTTTGTGGCCACCTCGTTCACCAGACCTCAACCCATTGGACTTTTTTTACTGGGGATGTCTTAAAGAAAAGGTTTATAAAGACCCAATTAATACAGTGGACCAGCTACGGGAGCGTGTGCGATTAGCTGCTCAGAAAATCACAGAGCAAAGATTTGCGAACAGGATTAAAAGATCTTTTATCAAAAGGTGCAGAGCATGCATCAGAGCACGTGGTGGACTTTTCGAACACCTTTTGTGATAGTAAATTTAATAAATGAAATGCATTTAAAATTTATTGTTTCGTTTTATTTCATTACCGAATTTTAAACTAATGTTTTTAGGTGATTTTAAGTAATGAAGTAAATTTTAGTACTATTTGTAATTTTATAATAATTAGCTCTACCCATTTTAATAGGAATTAATTTTGAATCAACTTGTGGAAATACCATGTAATATACCATTTCGGAATCTCGATGAAAAAGGCAAATTTTTTTAAACGTTGGCATTCAAGTGACCATACATTTTTTTTACACCACAGAAGGGTAAAGGTCAGGAAAACAAACGAAAGCAAGTAAAATTTTAGTGAAATCTTATTTTAAAAACATAACTGTGCTTGTGTTATAAAAATAATAATTTCCATTCGATAGCACATCTATCCAAGAATACTATCCAAAAAACAGATAGAAAAAAAAAATTCATTTGCAGTCTGGGCGCCAAAAATAGTGACGAAGGGTGAAATATTTCTTAAATTTCGAAAATGTCGAATATCTCGAAAACCGAGGCACTTTTACTGAGCATAACAAATATTTTTCTGAACCGCCACAATGGCCCCTACCCGCAGGTACCCTATTATCCACTCATTACGCCACACCCTGTATATGTCTCTATAAAGTGGAGGTATGTTTTTACAAAATATAAATTTCCAAATCGGGGAATTAACATAAAAAATTGTAAAAAAAAAAGATTCCGATGAACCTCCTCTTTTTTTAAGTCTGTTAAAATAATAATCAGTACATCATTGAAATTTAATTAAAATCATAAAAAAGAACTGATTAATTCATATAGGCTTCATGCGCCCGCATATCGCACGCGCACGGGGCGCTCGCAACCGGCTTAAGGCAAGGCGCGGCCCACGTATGTCCGCGTTCGAGGGCTGCACCACGCCACAAGCCGATTGTTATGAAATCTATACTTTCACTGGCAGATAGCTGATGTAACAAGGAGTAACTTAGGCTACTTTTCCGAGGGGTAAAATAGGGGTGCGTGATAAAACAGAATTCCACGCGGACGAAGTCGCGGGCAACAGCTAGTTATCCATATATCCAGAAAAAACTACCAGTAGCAAAAAGCTGATGACAAGAATTGGTAATTCACAGACCTAACAGCTCAGTTGGTAGTAACCCTGCCTTCTGCGCTGTAGATCGTGAGTTTCACCCTGGACAAACGAACATAGGTGTTTGTTCTTTGTCTGGATGTTAATATGTATTATATTTAAGTATTTACAACAAAAAAACATATAAGTATTATATCAGTTGCCTGGTTCCCATGATAAAAGCTATGCTTAGCTTACTTAGGGGCTAATATAATAATAATTATTAAGAGCCAGTGCTAGTAATACTAGTTATACGGAATCATTTTATTTTCTTAGAACACTAGTTAATCATGAAACCTAGAAGCACTTGTTAAGTGAGTTGATTATAAAATCAACCGTCTTTTGTGAATGGTAGACTAATCCTTCGATAGGATTTAATTTTACCTCAATAAAATTTCGACCTATTTCCTCATTGGATAAAGATCAAAACTGGATAAACCTATTTCATCTACAGCCTTCATTTAAACACAAACTCGATACGTCAAACCGCAAACTGGAAAGCAACCCGTGATTCCTTCAGTACTTCACCCGAAGCACCTGTTGATCTCTAAGTTGAATGAGTACCTTATCGCTTGGGGTATAAAGTTGAAAGTGTTACTGACGGATATTGGAGTTACGACGCTTTGTGATAGAGTTAATATGGACAATATTGTCTGCTTCGTTAGTGCTTTTCTCTTAGGTATTAATTGTAGTGGGATTCCGATTATGTCTCAGCTGTCGTTTTGTTGGAACTCTACTACTTTGATTTGATTTTTGATACTTTGATACTCCTCAAAAATAGTATTTAAGTAATAACTTAACTTAACAATAGAATCAACATTAATAAATGTTAATTTTATTGGCTCCAAACCATGTACATACTTCACAGGTTCAGGCATATACTCTCCCTAGTAAAGCCTGGTAGAAATCACATATAAACCATTAGTTTTCGGTGATAATTTAATACATTCTGCTGGTATTCTGAAAGTTTAAACTAAGCTTTTCAAGGTAAAAGTCCGTGCATCTCCATATTCTCTATTCATTAATTTCGCAGTGAACATCTCGAACTGAGTCTGCAACAATGGAACTCATTATTAACATAAACATGAATGCAGCCGCAGTACAATGGATAGCGGCAAACTGCAATAATATAGGGGCGCTATTGTGAAACAATAAGGACAGTTCATTGCCATCATATATGTTTCTGCCGCTAAGCAGTAACATTTCTACTGTCTGGTTTGGTTTAAGATGTGGTTCCCTGTGAAATTACTGGCACATGAGAAATTACGCTTCTTTCTCACACTTTGGATCAAAGAAAAAAGACATACGTTAATATATAATAATAATAATAATATTGGTAGCCATTTCACGCAGCGCCATGTAGCCCCAAAGAAAGCTAAGCATAGCTTGATACCTTGGAAACCAGACAACTGATTTACTTTTTTGTAAATACATACATATTAACACCCAGACAGAACAAACATCTATGTTCGTCACACAAATGTTTGTCCTAAGTGGGAATCGAACCCATTAAACACATAAAATTATGTGCATTCTCTTTCTGCTATAAAAATATATTTTTTTTCTGTTTCAGGTATGAGGCAAGATATCTATAATTTGTAAGTAACTTTCTTATATTACTTCGTCGCATGATTGAAGGAGCGCTCCTGAGGACTCCCCCACAAAATTCCACGCAATTTGTCAATTTCTTTTATCCTAGTGAATGAGTCCTTGGTACCAGTATACTTGACTCGGTTACACTGTTATTGACTGCCTCGTACTTAGATCACCATATTTTTGAAACTATTTTTAATAATTACGTCTGGCCTCATAGCTCAGTCGGTAGCCCTGCCTTCTGCGCTGTAGGTCGTGGGTTCGATTCCCACCCAGGACAAATATTTGTGTGACGAACGTAGATCTTTGTTGTGCCTGGGTAATATGTATGTGGTTACAAAAAAGGTAAGTATTATATCAATTGTCTGGTTCCGATGATACAAACTATGCTTAGCTTACTTTGGGGCTAGATGGCGCTGTGTGAAATTTCAAAAAATAATTATATAGCAGACTATGGTGCGGATTTTGTCAGATTATCCCTTTCATAAGTTTTAAATTGACTCTGAAAAGTATGGTGATTTTAAGTGTTCATATTCATAGATTAATTAATATATTCACAACTGTTTCCCCTTACGAGTAGGCAGAACCTCAATCGGGCACTTTTCACTTTACGGACTTTCGTTGTAATATAGAGATAATAATGCGAAAATCAACATGTATTCAAAGTTGCACCCACAATGTTTCCTCTGTTCAAGATCCGAGATTTTTTATTTTAGTTAGGAAGTGAGCAGATGGCTCACCTGAGCTGAAGGGGTAAACTTTGCCCATAATCACAACGACTAGTCTTCGGTATGGGAAGAATCAAATCGCATCGTATTATGCACTGAGGCGCGATGGTGGAATGACTGCCTGTAATTAGACAAAAAACCACACATTTTAATGTCGCGGTAAAAATAGGCTGTATGTACGTACTTATACTTAGGTTATTTAAGTCTGTTGTTATATTTCAATGGTACATTTTAGTTTTAGTTATGACTAAATTTATTTTCTTTCTTCCCTTCGTTTTCTTACTTGGCGTAAAACTTGACCCAAGTTCTACTGCCTGGAAATGCCTGAAGAGTTTTGCAGTAGCCCCCAGGTGTATAAAACCCAGGATACGGACGCTGTTTGTACAATAACGTTTCGCGTCTATGCTCTTTGCGAGGGTATTGAAACACGCTGTATATGGAATGATATCGTCGTATTATTTGTGGTTGATACGCGCTGACGTTTCTCCGGGAAGTACTGCCACCTCACCCATTTCTTAATTAATGAAATTGAATTGAATTGAAAGAGCAGTAGACCTCTCGCCAAGTTCGTCCGGGGAAGTACTGCCACCGTGCCCATTTGTGTCGCCAAGCAGTAACGCATTCGCGTTACTGTGTTACAGCCTGAAAGGTGTGTTTGCCGGTGAAATTACAGGCACAGGAGACATTCCACCTACACGTCTTGGAGCTACGGGCGCATACGATGCGACTTGTGTCTTGTACCTAGTAGGGGAGGACCCATGTCGCATCGGTTGTTATGGGCAGAGGTTACCACTAAAAACTAGGTGGGCCGTCGGCTCGTTCCGTAACTGTACATATAAAAAAACTTAATATTAACTTAACTTAATAACATATATTGCGTATCTCGCTTACCACGTTTAAAATTGGCCGCTCCAATTATTTTCCATTCCTTAGGTTTCCATACTTGCTTACGGGAGGTGTTAGTAATAAATCACAGAATGTAACACGTACCTACTTGATCCCTGCTTGCGATAAAATTGCAATTTCGATTGCATAAAACACAAGTTGCACGAACGTTTGTTACGTAGTACTTTGTAATTTTTTCTGAAGAGGACACGATTATACGTATGTTGAGTGCCTTTTTAAATATGATAATGGGGTAGTGGTTATTGCATATTTCACTATGAAATTTTTCAAATTTCATTTATTTATTTATTTCAAAGACTCATTACAGGACTTAATCTAATGAAATAGTGTTATAAACATGTCAATAACAAAACTACCTTACTTACCTTTTAAATTTTATATTTTATATGTCAAAAATATTCTTTCAACGTAACTACTTGCCAAAGAATAGGTATAAGGTTTTGAAAAGTTACGGAACGAGCTGATGGCCCACCTGGTGTTGTCTCTGACCCACCTCTGTCCATAACAATCATACAACTAGGATCCTTCCCTACTTAGATTCAATCAAGAACTAATTCGCATCGTTTGCACCCGTAACTCGGAGACGTGAAGGTGGAATGTCTCATATGCCTGTAATTTCACCGGCAGCAACACCTTTCAAGCTGGAACACAGTAACACGAATGTAGCACTAATTGATGGTAGAAATGGAGGTAGTACTTCCTGTGACTAACTTACGCCATACGTTCTACCTCTACAAAAATGTATGCGTAATATACAAAAGCAGTTTCGATATTCTTTCCTCAGGTCCAGCTTAAGTTTATTTTATCTTCTGCAAGCTTCGTTCGAAATAAATTACAATTTGTGATTAATCTAATAAGTAACTTAATCGCTCATTATATTCCATGCAAATCCTGAATAAACAATACCTCAGACAAGGTTATCGAGTCTGGATATAAAATTTTAATATAACTGATACTTAATTTCGTAGATTGTTACCCAAATCGCCGCTGATGTGTGAAGACATTGTGAGTTGAATAATACTTATATATATTTTCTTATTCAAGCTCTAGTGAGTTTTTGAGAAAGATCTCTTCATTTATAACTATAACTAACAGTAAGCATTACTTCTTTTTGATTAACTATCTGTAAAAACATTTTAATCACTATTTATGCACATATGACGAAACACAGGAATATCAAATTTTCCTATATATGCATATATTTCTAGAAATGTCAATTTGGTAACCAAGTAATCTCAATTAAAAGTTAAATTAAATAGCAAGAATGACTGGCTATTTAATTTTACTTTTGTGTAAGAAAAAAAATACTTTTCCCGACATCATGTTTAAGATATCGTTTACCTGACAGGGTATGATTCTCAATCGTAATTTGAATAAACAAAAATTCATTTAATATCTAGGCTCGCATAAATAAGTATTTAAAATACTAATTTCGCGTTCTCAGAACATTGAAGAAAAACATCCAAATTAAACCGGCTTATACTAAAAGCTAAAAACTTGGCGTCCTTTAAAAAATGAAGACATGTATATAATCCTTTACTATATATTATCTTAGTAATATATATTAATATATAGTATTTTAATCTTTTCGCCATATTGGGGACGAGAGAACCAGTGTATTAACGAGAGTACCCACTCTCGTTAATACACTGGTTCTCTCGTCCCCAATATGGTGAAAGGATTAAAATACCATATATTATTATCTTGTTCGGCTAACAATCGCTATAACGCCCATATCCACCACACCGTTATGGTCATAACTCAGTATAATGCAATTAGCGGGTTAGGTGATACCAGCCACATTCATCAGTTACCCTGACCATCGGGGAAAATATTCCATAAATTTGATTTATTGCACAGACCATTCTTAAATGTGCTATTCCAAAATTAATGGCTTTTGGTTGCTATGTCTATCTATGAGTGGATAGGTTACCCTATTTAGGTAGGTTACCCTTTCACCACACTTGTGGTGAAAGGGTTAAGAGCGCCTCAAAGAGGCTCCTTTCTTGCACTTGACACATGTCTTCGAATTTTTAGTTCTTGGACATGTTGGTTTCCTCACGATGTTTTCATTCAGTGTATTGAGAACGTGGTGTTAGTGGCGCACATAAATATTTCAAGCAAAATACTCATAGTTGGGATCTGAACCAGCGACCTCTGGATTAAAACTCGGGGTCAGTATCACTAGGCCACCATGCTCTCATATATAAAATAGATTCGAATAGCTAATAGTAATATGGAACTAACTTGTATATTAATATATCAACTTTGTTTGCGCATATAAGTATTTTATCGTAATTTTTTGAGTCCATTCCGTTTTATAATAGTTGTTCTGAATTGTAGCGTCCTAAATAGCAAGAAACGGCCCTAATGGAAGTTTCATGTTTCTGTGAAAGTCTTCTGCTTATTACTGATCAAGCCATTTACGTGTAAATTTTATTCCTGTGATGCAAATTCTTGTATTTCAAGGTTCTTGAATAAAAGGTTAAAGACAGATTATGCAGTTGATTAGAACAGACTAATATTCCTTCTTAGATATATTCCCAAAAATCCGCTTCTTTATGGCTCCGCATACAGCTGAGTTGTATGGTTTGCCTATAGTACATAAATTAAAATCATGAAACCTTTCAACTCACGTCAGAGTTACGGGCGCATACGATGCGACTTGGTTCTTATCGTAACCTAGTAGAGGTGGACATAAGTCGTATTGCTTGTTATGGGCACGATTAAAACCAGGTGGGTCATCTGCTCGTACCGTAACTTAATCACATAAAATAGATAGATAAACTCTTTTTTATGGTACACCAAAGAAAATACACTAATTCACATAGACGCACAAGGGTGGCATTATCACTAAAAGTGATATCTTCCATACAACCTTTACAATGGTACATTTAAATTAGTTACATTTTAAAACAATACATTTGATAGCGAACCCCCGCGCAGACTGATTTCTGGGCATGCCTGTGCAATCAGTATGGTAATCCGAAGGCCTCAGGTGTGCGTGCGGACACAAATGAACAAATGTATGGAGGGTAAGAATAATTACTCTTACCTTCCATACATATGTATATATTAGCCGTGTTTTTTATCAGGACTTTTTTTGCAGTAAAGCTTTTTGCTGAGCTTGTGGAAATCTGTCGTAATATAGTGCATTCGTATTTATTTCAAGGATGTGTGCCAGTGAAATTACAGACACATAAAATAATCATGCCACATCTCAGGATGGTGGTGGTAGCAGACGGCTCTCAACCGGTAACTTATAACGTTAGTACATTCATGAAACTTAAAGTTACAAAATGGCGTACGACTTAGCATAAGTTGTAATAGCCGTAGGCTACCACAACGTACCAAAATATGGTGGTCAAATCTGGTAGTCCCGCGAAAGAGGCGCTACTTTCTTCATCAAGTGATAAATTTTCTGTATGGTAACGTTAGTTTCTAATATCACCGCGGAGCATCTTGTGTAGAACGGATTCATTGTTAGCAGCCTAGAGTCGGTAGACTATTCTGGACGTTTGTAAACAATCAATATGCAAATCCGAAGCCCCCAGGCATGCGTGCGAATACATACGTCGAATATATCGCGAATTTGGCCCGCAATGATTCTGATTTGAAACTGCAGAGGCAAGTTACCTGGATTAATATGTACTATGCCCTATGCCTGATTTTAGATAGTTATCTATACCCAGATACGATGTTTTGGCTGAAAATCTATTTCCTTTTTTACTAGCAATGGCGAATACCGGGTTTGATTCGCGACCGGGACAAATCAAATACCGATATCACCCCTGATGCGCCATGAGACGGAATACATAAGAATTCCTACGTGTCAAACGAAATAATGGCTGAAAATGTCTGTTCCGCATAGAAGTAGAAATTGTTTATTGTTAAACACAGGTAGTAGATGGTATGGTTGTAGCAAGGTTGTGGTTTATGTCTACTGTATTTTACCTTAATACAATGTAAAAAAAATGTGAGCCGTCACGGGACGCCTGGCAGATGTGAAACATCGACATTATTTTGTAAGAAACTAAGTACCCCATCACTAATAATGTTTATGATTTGTCGTAACCTTGAACGGACCAATCAGCGCTCATGCCGTGGCGACGCGTCGCCAAGCCAGAAATCGGTTTTACGTGCGGCTATAGATGTTTCACATCAAAAAAATCATATACATAATAAATAAAGAGTCACACTGGGTCATTAATAGATACGGCAAATGTCCTTCGATAAATATTGGGGACATTTCATACAGCGCCATCTAGCCCCAAAGTAAGCTAATAAAATAATACTTATATATACTTTTTTGTAAATACATACATATAATACATTATTACACCCAGACACAGAACAAACATTTATGTTTGTCCTACAAATATTTGTTCTTGGTGGGAATCGAAACCACGAACTACAGCGCAGAAGGCTACCAACTACCAACTGAGCTATGAGGCCTGTCATAGATATATAGATTAACAAAGCTCTAATTTATTTATACAGCAAAGCTTTAAACCGCTGCTGCTTTCACGTAAAAGCCAGAATAACACATTGTTACATGTTAACAGTTTAAACCCGTTGCACAAAATAATAAAACCTGGGATATGCCGTTTCGCGCACGCACCGCGTCGATATCCATTTTTATATCTATTTTGCGCACGTGGCGGCCATTTTAAATCCAAATGTAATTGAGAGTTATGTAAATGTTGGCATTCTCCCGGTCAGCATTGACGTGGCTCAGGGAGGCTGGTTCATTCGAAGCTCTCACGAAAAAATTTGTGTATAAACCGAGTTACAAAAGAGTAGAGTAATTAGTTAATTGGTTAGTAAAAATCATTGAGTCGTGTACTATTTGTGAATCTCTTATTTATATTGTAAATTTACTTAGTTGTATTATAGTTACCTACTAAATATTATTCCCTTTCTTATCTTGTGACTGTCTGTTATATTCTTTAGCATAAACGTTTTATTTCTTTCTTTCTTTTCATTTGAACTAGGTCGGTCGTACTTATACTACTACTACTACTACTACTACTACTACTACTACTACTACTACTACTACTACTACTACTCATGTCACTGTGTTGTTCTCTTGAAACAGTGCTCAGAAAAAGAATAAGCCCCAAAAAGAGCCCTTTCGTTAATCTTTGAGCTAAGACATACCTATTGACGAGCAATGTCTCTTCTCCCGAAGAAACCGGAATTAAAAATGAGATTTTTATGTGTAGTTATTTTAATCTATTCAACTCGAAAAAACTAACGTCTGAAATTCAAATAGACGTTAAGTTATACATAAATATTGATGGACAGGTGTATATTTTACAAGATATATACCTTAGAGCGTGATAAGTTTAGGGACCAATTTGGAAAGTGTTGATTATTTACAGAGAGAATTCCCTACTAGAGAGTGTATAATGGCCGAAGTGTCCAAGCCGTCTTATTTCTAAGCTGTGTCCAGTGCCATTTGAATGGATATGAGGGTGAGACGTGAAAACGCTGAGTGAAATGAATTGGATTCATAATTTTTTTCAGCTACTGCCAGTCTGTTTTGGTTTGGGGCTACAAATTTAATTGATGGCTTTAGCTGTGTCCAATAAATCGAGTTACTGTTTTAATCCATGAAACGTAGGTATAACGTTAAACCATGTAATCCGAATGCCCAGTTATAATTGAGTTACGGGCGCATACGATGCGACTTGGGTCGTCGTACCTAGTAGGGGAGGCCCCAAGTCGCATCGGTTGATATGGGCAGAGGTTACCACTTAACACCAGGTGAGCCGTCGGCTCGTTCCGTAACTATGTCACTTTAAAAAATACCTCTTTTGCTGTGTTTTATATATATATGTGTTATGGATTTTTAACTTGTTTTCTCTGCAGCATGAATCTCATATAAATATATTTTTCGTGGTTAATTAATAGATATTATTTTATTCCTGAAAGTTATTCTTACCTCTATATTTAACTAAATTTATCACGTAAATGAAAAATATAAATATATATTGTATAAAAAATAATGTAAAAAACGTTTCTTCGTGTAATTACATTAAAAACGGCAGTTAATAATGATAAATAAACATCTTTGAAGTTTTTCAATAGACTTTTGGAACTGACAATAATCGCTAGACCGACATATTCTTCAGCATTCTATACAGAGTAGCAGAAATACATGCGCGTGCAACTGATGGATTGTCCCCTCTTGTCACTTCCGGTACATTTATCATGTCAGTCGCACCAGGGAAACGCACCCAGCCTAAAATGACCGACGGAAATGTTAGAGCTTGTCCAGCTTTTGAGAGTAATTCGATATTTGACATGTTCGTAGACATTGAGTTTTTTTCTTGTCTTATGAACGTGCAGATGTTTCACCTGCTGGTAAGTGGTAATCTCTGCCCATAACAAGGAATAAGACTTGGGTGCTTCCCTTTAGGTACTTGGGTACAAATGGACCCAAGCCGCATCGTATGCCCATAACTCTCGAGACGTAAAGTTGGATGTCTGTTCCTGTAATTTCACCGGCAACCACACCTTTCAAAGCGGAACACAGTAATGCGTATGCGTTACTGTCACATTCTTGGGCCAAGTTCTACTGCCATAACTATGGAATTCGTGGACAATTCACATATCTAGCCCGAAACTAAGCATAGCTTGTATTATGAGAATCAGGCAACTCATAGAATACATATATACTTCTTTTTTGTAATTAATTACATATTAACACGCAGACACAGAAAAAACATTCGTCCTGTATGGGAATCGAACCCACGACCTACATCGCAGAAGTCCGAGTTAATACCAACGGAGCTGTGAGGCCTTTCAGTATGTATAGAATTGTCATATCTATATATCGTTGACGCAAAGCAATGTTCCACGTGCTACAGAGGTCTTCATAAATTGAACGACAAAGGAAGTGGCCATTCTACGTAGAACTCTTTGTTACAGACTTTTCATTGAATTCTCTATTTACGCAGGCTTTTCGCAGGTCTTCAACGCTGGTCGCGGTGACCACTGGTTCGGAAACTCGCGATAATGTAGTTGAATTATGGATTCGAAATGCGCGTTCTCCAAATTAATTCATGTTCGTTTACTTTAGTAAAGACAAAGAACCGTATTAGTAACGTGCTATTAAATTAGTCCTATGAATTTTTATGTGGCGACTGCTAAGTATCTACTGAATTATCAGTACTTCTGAACTAAAGTAAAAAAAAGCGCCATCTAGCCCCAACGTGAGCATAATATTATGTAGTTCTATGGGAACCAGACAACTGATAAAATAATTACTTATAAAGTATATGTAATTTTTTACCCAGACATTACAAACATCTATGTTCGTCACTCAAATATTTGCCCTGAATGGGAATTGAGACCACGATCTGCAGCGCAGAAGGCAGATTTACTACCAACTGATCAGTGAGGCCAGTCAGAAAATAGTTCTTAGATTATTATTCTTTTATTAATAATACTGTTGCGTCATTTTACTACAATCGAAATTTATTAGTTACTATAAGTGTAGACAAATGGGTATGGTGGGAGGTTTAACTTATTTTCAATACATTTTGTATCACTTTAATTTCCTACTATACCTACCCAAATATAAAATAATGGTTGACATTTCACACAGCGCCATCTAGTCCCAAAGTAAGCTAAGCATAGCTTGTATTGTGGGAACCAAACAACTGATATAATACTTATATAATTTTTGTAAATAAATGAATATAATATAAATTGACAGCCAGACACAGAACAAACATCTATATTCGTTATACAGTCACTACCAACTGAGCTGTGAGGCCAGTCAAATATTTGGAACAGCTAAAAAATCAATCCGAAAACATCACTAAGCGCCGCAGATTTCCCACATTATCACGCAGCGCAGATGGCAACATTAGAATTCCATGAAACAGCGGATAAATCTTCACGTCATTACCCACGGGGGGGCAGACAGGACAGGTGGCCCGTGTTGCTACAGGAAATTGGATGGCCTTTTTAATTTTGTGTACATTACTTTGATACAAGTGATGTGGGTTCGCGTTATGCTATAACTTACTGGTATGTTGCAAAGCTGTGTGTATAAAATGAAAAACCTGTCTGTCTCATTACGCAAAAACCGTTTACTAGCGTTTTTTATGATGTCAGAGTCAAAAACTTTATTTCCATAGAATTCATAAAGAAATGGCTTGGAAACGCCAATAATATTCAAAACATAAGGTCACGCGTATTCATAGCTAAGTTTGACGCCTGTTCAAACTATCCGACCATCCATGGTGAAGAACAGACAAGAAACCCCTGTGGAGATTGTGTGGAGAGAAATGGAGAGATTCCTTTTTTTTCGCGAGCACGATCCTTGTAACAATTGAATACTTAGGTCTATGTTACATTTATGACTACATAATATACTGAAATAAGATATTACAGGATGTTTTGTGTGTCGTTGAGCAGAGCGATATCAGACATGCAATGTATATGTTTATCCTTTTTGTTATAGTTTTAATATCTTCTTTTTTTCCATATAATTTTCCTTTGTCTTGTGCTGAATAAATGTTTTTTCTTTTCTTTCTTTCTGTCACTAAAGTACTACGACCGGACGACTTGTAAATAACAGACATAAACCTTACTCGTGCATTTGTTGGAAACCGCACCCTTACAGTAGTTTCCGATCAGCCTCTACAGATAGAAAAACGCGGAACTGATAAATACTTTCTAGTCACTTTTGGCAATTCTGTGAAGGTAATCTAATATTTGGGTAATAATAATATATCTTAGGCAATTCGGAATTCTATCATTTTATCATTTAAATTCTTGAAGTGGTTTCATGAATGAGTTACTGGTTTTTAAAACTGGTTTTTTTTTTCGCTTAAGAATGTGACTAGAATCATTTTGTGAATAAATCACGTATTAACATTATTGAATTGATTTAAGAATAAGAATAAGAAACGTTTATTGTGAAACTGTGTACAAAAAGATCTTAATTTAATATAAAGTATCAACAGTTTGTCCTCTCGGACATACAATAATATCAGTAAGGTACAAATTGAGAACATAAAGCAAATACCAAACGACAAAATTATTACAACTAAAGATAATTTCGGAAGAAATCTACAATTGTATTTTTAACATACTAAATTAAACTTAAAATTAACTCGTATCATAATATTCCTTCAAATTATAGTGCACTTTACTTATCAACCATTTTTTTAATTTCTGTTTGAAAATATTTCCATTTAGTTGCTTTAATTCTACGGGCAAGTGGTTGTAAATTTTAATGGCTGTTATATACATACTTTTATAAAATTTTGTATTGTTTATTTGTGGTATGCATATATTGTATTTATGTTTTTCACGCAATTTGTCTGCACGAACAGATTTAACATTAAAAAAATAACTTTGATTTCTTTTCACAAAAATACATATTTCTAAAATAAATAGACCTGTTACAGTTAGCATATTATTTTCAACAAAAACATTTCGGAGTGAGTCAGTATTTTCTAAATTATAAATAGATCTCAAACATTTTTTCTGCATTATGAAAACTGATTGTAAGTACATCCACTGAATTTCCCCAAAATATAATCCCATAACATAACTGAGGAAAAACAAAACCGTGATACGCATTCTTGGCAACTTGCTTTGAGGATACATTGCTGAGTACTGACAGTGCATAACAGTATTTAGATAAAGCTTTATTGACTTTATTTAAATTAACTAAATACTATACTATACTAATAAACTTAATTTAAAGTTGTTCATCCGTATTTATAAAATTAGTCTTAGTGTTATATTGGATAATACAAATAAAATCAAATGGAAATTAACTGTCCTGGACTTCCTTCACACTAATTTTAATTCCTACCTAGGTATATAAATAAATAAATAAATTATTTACTATATATTATACTAGTTCTACTGATATTATAACCAATATCTTATCTGGTAGGTACGTAGACTTAAGATAAAGTTTAATTCCCTCCTTTAAATAAATCTCGCAGAGAACAAGTTCATTGCCTCATTAGAAGGACGGATGACTACACGGTTCGTCATTTTGTGACGTGACTTGCGTACTTATACTGGCCAACATGGCTGATAATTTCGCCGCTGTAGACAGAGAGCAGAGTGGCGCAGTGGAAGCGTGCTGGGCCCATAACCCAGAGGTCCGTGGATCGAAACCACGCTCTGCTAACAATGTTTTTGCATATATTTTTTTTATTGTTCAATATTTTTTTTGTTCGATTCTTTTTTGAGTTTTCCATTTGCTTCCATTTACTTATTGTGATAATAAGTTTCCTGGAATATTTTGAAACTAACAGTTTTTATATACCTTTCTTTACACACCTACATTAGATTGAAATTAATAATTCAGTCACGATGCTACGGCTTTATTGTCAAGGCGATATAATTCTAAGCAACGTTGCTTCAACACCAAAAATAAATTTTAACGTGTAAATTTAATTCATTAGTGCATAACCGTTAAAAGCTTGAACTATGAGCTTACCCAATTAAAAGCCCATCACATTATTTAAACCGGCCATGGAAGTGGCTTAACGTCGCTGAGCTAATTGGTGTACTGGGTGCTGTTGCTTGGTTTAAAATATTGCTGCTTGTGATCCGGTTTGATCCCAGTAGACGAACCTACTTCTCAGGCGGGTTTGAACTGAGAGATTCTTTGAGACGAACGGACTTCTTTAAATTACCAATTTCAAATGTTTTCCTTGTTAATATTAAAATTATGTTTAACGGCCCGACCCGGCCATGTAGCCATGATTATTTGCGGCTGGAACTCATATTAGAATTATCGAATAAAAAACGGTCTATTATCCCTCAGAGACAATTTAGGTTAAGAACTTTCAGAATCTGATCAGTAGTTTCCGAGTTTACCTTCTGAATCCAAATGGCTACTTATGACCTGATGTTAAGTAACAATGTTCGGAAGTGGGCTCTCAAGTGTGGCTACCGAAACACACCGTTAGCTTTTCAGTGGCCGTTGTGGCTTCTTCACGATGTATTACTTCAACGGAAACTTCAGCTCAATGTATTATTCTAACATACGGCCAACAGATTGTTAGCTGACGTTCGTAATCGTCGGAGCGCTAAGACGTAGTTCAGACTTTTTAGCTGCACTCCACCAGATAGCTACCGTAAGGTACAGAATAGCCCTAATCTTTCACTTCGTTTAACTTCCAATACCGCGCGCCACTGCGTGAAATTCATTGAATGGCATGTGATCTCTAGACTGGTCTGTAAAGAGGTCTGTCTTTAAATACAAACCTGATTATGAACTGTCCATAATAAACCATACTACGGTCTCATTCGTGGGGAATAGCCTACTTCAGTTGAATAGCAAATTTAGATTCTACTACATTTGCTATTTAATTAAAGTAGGCGTTATATACATTATTATTTTTCCGTATTTTTTTTTGTTTCATGTGGTTGAGTGACGGATCGAGCAAATGGCAAATGGCGCTAATTTTGAGAGGAAATCTCTACCCATAACAAAAGCAATAAGGCTCTCCTCTTCTTAGTATAATAGGAAGTCTCGTCATAATGCGACAGTAGATCTGAGAGATGAAGGTGGAATGTATCGTGCTTTTAATTACCTACTCCTTTTAAACCGGAACACGGTAATTTGAGCATATATTATGCTTGGCAGACAAAATAGGTGTAGTGGTAGTACTTCCGCGGAAAAACTTGGAACAAGTTCTGGGTGCTGACCTGAATGAATTCCCGGGTGAATTTTGCTTACTTATAAATATAAACATATAAATGCTTTTTCGATTTCAAAAAGTCAATATTAATATTCAGTGAAAAATGTTATTCATTTGAAATTATGTGTAACCATAACAACGTCTAAATATTTACCGACACCGTCAAGGAAAGTCAGGTAATACAAAGTAAGACGAAGATCAGTCACTCATCATAACCCGACCATTACACCGGGACCCGTTCAAAAGCCGCGATTGTTTTCAAATACTTTTAAAATAATTTACGCTAGGGGTCTTCTTACTTGGGTTTTCATAAGCTCAGGAAGGGGTGAAATTAGAAGAATCTGCGTGCCGTCGCCTAGCAACGGTACCTACTATAAAATATACTGCAAAATATTGGCAATTTTATCAATAACCTATAAATTGAGTGTAACAAATTGGGCGTTCCTATAGTAGCTGTTGAGTAATCTGTGCCGTCCTGCCCACTGAGATAATTCATTATTTTTTATCAGTTGGTTCATGAGGATGAAGCGGGAAGGAAAATATTATGTGGTCAGATTTATTAAGGAAGCCACAACGAAGCTCCATTACAGAATACATTTTGTAAATAATGTTCATGAATACATACATAGATTACCTTTTCCCCGAAGAAATAGGCAGAGCCTTAGAACTGGACTAGGCTATGAGAATGTAGACGTGACAAGTGGTGAATCCGCGTCCATTGTTTCCCGTATAATTCAAAAAATATTTCATTCTTTATATATTGCTTAAAATTTAAGAAAAAGAAAAATTTCAGTTGTGGACAGAAGATAGAACCCTCTCTTTCTCACTCGGAGAGAAACTAGTTACCTCGAAGTGCGATACAAAGAACTACAGATATATATAAATAAACTAGCTGTTGCCCGCGACTTCGTCCGCGTGGAAATCGGTTGTATCACGCACCGCTATTTTACCCCTCGGAAAAGTAGCCTAAGTTACTCGTTGTTACATTAGCTATCTACCAGTGAAAGTCCCGTCAAAATCGGTCCAGCCATTTCAGAGATTAGCCGGAACAAACAGACAGACAGATAAAAATGGAAAAAAATTGTTTTGGTATATGTACCGCGTATACATCCATGCACTTAGTAAAAAGCGGTTATTTTAATATTACAAACAGACACTCCAATTTTATTTATTAGTATAGATACAGGATAGTGGCAATGTCGTTTCGCAACATTTTTCCACTAATTGCACCGTCTGCTGAAACCAAGTGCGACTGCAACTGCTCTGCAGATGATAACAGTAATTTTTCATACCACTTTGAACCTTATTCCGGGGTGAAAAGAGTTGTTTCCAGTTTTGGGAGGTTATCGCGATAGTTGCGGTAGTAACATATAAATCGACTCATATTGAGATAGAAACAACAGCATTAATTAAATTAATGGATTTCATTGTATTGGATTGGGTATGCACTTTGATTTATTAAGGGCTTAGCCGCTGAATTACGAAATGTTTTGAGTTTTGGACTGAATAATCGTTCCGACCTAAATTAGTAAATATTGGTGGAATTTCACACAGCGCCATCTAGCCCCAAAGTAAGCTTATTATACCTTGTATTATGGGAACCAGGCAACTGATTTAATACTTATATACTTTTTTGTAAATATATATTATACATATTAACACCCAGACAAACATCTATATTCGTCACACAAATGTTTGTCCTAGTCAATACTTGATAAGTGATGAGAACATGAATGACATAATTTGAAATGCCATTAACACTCGTTTTTGAGTACAAATGAAATTATTTTTATTTTAATATTTGAAATCAATAGTTAGCGTAGAACAACAAGCTTTTTGCTTTAAGGTAAAAAGTGTACTGGAAAGTAAGTCCCACTCAAAGAAGCCGTCTCTCGATTCTAAGGACAAGACGAATCAAAGAACGTTGAAGTCAACCCATCCGAATGAGGCTCGCATGTGATAATAGCCTATTCACTTATCAAGAACAGCACGATCTCACTAAGAGTATCTAGAATAACTCGGTCGGTAACCCTACATTTGGTAGGTATTTGACTGACCTCATAGCCCTGCCATCTGCGCTGTAGGTCGTGGGTTCGATTACCACCCAAGGAAAAATGAAGGTAATTGTTATTTGTAGTAGTTACTAGCCAAAGTGTTATTAACAATATCGCGGTTACACTAAGCATTCACATTACACAACATTTATAATTCGGTTGACTCATTCGCATTGTAACTATACACCTACGACATATTATCCAATCTATGGCGCCATTATTCACAGAATACCAATATAAACTTTATGAACTTAAAAATAAGATCCAAAATCGCTTGAAAAATTGGCAGACGTCATTGAACGTAGTATGAATGAAGCTTATGCGCCTACGCACACCGGTTGTTAGAAAAGACCTTGAGTAGATCAGATGTTTATATCTCATTCACGCATGACCATTCATATAATTTCATACACGCTGCTTCGTTCTAACGTTCGTAATATTTCTACCACAGGATTACTGCTGGCCTACTCTCGAAAACGGAGAGAGTGTACAATGACCTTTATTAATTCCACCAGTGAGAGATATTAATTATAATGTACGAATGACAACATAATTTTATTTATTCGTTGCATAAAAAGACATTAAAAGTTATCAAAATAGAACTGCAGGAAAATACATATCAAATCATTTAGTTACCTATTTTATATATTATATTTTGCTTTTCCGCACATTATTCACTCATTAATATTTGTTTGGAAAAGAATTAAAAAAAAATTTAATAAATTCATAAAGCACTTTAAATATAATAAGTAAATGATATTCAGTAGCGATTTTGCTTGTATTTAGCTTAATAGTTTTGTTTATGTTCTATTTTTTATTTTCTCGCCAATAGCGTCTACTAAGCATACCAGCACCCACTAAGGTTCTTTCTTTCGAGTTATCCGTTACAGAATCCAAACAGAAACAATATAATATAACCGTTCCATCCACTAGTTGTCGCAACACGTCATTCGCGACAGAGAAGGACGAATGGATTTTAATACCGACATTCTTTGTCGCTGTCGCAAATTCATTGCCATTTAGTAATTGTAGATTCCAGAAATAACGTATTATTCTTTCTAAATATTATTTCAATTGAATTATTTTGATACTTAACATATATTATTTTTTGTACTAAGTCTCACTTATATTACACCAACTATCAAGACTATGTGACAAAGAATGTATATTTAAGAAAAATAAAAGTGTTTCTTTCTAATACATAAAACACGGAAGGGTATGAAATATTCACAGCTGATCGTCTCCAAGCTATCGTACACTAGACGTATGTAAATCAAAGGGCATAAATAAACGCATACATAAACAGTCAACATTTCCCAAACACATGTAATCACCCTTAGAGCGGCCCACCACGTTCCCTATTCACGGGACTCTATAACAAAGATTAATCTGCTTCGGGAATCAATTTTTGATGAAATGAGCCACGTAGTCACGTACTGCCTGCCCACTGAGTGCATAGATTCTTTTAAATAATATTTATATACGTAACAAAAACTCCATTCAATTTAGTCTTGACAGCAGTAACATTTGTAACTTTGGTTATAAAAGTGTGCAAAGGTTTAATTTGCGTGAGTAGAGTTAATTGGTACCAAGGAATATTCAAGCAAATCTGAGTAGTATTATCATAACCGACTGAGAAAATTCTTATTATTTATGAAAACTTTTAAATGGAGATTTATGTTCATGTTCTCCGTTAACCGTTACATCTGAGATAGATAGATAGAAATACTCTTTACTGTGCATCAATAATACCGTAACTAAAAAATAACATTCATCCACTAATATAAAAAAATACATCATTACATTGCAAATCTTATCACTCATGTCTTCTTCTAATACATATATTGCTTTTTAAATGTAATAATGTTGTATTCTCAATTCTACGTACATTTCGACATGGATCCGGAAAATTCACATAAATTCATTTGACATCTAATTTCCGGCGAAGTTTCAGCGATCACTTGAAACACTCGGCACTTCCCGCATCCATAACTCAGACGGCTATAGACATTTTACATAGAACCCTCTTAAAACCATTACGGGAGTACTGTTGAGCTACACCGGTCTATTACCGCAAGTTGAGGAAACCTTAATGCATGTACCGGTGAAAAATGTGTCAACTTTTTGCCATAATATCCTATCCTGCGAACTGCTACGAAACATGACTTTGCGCGTCCGCGGGCGAAAGCGCTACGGCGTAGCCGGGTGCTATAGAAACGGGGATCAGTTACCGCGGGAGCCTCGCACCGCGTAGACGCCAGTGCTACGAGCCCGCGCGCCGATTTCTGCGGAACGAATTTTTCGCAAATTCGTTTTTGAAAGGATTTTAATTAATGGTGTATGTTTTTGTGCGGTGAAATCTTGTGGACGTGCTTAAGTTTTTTTCAGTGTTTCGGTGAGCTTTTGTCTGAAATACGGTTTCCGGTTATGCAAATATCGTACGTTTTATCGTATGAAATTACAGTGTTATGTTTCAGTTTTGAGATCGTGTTTTATCGAGAAAGGAAAATCGAATTATTTTCGCTTGGCGAATAATTTAGGTCAGCAGTTCTTTCTGTGGAAATGAAAGCCTGTGATACACCGTTAACATTGTAATCGGCTGATTTCCGACAGGAAACGTTGTTTTGTTTCGTAGTTGTTGTACGAATACATGAATATTCTAGCGAGTAGTTTTGAGAATAGTGTGAATACATATAATATTGATTTCGCTTAGCTAAAGCCGCGTAGCCATCGTATGTGAGAGGCGGTTCATATAACTGTTAGTTGCCGTCAGTACATAAAGCCAGTTTGTGTACAAAAGTCATATATTAACTCGGACTATATTTTTTTATCATGAAACAAAACCTAAAGTACCTAAACCAGTATTGGTTGTTTAAGAACCAAATATATAGAATGTTTTTTTGTATAATTGCTGTTTTACTCTTTGTTTTGATTTATATTTAGACATACTCTCGGTAAGACCTAGAGAGTTTCTTTTTAATCTAAATAGAAAGTGTTATTTTATGTGGTCAGCTAAAATGTCTAGATAAAATTTAACTTCTAAGTAAAAATCATAACATTACGATGTACTTGAACGTGTGAATTACATACGCATAAAATAATTTTCCTTTTGCCTACGAAGTATTTAAAATACATGACTTAAAATATATTAATAAATACAAACTCATTTTACATAAAAGGTATTATATTTTATCCAATCAATAGGTACATTTGTTTACCCTATAGAAAATTATTGTCCTCGATTTAGTGATACATTTTTTTATTGCAATCTAGGTATCTTTGTTCAAATCTAGCCAAATTGGTTCAGCAGTTTTTGGGTGAAAGAGTAGAAGTGTACTAAACATACATACCATCTATATAAAAAGACGTACTTTTCGCGTTTATATTATACCTGAGTGATGCATTAGTATGTTCTAGTTATATACATAGTAACAGACTAGTTCTTACGTATATAACATTTCAAGGATAAATCCTACACATAGTCTTTGACATTCCGACAACTAACGCCAGCCTACATAAGCCAAACAATACATCAAGATTTTAGCTTCACTATCTGTAGGTGTATTCTCGTTCAATTAGGTATATCTCGCTATCGACATTTTGAATTACTTAATAGAGACTACTATGTGGGTACGCCACTCAATGCCATTCCAAATGCGAAAGCAAAGCAAAAACACAAAAAGCAAAAACACAAAATGTGTGCAAGCCGGTGTAATTAAAGGATTTTTGGCAGTTGTATATTAGGGTCGTTATCTTATAAAATTCTACCTAAATTTCTGGCTAATATGTTATGGGTCCAAGTTTACTTTTTCAAGACGATTTTCATGTCCCATTACATAAGTCCGAAAAAAAACAATCTCAAATGTGAATTAAAACCATTTATTTGGCAAATGTATGTTTGTTGTAAATAAATAACTTCTGAATAATCACACAGATATATTACCCTGGACAACCTATAAACGATATCATCTCTCAAGTCCCGAAGAATTTAGAGGAAGAAACGACGATATAAAACGTTGATCTGGACAAACTGTGCATAAAGCGTGTTACTTATAGAGCTCCGATCTGGAATGTTCGCAACAATTTAATTTCCAGATTTTATTGAGCAGATTTCAGGGATATTTTTTTTTTTTAATGTAATACATTTACGGAACGAGCCGACGGCCCACCTGGTGTTAAGTGGTAACCTCGGCCCATAACAGCCGATGCGACTTGGGTCCTCCCATACTAGGTATGACAAGACCAAAGTCGCATCGTATGCGCCCGTAACTGTGAGACGTGAAGGTGGAATGTCTCATGTGCCTGTAATTTCACCGGCAACCACACCTTTCAAACCGGAACACAGTAACGCGAATGCGTTACTGCTTGGCGGCAGAAAAGGGCATGGTGGCAGTACTTCCCCGGACGAACTTGGCGAGAGTTCTACTGCTCTTAAAATATATATATGGAGGATATTTCATGATCTGGCTTTATCGAGAATAAACGCTCTGAACTTTAGGCTGAATCCCGGCACAAAGAGCGAGAATTATGTTATACATAGTGTCTGTGTGTGAGTGAGCTTCTATTGTTCACACATTTAAGGCTTTGTGTAGGCTTAAGGTGGAGTGTTTTTGTCTAATCATTGCCCATTTGTGGTTAACTTGTATATAGTAATTTGATATTCAGAAGTTATATACACTATATTTATGGGATATAACATTATATTAAGGCAAATAATTACAATTAATTAAAGAGAAAAAAACGCGTAAACGGACATATAGCAAAAAAAAAGTGTTACAAATGCATTTGCAGTAAATCTAACAAATATATATAATAATAAAAACAAATTTTAGAGATTTTGGGCCTATCCAATCTAGTAGTGGATTACAAGCATTCTGAATGCAGCATTTTATTGCTGTGTCATTACTGAGATAAATATATTGTATATCTTTATATATTTGTTGATTATGTAGGTTTATTGTTATATAAGAATTTAAAAATATACTTTTCAACATAGTTTCAGTAGGTGTAAATATTCTTTAGTGTACACTGCCGTCTAATGTTTGTAAACTGTCCTATCCATCCAAAGGTTGTATGAAAGAGATCATTCTTAGTGATAATGCCGCCCATTTTTATTATAGTGGTTGTCTTGTAATTATTATACTTTGTTTTTGTGTGTCCAATAAAGAGTTTATCAAAGGTTACCAAAGACATGTTTGAATTAATTCGGCATGTTCCGATAAAATGCCGCAATTGGCTTGCTTGTAGCCGGTGGAACCTCGCATTCCGATTAGCAAAAAACATACCAGCAATAGGTACTCATTATTAAATTAGGAGTACACCAAAATACAAAATTGTACCTAAAAATGACAAGTTTACGGCCTAAAAATTTACCAGTCACCACTTCTATTTTTAGTGGCACTTAACAAATATCAAATAACTGACATTTCTGATAATTTAATAATCCATCGTTATCATTAACAACAACTCTAATTGGAATTGAGTCACACTACATAAATCTATTTTAAATACGAGTAATGTTAATATTAGTGGCCCGCTAGTATAGATCTCCGATTCAATCCAAATGCGGCGGGGTTACCAATGTTATTTTTTGCTGAATAAAATTATATGTTTTCAAAACGGTGTAAGACGACATTAGAGAAGCTACATGTCTTAGAAAAAAAATATGTGTCGAGTGCACCAATGCAAACCTCTTTCAGGCGCACTTTATATTTTATAATCCTTTCAAATTACTGGATCGCGGCAGCCTGATAGTTGTCAACTATTACTTAAAAGTTTAAGAAAAAATTATATCGTGGATTGTTAAATTATGTTTTTAAATTGACAAGCCTTATTTGCTGTATAAAAAAATTAGGTATGCTAAATTAACATATTTTTTGTCTTTCCTGGTCTCAGGGTCACGAACTAAATAAGAAGCAATTTGTGCCTTCCCACAATTAAGTATGGGAATACCTGGGTCGTGTTGCTGTAATAGGCAGCAGATATCATAATACATCTGGTGGGGTATTTGGTGACTCTTCCATAATTTCACTTTCATAAAAAGTTCACATTTACGTTCCTCCGTCTATATTTGTTATAGGCGAAAGCATTTCTAATAAACTCAGACTATTTATACAAGCAAACGATGTCGTCTAACATGTTTGGAACATCAATGCGTCTGACATATCAAGTTTTAAAAAGATTTATATTATAAGTTGAAATGATTGCTAGCAAATATCTTATAAACGGTCTGTGGAATTCGTTTGTTTATCGAATCGTTGACGCCAAGATAATAATTCGCTAGACAGTATTAAGTACATAACTGGTTTTAAATGTGACCGCATTACGGACGAAATAAAATACCTATACAAGAATATCTATATATAAATAGGCACAGACGAAATACCATTTTCCCTTCTGTTTGTGAATCGTTTATTTTTTGTTTAGTACTGACAAGCTTTTGTGTTATCAATAAAAACAATTTGAAATCAGTTTATTTTTCATTTTTTTATTAGTTACTTTCTCTTCTATTTATGAATGTTATACTCAAATTTTCAATAACAATAATAATGGTCTTATTTTAACCATTTGGCCTAACACTAGTAAATATAAATAAATGATATGGCTCGTTTATATCGTATATATCGTAGTTATCTAAAATTAGTTTACAATGAAAATGAATCTATGGAGAGCATTGTCTAGACGAGACGAGACGGCGACGGGAAAACCTAATTCAGGGTTGTCCAAAATTCAAATTTCTGCCCCTTTAAATAATAAGTAATTTAATCGGAAATTGCCAGGAATAATAATAATTGTATAATGGATTCAGTTTTGATAATTCATGTTGACTAGTTATTGAGCATTTGGTTTGGAATTTAAATTGAAATATTTTTTATCTCTCTCCTTGATTTGGTTAGACGCTTAGCCAGAAAAGATAAAAGATAATAGCTCATTGTTTTGAAGAATACTCCAATTAAATAAATTATTACAATTTAAATAAGTCACCGTACTACTAACGAAGTCGCGATTTGGTTCAGCTTATGGTAAAATATACAGATATGTTTGAGGATCTGTAGTCAAAGAAGGTAATGTAAAGAGCATCCGTCCGTTGTCTGTGTATAATAAAAATGTATATATAGTAAAACTAGAATATTTGGATCGAATATTCTTATTCTCCCTTTACGCGTAGTGGCATCCCTGACATAATTGAAGTAACACTTATAGTGTTCTGCTTTATTTGCGCTGTATTAATGTCAGATGTTTCTTCACGAAATTGTAAATTATTGGCTCATAAATAAGAAATGGAGGTTTCACATGGCACATTCTTAGATTTGGCTAGACTATTTTATTTGGGCTCAGTATCAGAATAATTACTACATCACATTTGATGACCTAGGTTTGTGTGACTGAAATTCAGTCGTTTTTCAGGCAGTAGAACGCAGGAGAATCTGCAATTTACCTTTGTTTTGCCAAACTCTTTCGTCATTTTAATTAAGCCCTGCCTGATCCGAGTTTTTTCGCCAAATAACTGTTTCCGCAGTATCCGTCGATGTAAAATGAACGATAACAATGGAATGTTTCAATTTAATTATTCGTCCATCCTGGAAGCCATTTTGGTTGCTTCACTACGGGCGAGTTCCTTACCAGTAAGTAAGATGGAACTTGCTTTAAAGCATTAGACCCTTAAAGCCAGGTCAGGTTTATGTCGGTGGAATAGAAAATAACAGATGAGTTACTATTTTTTGGATGACTGCTAATCGAATACGATTAATGTTTCATCATAAAATTTCGCTAATTAAACCCAAATGCAAGTTTAAGAGAATACAATTACATTCTGTAATATGTATCAGACTATCTCTGTTCTTATAACTATATTCAGAGATCAGTGTTAAATTAAAAAAAATATGAGCCGTCACGAGACGCCTGGCAGATGTGAAACATCGACATTATTTTGTAAAAGTAATATGCAACGCATGCCGTGGCGACGCGTCGCCACGGCATGCGTCGCCACGCCAGAAATCGGTTTTACGTGCGGCTATAGATGTTTCACATCAAAATTAGCAAAAATATCCTCGTAACTAAGCATTCACTATAAGCGCAGTAGCTCGCACAGAGCAAACACTACACTCGTCTCGTCTCGTTCACTTGTGACTTCTCGAGTTTTTCACAAAGGCCTTTGAGGCTGATGTCTATTGCTGTTGATGTTCGAAACGAGTGTTGACATCTCGCTTTTGGGGACGCGTCATTTACGGATCATCGAATTTTGTCGAGAATTTTTAATGCTTCGTATTGGTATTTGGGTAGAATTCTGGGTAGAAAAAAAATTCATTTTAGCTGCTCAGGAAGAAAACTCAAGGAATTCTGTCTAACATTTGGTTGCAGGGGTTTGATGTTACTTTTCATCAAAGTCAAAAACTTTTGACTTCCATAGAATTCTTAAAGAAATGGATTGGAAACGTCAATAATATTCAAAACATAAGGTCACGCGTACTTATCGCTAAGTTTGACGCCTGTTCAAACTCTATCCGACCCTCCATGGGGAGAACAGCAAGAAACCCCTTATGGAGGGCTTCTAGAAAATATATTTCCGTCAGGCGCGTTCTAAGCGCGTTAAGTAACAGTTTTTTTTCATATAATAATATGTATTAACTAGTACTACTACTTCTACTATTTTTTTTTATTAAAGTTATTATTTCTCTACAAATTTAAAAGTTAATTAATGGTACTGACTGATGCTGTGTTGACCATAAAATTGTATAACGCGAGTATATTATCTCTAAATATCATTAAACAAAGTCGCTAGTCCCTGTCTATTTCTCCACTTCTTCTAATTATATTTTCATAGGGTTTTCACTATTGTAAGAACGATAAACTATGAAGGTTTATGTGTATTATTTGAAAATATTTTATTAAAATGGCTTATCTATGACGGTGATCAGTTAAAAATACTTAAAACTAAAATACTTTCTTGCTAAGCGCACGCTTCATTTTCTTTATTAGTAAATTGCACCCGAGCAAAGCCTAGACGGGTACTAATATCTAGTATTATATAAAATCATCATTTGCGTATGATGAACTCATTTTCCTCGCATGGTGTAGAGCCATTACTGTGTAGCCATATCATATTAAAGTGACTGGGTAATGATCTTGTCATGAGCTCTATCAGCTAATAGTATACCTATAATATAATTTCGACACAAGCGACAGCCTAACGTCAAGGTAATCAAGTAAACGGCAAGTGCTTGATTGACAGACGCAGTGCGGACTCATGTTATACGATTTATTTTATTTTTTTATGATACAATTACGGAATGAGCCGACGCCGACGGTCCACCTTTTTTTTTTTTTTTAATGTAATACATTTACGGAACGAGCCGACGGCCCACCTGGTGTTAAGTGGTAACCTCGGCCCATAACAGCCGATGCGACTTGGGTCCTCCCATACTAGGTATGACAAGACCAAAGTCGCATCGTATGCGCCCGTAACTGTGAGACGTGAAGGTGGAATGTCTCATGTGCCTGTAATTTCACCGGCAACCACACCTTTCAAACCGGAACACAGTAACGCGAATGCGTTACTGCTTGGCGGCAGAAAAGGGCATGGCATGGCCTGATGTTAAGTGGTAACCTCGGCCCATAACAACCGATGCGACTTGTGTCCTCCCCTACTAGGTACGACAAGATCCAAGTCGCATCGTATGCGCCCGTAACTCTGAGACGTGTAGGTGGAATGTCTCATGTGCCTGTAATTTCACCGGCAACCACACCTTTCAAACCCAAACACAGTATCGCGAAAGCGTTACTGCTTGGCGGCTACTGGTTGCATAATTAATTTATTTTTCTCTCGATTTCGATACAAACTTCCTAGACTGGAATAATCTATTGCAAAAAGTAGCCCGTTGGAATTTTATCCGACGGCTACTGAGACCCTTCAAGTTTGCTGAAGATGACACGAGATATTAATAATTAATTTGTGGCAAGTTTGTTTATTCGAATGCTTGAATGAATGAATTCGAATGAATTACTTATATCAAATTCACAAACATTTTCACCTATAGCTTGAGTTCGATAACAGTTAATCATAGAGAACAAAGTAATGCTTATGTGTAAAGCAACTAACTTTACAGATTATTATATCTTTTCAAAACTGCGTATAAAGATATTTATTTGCAAAATAATATTGCACTACATGTTTAAAACATGTTTTTTGGAAAAAAAACTTTACCGTTAATAAATCGTACTTTTTAAGGCATGTTTAAAACTTTTTGTACGTTACTTCGCTAACAATGTTTAAACCACATTCTCAACCGGGGTAAATACGCAAGTTCTCCTCACCTATTATTTAGTTCAGCAAGTTCGAAACGAGCTGCAAACTCTTTGCTTACATTAATTGCTTAGAACTTTATCTGCACCTGAACTTATAATAGTATACTTCTTACGATTTTCAAAGTTGTTAACGAAACAAGAAATTTTCTTCGAGCACTGAAAAAGAAACGATTATTTGTTCGAATCTGAAGACTGGAGAATGTCGAAGCTTGAATTATTCTTCCTTCAAAACTGTCTAACAAAACACTTTCCAGGTGGGCCATCTTTCTGTAACCATATCACATAAAGCATTTTTTTTAGTGAATTAAGATTTTATGCAATTCTTACGCATGAAGATCCAGTACTTAGTAAAAAAAGACGTGTGGCACTCGGAGACTGCCGCGGTAAAGCTATTGCGCGTGATATTTCAAAAAGTCATTAAAAGTTCTGGTATTTATCGATAGATGGAAAAACTAAAAAGTATCACCGCTGTGCCGGTCGGAGTGGGGGGTGTTAGGTTTTTTCGTTACGGAATTTCTGGATTCGGTCTCCACGCTCAAGGCCCGCGATAGAAGCTATGCAATAGCTTAAAATCAGTTTTATAGAATGTTTTTTTTGTAAACATTGAATCAATTAGCTATCAGGTCCTTTGTCACCTGAGCCACAGTGGTCAATAATGAATAATGCATGTCGGTCACGGAGCGGATGCGACTACATAATACCCCGTGACTCGGACTGCTAAACACCTGTAACGTGTAATTGGCCGGCGATTAGTACGCATCCCACGACTAGCGCGTTTACTTTAGATATTGATGATAGTTTTATGGAAATTTCAATTTAGTGCAGAGATTTATTTATTACTAGCTGTTGCCCGCGACTTCGTCCGCGTGGAATTCGGTTTTATCACGCACCCCTATTTTACCCCTCGGAAAAGTAGCCTAAGTTGCTCCTTGTTACATCAGCTATCTGCCAGTGAAAGTCCCGTCAAAATCGGTCTAGCCGTTCCGAAGATTAGCCGGAACAAACAGACAGACAGACAAAAATAAAAATATACGCTATTAGCACATAGGCTAGTGATTCACAATACATAATATAAGCCACGTGGTTTGTATACAATAGGCTTGCAGAGGTGAATAACACTTGGCAGCGAGATGATATTGTACGGCCGTGCCAGACCACGCTAGATTGTGGGCAAGGGTATTGTACAGTGCATAAACTAGCTTCTGCCAGTGGTTTCGTCCACATTATACTGCGATAAAAAAGTAATCTATACCGTATTCCCGGTCATCATTAATGTACATATGTATTTTTTGCGGAATTTGTTCATTTTATTGGCGTCTGGATGGTATACTTAGTAGTAGGATTATATTTAATCGGGATTCGTTTTCGCTGTTTATCTATATTGGACTAGCAAAACGCCCCGGCTCAGGTGCAATTAATTTACAAATTATTTACACATATATTCCTCGTTTATCGCTCTTTCTATTATTATTATTTTGTATTGCTTGGTGGTAGAAATGGGCATGGCGACAGTACTTCCCCGGACGAACTTGGCGTGAGTTCTAATGCTCTTATTAGTGAATGCTGTATCAAAATCCGTTGCGTGATTAGTAAGCAGAGAAACAGACAGAGGCAGAAAGCGACTTTTTTATACCATTTAGATATAGTTAACTCTGAATTTGCATATTTGCAAGCTCCACCAACCAATGACGTTAAAGCGAAACGTCTGCGTATATCGTTAGCCCGTTTACTTTGCTGTAGAACACCTAAACTAAACATTCCCTTTGAAATGTTATAACCTGCGTTTGATACCTCAGAATATTCGCAAACACACTTTACCCTGCCTTACAAGGGCGTGTGCGGGGAATCTCAGTGTGTACATAGGATAATTGAGTTTGCACAGCCGACCGAACGTAAAGCACTGTTGGGTGATGAAATTTGCGATATAATGCAGTGAAATAGATAAGTACAGTCAGCATACAAGTCAAGAGATTCAAAAATATTTTTTTTAATAAATCCTTGTTATAGCAGTATACAAAGATAATTATATATAATATTAACAAATAAAGTGAAATCAATTCAGCCATTTAAATACCGTTTCCTACGATCTATGATAGCTCAAATTATCCTTCAACGTCAAAATATCAATAGTAATAATCATCAGCCCCATATCCTTAATTGCTGGACATAATTATGCATCTCCCAATAAGCGTCCCTGAGCGCCCTGTCTTCTGCTCGTCGCATTGGCATTTATTTAAATTTACTTAAATAATATTAATCAGTTATTTATATTTAATGCTATGCTTATCACTGAAGTGTTCCGGAAAGGTACAGAACAGTTTTTTTGCGTATTGTACATCTTTCATATAGGATGTAGACTTTAGAAGCAAGCAATCAGTTTTTTCTTGACGACGCGACGGCTGACGACAGGCTTTCAGTAAACAAAATAAAAAATAAAGATTTCAAGTTTTTCAATCTTGTTTTCCGAAAAAATTAAATTATTGAACAGTTTTTTTTCATAATTGGAAGTTTATGGATTTGGTTACCTATCCTTTAGATTTATTTAAACACCTTTATATTATTCATCAAGATGTGTTATCATGTATTCTACGAGGTAAATGATCAAAGCAAATTAGAAGAAAATGAAAGAAGAAGAAAGAAAGAAAATATATTTATTTGTCTACATTAGAGCATGGAACATAAACAGTGGATACATCAAATTATTATACAGAGACACCCTCATTACCAAAATATGTCTGGTTTTTACTTTTATTAATTGTTTTTTTTTTACTTTACTTTTATTACTGTCTGTACTGACTGTGTTTCCTGTCGCAATATAAATCTAAGGGCAATTTAATAAGAAATCAGATACATACATACATACAAAAAATACTACTTTCTGTGCAGTTGGTAGCTCGTAGTCTGGGTTAAACAAAGCGATTCACCTTGTCCTAATAAAGTAAACATTTTAAGTAATGGATCGTGACCATTCGGTCTTTGTAGTGAAGTGACCGTTGAAGGACCATTCTTTGATCCATTCAATCAAATAAAGACCCCTAATACATTTTACTTAATGGGAAAGCTTCAACATTTCCTTTCTTGGCTATTGCCAAGCGGTAATTTATTTATACTAGTTTATCTATACTAGTGTTCGTCCAAACGGTCGACATTCGACCATAATTATTATAAACATTATTGAAAATTTAAATAAATAAAATTGGAGTGTCTGTTTGTAATATTAAAATAACCGCTTTTTACTAAGTGCATATGGATGTATATACGGTACATATACCAAAACAACATTTTTTTCAATTTATCTCTGTCTGTCTGTCTGTTCTGGCCAATCTCTGAAATGGCTGGACCGATTTTGACGGGACTTTCACTGGCAGATAGCTGATGTAACAAGGAGTAACTTGGGCTACTTTTCCGAGGGGTAAAATAGGGGTGCGTGATAAAACCGAATTCCACGCGGACGAAGTCGCGGGCAACAGCTAGTAAAACATAACAATAGTAATATTTCATTTCCTACGTTAGTTGACATAATATTTCGACAGAACTGAGGCAGTCTAGACCTCATTCCGCTAAATTTTGTTGAAATATTACCTCAATACGTCTTAGTTTCTCGTTTTGTTTTCTACAAAAATGTATCACAGGTTTTTGAACGCAGAAAGAATATTTTGTTTATTTCAGTGTATACAGTCTTGAACTATTTCAGACAGTTAAGCGATATTTTTATATAAATTACGTTGTTAGTTAGTTTACGATAAATTACCAAATCTTTCCATTTTTATCCAAATAAGAATAAATCAATGCATTAAATGTAATAATGAAAAATTAAGAGAATCAGTTTATTTACTATTACTAAAACAATTTCGAAATAGGTGGCGGTCTTCCTAAGTACGGTTGAAAAAGTATTCCATAAACGTAAAACGTGACATAAAGTGACATACAAAGTGCCGGTTCCCCTACGTACGTTTGTGTACTAAGTGGCGGCCTCCCTACGCACGTTTCCAAATAAACTGTAGCCTCCGCACGAACGTGACATAAAGTGACATACAAAGTGCCGGTTCCCCTACGCGCGTTTGTGTACAAAGTGGCGGGTTCCCTACGCGCGTTTCTCATGCGCCGGCGCGCAGGGGTGCACCTATGACGAACAACAACAACGGCGTGAACGGAGGCGCGGGCGGCGAGCCCGCCTCTGCCGACATGGACATGGACTCGCTGGAGGAGATGCTGCGTAAGGTGAGGATAATATATTCTTTTTTTTTCTTTTTATGTAATACATTTACGGAACGAGCCGACGGCCCACCTGGTGTTAAGTGGTAACCTCGGCCCATAACAGCCGATGCGACTTGGGTCCTCCCATACTAGGTATGACAAGACCAAAGTCGCATCGTATGCGCCCGTAACTGTGAGACGTGAAGGTGGAATGTCTCATGTGCCTGTAATTTCACCGTAATTTCTCTTCTATTGTCACCTGAGACACAGTATTTCCTAGTTCAGGCATAGTATAATTATTACCTTTTTTTTTATTATGAATTATATTACTTTTAAGAATATCCTGCATATGTGTCTCGAACCAATGTATTGAAAATGTTAAACTGCGTCTTAAGGAGGCTTATTTCGAACATTTGCTCTTTTTAGACATTTCCATATTCTATGGTGGTTGCTGGTGAAGTTACACGAGACATTTCACCTTCACGGGACGATCCCATACCTAGTAGGGTAGTAGGGTATCCCTGACCGACCACGCTCTCATATGAGACACTGAAATGCAATACACAGACATCAAGCTGAGATAGTCTTGGCTAGATTAAAATTGGAATCGAAATCGGATCGAATTTTGATCTAAAAAAAAAAAGGTTGATTGAGAAAACAATTAAATAAAAATAAAAAAAATATTAAATAAATGTGTATGTCTATGTCTATGTCTAATTTACTTCTCTATAAACAACTGAACAAAACCAATAATCATTTTTATTTGTTGTGCGGATTTATAGACTCGCCTTTCGCTGGCTGGTGTGAAAACTGAGTGAACTAAACGAGTTCAGTGTTTGAACTCGTGTTTAAGTTAAGAACACTTAGTTGCAACTTTTGAACTTGAAAGGTGTTTGATGTACTTAAAGTTGAGAACTTAGCTTGCTCGGTTCTCAATCTATAAGTATGGATGGAGACGTCGCATCTGTTCTCATGAGTATGAACCTTATTGCTAAGTTTTGTTTCATCAAAATATTGAGAACGTGACTGTCATATAGATAATAATATAAATTGGCGGACGTTTGACCAGACCTTTGGAAACAGACAACTGACAGATTACTTTTTTTTGGTAAATACATTAAATATACAATATATTTATTATATTAATAACACCCAGAAACAGACCAAACATCACACAAAAATGTTATTCCTGGGTGGGAATCTAATCTACGACATACAGCTCTCATTTAGAGTTTCTACAAACTGAGCTTAAGGCTAGTCTATAATAAATCACCGGCTTAAAGAGCACCCTGTGAGCGACGTTTTGTTGCACCTAGTCTTCAGATCAGCTGTCCAAAAGTAAAATAAAAAAAAACACCAATGTATTCAATATTTTTACGTCAGTGTCTCAAATCATAGCAGGAATAAATTACAAGTATAGCATAATATCTAGAACTAGCATTCCTAAATCAATTTAATCTGTCTAGTTTCTATTCCAGTTCTGTACAGCAGAGCACGAACAACTAAAAAAATGCATGGAAGACGCGGCCAGTAGGAGCATCGAGACCGACCCCGCCATCGCCAACCTCCAATACAAAATGGACTCCCTCGAACAGCAGGCGAGACAATGTAACCTGGAGCTGTGCAACGTACCTGAAAAGAGGAACGAGAACCTTCTGGGAATCGTACAGGCCGCCAGTGTCGCCCTCGGCGTACAACTGCCCCCGGGCGACATCGTCTCCGTGCACAGGGTACCTCACGCGCACAATAACTCCAAGCCGAAAAATATTATTGTAAAACTAACAACGCGTATTAAGCGTGATAACTTTCTAGGCGCATACCGCAGAGCTAAAACCCTGAACTCGGATCAGCTTGCCATCTCTGGTACCCCGACAAGAATATACATGAACGAGCACCTAACGTTGAAGAACAAACAGTTGTTTCGGAAGTGCCGTGAAGCCGCAGCGATCAGCAGCCATAAATATGTATGGATCAGAAATGGCTCAATTCTCGTCCGTGAACGGGATGATTCACCGGCCTTCATCGTGCGGTCTGAATCGGACCTGGATAAAATCAAACCTAAACCTAAATGATACCCATGTTTTCCAAAACATCGATAGTTTTTCCTACAATATTACTTTACATGGACTTATACAATATTTAACTGTTTATTTATATACTGCGCTTATTAATATTATTCATTGTACAGGACATATCGTTATTTGTTTACAGTCTTTTTTATTGTTATTGTGTGTTAAATATTACAACTCCTACCCTTATTTCCTAAAATTCTATTATAATAAGCACTCGATCATATGTATACTATATTTTGTAATGGATGTCATGAAACTGACTATAAAACTATCGCAGACGGCGGCGGCGGCGCTCGCTCGCTTGGCTCGCTTGCTTACCGGCGCCCGCGCCGGCGCCGGCATTGCGTTAGGATGGTCAAAAAGTAAAAGAAACATGTTATTAGTTACGCGCTTAATACACTCTCGTGGCGGCACGGGCGTACATATACACTTCTGCTCGATGTCAATAATTAATTTTACTTACAGCACGGACATATTATTCACTAATTTGCTATACCTTTGTACAATATTTATATATAAACACGTATATGGCAGCGAAATAACTAGGTAATGGATAACGACCTTATAATTTATTATCAAAACTGCAGAGGACTACGAACCAAATTGCAATCCTTTTACATGAATCTTCTTTCGTTTACCTATGATATCATTGTACTTTCTGAAACCTGGCTTATACCAGAAATACATGATGGCGAATTCATTGATCAACGCTACGTCGTGTTTAGATGTGACCGAAACCGGGTGGCTACGAATAAGCAGGACGGTGGGGGTGTTTTGGTTGCGATATTACGAGGCCTTAGACCGACGTTGTTTAAATGCCCTAGTAACACCATTCACAAATCCTTGAATATTGAACACTTACTTGTGGAGATTCCGAGTAAAGAGCGTAATAAGCGGCACGTCATCAGTGCGGCCTATATTCCTCCCTGGATAGACGCGGCGACATATGAGAATCACTTTGATTACCTTATAGATAACCTAACAGATCCCGATATTGAAAATATTTATATACTCGGCGACTATAACTTACCAGACATCACTTGGTCCCCTTCTATATCCAACGACGCCACTTGTACTGGACTCACCTGCTCTGACTCCTCCGCACGCGGTTTACAATTATGTACCTGTCTGTCAATTTTGAATTCTGTACAATACAACACAATAACGAACGTTAATGGTAAAATCCTTGATTTGCTAATTTCTAACTCGCCTTGTAAAGTATCGCCTCAATTAATCGCTCTTGTATCTCCTGATCAATATCATCCTCCTTTTATTGCTAGTCTTAAGATCCAATTGCCTGAACATGCTATGAAGAAAAAACTTTTACCCAGACATAACTTTCGCAAAGCAGATTATATCCTCATTAACGATAAAATTCTTAAAATAGACTGGAACATACTCCTAGGAAATCTGCCTGCCACTGAAGCGCTTGACAAGTTTTATAGCGAAATTAACCGCATTATAAATCTACATGTGCCTCTAGTTAGCAATAAATCAGCAAACTTTCCGGTTTGGTTTTCCCATTCCCTAATTAAAATCTTTAAAAAAAAACAAAAGGCTTGGCACAAATGGAAAAAATATTCCAATAACATAGATTATAATCAATTCTCGGAACTAAGAACACTTTTTAAACATAAATGCGCTAGGTGCTATGAAGACTATATGAAATCCGTTGAAAACAATATCACCACTGATATTAAATACTTCTGGACTTACATAGCGAATCGTAAACCTAAATCTGGAGTCCCGCAAACAATGTGCTATCAGAATAATAGTTCTGGTGACCCTGAAATTATATGTAACATGTTTTCAGATTACTTTAAATCAGTATTCGAACCACCGTCGCCTACGCTTAAACAGTGGGTACCGCCCCCTAACTCTCGTGATAACTGCGTCCTCGTCACTGACTTGTACTTCGAAGACAGGGAAATCCTTAAAGAGCTTAGTCAGCTCAATCCTTCTAAAGGTCCTGGGCCAGACGGAATACCTCCGAGTTTTCTCAAAAATACTGCTGGTAGCATATTCAAACCACTGCACATAATATACAATAAATGCATTTCTCTTGGAGTCTTTCCCGATGTCTGGAAACGGGCATTCATCACTCCTGTACATAAAAACGGTTCTAAGCACGATGTTGAGCAATACCGTCCGATCTCAATTTTGTCTGCCTTGTCGAAGCTCTTTGAAAAGCTGGTGCATAATAAAATCTATCCTATTTTACATAGTGCTATTATAGAACAGCAACATGGCTTTGTAAAGCGCCGATCTACAACCTCTAACCTTATAGTTTTCACAGAAAATCTTTTTGAAAAATTTGATGGTGGTATCCAAGTAGACGCCGTATATACTGACTTCAAAAAGGCCTTCGACAAGGTAGACCATGAACTTCTACTTTATAAGATCGCGTACAATGGTATCAGGGGTAATCTTCTGCGTTGGTTCTTGTCCTATATTTTAAACAGAACTCAGAAAGTAGTTCTAAGCGGTTACCATTCGAGCAGCGTATGTGTTACTTCTGGGGTACCCCAAGGGTCAATTTTGGGCCCCCTCTTGTTCATAATCTTCATTAACGATATCAAGAATTGTTTCATGAACTCCCAATTTCTTTTGTATGCGGATGACTTAAAGGCCTACAAAGACATCTACTCTTTAGATGACTGTAAGTTGTTTCAAGATGACTTAGATAGATTGACTGCCTATTGTAATATTAATAAATTATGTTTGAGCCTACCTAAATGTCATTTCATAAATTTCACCAAAAACAGAAATATTTTCTCCTTTCCATACAATCTCTGTAATGCACCCTTAGACAAATCAAATTCATTAAGCGACCTTGGAATAGTCCTCGACTGTAAGTTATGTCTGGATGACCACGTTGGCAATATAATCAATAGAGCCTTCAAAATGTATGGCTTCGTACTTAGGTCATCCGCTGAATTTAAAAATCCCTCAACATATCTTTATCTGTACAAAACATTGATTCGCTCTCAACTTGAATATGCAGTACCTATTTGGAACCCCTTCTACAAGAAATATATAGCTGCAATAGAAAAAGTCCAACGCAAATACCTGCGTACTATGCACTTTAAATGCTTTCGACGATATCTCTCATATCCCCAGTTGCTCACGAAATACAACTTCGTAACCCTCGCATCAAGACGTAAATACCTAGAAGCAGTTACACTATATAGTATAATTCATAACAATTTTGATTGTATATATCTAGTCAGGAAGCTATGCTTCACTGTACCAAGAACATGTACTCCACGTGAGACACGTGCTCGTGCCCGTACGCTGTTTGCGTTAAATACTTGTCGTACCAATTCTGGGCTTCGAGCCCCCATTAGGCGTATGGTCGAGTGCTATAATAAATATTTCCTAACAATAGATATATTTCTCTTTTCCCCGTACCAATTTAAGAAAAAATTAAATTGTATTCTGTCCAGTAAAGATTTTGACTTGTATAATGTGGAATAGACGTTCTCAGTTAACTTTAAATTTTACTTGTTTAAAATTATTTGTACCTTCTATAAACACATCACTTGTTTAGACACCTTGCTCTAAATAATGAATATGTTTGTATTCCCTCTAGTTGTAACACTATCTTATAACCTGTATACCTTTAACATCATGTGGATAACGTAGTGGGCTATGTAATTAATAGTTTTTCTTAGTTTATGTAATTCTAGTGTTAATATATATTATGTAGCTGTTTGTTTTTCCTTAATAAACAAAATAAAAAAAATAAAAATATTATATTCTGATTCTTGCGTAGCCATAGCAATGTAGCCAGACAAAACATTAATGTGCCACCTACAGCAAATTAATTAACAGAATTGTTTATTCATTGCATAGCAAGCAAGTTAATAGTCTAGAAATCTACCCACTCCACGTTACACAGTTTAGTTAAATATTCAGAAAAACGTAAAAGAAGATTGCATTTTTTTTTCATCGTCGCAGATGAGATAAAGGATTGTTTATATAAATAATTAATACACAAACAGAATTTTACTTTATTATTTTGAAGATACCGTAAAAAATACATATCTTACGACTTGTAAACCAAAGAAAATAACAAACAAAGTATCTAGTTTTTGTAATGAAGGTGATTTAATGTTTATGTGCCTCATGCGCTCGCTCACTCAAAATTCGGTTAGCAACGTAAGAGCACAATATCCGGATGTTTTAAATAATTTAACATATCCAAGTCATCCGAAACTAAAAAAAAAAATTGGTGGACATTTCACACTACGCCATCTAACCCCAAATTAAGCATTATTTGTACTATGGGAACCAGATGACGAATAGAATACTTAATTTTTGTTAATACTTTCATACAAATGCATAATAACACCCAGACGCTGAACAATCATCTATGTTTGTCACACAAATGTTTGTCCTGGGTGGGAATCGAACCCACGACAGTGCAGAAGGCAGAGTTACTACCAACTGAGCTGTGAGGCCAGTCAAATGATATGTGACTTGGGTATTCATTATGAGTTATACTATTACCTATGTTAAAGTTTAGGTACCGCTTAAAATCCTGTTATTTCTCTTTATTACATTTAGAAATATAGATTGGTTGGATTAAGCTGTATACAGAGCCGGGCTTTTGTGTCCCGTCACTTTAGTCACATAAGAGATTACAATCAACTCTACGTCAAATGCCTTGTATCCAGGAAGCTCACTCGTTAAAATGAAATATGCTCAGGTAGCTTTAAATACACAGAAGAAATTAAATACAGTAGGATAATATATGATTAAATGCTGGATCAAATTATTTATATAAATTTTGTAGTATAGTTGTATTAGGCATCTATGGAACATTGGTTACATAAATAAATATTGGTGGATATTTCACACAGCGCCATCTAGCCCCAAAGTAAGCTAAGCATAGCATGTATCATGGGAACCAGACAACTGATATAATACTTATATACTTTTCTTTTGCTTGTAAATACATACATATTAACACCCAAGAACAAACATCAATGTTACAAATGTCACAAAATGTTTGTCCTGGGTGGAAACCGAACCCATGACCTACAGCGCAGAAGGCAGGGTTACTACCAACTGAGCTAGGCCAGTCGACACATACAACGATGATTACAATAGATTTAAAGATGTAATTTAGAAGAAACTAGAATTTAGTATAGCACTTTAGAAAAATTTGAGACCAAAATATGCATAGTTGGGAATGCATTTTCAATAAATATTCAACCAAAATTAATGTCGTCAAATGAACATTACCAGGGTGATCAACCAAATACACATATTTGGAAGATGTTCCAACTTTAATACAGAATAGAAAGTGTTGAACGTTTCATACTGCAATTAACTGCACTATAGGATAGAGACGATGAAAAACCGTACTGTGACGAAATTCGCTTCGGGGCATTGGTATTTTTGTTTTACGTTTTTTATTTCTTCTTTTTCTGTGAACATTGAAATCACCTCGGCGCTGTCTGCTGCACTCTATCGGAAAAAGAGTTTAGATATTTGAGCGCTGCGCAAAAATTCGTTAATATCAGATTTCTACTAGAATTAAGTATTATTTTAGATTTTAGGCAAATATATACATACATATATAATAAACATAGTTTACCCAGCTCATGATTAAGGGCCGCTCCTAACGTCACTCCCCGGGGCATGTTCCAAGCCAAATATAATACATCTGTGCATACTCACTAAGGGAACTAAGCAAAGTACTTCATATGCAAACTTTGACTAGCAACAACAGTAAGCTCCCATCGGCTAATGTTGGGGCTAGGCAAAGCGAACGAAGGCGAACGTACATCCACTTCCTGCTATTTTTGTCTGTGAAGTTTTACATCGTTATAACTACGAAAGACAACGATGGTAGATAAATGGAAATGGTAACAGAAAATTTATACGTAAAACACAACTGCAGTTTTATGTTACTTCCAAATATTTACAACAAATTAGGAACAATACGTCAATAACCACTTAATATGAGGTGGGCCATCAGCTCGATCCAGTACCATTAAGAAATCCATACTAATTATATTCGTTTAGTCTGTCGATTCGACGTTCTGTCGATACCTCAATTGGTTTGATTATATTTTGTTAATATTATGTTTTCATATAAGTGAAAGCAAGCCGTTCTACTCTAAATTGCGTTCTGTTTCATTCGATTAGTATGTACACGGCATTAATGCACTTGCTTCTGAGCTAATTAAGTAGAGAATACACTAATTTTAAATAACGAGCAGGAAAACTGGTTTCTTAGTCATATTTCCTTTTCCTCAAGTTTGTCAGTTTTATGCTTACGAATATATTAATCAGTAAAGATTAGAGAAAGAGAATCTCAAAATTAAGAGGAAAGAAAATAATTCAAGCGTTTTTAAGCTAAATAAATATTTACCTTTACATCACAGGGTAACAAATGTTCTAAAATTGATTTTGCATCGTAAATGTCTTCAAACTCTTATTTCGACTGGCTTCATAGCTCAGTTGGTAGTAACCCTGCCTTCTGCGCTGGAGGTCGTAGCTCGATTCCCATCCAGTACAAACATTTATCTGACATTTGTAACATTGATGTTTGACCTGTGTCTGGGTATTAATATGTATGTATTTACAAAAAAAGTATATGTGTATTCTATCAGTTGTCTAGTTCCCATAGTACAAGCTATGCTTAGTTTGGGGCTAGATGGCGCTGTGTGAATTGTCCACCAATATTGTTATTATTATTGTTATCATTATTACTTATGCTGGAGCAATAGAAAATGGCGGCCAAGGTAAAAACCCTACGCTGTGAGTATTAGTAGGTAGCTACTATTTTTTTTTGGATTAAAGAATAATTACAGTCTTATATTTGATTTGCTTAATATTATCAACATAAAAATAGACAACTAATTTTGTTGTTGTAAAACACCAATTAATAATAATGATTGTGTGATGTCTTGATTTATTTTGTTTATGTTCTGTGTAAGCTTAGTTTGTCAAATAAAATATTGTTCTTTCTTTCTTTCATAGTAACTGCAGGACCCAGTTTTGTTTCAAGCAGACTATAGTCCAAACAAAATAGTTGAGAATTCATTTTTCGCTTGAGTTTTCAGATTCAGTTGACATTTATTGAATCTTTTCATACACCGTTCGGGAAAATAGCCGTAAATCTATGAAATAATTGAAGGAATATTTTACTCAACTTTTATTGTATCATATTAATCAGTGTACGACATTAAATTGCAAAATAAATCACACTCATTAAATAGCACTCAATAGTCAAATTCGTCGATTCGCATGATAAAACAATTAATTTACTTAATCAGTAATCCCTATTATCAATACAAATGTATTGAAATTCGAATATTTAATTACCCATTATCATTTATTGAGTGACAAAGCGGAAACCGGATTTAATTAGCAAAGTATTAATTCAGTTCGGACAAATAAATTGAATATTTTAATTGGGAGGCGGATCAGCCCGTCTGTTTGCGTGGAACATTACCTATCAGGGTTCCAGGGATAATATCCTACGCATAAGTCGATCTTTGATAGTTACATACATACATACATACATAACTGTCTTAAAAATAAGCCTTCGAAGAGCGAGTAAGACTAAAGCAACAAATGTAACGCACGAAAAAAATAAACATTTCTGGATCTGGTTTTAGCATTCGTTATTTTTGACAGACAAACAAATCTACAGTATTTTGATGCGGCTTTCACCTGTTATAGATAGACTAATTCACAAGGAAACGTTCCGCCAATACTTAATATTGCCCGTGCAAAGTCGGGATAGGTCACTAGTAAAACCAACTACAATATCTCGGCTTACAAACAAACTTCACCAGCTCACTCGGTTACCGAAAAAGTACACGGGAAACTTTCAGTGGGCTGGCCTGCGGACTACGGTCTAACTATTTAATAATAAGCCTGGCTAATAACTATAAACTCCGAAGAGGGCGGCCTAACTTTTCAGGGTTCCGTGCCCACAAATATGACGGATAAGCACCTTTTATAACGTTAAGCCAGAACGAATTAAGTGGCTTCGTAAGTAGTGATAATCCATTCTTTAGTAGGAGTAGTACTTATTTATTTATTTATTCAATTTTGTTTATTCAGACAATAGAATCCATTGATATTAGTAACATAAAATAAAATCAACTTAAAACTAATGTTAGAACTACTAATAACTAAAAGCGAATTCGTCCTCTGAATGAGCTTTTAAACCAGAGGCGAATCAAATTTAGAAGCAAAAGAGAAACAGCTTATGCCAAGTTTGTGCGGAGTGCTGCCACCATACCCATTTTCGCCATCAAGCTGGAATGAATTTTAGCTTTGCTGTGTTCCGGTTTCGGCTGTCATCCTTTAATGATGTCATATGTTTCAGTTTTGTTACGACTGGCCTCACAGCTCAGTTGGTAGCAACCCTGCCTTCTGCGCTGTAGGTCGTGGGTTCGATTCCAACCCAGGACAAAGATTTGTATGGCGAATGTAAATGTTTGTTCTTGTGTTTGGGTGTCAGTATGTATTATATGAATGTATATATAAAAAAGCATATAAGTATTATATCAGTTGTCTGTTTCTCATGATACAAGCTATGTTTAGCTTATTTTGGAGCTAAATGGCGCCATGTGAAATGTCTACCAATATTTATTTATTTGTTACTGTACTGAACCTTGGTGCTTAGTGCGACTCGTCCACACCATTTCTCCCGTTAACTGCAAGGTTGCGTGGCAAAAAAACATTAATCGGTTTCGACGCAAAGTGCGCGTTTCTGCCGATTTATAACTCCCCCAGTTAGTTTTGAACTGCAATGCGGGGGTAGTGCAATATATGGCCACTCACAACGGTGCTAGGACACACCTACCACTATTCAACATACATTAAACGACACTAGAAACTTATTTAACATTTTTGTTGGGTATTGATATGTATGTATTTACAAAAGTATATATGTATTATATCAGTCATATGGTTTCCATGATACCAAGCTATGCTTGGCTTACTTTAGGGCTAGTTGGCGCTGTGTGAAATGTCCACCAATATTTATTATTATCAAAAGATCTAAGCCGTTCCATTAATTAGAAAGGGTCATTTGGCTGATATTAAATTGGCAGAATATACTATCAAATCCGTTGATAGCCGTGTAATAGACAGCTGTGCATGTAATACCGTAGATAGTTACACGTCATTACAGACATTTGGAATGCGTCCAAACACGTTATAGTACCACATCAAGTATCGTCGATAAGGGGCTGCGAATGTTCAATATTGTAAATTTTGTGAACGGTGGAATCTATGTAATTTAAATGACCTCACTACAGCTACTTTGACAGCGTGGTGGGGTACTGACCCCGAGTTTCCGGAGGTCGCTGGTTCAAATCCCGACGTGTGTGTGTTTTTCGCTTCAAAATCACTGTCTACGGTGTCAAAAATGGGAAGACGATATTCGGTAAATGGCTGGGATCAATTCGAAAACAAGGACGCGGAATAGTAAATTGTGGCAAGCTTCAGGGGAGGACAAATTTAACACCTGTGTCAATTAAATATTAATTTAAATTAATTACCATAAGTAACTACTTTGTAAGGTTGTGAAATATATATTATCATTTAAATAATAATAAGTATGTTTTTTTTATCACTTGATTCCCATAGTACAAGCTTTCGTTAGGCTGTGTGAAATCTCAGCTAAAACATAAGCGTTCAAGATCATAACGATATGATCTACATGTACAGCTTCATATACCTTCCTGAACGCCCGTACAAGCCTATTCCCAATAACATTTTATCACCACGACTATTACGCGTCAAATCATTGGCCTCCGATATTGCGTCCCTTACAGATATCTCACAATCGTAAAAAGTTAATAGGCGTTCCAATTTATGTGACTTTAACGTAACGGTAACGTTACAAAACGCAGTTTGTAATTTCGCAGCCAGAGGCGTGACTGGCCGGGATGCTAGAATGCCAGATGTCCGACTTTTGTGGTAATTTTCCGGATAAATACACAGCTTAAACTCACGATGTTGGTAAAATGAAACGGAGTTGAATGATTTGATTAATATATAAATAACTATGGGTCCTATAAGTGTACTCCTACTGTGTTGCTTGCTTGAAATAAATCATATCAGAGCAGTGTTGAAGATAATGACGTCAGCAGTGCTGACGTCACACTTTAAATAAGCAACCCTGGTGTGACTTGGTAGTAACTCTGCCTTCTGCGTTGTACGTCGTGGGTTTGATTCCCACCCAAGACAAACATTTGTGTTATGTTTATAGATGTTTGTTTTGCATTTGGGTGTTATATGTATACATATTCATGTATTTGCAAAAAAGTACACAAGTATCAGCTTTCTAGTTCCCTTAGTACAAGCTATGCTGAATTTTAGTCTAGATGGCGCTGTGTGATTTTTTGTTATTGATCTATATGTTTAATAATTTTCTGTAGAACAATATCTATAATTTGGCCGTTTTATTGCCGACTTTACAGTTTTATCCGGCTTTATGAAGTATAACATCTCTATCTACGAATAATATGGCACTTTTTAGGGTACTGTAAAACGGAACGCTTTGCTCGTAAATACGTAAGCGTTTTTGGTAATGTTGTGGAGTGTGGATTGCGAATGACCATAGTGATTGCTTTTTTCATTTCGCCAATCTCTTTTTAACAGTCTCCGCATCTTTGTACCGCAATAACATCTACATCGTTGACTCTGAATGTGTATCTGGTTCGTTATGATAATGTATTCTGACTTGTTTGCACATTGATATGAATCCAGATGTTACGCTATTCAATCCGAAAAGGTTTAAGTTACTTGTTTCATTGTGTGTGGATTCGAATTCTGCCATCCGATGGGGGAACCGAGTCGAAGAATCGTATCAACGTTAGCTGCAAGGCTTGAGTCAAAGTCAAAAACTTTATTTCCATAGAATTCATAAAGAAATGGCTTGGAAACGTCAACTATATTCAAAACATAAGGTCACGCGTACTTAACGTAAAGTTTTACGCCTGTTAAAACACTCCGACCCTGCATCGGGAGAACATACAGAAACCCCTAAATGAGGGCTTCCATTTTTTTCCCGAGCACGATCCTTTTAGCAAGCTGAGTACTTAGATCTATGTTACATTTATGACTACATAAAATACTAAAATAAGATATTACAAGATGTTTTGTGTGTCGTTGAGCTGAGCGAAATCAGACCATGGAGATTTATCATTTATATAATCATTTACAATAAGCTTTGCTTACTTGATAATGCATAGCAAAATAAAAAATAATAATTGCACGGAACCATGTAATTCGGCCGGCATTCCCCCGCTTCACATTTTAATTTATGATAGGTCCCTATTGTCACGAGCAAAGAGCTTCCATAAAAGCCTTGCCGCGGGCTGGTCGGCTTACAATTCCAACTTTTGCAACCATATTTGGTACATGAAACAGAGTTGCATCTAGGTGATCTCCCAAATGGACCATTCTAATCATTTTAAATTAATTATTTAATTCATTCATTCATTCGCTATGATCAGTATATCCCAACATAGCTTATTGATGCCACCTTTTTAAGATTATTTATGAAATTTTAATACATACTAAGATAACCAACCTAGAAAAGTATTCTTTTACGATATTGTTTAGAAATATTGATTTAGGGGCATATTTTTTTTATTATGGCTTTGTGAAATCTGTATACGTTACAATAAGTTTTGCTCTTATTTTCTCTCTTTTTGTTATTTTCATGAATTGAAGATTGAAGTTTCTCAAATGGTGTGTCTATACTACCTGCTGCAGAGATGCCACAGGCATCATTATATAATAATAATATTAGTGAACAATTCACACAGCGCCTCCTAACCCCAAACCAAGCATAGCTTGTACTATGGGAACCAGACAACTGATGGAATACATATATACTTTTTTGTAAATACATACATATAATGCATATTAACTAGACTAGGCTATAACGCCAAATCCTGCCCTGTTTTATAGAACTTGATTGGTCCATTGTTTCGAGTATTCATTTGGGACCTTACTTTCAGTAGGCTCCAATGTTGCATGCATATTGTAATAGCATCTTTCACGTTACGTATAATCTGATTTTCTAATACTGAATTAGCCGTTCGCTTTGCATTTTCTGTTTTACAGTGTGATCTACATAAATGTATAAACAAACATATTATTTGAAATCAGCAAATCATGGAAACGATATTTGCGTTAGTGTGTTTCGGTTTGGTTTTGGTGTGGCTTTTGGTGAAATTACAGGCACTTCAGACATTTCACTCTCATGTCTCTGAGTTAAGGGCGCATACGATGCGACTTGGGTTTGTTCTATCTAAGTAGGGGTGGACCCAAGTCGTATTGCTTTTCATGGGCAGAGGTTGGGCCATCTGATCGTCGTAACTTTTACACATAAAAAACATAACATCGAGTTACACTATTCTATTTTACTTGAAATGTCTTCATTTACCATCTCCACCACATTATTATTCCAAAACTATCAATCAACTGCAATAAAAAACAAAAGCAATTCGACGTCGAAATCGCCCCAAACTCGACGCAAACGGTTTTTCCGCACTTGAAGTGGCAATCTCAGTTCGGAGCTCCGGTATTTACCATACGAAACTATTCTATCTAGTTCCAATGGGGCACTAAAACGTTCCAAGTTACATTTTACACTTGTCGTCGTGGAGAACACAAATAAATCGGCCGATTTAGAAGCTCTCGTTGCTTCGCCACTCGGGAAAGGACTGCCTTTTGGGAGCTGGCGCAAGATATAAGAATTAAATAAATAAATAAATATTGGTGGACATTTGACGCAGCACCATCTAGCCCCAATGTAAGCTAAGCATAACTTGTATCATGGGAACCAGACAACTGCTTGGATTGATTCAGCATAAAAATGGTAACTAGTGAGGCATTTACCCTACCACCAAACTATAGTTTTAAAGATAAGATAAGATAAAGATATTTATTTGCATAAACATGTGTAGGTTAGATAGTAGATATGAAGATTTATGAAGTTTTATATTGATGTTTTTCTTTACCATAATCTCAAGCTCATTGTAAGATACGACCCCTACAGATCTTAAGCCAACTTCAATACCAAAGTCAAAGTCAAAAACTTTATTTCCATAGAATTCATATTTCTTTATGAATTCTATGGAAATAAAGTTTTTGGCTTGGAAACGTCAATAATATTCAAAACATAAGGTCACGCTTACTTATCGATAAGTTTGACGCCTGTTCAAACCCTATCCGACGCTCCATGGGGGAAGAACAGTCGAGAAACCCCTAATGGAGGGATTCCTTTTTTTTCGCGAGCATGATCCTTGTAACAATTGAAAAGTCATCTCTTCAAAAATATCATTGCTTTATTTTATTACCAAAACGCAATTTTGTGTTACTTGCGTCCTTTCTTACCTGAGTCCTGGCTGGACTCTCAGCAATATTTTACCAGCACCAACGGCCGGCGGCGCTAAACATTCCGCCCTGATTGCAGGCTTTAGCAACGATAATTTAGATCGGAGAATAGGTGGTTAAGACTTTCAGTGCCTTGTTAGAAGAATACTTTTTTGTTGGGAAACAATTGACATTACACCAAGCTTACTTAGATATGCGAAAATCCGGCAGAGAACTGATGAATTTACTAACCCGATGAATATACTATTTTATGCAAGAGCAACCTTATAGTACTCTGTGACACCTCACAACACGTGTATACTTAACTAAATATAGTATATACGATTTGATAATTTCATATTTTAATTTTTTTATAATATGATTATGTTCATTCTTTTTGACAGACCTCACAGCACAGTTGGTAGTATCTCCTGCCTTCAGCGCTGTATGTCTTGGGTTCGATTCCCACCCATTTCAAACATTTGTGTGAAGAATATAGATGTTTGTTCTGTATCTGATTTTTAATATGTATTATTTGCAAGTATTTGAAAAAAAAAATGTATTCTATCAGTTGCCTAGTTCCCATAGTAAAATCTATGCTTAGTTTGGGGCTAGATTGCGCTGTGTGAATTGGCCACCAATAGATTATTATTAATTCTGTCTGTGACAAATAGCTGATATTAACGTTTCATACTAAAATGATGTATTCCATTATTAAGTGTAATTTTAAACCATTGTAATTAATTGCACCGCTGAAGTATTTGCTAAAGCCACAGGCCGCTATAATTATTTCAGAGAGCCATCGAACCTTCCCTTAGCGGTGGACACTGCAAATGACAGACGCTGCGGTGGCAGCGTTCAAATCAAACGGAATGTTCGACGCGTTTGCTCCAACTTGACTAACTGGCCGAGTAATTCCAATTAACACCACGTCCGGCGAGGCCCGGATATCACGTTTACATCCAGGATTTAGTTCAATGTTATGACGGTTTCTTAACGAAATGTTATTTAAAAAGAAAACTAATGATATATTTAAAATTATTCGGATTGAACACAATTTCAGCATTTCAAAAAATTTTTTTGAAATAATTCTTTACCTTTGCCACAATAAACATCAAACTAAATATATTTTATTGTAATAATAATAATAATTTTTATTTATTTGGAACAGTAACATTATCATCAGTAGTATGATTTTTAGAGAAGTTTTAAGTTAGGGTAGAGTTCCAACACATTATAAATAGATGAATTTTATTCATTGTTCATCCTCATTTTCTTGTTACTGGAAGCAACCCAAATATCACAGTGTATATAAATCGATGTATCAAACGTAGAAAGGTTAACCGGGTTAGAGTGAGCCTAGAGCCTCGCCAACCGGATACCGTGCCGCGCATATTATTAGCTGTATCCGGATATGCGGATTAAAGCCTTAGTGAAAGCCAACCCTCTATTTATGGCTATTATTGCTCTTACAAATAATATAGTTAGCGTTGATTCGTACATACACAATTACACAAAAACTAAAATTCGTACTATACTTACATGTACAATTTATGTTACAGACCGCTTTTTTTATGCCATGTAAGTTATAGAACGAGCTGACGGCCCACCTGATGTTAAGTGGTAACCGCCGCACAACAGCAATACGACTGAAGTCCTCTCCACCAAAGTACGAGATGACTCAAGTCGCATTGCGTTGCGTCCATCACCCCGAGACGGGGATGTTACGTCTCATGCGCCTGCAATTTCACCGGCACCCACTTCCTTCCACCGGAACACAGCAACACGAGTGCATCACTGCTTGGTGGCAGATTAGCAGGTGTGGTGACAGTACTTCTCCGGGAGAACTTGGCACTAGTTCTACTGCTGCTTTGGGTTGCTCCTTTCGCACCGATTTGTTTAACATCTCTTATAGTATTTAATACAGAACATACGAATTTCACGTAATCAATTCTCCTGTTACGAGCAACAGTTCAGATAAAACAATTAAACATGTAAAGTAATAAACCATCAGACAATGGGTGAAGTTCAAGCGTACTGTTTCAATTAACAACGCTACCTGATACTTGCTCGGAGTGAGATAGCAGTCATTATGTGAGCCGTATATTAAATGCTGGATATCGGAGTTAGTTATGTAGAGCAGGCAATCCTACTAATATTATAAACGTGAATGTTTGTTACTCTTTCACGCTCAAACGGCTGAATGGATTTGGATAAAATTTGGTACCAAGATAGCTTATATGCTGGATTACATAGGCTACTTTGATCCCGGAAAAGTGCAGTGTTCCCGTGGGATTACTTATTCACCGCGGGTAACACCGCGGGTGCAGCTAGTATGTTCATAAATATTAAAAAAATATTAATAATGTAAATGACATTGTCCAATTTATAAAAACGTACTGTTCAAAAATATACCACTCGAACAAAATATTTCAAAATAACTCGAATATTTCATTACAATGTAATAGTTCAAAATATCCAGGAATATATTTTGGCGTACACGAATGCGCTATATCCGGTTTCCCGGTAAAAGTACAGAGACCGACCATTATTACACCGCAGACGGATCAAATACCCGGATATAGGAATATTTTAGACATTGGAATAATGTGAAATAGCTAGCAAATTGTGCATACATTTTTAACCAGACAATAATATGAATGGATTTAAATTTTAGTTTTGATGTAGGTATATTAATCGTTTTTAAGTGGTAAATTTCTTTATATTACGTTAAATAACGTTCACGGCAGTCATCTTTTTGCCAGGCCTCACAGCTCAGTTGGTAGTAACTCTACCTTCTGCACTGTAGGTCCTGGGTTCGATCCTCACCCAGAACAATCATTTGTGTGACGAACACAGATATTTTTTCTGTCGCTGGGTGTTAATATGTAGTAAATATGTATGTATTTACAAAAAACTATATAACATTCTATCAGTTGTCTGACTCCTATATAGTACAAGCTGTTCTTAATTTTGAGAGTGAGAGAGAGTGAGAGAATATTTTATTTGTAACTCAATTATACTTAAACGCAATCATGATTTAAAAAAACACAAAGCTGTGTGAATTGTCCACTAATATTATTATTATTATTTGCTCTAGAATGGGTGACCAATAGTAGTTTTTACAACAGATTTCTTCTACGCTTGGAAAGTATGTTGTTAGTACTGGATATAGCAAAAAAATCATATCGGAGTCTTCTGGGAGCTCCGAATATGATACCATGGTCGGCTACAATTTATAAACCTTTCCATGCTCTGCCTTAAACTCTTCGTTTATACAGTAAGTAAAAGTCCTTCAAAAAATGTTGCTGACATTAATAATGCCAGGGTGAGAAGTAGGGCAAGCAGCCGACAAAAGTGGGCTAACTTCACAAGGGCGTCTTGAGTAAAGTTGCAAGACATGACGTGCTCGCTGGAGAATAAATTAAAATGGCACTTAGAATGAAAACTTGGTGATATTTGGTAAACATATTATGTTATATTTTATAAGAGAGAGAACGAGAAGTTTGCCCGCCTTATGCTGAAAGATATTATCTACGCACATAGTGCAAGCTATGCTTAGTTTGGGGCTAGGTTAGGCTAGGCTAGGGCTATGGCGCTTTGTGAATTTTCCACCAAAATATAGAACAAATATGTAAGTTATGCAATTTAGGTATTCTCTCTTTAGCACATTCACATTAGTGGCTACTAATATTTAGAAACTTGAAAATGACATTTCTTGTAGCTCTTTGAAACCAGAATTTCATTACTGATATGAGTATAAATCGTAATGCTTTAAAAAATAATGCCAGTGTGTTATGATGTGCCCAATAACCAAAGTTTATTTTATTTTATTTATTTATATTGTTTTTCATAAATGTCACGAAATTTTATAAAAAAAAGTCAAAACATGATCTGTCGATAAAAATACGCTTACCTTAACTGAAACTCAAACCCCTAACTTGATAAATGACTCGGCAATTCATCAAAGAAATTGCAAAATTTTATAGGAAATTTTCGCGTTATAAATTAGCATTCGAACAACAAAAAATTGCCCGGTCATAAATCAAAGGCCGGTAAGATTAACCGGGGCATATCTTCACCTTAACCGGATTTTACCGGTTGCCGTTGGACGTGAAGTGAATACATTACCGGATATAACACTCCCGGATGAGTTTTTCCAGATATTCGAGCACATGATTATCCGCATTTTCTGGTTACAACGTAATTTGGTCGTGTCTGTTTTTATTCTCGTTAAAGATTCGTGTTGTTCCTGTAATATGAACAAACGTATGCGAACATATGTACGGGATGAGAATGTGTCAAATTACGCGAATACATTTCTATAGTCATTTTCTTTGACAAAGATTTTGGAGTTTGGAGAGACCTGAAATAAGAAATATTTCATCACATACCTAGGCATGTTTTTAATTACTACACATAATGAACACTCATCATTGATCAGTTGTGTATGTTGTGCGCAGTCTATTGTCAGGCACTCATTATGTCAGACAACCAATATCAGCCGATGGCCCACCTGGTGTTAAGTCGTATCCTCTGCCCATAACAACCGATGCGTTACTCGAGTCCTCCCCTACTAGGTACGACAAGACCCAAGTCGCATCGTATGCGCTCTTAACTCTGAGACGTGTAAGTAGAATGTCTCATGTGCCTGTAATTTCAGCGGCAACCACACCTTTCATACTGGAACACAGTAAAGAACTTAAACTGTTACGAAATCAAGGTAAGAGACAGACACTTTAATCTCTCACCTCAACCGACAGATGATATTAAACGCCCGTTTAGTTTTGTTACATGCGGTCTCACGTTTATGTAAACTAGAGTCTTATAAGAAACGTTAAAGTAATCCAAAGTTATTTTAACTTATATGCTTTTATTCCCTAGGGAAGTAAATCTCGGAAATGATTAACTTATTACAAAATTATTGCGGCTTTTGCTTATCTTTTAACCCACAAAGAGAAACGTTAAAATGAACAGAAGATTTAAACTGAATATTTTAAATCTCGCAAAACATTACATTTTCCCATCTCAAAACTGAATTTAAGTTGTAAGTGGACTGTGAAGCGCAAATCCGGTGGTAAAATAAACATTTTCTTGTTAAAATACAATTTTTGATGATACCTTTGAAGTTTGACGCAAATGGAATATAATATAACGAAGTGAAGATAAAAAGTTCCCCGAAGCAACAAGACTCAATTTCGGCCCCCTGAAGATTCTTTGATCGCGCAATTGATATACCAAATTTTTCAAGTGCCCATGCAATATAATTCTACGTATAAGATTTTTGCTTTTCTTAAATTATATTGACTAGCGTAGATCCCAATATGATGGGAAAACTTGCTTTGATGATTATAAAGGCAATTTTATATTAAGTTATTTGTATTTTTTTTTACTCAATTTGGGCTTTTTTTAATATTTTCTGTTTCGCTTAGCAATTAGATATTATCTTCCCTTATGTCATAATTTTTATACTTACATGAATATATACTATCATAAACTGTTCCCATTTATCTACAATGTAGCGCGGTCATACTGAAACGTCTCCAAAGCTTAACGAGCGTTTATTCCTAAGAAACTAACAATCTTTTATATTATCGTAGAGCACCCTGTAACGACTTCAGAAGAGTAACGACCGGATATTGCACCGCGGGCGGTAGGCTTAATTAAATACTGTGTACTTTCAAAATATAGGAAAATATGGTACCTATGTTTATTTGTTGACCCGTATTTTACTACCTTGTGTATTTTTAAAGGACTTTACGATTACTTAGAACAATGCCACCAAGATGGACATCTTTTTTTTGTAATTACGGAACGATTAAACGGCCCACCTGGTTTTAAGTGGTAACCTCCATAACAACCGATGCGTTACTTGATTCCTCCCCTACTAGGTACGACAAGATCCAAGTCGCATCGTATGCGCGTATGCGTAACTCTGAGACGTGTAGGTGGAATGTCTCATGTGCCTGTAATTTCTTGTCGTACCTAGTAGGGGAGGACCCAAGTCGCATCGATTGTTATGGGGCGAGGTTACCAAGCTAGGTGGGCCGTTAGCTCGTTCCGTAACCATATCACATACAAAAACGGTACAAGCAGATGTTTCTCAATCTTCAAAATCATAATTTTCTTAACTCTATGATGATCACAAAGTCAAAAAATGTTTCTAATAAATTCTTAAATTTAAGGACGATAAAAAATTTCCAAGGTACCTTATCGAGCCTCTGAAATTGAATGAAAATCATAAAGTATCGAGTCATGAGGCCCGGTGTCGAGAACTTTTAATGGCAACCATCACAAAGAGTCTCGGAAGATTAAGTTCTGGGAAGTTTCGGCTAAGTAATATATTTTATATTATTATGTTTGAGACGAATTAATGAATTTTAAAACCGTTTCCTTAAAAAAATTCGTAAGGCCTAGTGACCGACCCTACTGGCAAACTATTTATAGTTAAATAAACTTATTATAACCTATTACAGTTTTACCCTTAAAAACTAGCTTTACGTTAGTAATTTAACCACAGTGCAATTCATGTAGTTTTTTTTTTTTACCATCTTATTGTATGTATTTATGTCTGAGAATGGAGACCGTTTTTTTAGTACAACATATTTTGTATACTTTATTTGGTATACATATTTTTACTGTTTCTGGGTGTTAAAATGTATTTACATAAAGTAAGTACATATTCTATCAGATATCCTAATTCCCTAGTACAAGCTATCTTAGAGGCTGGTTAGTTTGTTATTTTGGGGCTAGATGGCACTGTGTAAAAATATACATAAAAAAATACCAACCTTTGCAAGCGACAATCGAGACGACAAATGTCAAGTGCCACACACGACTTGGCCCTCTGATTGTTCCATTTCTCTTTGAATTCCGTTTTTCATAAAAATATCGAATCTTTCAAAGTGTCTCCCGAAACCCTACTGTGAGACGCGACTGCATAGGAAATTGGACCGGAAATAGGGCACGTGACGCGGCCGGACATGACGTCATCGAACGTGATATGAACTAGCCAATCAGCGAGTATTCAATTATAGGGATGTCGGACTGAGTTAGATTGGAATTGTCGCGTGCACCAGATATTTATTATGATTTTATCTCATATATCTCATTTTGTGTATTTGTTTTTTGTGAATTCGTTTTGAATAAGCAACTGTCCCGTCTGATGTGAAGCTGTAGGCGGGCCTCTGCCCATTTTCCAGGTGGGCCATCTACTCAATCCGTAAACTTTTCATATTAAAAATGCAATAAGGTTTCTTTTCCAAATACTCACCTATAGGAAGAACCAAGTCGCATTCGTACTGCGCCTGTAACTCTGAGACGTATCTTCTAACTAGAAACATTTTGTTCTTATTAATGTGGAATTAGTTTCTTTGCATTAAATTAATATTTTTGTTGCAGGTACGACTATCATGGATATTCTGCGTTTGGTAAGAATTGATGAATAAAAAACATGCTATGAAACCCCTGACAATTGAAACTTTCAGAATGAGTAATAAACTAAAAAAACTTCCAAAATTCCGAAATTCTTTGGACGCACATTTTTTATTATGATGTACAAAGTTACCCTTGAGAATTACGTTAACCGAATCGCATCGCGCTTATGCTCCAATTGAGGAAACACTTATCGCCAAATAAGGGCCACGTGTGAGTTTATTTAATTTGACCGACACGTGTTACCATTGAGTGCTGGGAAGTGCCTCGGAAAGTGCTACGGATGGCTCTCAGTACTGGAAAGTGCTCCCAAATGCCATGGATGTCTGTGGAATGGGTTAGGTCGCCTCGTCAGGTGAATAACAAGCATGCCTTTTAGCAACTCGGCCATTGTTGTGAAATGCATTTTTCTGGTTCGAGGGATTAGCTGATAAAATAAGGATGAATGCTGAGTTGTATGTGTATTTGTACTTCGCCTTATGTTAAGTTTTTTTGTGAAGTTAAGCTAATATTGATTAACTTCAAAGCTCCGTTGTTGGTAGCTCGGCCTCCTACTTTGTGGGTGGTAGTCGGTGGTAGTAAACTGCTTACTACCCTAACAAAATGTGCAGCAAGCTAGTTACAATAAAACATTTTTAAAATATATCAGCCCTTAACTACTTAACCCTGAAAATAAACTTGAATATGTTGCCAGAAGATGAAGAGAAGACACAGTGCCATCTAACCCCAAAGAAAGCTAAGCATAGCTTGTATCATGGGATGGTTCCCATAATACAAGCTATGCCTAGCTTACTTTGGGGATAGATGGCGCTGTGTGAAATGTCCACCAATATTTATTTATTTATTATTTATTATTACACAAATTTTATTAACTTTAGCTTATTGAAAGAAGAAAATCGAGAATCTGATTTCAGATAATTATAAAATACTAAATACTGAACAGAAAAGTAAATAAATAAGGTCCAAACTCGATCAACAGAATTGCGGACCAAAAATATATTGAATCGGAAGAATACAATTCATTCCTAAACAGCGAACAAAAGTTCTCACCCATTAAATTGTTTATCTAAACTCCTTCTACGCAATTAAACACGACTTTATGTCTTAAAACTACTTAAAGAACAGTTCGGATCAGATTTGTCTTGGGAAAGAAAGAAAACCATTCTTTGAAAATGGGTGAAAATTTCCAAGCGGTGCGCGCGTGTGGCTAGAATTTCAATGGACTGTTTATTAGATGATTTCGAGTCTTTAGACTTGATTTTCTCGAGGAAGTTACTCCTTAGATCTTCTAGAAAATCGGGAAGTTCCCTTTAAATTATATTTTCGTTCTTCTCTATACGCTCCTCTGTCGCTTATATATTATGGATATTTCACATGCAGTTAGATATCTCTCTCTCTCTCTGGAGTGAAGCAATGGCGGCCTACTATCTAAATCAAACACGGAAAATCAGTACGAATTTAGAATAAAAAACATATTAGTTTAATAACTGACTTGTTCCATGATTATCATCTTGCATGCACACACACATACTTATGCCCTATGATTCCCTGTGTCGCAGGTAGCATAGACACCCAAGCTAGCGTGAATATGAAACACCTTTATATATATTATATTTCTGAAACAAACACATTGTGAAATAGGGAATGAAAAATTTGTTAAGTACTAATTGCTGCCTCTACATCCGCGGATGGGTACTGATTTCATGGGTTCATTATGCACAAACCGCTGAAACTTCATAACCTCATAAACTATGCAACAAATCGAATATGCGCCCATAATCTTGAATAATCAATAGCTCGTCGAGCTGCGGAACACCCGACGCATTGACACTCGATTTACGTCCTTGATGCCTTGACATAAACATACAAACCAATTATCGAGGGAATCGTAGCTGTAAACTGTTATATATGGGGTTCTGACAGCACTTGTCAATTCGCCGACGGATTCGCTAAGTTATGAGCTATGAGTGAGCAATCTACATTTTGCAGGGTTAACTAAAATAGACAGCACACTCCGTTTTTTCAAGATATATAATATTTCAAAAACAGCTGTGAATTTTCAAAATTTAACTTACGTTATGTACAACTGCTATAAATTGTGTGTAACGAATAAATTGTTTCAACAATGGATAGCGACATTTGTCTCTACGAGTCGCTCGTAACGACTAGCGTTGTTTCTTTTCGTTTTATTTTACAGCATTACTACATTGTATACATGTACAATGTAGTAAAATACAACGAAATTCGGAACCGAATACCTGTGGCTACTCGGTTCAGAATATTATATACATTTCGTAAATATGCATAAATATATTTTGTCAGTAAATTCAAACATTATCTGAGAAAAGTGACGTGAAATAACTTATCAATCGTTTCTCACATATCAATAAGGTTAAATATTTTATAATATGTGCAAAAAACCATAGTAAAATATTGTTGGTCAAAATGAATTGTTGTACTTAACAACCCTTTATAAATTATCTTCACTTTCTAAGAGGTCTGTGACCTAACTCGATACAAATGCAATTATCTCGTAATCTCTCAACCCAGACTTTGCTGATTCACCGCTAATGCAGTTTTATCAAACTTGGAATAGACACTCAGGCGGTGATTGGATGTAGACGTCAAAACTTAAGCCGCTGTACAATGTGTCTGATATGTACAAAGTTGAAAGTTATTTTATCTTGGAAGCCATTATCTGCATAAATAATATACAGTTTTTTATAACTATTGCAGTTACCATCATATTACTATTTTTTAACGTGTTTTTTCATTGTTCCCAATGTATTGTGTAGCGTATATATACATATATATATATTTATTAACTTACGTTAGCGAGTTTCTGGTATGCGTTGCAATGTCAACTGTATTAAAATAGGTTTTTCCAATTCGGAAACCTTCTCAGGTGTTCCCACAACAACTTACATAAGCTTCATCGCAGTAACATAAATAAGTAAAGGTTGTCGTTTTTGACGAACAAAAGAACATTCATTTCCGTGTATAAATAATTATAGTAGTAAAAAAATTTATGTAGACCAAGTCGCGGGCAATCGCTAGTAAATCACATTTTTTTCTCGAAAACCACAACGGGCCTCGTTTCACTTAGTTAGACTCAGGGCAACAATGACTTGACAGTACGTAAGTTCTTACCCGCTACGAATAGTTCATCTGACAATATTTCATGAAATCATTAATTAAGGATTATACAGCCAGAACAAATACCTATAAATTTAAACAAGTACCTATTTTACATACGTCTATCGTAATACTTAACGATTATTTAATAGCATGCCTTCAGAGAGTTTCCAGCTATCTTTTTCCCACTGAAACTATTAATTCTGTATCGCCTGAAGCCTTCAGCCTGGCAAATTAATGATGCGAACAGACAGTCTGAAAGAAAATGCTCGAATATATTGTCTTTCGGTTGGAACTCTTTCAGAGAGGAGATCCACCTTCTTTTCCTTCTTTGAAAATGGATTGCATTGCTATAAGTGTTAGTTCAGCTTCAGGCGCTAAACGCAATTACTACTACCTATAATTCAATTGGATTACATTCTCGCGGACGCTTCGTTGAAAAATTGTTTATCGTTGAATTTTTGACAAATTGATACATTTAATAATTAATGGGTAGGTTAACTTAACACAAAATTGACTGTGTTGTTTTCAGTTAGACAAGTAAACGTATTTTCTGTCATTTATCTTCATATCCTTGTATACTGACGACTTATAAATGACGGGTGTTTTATGTCGCTTTATACTGCTCGGTGCAAAATTAGATAGATAGATTAGTAGTAGTATTTAGAAACATTTAATTCAGCACAAACATAGGAACAACAATTACATGAAATAACAATACAATAAAAACACAAAAAAGTCCCTATGTGCCCTGTGCTGAAAAAGGGGATGGCTCAGCATATGCTGAGAATACCCAGCGCTGATTTTCAGCCAATAAAACCTTAGTATTGACGACACGGACAAGGTCCGTGTCGTCATTAACAATTCAATTAATCAATTAATCTATTCTCCTAGTTTTTATGGCGTTTTATTTTCATCATAGCATTTTTTCCAATCAGTTATTATGGAATTATCTTTGTGTAGATGGTAAGAAATTATGTAGTTCAGTTCAAAATGCAGACATGATTTTCCATTTTATATGTTATCCTCGGAATAATTTCTACACAAATTCACTATTCAAGCCAAATTACAATCACAGTATAGATTTCAATCTCCGAGTAATTTGTGAATTCTACGTATGCATTCGGGTTCGAATTGCGAAATAACTGAACAGTGGCGCCAATTTTATCGGTGGCAATCCAAACTAAACTAAAATTCATGGTAATCATCTTTTTATGTTCCATTCGGACAAAACAATAAGGAAACGAGCCTTCAGTAGTGTTGATTCTATTGGCAAACCAAACCATAGATTTTAAAACCTTCATGCTTTTAAAATTTTTAAAATCTCTTTCTTGCTTTTCATTAAATAAAAGAGACATAAAACTTATAATCTGTGTCAAATATGGCATCCGTAGAATATTTTACAAAAGGTAGAGAACCATCATAAAAAAAATATGTGGAGAATTGAAATTTCATGGATTTAATTATTGATTGACCCACTTTAAAATATATATTTAATTTGATAGTTCTAAAACTTAGTATTTCTAACAACTATAACAATTTCTCGCAAATTTTTTACAGTACAGCTATAAATTCATGTGACGTATTTTGAATTAGGCTTTGACATTTAATCTACCTAACCTAACATAAATTAGATGTATTCTCGTGTGTTGAGAGTGTACCTACCGCTATTCTGCAGCGCGAGTACTAAGTAAATGGTAATGTGACCTTTTTAAGCTGGATATATATAAATTCAGTCGTCCAATGAACTAATTAGGCAAGTAATTAAGGATATTTTCATTAAATTCCTGCTAATGCGATACCCTTGTCCAATATCGTTGTTATAGTCGCTGTGAAAAGTGTTTTACTGCATCTGAGTGTAAAAATGCGCCATCGTCACAGCCTACAAGAAAAGCCAGCTTACATTATCTATGGGTTTGTATTTTTATCTGATGTTGATATGATATACATATTAACATAAAGTATATAAGTATCATATCGGTTGTCTGATCCCATGATTACTAGCTTACTTTTGGGCTAGATGGCGCTGTGTGAAATGTCCACCAAATTTAATATTTAATTTTTTATCTGTATGTATTTTTTACATAGTCTGTCTCTTCTTTCTTCAAAAAGAGAAACCAATAAGTATGATTATAAATAGTTTTATAGAGGAAGCCAAATAATCGACAACACTGTTTTAACCCCCGTTTTTTTGGTGAAATCACACTCGACGGTGATTCCATTTAGTTCGCAGCTTCTCTTCTTATTTCAGCCTGATACCCGCTTCAGTTTATAGAAGTTCAGCTATTCTGCTGTAAGCTTTGCCATTATTTTATGCTTTATGCCCACATAAAGTTTATAATAAACGACTGCCTGTAAAAACCGTAGTAAAATCCCCTCTTGCGTGCTTCCAGGCCCGACGGAATAACACTTATGATTTTACATCCAATTTTACAGATTTTTGACCACTAAACGCGAAAGTTGTAAAAGTGGCCATTATAATATTGCCATGGATACTATTTGAATGCAAAGCCATTGTACTATAGATTTTTCAACTTTGAGATCCAGCGTTTGATTCTCACCAAGTAAACCATTGGTCATTTTTTTTTACAAAAACTGTCATTTTTTTAAAACATTTAAATATATCTTGTCAATTATGGTTTACCAGCTGTGGCCAGCAACTTCGTATGCGTAGAATTAGTACATAAGTAGGCAGTTTTTATCACCAAGCTTTCATCGCTTTTCATAGAAAGGAACATTAAAAATAATTGAAAACACCTCCTAAATGCAGAAACTTTATTTATTACTTACCGAAATTCCATGTTCTAATTTTGTTATATGCCAAATTTGGATAGATACCAAAAATCATTGTTGTTGAATGGTTTAGGCGTGAAAAGGTACCAGAATGAGAAGAGAAGAGAAGTAGATACTATCGTATATATATATGGATTTTAAGTGGAGTAACTCTTAACAAGTATTTTCCGAAAGTTCTGAATATAGCGGCTTGTTTATAGCGAATTATGTAATAACCTTTAGATTCTAATAATTAAACATAATAATGGGACAAATAAGATATATCCTCATAAATTGCAAATTAACTTACTTACAACCTAACCTACTCAGACATCACCATAAGACACATCGTTAAAATCGTCATCAAAGGATCCATCTGACCCTATTTCCATATTGGTCCCAAAAGCAAAGTCGACCACGACTCACCTAAGGACGTGACATGTATGATGTATTGTTTTTTAAACCATTTTGATCTCTATCTTGATGTAATAAGATAGCATTTAAAGCTGAAGTTTCAGGGCATGCTTATGATAACACCCGATATTTGAACTGTGAATTGTAGTAATAGTTTTATAATAACAAAGACTTGAAAATGCGGATCATCATGTTAAAAACTTTAACTTTATAAAAAACAGAATTGTTATCCAGTAAATAGGTTTAATGAATAAATAACAGTAGCATATCAATTTTTCATATCGCTTTATCGTGCGATCATCATTCGAGAAATCACTAGTTAAATACAGACGTATATAGTTTCTTGGTTAGTCAATATATTTTTGATTTATTATGTTATGTAGCTAAAAGGAATAATATATTTATGAATATGATAAAAGGAATTATGTATATGAATGATGTTATGTAATAAGGGTAAAAATTTCTGTGCAATAAGTGAGTTTTAAAATCCAAATTTTAATAAAGGCGCTTACTGCTAGCACTAAACTTTTTTACTACACGCCCGCGTATAAAGCATGCCGTCTCAGATCTGACAGGAAAATTCATATGTTTTATTCGCCATAAAAATCACTGCTAGCAAGCGCATAATAAGCGTGTAACTCATGTATGCTGAGATTACCTAGCATCTAACACGATATTAAAATGCATATATAAAACTAGCTGTTGCCCGCGACTTCGTCCACGTGAAATTCGGATTTATCACGCACCCCTATTTTACGCCTCGGAAAAGTAGCCTAAGTTACTCCTTGTTACATCAGCTATCTGTCAGTGAAAGACCCGTCAAAATCGGTCCAGCCATTTCAGAGATTAGCCGGAACAAACAGACAGAAAAAAACTGTAAAAAATGTTGTTTTGGTATATGTACCGTGTATACATCCATATGCACTTAGTAAAAAGCGGTTATTTTAATATTACAAACAGACACACCAATTTTATTTATTTGTCTAGATAATGATAAATCATGGTACTAGCTCACGTCCAGGGAATAAATCCACACGTTCTAATTCTTTAAAGCCTTATGTTCGCGTATACGGTTAAGGGGCAGTTTAATACAAGAAGCTCGCTACCTCACAGATTCATAACGTCCTATCATTGTATAATAACACTGGATAATAACATTGGATAGGGGTAACTAGTTTCATTTAAAATAGGAAGTCAAGTTTGCCAAGTATTAAGTTATTCTCCTAGTTTAGTTAGCCTAGTACTACTACTAATCTAGTCATTGGTTATATCGAACTATTGTGGGTAAAGGATCATAAGTGCTCCTCAAAGAGACTCCTTTCGTGCACTTGACACATGTCTTCGAATTTCTGGTTCTAGGATATATCGGTTTCCTCACGATGTTTTCCTTCACCGTTTTGAGTATGTGGTATTTCACACTTAAATTTATCAGTCGAAAAACTCATTGGTGAATGTCGGGAGTTGAACCAGTACCTCCGGATTGAAACTCAGGGTCAGTACCAATGGGCCATGGCTCTCAAGCTCTAGTATAAACGAGGCATGGAATTGAGTACTGATCATAATACTCGTATCACTGAATCTCTGGAACTAGTGTGGTGACCGTTAAATTGGGCCTCAGTTCCTTTCCTGGTCTTAGAATATATTTTCAAAATTTTTGATTCGGGTATAACTATTCTTAGCTGGGCTTCTTAGCTTCAATCATTGGTTTCTAAAGGCCCATGTTTTCCAAAAATGCTTATAATTTTTGGTACAAATTTGTTCTGTAAGAACAATGAACGTGCCCTTAATCTACGCTGAACACAATGTTCGCAATGTTCGCGAGATTTGTTGTTCGTGAAATTAGGCGAACAAGCGAGCACGTGACACCGGTGGAGTCAGGTGGGAAGGTAATGGTTTCGGCGCGCACGTACCGCGGTAACTGTTTTATGAATGAATTTATGGAGAATTTTTAATGCGGGGATTGTGTGAGGAAAAGGGATGAAAATTAAATGGTTCGCTCACGACATTCAGTTCCCTGTGCAGTGTTTGTTTGTTTTTGTAGCAGTAGAACTTATGTAAAGTTCGTACGGGGAAGTACTGCCGCCATACCCATTTCTGCCGCCAAGCAGTAATGCGTTACTGTGTTTCTTTTGAAAAGTGTGGTTACAGGCAATGAGACATTCCACCTTAACGTCTCAGAGTTACGGCCGCATACTATGCGACTTGGTTCATGCCGTACCTGTGTAGGGGAGGGCCCATGCCGTATTGCTTAGAGATAGAGCATATCACTTAGCACCAAGTAGGCCATTTTCTCGTTCCTTAACTTAAGCACATAAAAATATAAAAATAAAAAAGCTATCGATTTTCGAAGCAATTTAATTCCTGAATTGCCTACACTTTCCGGGTCCGCTAAAATATCGTTGTATACCTAAATATACCCGGGAGGGTTTATTAAGCACCCCATAGCACCAACCCCATTACTGTCGATGGCATCATCTCGTCTGACCATTTGTCACGGCGATCGCCACGCCTTGCCCGTGTCACTGAATACTGCCGGGGTGCTATTCTCGGCCGGTTTAATCTCGTATACAATATTAATTTAAAACTGTCATTCTACATATTGTTGGTTGTCCGATGTTTCCGTCATACAATAATACTGATTGCGTACTACGACCAATAAATTTATCTGTGGACACAGCGGCGTCATGTTATAAAGATTTTTATATAAATAATTACCGAAGTAGTACGCTGTGGTTTCCTCATCAAAAGATTCAGTCTAACAATGTATTAATCACAAGCCTGTCTCCCTATTAGCTATGACTACTTTTAAACTGGCGTTACTGCTTGGCGGTTGAAATGTGTATCGTGGTAGTACCTTCCCTAACGAGCAACAAGTTGTAGTGCATCTGAAAACATTAGTTTACCATCTCGTAGAGTTTTTAATTCGAGATTTAAGTGGGAATACGTCCAGGCCGCTACGAACCGGATTATGTTGGATTTTTGAGTAATTCCGACAAGACGAATATTTTGGTTTGGAGAAAAATGCGATGACCTTTTGGTGGATGGAAAGGTCTCGCCGAAATGAGGAAAAGCTGTTTTTTAGAGGAAGCGGAAACGCCAGAACTTAAGCCCACTTTAGAGGAAACAGTCATATCAATCATGTTGATCTATTTACCCGAATAGACAGAAAGAGAGTTGTATATTTTACACGTTTAAATAAATTTTTCCACGCTGTTGATAAGGATTAAGGAAGGTATAATTTCAGTTGCCGTATTATATACATTTTTGTATTGAGTCAAAAGCTGTTACTTCTGTTATAAGATAGATACAGATAGAAGATAGTTCCGTTATTACTACTTCGAAAAAGTTTTCTTTTATTTTATATATATTTGGGTATATTTGGGTATGATTCGCGGGCTTGATGTGCCTACCCTCTTATGTTCTATTATCTGTTTATCTCTTGATTTGTATTATTTTTTAGTTTTATTTAGGCTCAAATTTGATGTAGCATATGGGATTCACAATTTTTGGAAACCAAATAATGTACTTGTGCTTACTACGCATACCGGCAAATTTATTATTTAATGTGTTTTTCTCTGTAAGTGAATTATGTAATTCTTTTGAGAAAATAAAATTCTTAAACCGTAAACCGTAATATATTTAAATGTGGTTCCATTTAATATCTATTATATATTTTCCTATGCAACTTTATGAAAAAAGCTACGAAGATCATTAATAAGTAGATAAAATTACCTTACGGACCGCATTGCAGTTAAAATGTTGCTCGTTTAGGAGCATATGTCACTGATTCTCTCAGAGGATTATACTGCGCCTCAAAGAGGCTCCTTCCGTAGACCTCTGGGATTTTTTAGTTCTAAGACATATTTTTTCCTCACTATGTTTTCATTCACCGTTAAGAAAACGTGGAATAGATTTTACAAGGGGAAACTATTGCATTTCTGACTGAGATTTAAAGCAGCCTAAGTTTGAAGTTCGAGGTCCAGACCAGAGAGAGACAGAGATGTGACCTCATCGTTAACGTTAACTTTACCTAAAACTATTCCAGTATAAAGGATTGCTGTGGCGGAAATCTTAACTTCTCTAGTCCACTGGCTCTTATTATTGGGTAAAGAAATGCTTTTATACAAGCACTAAACTGTTTTACTGTTGTTTTTTTATGTGGTAATGTTACTGGATGGCCTACCTGGTGTTTAATGGTAACGCATCCGACCTAGGTCCTCTCCTACCTGGGTACAACAAGCCTCAAGTCGCATCGTATGCGCCCGTAACTCTGAGACGTGAAGGTATAATGGCTCGTGTGCCTTTAATTTAAATGTGCCATGAACCTATGTGTTTGAAACGGAATTTGTAACCAAGCCTGCAAAAACCCTACGGGGTTTTTCCGTCGGGTAATGGGTAATATGTATTTTGTAAAATTACATGTTTCTACAGGGTGTTTCGTTTGGCCTACTTTTTAACTAATTTATTTCCCGGGGCTAGTACAGTCACCTAGAGATATAATCATGCTATCCAAAATATGAAACAAATAATTAATATAAAATAATATTACGGTAACCTTTTAACATCAGGTAGGCCGTCTGCTTGTTTGCCTATAATCACTTAACAAAAAATTGTTTATTTTTGAAGTTTTAACATACTTCTTAACATCTACTTTTTTTGCGGCAAATTCAATATGACATCTTTTAATTATTGTCAAATCGACGTTAGATTCCAAAACTCTAAGTGTTTGTAAGTACTTTTATGATAGGATTTTTTCTGGCAATTAAAGAAGATTTACAAAAAGAAAGTATTAGTAAGATAAGAAATGCGGCGGTGATTACGCTACTTGTCATGTCTACGTTCCCGCAACTGTGTAACCCACAAAATGAAAAGAGATCTCTTGCGTCTCAGCCTTCCCCTACAGGAAAAATGGAGCTGAGCCTGATTGCGCTTGTTTTGTTAATCAAATGAGCCACTGACTCCTGACCTATTTTGAAAATAAAAGTGCCTCCCGCGACACATGTGTTGTCTTTTGAATGTGTTGGGTAAAAGCCTCACCTAAATTGCTACATGTCGTGCGTACGGCCCTTAATTTGTGTTCGCACTTAAGTTCATCTTTCTACGGTAAAGTATGTTAATTCATGGACAAAGTCCTAGTTTAGGGATATCATCTACCAGAGTTTTGCTGTCACATGTTGTAAAAATATTTTACATAATCACATTTGTTTTGATCGTAGATCCAGACAAATCCTAGCCTTCTATAATAGGTGTTAACGATATAAAATGTAGGAAAAACTCTTTTGGAAGCAACAAAGGGCAATTAAAATTATCAAAAAAAAAGCATTGTAAGACCAAACGGATATTAGCATTACCCAAATGAGCTTTTTTCTCTAAAACTGTGCCTTTTGTGCTCCAAAACGTGCATTAGTATGTATTTGTGTAGATTGCTTCCTTGTTTAGCATGTAAGTTTAAATTCAGCTCATTACGCTTCGGCTGAAGGAATAGATTACGCTGTCTGGATTAAAATTTAATTTAATGCGAGCCTGCTGAGTTTAAATGTTCTGCTTTTTTTCATTGATTAAGCACACAGACAGACGGCCTGTGTTTATCGTCGCTGTGTCTATATGCGCCTGTAAATCCTCTAGAATTTTTTATTTCTGTTTTTGCGCTAAACGGTTCACATTTTTTTACGATTACACATATTTACATTATCATTTGTATCAGTACAATCAACTATAGGTGAATATGCGTAAAGTGCTGCCACAATACCCATTTCTGCCACCTAACTCGTATAACAAATAGTGTAGTCGGTAATCATGAAAAGTAAAGATTTCACGATAGTTATAAATAAATAAATATTACACACAGCACCATCTAGCCCCAGTGTAAGCTAAGCAAAGCTTGTATCGAGGGAACCAAACAACTAATATAACAGTTATATACTTTTTATGTAAATACATAAATATAATACATATTAACACCCAGACACAAAACAAACATCTATGTTCGTGACACAAATATTTGTCCTGGGTGGGAATCAACCCACGAACAAAAACAAAACAGAGAGCAGAGACTCTTAACTGAGCTGTGAGACCAGTCAATTTCTTGTGTCGCAGGTGGCATGAGGAGTACAAGCTATTTTACAATCCAAGACAGATAATAAACTTTATATTGGTCACATAATTGCTTGTTCGGGACGCCTAGTACCATGCTAGGGGTCCCGGGTGAACAACTTAGACCCGTCCACGGCGGTAAACAGTACTCACAGATTTTACAAGTAAAATCTCCATATTTCTGCATAATGATGCATAGATTAAACTGTGCATTGTGCACGAGGACGCAGTGTAAATAATAGTCGGTACGGTGTACGGAACCGCAACAGCGTCACGGGCGCCATCTTTGCATGATTGATGGTCTGTGACACACGAGAAGTGTAGGGCTGTACGTATTAATTATGACAAGTTTTTAGTATTATATTCAGTGATTTTTTATATAGATAAGTGTTATATAGTTACAGGAAACAGTAGTACCATTTTTTTATTTTTTATTGCCTAAACTGGTCCGAACATCGACAGGGCAAGGTGAGATATCTCAGATTGCTATCGAAATAGTGTTCTTTCTAGATGAACTTTGCTGGGGCTATGAGCTTTGCATAAGTACCCTTTCGCGGCACTAAAGTGTAACCTATCTTGTTAAGCTATGGCTTTAATTCAACCTAAAACCTAAAAATAAAAAAATAAGGCAGTGTTCATGGTAATATTATAAATGCATATTCTTTAAAATGTTATATATTTCTCTTAGGTATTTGTTTATTAAATTGCTACTGGAATCTGCTACTGCTGGTGTGTTTTATAATTACAAAATACAGTGGCATTTTATGACTGACAATAACGCTGTTGCAGTTGGCTGAATATATGTTATTGGGCCAAGACTTCAAACAATTCAATAACACTCTTACCCAGCATACGCCAAAGCTAGATGTATGACCACCGCGTGAATGCTCATAAATTTGATTTAAAAACAATTCAACTCTGTGAATATTTAAATTACAGCTTATTCAAATTGTTCACTTGTTGAAATATAGCGGTAGAAGTTAGCAGTGGCAACCCTACGGAGCGGTGTTCAACAAAATCAGCAACGGGTGCTTTTAATAAATTATTCTACGGAACCCAGCTCAGAGTTGCCTCGCTCAACCGCGAATGTGAAAGGGGAAAATGAGCTTTGTGTGTGTGATCATAAATTCCAAAATGCTTGTGTTCACTCTGGGCCATAGAGAGGGAGTTTGTAGCGTCAATTGCAAAATGAACTTTGTCGTATTGCCTTTAGTGTCAATATAGGCAGCCGTTACAAAGATGAATGCATAGTCAGAATAGTGATACGAATTCAGCGCCTCGATCCTGCTTCAAAACTGAAGTGAGTCGTATACATTTAATTTTGTGCCTTTCAGAGATCTTCGAACAAAACAGATTTTTGTCGAAATTTGAAAGCTTTACCATTTCGTTAGGGAAAATCGCGGGAGAAGACTTAAAGGATTATAAATGGATTGGCGAACATCAAAAATGTCGGTAGAAATACTTTCAAAGATACGTAATAAATAAACGATTTCTATCACGAATACTCATATCATATAATCTATACAAATAAATAAAATTGGAGTGTCTGTTTGTAATATTAAAAAAACCGCTTTTTACTAATTGCAAATGGATGTATACAAGGTACATATACGAAAACAACATTTTTTACAATTTTTGTCTGTCTGTCTGTTTGTTCCGGCTAATCTCCGAAACGGCTGGACCGGTTTTGACGGGACTTTACTGGCAGATAGGTGATCTAACAAGGAGTAACTTAGGCTACTTTTCCGAGGGGTAAAATAGAGGTGCGTGATAAAACCGAATTCCACGCGGACGAAGTCGTGGGCAACAGCTAGTATTAACTAGAAATCCAGTTACCTTCATCAAAGGCATTTTAGATGAGACACAGCTGTGTGAAAACTTGGTATAAAGGTTATCCGAAGATGTATGCGCCAGTAACTACCCTTGACTGAGCGAGATGCCAGTTAAGTTTTACGAACTTCATGAGTTTCACAACGGGATAAGTTTGGTCTAAATGGTTATCGCGGAAATAACGAATGAACATGTTTTTATCCATATTTTTTAAATTTTTTTCGTTATACACACCTGTTTTATCTTGCGTGGGAATCGAACCCACGATTACAGCGTTGTTTGTAAGTTAAGTTGTGGCAGTCCCACGACACTAATGACTTGAAGAGCTTGACTGGCCTCACAGCTCAGTTGGTAGTAACGCTGCCTTCTGCGCTATAGGTTGTGAGGTCGATTCCCACCCAGGACAAACATTTGTGTGACGAACATAGATGTTTGTTCTGTGTCTGGTTGTTAATATGTATTATATCTATGTATTTACAAAAAAAGTATATAAGTATTATATCAGGTGTCTGGTTCCCATGATACAAGGTCTGCTTAGCTTACTTTGGTAGCTAGATGGCGCTGTGTGAAATGTCCACCAATATTATTATTATTATTAGCTACATGCAAAAGTAATCTCCCACGTCTTTATAAATCGCTTAAGCTCCTAACTTACGTTTGGTTGATCAACATCCTTTATGAGCAAAAAATATGGATTTTCCCAGCTATCGGAACGGTAAGTTGCTTGAAGTGGATTACTTCTGGAGTTGAAGAGAAATTCATGATCGTATTAAGGAAAGATAGACTTATCTTGAGTTGGAAGACTTTCTTTTAAATTAGTTCTGAAGGTTCTATTAGATTATTTGCGATTTCGTTTTCATAACCTATGGCGGAAAATAGAGATTTATTCGAATAAGATTATCGAAACAATACGATGTTTCCGTCCCTATTTATTGCTATTAAAACTAACTATGGTCTTGACCATAGTAAATACAAAAATGTATTTTAATGAACTCTATTTTGAACAGACATAAATGTAATTTCATAGCCATGCATGCCTTTTAAGACATTAGATGGGAATAGCGTGTTCACTAGCTTGCACCCACGAATACCAGTCCGAAGCAAAAGAAAGCAGTACTACTGGATGACAAAGTAAATTACTGACTGGCCTCATAGCTCAGTTGGTAGTAACTCTGCCTTCTCCATTGTAGGTCGAGAGGTTCGATTCCCATCCAGAAAAAAACATTTGGGTGATGAACGTAGATATTTGTTCTGTGTCTGGGTTTACATATGTATTATATGTATACATAAAATCACGACTGTTTTCGGGAGAGATAGGCAGAGATCACGTTAATCACTTGGTACTTACATCAATTAATTATTACTAATTACTTACTTATATTACTACTATCTCGACATATTTCTTCTGCTTGTATTTACAAAAAAATATAAAGTATTCTTTCAGTTATCTAGTTCCCTTGGTAAGCCCCAAGCTATCTTTTTTGAGACTAGATGGTGCTGTTTGATATGTCCACATATATTAATTTATTCAGCTGCATTCTAATCCTTTCCACAGCCACAACTGAAATAAGAACTGTCAGAAATGCAACAGGAAAAATACATTTTCACTCGCGTTCACCGCATGGAATAGAATGTCGACCGCCAATCAGCGAGATGGGGTAATCCATCAGGACGTCAGATGGCCTCATGCTAACTCCAATTTTCATGCTCAACTTCTACATTCGTGGGATGGAACAATTAAATGACTTAGTTGTACAATGGAATTCGAAAGTAAGTTGTTATTTTTCGAATGGCATGACAGTGTTAAGCACATACACAGGCTTTTAGTGAGAATGTGGAAGGCTCTCGAGCAGAAAGAGGAAGGATAGTGTTTCTCTAACACTTGATTTTTGCGCGCAGTTGAAATAGGACAATGTATCGCACGATATGGGTTTGATTTGGAGCAATTTTTTTGCTTGATATGAAAATATTTGTTCTGGTAAGAGGGCTTGGAATCATGATATTCGTAGTTCCTTATTTTTTAATAGAAATCCTGCTGAGAGACAATTTGGTACCTGCAAAATAATTATAACCTTATTTTGATAACATAAACAAGAGTTCTTAGTAACATTTTTTTTAAGCTATTGCATAGCTTCTATCGCGGGTCTTGAGCGTGGAGACCGAATCCAGAAATTCCGTAACGAAAAAAACCTAACACCCCCACTCCGACCGGCACAGCGGTGATACTTTTTAGTTTTTCCATCTATCGATAAATACCAGAACTTTTAATGACTTTTTGAAATATCACGCGCAATAGCTTTACCGCGGCAGTCTCCGAGTGCCACACGTCTTTTTTTTTATTACCGTTTAAGTTAATCCCAAATTTGTCTTCTTCTAGCTTTCTAAATTATGGATAGAATTTAGACTAATATTTTTTAGAATTTTAAGCATTTATACTAAACTGAATATAGACAGTACTTTTTTCTGTCTTATTAATACTTAGACTTTGTGAGTTTACACCTAATTACGTGACTGACTGTACTAACTAGCGCGATGGCTCGTTTATCATAGCGCACTGTCAGCCGTGATTGATCGGAAGTAATTTCCGGATTAACAAGGATTGTTCAAAAGTTTACCAACTTATTTTGATTAAAGTTTTGCAATTAGCGAAGATACCAACACGCATTAAAAACTTATTTTAAACGGTGGATTTTGTGATTGGTATGTTACATTGCGTCATTACGTTCGTGTATTGTTCCCTTTAAACATAAAATCACGCCTGTTTCCCGGAGGTGTAGGCAGAACACTGTTTTCCGCCTGCTACGATCCTGACTTCTTTGACTTTCATAACGTTATTCATGTATGGTCATCGGTTTAGGGTATTCTTGACCTGGCTTTTTCGATTTGGTCTAATAATAAGAGCTATTGTTTTTATGTATAAAAGTTTAACAAGTACATAGTTACTTAGTTAAGGTTGATGTAACAATATTGGCAGAATTGTGGTCCTTAAATTTGTCAAAAAAGCCGTTAATTCAAGTAAATTAAACAATATCATCTTCTGATGTATTTTGGTGGAGTGTATAGGGAATGTCTGTGAATATCAAAATGAGTAATTTTTACGGGATCAATTTGCTACTTGTTGCTGCTATCCCTCTTGTCTAAAACAAGCTCCAATGAGTGACTGTAGGCAAGATTCTAATCCAGCTCAGACTAGACTCTAAATAAACCTGATTATAACGTTTTTCAATAAGACTTCAAATGTTGTCTAACTCGTATAGCTTGTTATGGGCAGAGGTTACCACTTCACACCAGGTGGAGAATCAGCTTGTTCCGTAACTTAATCACATAAAAATTAATTGTTCATTTTATATACGGAAAATAAACAATACGACCATATCAGCTCCAAGCCCAGGACCAAGACTGACTAAGTACCAGAAGTGAACATTTTCACAAATAGAATCAAAACTATTTTGGAAACTTCGATGTGGCTTGCTTCAATATGACTCCTGACGTGGCTTGAACCCTGGGATTATTTTAAAGTACTTCGGCAGGGCTGCATTCTAGTTTTCCTTCGAAGTGCATTAAATAGAAATAGAAATGTTATTTTCAGCGTACGCAAATAAACAATGATTTTGTCGATTGAAGTCACAGCTCAGTTGGTATTAACTCTGCCTTCCCCGCTGTTGGCCGTGGGTTCGCTTCCCACTAGGGACGACCATTTGTTTAAAGAATATAGATGTTTGTGATGTTAATATGTAAGAAAAACATTATTAAGTATTCTTTCAGTATCTGTTCCCAGATTACAAGCGGCTAGATGGCGCTGTGTGTAAGGTCCACCAATATTAAGAATCAAAAAGGATTAAAATATTATTATAAAATTTTATGATAGATAGTTGATACCTCTTGTATGCTAAACAAAGCATTCTGAAATAAATAGAAACGTTCTAGACTGCAATTTTGCCCCTATTTTCACCTAAACAGGTCCCTAGTACCACCCGTGTAAGGCTAACGCGACGATGGGTACTGGTTGCAACAACACTAACTATATAAAATCACTTTAGTTTTACGGTCCTGTATGGTAATGCATGAATGCGCTAGCTAGATTAGGGTTATATGCTCAAAACCCACATAAACACGTGAAGCTTACTTCACGTAGTTTTTGTTCTGAGTTTCGCATAAGGCTTTACAGAACTGGATTTTTGAATCCTTCTTAAATGTGTTCTGGAAATAAAAGCAGACTAACCTTAGATGAGTCTTACGATGATCACGCCCACTACTTATATTTATAAAATCTCAAGCACCGATTCATCCTTAATTTATAGGTATAATTATTCTACTTGGAAAACGTAAAAAATAATCCGAACTTAAAAGGCATGCGCCAAAATTGTTTTTCTACCTGACTGGCTGACTGGTAGAAAATGCATTTGCATTAAGTCCGCCTTTTGTACATTGTTTTTTTCTGTGTGCAATAAAGTATTAAATAAATAAATAAATACCAAAAACTGGGCAAGTTGCCTTACACCAACTTTGCAAATAGATCCATTTCTTTGAGTAACTTAATCACAAAAAGTTTACCTAACTTTAAATGCTGGTAAAACTTAATCGTGAAGGACTTGACTTTGAAATAAAAATAAACCGTTTCAAAACATTCTCGAGATTTCTTGGGAAAAAGTTTCGGACCCTTTTGTAACTAAAAAGCAATCTAGGCGTCTAGAATATTTGAATTGGCTTTTTCCAACTCCAAGTTTGACCTTTTATTCTGATCGTTATATAAGTGACTTTGTAATATCGACTAAATAATCTTACTTTGCTGAATAAAATGTGTTGCTCTTTACTATTACTGGCTGACAAGCAGACCGGCTTATAAAAAAATATATACTCTGGCAAATGTAAATAAAGAATAATATCCAGGTTGTACTCATATCTAGAAATTAAAGCGTTTACTATTCGTGCAACATGTTTAGTTTCAGCAGCGAAAGCAACAAAAGTCCCGGTAAATATTTAAACGCTATACTGCTAAACAGGATTTTACTTACAATCAACTCAAGAAGCTATAAACGTTAAATCTCAAAAGGCGGGTAGCCGTAAACCGCTGCATTTGAATCGCCATTACTGCGGTAGTTTGTTAATATTTGAGCGCGACCGTCTCCTTGCTCCGCTGGGGTCATTTATCGTCGGACCGCTGCGCGGAGTGGACGTCTCACGGCTGCTGTTGTAAATGTTTATTGCCCCGAAATAAGGCTAATATTACCGTAGCAGTATTGTTACAGCTGTAAAACCAATATCGTAAGTCTCGCTTAGATTTTTGTTTCGGATAATTTATTTTAGATTATTATCTTCTTAATACAACATGTCGTAACTAAAGTCTCTTATAAATGTCTTTTTTGTCTTAGTAATTCCATAAATGGATATTTGAACACCTGCTGTTACTACTCCTATTATATTACTACTAAACTATTACTATATTTTTTGAACGAAGTATGAAATATCAATTATTTTTGCAGTTCATTTACAAATTTGAAACAAACTGCCCAATCGGTGTTGAAGCTACGCGCTGGGCACTGGCATGGGGCTAAGACTATAAATTTACTTAGACTTGAATTTGATTAAAAATACTTTATTAAAATTTACAATACAATAATATTTCAAAAAAAAGATTAGTTTAACTTAATAGAACATATATTCAACTTTATTATAATAATTGTTTTTGTAGGTATAGGTATATGACTGATACCACCGGCAGGTAATTTCATCGAGGCAGGCGATAATCACTTTATCACTGTCGCAGCGGCATCGTACGCAGGGGATTACTGGATAGTACTGAATTTCAAACTACCGCCTAATTAATTTACAGCAATAACTGTTATGACTGTGGGCACGGTCTAATACAAATTGACCATTGTTTTCTATATGTTAGATTTGGTAGGGATATTAAAATATATCGGGATGTGCAATTTCTGATAGGGCTCGTCGATAGAGCTTCTCGGAAACGTAATGGTGAGAGCCAAGGAATATGTTTCACTTACGTTGTAAATAATATAAAATAAATATTGGTGGACATTTCACACATCGCCATCTAGCCCCAAACTGAACATAGTTGTACTGTGGGAACCAGATGACTGATAGAATACTTATATACTTTTTTGTAAATACATAATTTTAACACCCAGACACAGAACAAACATCAATGCTCGTCACAAAAATGTTTGTCCTGGTTGGGATTCCAACCCACGACCTACAGTGAAGAAGATAGGGTTACTACCAACTGAGCTGTCTATATGTCAGCAAGCCTGTATGTCTTTAAAGAGCCCTAAAGAGAGAGAGAGAGAGGGAAAAGTAGTGGTAAGAGCAATGGAATATGTTTCCCCTACGTTGCTTTAGTAACATTTTTTAACACGTAGTATAGCGTGCATATATTTTCAAATGATGAACTCGTTAGTGTGCAGCACTCGTGCTCGTATTCAGGATTAACCTACATTTTTGGATTAAGAGCCGTTTATTGTTAATAAAAAATTTGAAAAACATAAATTTTTATTATCATAGTCAAAGTCAAAAACTTTGTTTCCATAGAATTAATAAAGAAATGGCTTGGAAACGTCAATAATATTCAAAACATTCAAACACAATATTTTGACTCCTGGTTTGACGTGCTTATTATTTCAGCGTTCGCCACAATACTTAAATAAATTGTCCATGAACAAACCTCAAACAATACAGAACAAAACAAATTAAAGCGAACAAACACAATATTCTAATTTTCCGCCTTCCAGATGAAACGCATCTCCGAACCCAAAGACTTCAACCGTCAGTAATGTTGACCATTTCGTCATGCATTCGTAATGTGCCCTGCAGCCACGTTACTTCCGAATGGTAGCACCTCAAACGCAACCACTCCACTGGAAAGCTCCACAATTCGGTCTTCGGTACATTGCCGAGCAGAAAATTGAAATGGATTTAACATTTTGCAGCTTCTGAAAGCGGAATTGGGAATCATAACTTTCAAACGTTTCAGAGGTTTAACTCTGTGAAAGACAGGCGCAAGATTTATCTTAGTTCCGTTTTCTGGCCTTATAAGGTGTAAGGTGTCAGTTTGATGGCTCTCTATGTTAGTAGGGTAATTAAGGGTGTTGGATTCGATCTTCGACCGAGACATTCGTTTGTTCAACGAGCATTTTTCCTATATTTGCTACACTACAGCAACAGTTAAGAATTTTTCTTCTTGTTTAGTATGTGTTAATGCTTTATTTTGTTCTTGTGTGCGTGTATCGTGAAATAAATATTTTATTTGCCTACCTATCTTATATATACTTTTGGTCTTATTAGGGTAGGTAAGTGTAAATACCAACCCGCATTAAACATAAGCGAATAAACTGCTTCCTACTGCCTACATTATGACGTTCCATCATGTATAATGATATCAAAGATATTCTACTCGCATCACTTGTCAAAGCGTCTCAAATGAATATCCAAACATTTCTTCATATGTCTATAGTTATAGCAATTTCTCGCTCGACAGAACCCAAAAGCAAGTCCTTCAAGTCTTTAAGTATGAAGAAGCCAGTGAAGCATCAAATCGAAACTACGAATATCGGAAGCTCAAATATTGAGAATCAAAAACAAATACCTAATCAAAACTACAACTCGCATTATAAGTTTGAACTAATATAATATAAAAGGCAGTAGGCGTGAGAGCGGTGGTCTAGTGGTACCCCGAGTTTCAATCCGGAGGTCGCCGGATCAAATCCCGACGTGCACCTAGACATAGAAATAGACATCCATTATATGCCTATGAGTTTTTCGATTAAGATATACTACTATCACTACTTCCTTCGTGAATTGGCTCAATAATATCCCAAAAATATAAACGTTTTAATACGCAACAGCAATAAAAAAATAAGTGATGTTGTTTCTACCCAAAATAAACCATTTTGAACACCTATAGCGTCTTCCATTATTTATATAACACGTGACAAATCTCCAAACAGTTCCTGACCTACTTCCGACGACTCTACGTTTTCCTCTAGCAAGCAATAAATGGCATCCATCTCCCGCATATCGCGTTCACATGATACGTGAATACGCGAGATACGCGAACTAATACGCAATAAAACATTCGGCAAACCAAACTGCCGACGGAGCTGGGCCCATCGCGCAATACTACTTTCATTACTCTTGTCAGGCGCAGCTGGCTACGACAGCTGGGTCACATATCAAACGTGGTTTTGGAGTTGTTAATTGCCAATGAATAAGCTGGGCGTATTGTCCTTTTAAAAACCATCGTGATAATATCTGTGTCAAAGTCAAAAGCAAATAATCTTATTGCTATTAAATTCGTTAAGAAATGACTTGGAAACGTCAATAGCTAATATTCAGAACACAAAGTCTTGCGTACTTATCGCTAAGTTTGAAGCCAATTCAAACCCCATGCGACCCTCGATTGGGAAACAGCCAAGCAACCCCTAAAGGAGGGATTCCTTTTTTCTCCTTGTGTGAGGAGATAAAATATTCTTGAATGAATCTTTCGCGTCTACCGAGTAATAATTAGTCTGCCGTTCTCCTCTGGCACATTCAATACTTGTCTATGCAAATAAATAAAACTCTTTACGAAATGCAAGTAAATGTGAATACGGAAAAAACATAAAAAAATAAACTTTCTGTCTGTTTGGTCCAGCTAATCTCCGAAACGGCTTGATCTATTTTGACGGGACTTTCACTGGCAGATAGCTGATGTTATAAGCTGTAGCTTAGGCTACTTTTATTAAGGTGGCCTCTAGACCTACAATAACATTGTACAATACTTTTATTGTACAATAAGATTGAAAGGCGCTTTGATCCAAACGACCAATTATATTGCACAATAATACGAACAGCACAATGTTTTCGCGTTCAGTCGGAGAATAGTATTGATCCCGTGTGCACCGTGCGAAGCAACATGTCCGAACAAGATTTAGCTGCAGCTGTAGTGTTGTTGCTTGTGGCTAAACGTAAACGAACACGTCGCTGGTCGAAAGATTGGTACAAGAAAAGGCAGAAATATACTCACGAAAATCTTTTAAAAGACTTGATGTTAACTGAGGAAGCAGACTTCAACAATTTTGTACGACTGAGCTCTGAACAGTTTCAAAAGCTACTAGGATTGGTCACGCCATTGATTGAGAAAAAAAATACAAACATGAGGGAAGCAATACCACCTTTTCAACGGCTTTCAATAACATTACGGTATCTAGCGACTGGAAATACTCTGGAAGATTTAAAGTTTCACAGTGCTATTTCTCCACAAAGTCTTTCCTTAATAATTATGGAAACATGCGATGCGATAATACATGTTTTGAAGAAATTTATCAAGGTAAATAAAGATTATAATCTTTTCATTTATTTATTAAACTGTATATATTGAGAAAATGTATCTTCGTTCGCGTCATCAGCATCATTTTCCTGTTGAAAATTGTTCATATTCTGTTGATTATTCTCTTGGAAGTACTGCTGGTTATGTAGCAGCTGCTCAGATGGAAGTTCAGAATTTTGCTGTTGAGAATAGTTTATAAAATATCGAGGCGATGGCGTGCCGCTGTAACTTGTTGGAGTTGGCGTGGATCTGGTATATGTCGGAGATGGAGTTATCGTAACTGTTGGAGTATTTATTTTTACCGAATTGCGGTGTAAAAGCCCTAATTGTCCTTCCATGATAATGGCAGCAATAGCATTTTTAGCAAAGATTTGTTGCATTGGTTCCATTTTCTTTAAATCTGCAGCACAAGACAAAGCCCAATTTTGATATTCGTCTGGTTTCTCTCTAAGACGGTTAGCTGCCAATTCCATAAGGTCATCATCAAGTTTTCTCTTTATTTTTTTAGCTTTAGTCTTCGGAACTGCATATGATGTAGATGATGCTTGATTCGCTCCAACAGTTGTAGTATCTTCCTAAAAAGATAAATAATTTATTTTTATTTTATTTTCAGTTACCGCAAACAGCCGATGAATGGCAACAAGTTGCCAAAGATTTTGAGAGCCAGTGGAATGCCCCTCATGTAATCGGTGCTATAGATGGCAAACACGTGGAAATAAAGAAACCTCCTGGTTCTGGATCATACTACTACAACTACAAAAAAACATTCAGTATTGTGTTGATGGCGGTTGTAAATGCAAACTACGAGTTCATTATGGTTGATGTTGGGACTAATGGTCGTGTATCAGATGGAGGTGTGCTGCAGAATACAGCATTTGGACAGCAATTAAAAAATAATGCTTTAAATATCCCACCACCTGCATTGTTGCCAGGAAGTTCCCGAAAACTCCCATACTTTTTTGTTGGGGACGATGCTTTTCCAATGTCTCAAAATTTAATGAAACCATATAGCCAAACTGGATTAACAAAAGAGAAAAGAATATGCAACTATCGAATATCGCGAGCTAGAAGAATGGTTGAAAGTGTTTTTGGTATACTAGCTACTCGTTTTGGAGTATTTCAAAGGGCATTTCCTTTTGATCCAATAAAAGTAAGGAAAATTGTTTTGACTTGTTGTTATCTACACAATTTTTTGAGAAAATCGCGTTCGTATTTATCTCCATCATTCATGTTTCGTGAAGATAACGAATCAGGAATAATACACCCGCCATCTCAGGAAGTATTCCAGTTGACAACATTGGAAAATATCAATAAGAACAATTCGCTGAATATCGCGAAGCAAGCACGGGACGAATACAGTGGATTTTGTAACAACGAAGGTGCAGTTCCCTGGCAAAATAAAATGGTCTCGTAAAACACAATTTTGTATTCATTTAAATTAAATAAATTAAAATTTACCTGTGTGTTAGTATTGTCCAAAGCAGAAGGTTCACTCTCTCCTCCCGGACTACCTATAGTAGACTGAGTATCCATACTAGACTGTGAATCCGATGCGGATTCCAGATCTTTTAAAAATAACATTTCTTTAAAATACCATAAAGTAGGTTCGTAAATGTCGTCTGTACTAGATCCGGATTTCATCGACTGGAGATGTTTCTTGAGCTCCTTCCGGTAGTTAGTTCTTAAAGAATTGAATTTTTTCTTCACATCATCTTTGCTTGCCTGTGAAAACATCTCTTTGTATTTAGACAACAATGTTTCGTAAGCATTGTTTTTTTTATCACGGTCATGATATTCTTTGCACTTGACATTCCACAGAGACGGCAATTCTCTGTACAATTGGATACATTCGCAGATAAACTCCCTTTCCTTAACTTTTAGATTCTCTTTTTCCGCCATTTTGCATGCGCGCGTGTACTCCTCGTGACGACGAACCACAGACTGAAAAATATTGCGCAATACTGACCCTACACGATGCAATGGAAAAACATGGTGCAATAAAAATTAAACTCGCTCAAACTTTCGGCCAATCATTGTGCAATCTTCAATATTAACCCTAAACGGTCAATTAAATTGCACAATTCGCAATATTGTGCAATATAATTGACCGTTTAGAGGCCGCCTAAAGTGAAACCAAGTAGCCACTCTTTGTCACAAACTGAATTTAATGTGGGTGAAGCCGCGGGCACAGCTAGTTCGACAATTAATATATTTTATCATAAATACGCTTTAACTCTGAATTATAATTGATATTAGGTACCTTTTCAAGAACATCCCACTCAGTTTTCTCTTCTTTAAGAATTCTAAAACAACGGCATCTAATTCTATTAGAATGCCATTTTAAATTTAACTTTCACAGTTTCATGGCTTACTTCAGACTCCGACATGTGAATATTATACTTTTAATTTCAATCCTATTGGTTTAACGCTTTAACTACTGATACCTATGGAAAAAGGAAAAGATAATTGAATTATTATATCTAACGACGTAAGTAGGCATCAAATATTAAAATAAACATTCACTAAGAGTGACCTTAAGTCGTTTATAATACATGCAGCGTTTATATGAAGAGTGCGAGATGTTATCTTCATTGGCTGCGTCCTGACCCAAATGTCATATTATTGAGCTATAAATACGCGTTCCCGTGACCTTAGCACCAGAACTACATGCTTTATCATCAGCGAAATTGAGGGGTCTTGTTGTCTGGTGGCAACTTCCCTATTATGTCGAATTAATATGATATGTGACTGCGAAGTCATGCGTCAACCCTAACGAAGGTAGAGATTTGGTTTATCATGCGCGTGTTAATTTGTGTGTCATTTATATTACAATTGTTTGATGTGATACAGTTACGGAACGAGCATACGCGACGGCTTAACTGGTGTTAAATGGTAACCTCTGCCCATAACAAGCGAAACGACCTGGGTCCTCCCCTACTAGGTACGACAAGATCCAAGTCGCCTGTAACTGAGACGTGTAGGTGGAATGTCTCATGTGCCTGTAATTTCACCTGCAACTACTCCTTTCAAACTGGAGCAATTCTACTTTTCTAATTCTAGATTTAGTTCTACTGCTGTTATTTTATATATATTTTCAATCCGTAAGTAAATATATGAAGAAATATGATGGGAGGCCATTTAGAGACGTGTGATAGAATTTGGGTGAGAACTCCACAGCTCCAAGCAGTTGTAAGCTCTGCCTCTCTTTATTGTCTGTTATTAATATTTTGCGTAATTCTGTAGAATCTATACGTAGATACAAAATGTCGACTTCTACGTAGTACTACGCCGTAGCACAATTTCCCCTCTACGTAAATTCAAACTACTCATTATACAAAGAACATCGTCAAGTACGTTATAAATTAAGTACAAGTACATCTGTACTGTTCCTATTATTTGTTCCACGAATGCCGGCAGTAAAGCTAGGTTCAGAATATCGCGAGACCGCCTGCGTTTTACCTGTCGCGCGACTACATACGCCTAGATTCAAAAGAGTCAATACTCACAATAGTTCTCATGATCGCCCATCGTCGGCAACTTTCTTCTGCTATTCGAGTCACTGGTTCTCTCGAACCGGTGTGGTGAAAGGATTTGAAGTGCGCCTCAAAGAGGCTCCTTTCGTGCACTTGACACATGTCTTCGAATTTTTAGTTCTAGGACATGTCGGTTTCCTCACGATGTTTTCCTTCACCGTTTTGAGAACGTGATATTGCGCACATATATCTTTCAATCGAAAAACTCATAGGTGCACGTCGGGATTTGAACCGGTGACCTCAGGATTGAAACTCGAACCAACTTCGGCAACTTAAATGCGCGAACATTGGGTTGCCAGGCAAGTGACCCTAATATGCACTTCGCGCTACAAACGCGCACTGTCGCGCGACCAAAAGGACTCATTCGTAGCGTCCGAAGAAAACGCATTTTATTTCCATCTGGAATTGCTGTCTGCCACATTTATTTCCTAACTTATGAAAATGCCATAACAAAATAAGAAAGGGAATGTTCCTGGTTCGAGAGGCTTTGAGTTTGATTCATTGCATTTCCTTTGGTTTCCTTTGAGTTTGCATGCACCAAGTTTGTACGTTGCAATCGGTACTGCCAGCGCGTTAACATGATGCTGAATGCAAAAGTAAATTAATGTGAAGGTATTTTTGATGTAAAATATTATTACATGAAGATATATAACCAGTACCTAACTACCTGTATCAAAATTTCAAGCTAATAGCTTCAGTAGTCTTGGTTTATAAGCACTATCGCCTTTATAATTCTGGTGTGTTTTCTGACTGGTTTGCGTTTATCGGTATAGAGTACTGATTACATACATAACGATTTGGGCAGTTTCTGCCCGGGGAAATACTGCCACCAAGCAGTAGGGCAGTACTAACATTGCTGTGAAGGTTTGAAGGATTAGAAAGCAGAAGGTCCTGTCATCTAGCTATGGTTTCTTAACGATATTACCTAAACTAAATCCTCAGGTCCTCGTCACTGACGAGGTTGGGACACTTAAAAATGCTTTAATATTATTTTTCATTGCAACACAGCAATTTTTTTTTAATAAATTGCGCTCGCGCTTCGAATCACTCGCCTGATGTTAAACGGCCCATTACAAAATAAATAAGTCCTCTCCTACTCAGATATGGGAAGACGCAATTCACACCCTTTAGTCCTGTAACTCTGAAATGACAAGTTAGAATGACTCTATGTAACTACACCGGTTATCATACTTAACTTGGCAGTCCCAGCCGTATCCTGCATAATCCGATGCAGGGGAACATTTTTGTGTGTCGAGCATAAAGTATTTTAGTATACGTATGTGTAATTTCCACCTGTCATAAAGAGAATAGTGTATGCATTTAAGCATTTATAGCATTATTATTGTAACTGGTGCTGACTGTACCTCGCATACGTTTTATTTGCTATTCGTTAGCTCCGATTCTGTTTATTTGCAGAAGGATTCCTTTGTAGGTATGCTTTTCGTTTTCCGTTCATAACTTTGTTTCATAGCTACGATACTTTTCGTGTACGAATATTTCGGATAAATCGAAGGTATGCGATTCAAACGGATTTTCAGAATTCGGAACATGCATAACAGAGATTTACAAATAAAATCAGTGATAATTTGAGTTCTCTATTTCCTCATTGCATTTTGATATCGTTTACTCATTCATAGCTCTGCATTTTACAATTTTTCGCGTGGGTTTCATTCAGAAATTTTCAGTCGGGTTTGTTGGGTTCTTTTTTGAAAAATTGACCTAAGGTGGTAAATAAAATTTCACGTGGACTAAAGCGCTTAGAAGCCTTAGTATATATAATACTGTAAAAGCGAAAAATGGTGTGATTATATATTCCTTATCCGATTACAAATGCTATTTAGGACAAACTTTATAAACGGATGAGAAAGATTTACAAGAAAATCTTCCCGATTTTATCCTTATCCACTTATGATCAAAAGTACCTGCCACCGAGTCGAGTGTGCAGAAAACTTTCGAAATATTGTGCTCACAAAAATACGTGTAACACTTTCCATGACTAGCGTATAATTTATCATGCGATGCCGCAGTATGAATATTCCCTTCAACGCTGAAATAAACCTTTCACGATCCGCCACCTTACACAACACACGACCTTTCGGGAACCAATCCCTGCGCTCCTTGGAAACCACACGTAGACTCTCTCTTACATAACAATAATGCCTATTCTACGTGCCCGTGATAAATAGTACGTATAATCTACCCCACGATGCTGCAACCACGTGGTTCAATAAACTTTGGCGCGGCGGTAGTGCCATCTAGTGGGTGGTTGTGGAACTACGTTGAAAGCGAGCAAGCGTCCGTGGAAAGCGTTCATGGAAAACTTTCGCGAGAATTTTTTGCTAATTTATTTTAGACACGGCCAAGAGATGGCGCTAATAGTTGTCATTTGGAATTGTTTCCTAGTACGGTGACCACCTAAAGTTGACTAAATGAATATTTAATGTCTAAACTGTTTATATATAACTGTGGAATCTTATAATAATTATCTTTAAGTCTCTACTTAATCTATTCACTTAGTAAGGTCTGATTTCCCAAAATAAAAATATATTTTTATTTGTTTCAGCTCTCGGAACTGGAGCAACGAGTTCTGGAAGCGGAGGGAAGGGCCGAAGAAGCAGAAGACAAGGTACATTATTAAATTTTATTTTTGTTCCATCTAGTACCAGTAGAACTAATACCAAGTTTTTTCCGGGGAAATACATACATATTAATGACAAAACATGGTTATACCTTGGGTTCAAGATACAGTGTTTGGGTAAATTGTATTTAAGTAGTTCCTTGTCTTGATATTTGCCTGGGGCTTTAAATGTGAACCACCAAAAAGAAAAGATACTTTATTTTTGTTGAAATACAGTGTCTTTACGACAATGTATTCCAAAAAAACTTATCAAACTGGTTCTTCCTAAAGTACTAATTAAATCACTTGAGTGATTACAATCAATTTTCTCCCGTAAAAAAACACTGTAAACACAAAACCCATCTGAAAGTTTCATTAAAAGCGTTGTACCGTTGTAATAAAAAGGTTTCCTCTCAAACTCCCTTGAATTGCCAGTCAGGAGGGTCAGCAAAAAAAGTTTCATTAATCCTGACCAGCCCTTTGTGCGGGGAACTTTCTCAGAAAAGAGGTGTACATATAAATTGTACTATTCATATTTGCATTTCGTGAATACAATAGATTACACGATTAAGCATTGCATTTCTTACTTAATCCACGCAGGCAAAGCTGCGCTGGTAAAAGCTATTAGAAATTATGAAAGACTTATGAAATAATTATATTTTAAAATTTTATCATAATTCCGTAGACTTAAAGGCGTCATTCAGCACACGCAGTAACATATTTAATTTTACATTAACCTTTTAACCTAATGCTTAGAGACGGCACGGGATTTGGCAAAACATGATATAAATTAAGACAAATATCACTTCTAATTTTATGTATCTGAAGAAGCGAGATCTTCTAAAAATCTTAGTACTATCCGATTTTACCAACTTTATCATCAACTCTCCTAAACATCGTAAGTGTGTGTCGCTTGTAAGTAGACACGTCATATTACAACCCTCGCCGTTTAGGTACCAACTGACAACTGAGAAATGGGGTGTCGCGAGGGATTATTTGTGGGGTGCCATGTTTTAATCGTAGCGTTGGTAAAAATCTACATGTAAAAAAAAAAAAAAACTACAATAGACACGAAAACAAATCCTACAGTTTTCAATCTTTTGTTATGTAGTATTTATTAATTATAATAATTACTAATAGTTGTTAAAATAACTACTTAATTACTTTTTAACAAAGTTTCTATTGGTCTCAAAATGTATAGTGTACTACCGTCTGTGTTAATTAATATCATATCCATCCAAAGGTTGCATGGAAGAGATTACTCTCAGTGATAATGCCGTCCGTTGTGCCCATTTGAATAGTAATGATATCTTGTAACAAGTTTTTTTTTTTGTTTTGGGCGAAAGAAAGGAAGAAGGAGTTTTTGGTGTGCAATCTATCTATATAAAAACAACTTGAAACGGTGTACCTGTCGCATGATTTGCTGTCATTTGCCCTCGGTATTGCTTAACTTAATACCAAACACCACCCTTAACACAAAAATGTAACTTAAAAAATGTTTGGAGTATACAATTACAACGGGTGACATTTTCTTAGATCGTTACCAAATAGTTAAAAATAAAATTATTTATTGTACAAGAAAAACATGTAGGTACACGAGCGAGCTTAGTGCTATTTAGCATTGTCTTCCAGCTAACCTTTGTGTAGTATAGAGTGGGTGAAGTGGTGCGGCCATGTTTTTTTTTTAGTATTAAGTAAATATAAAAAAACAAAAAGTATCCCGCAAGTAAGCGTAGCATAGCATGTATCATGGGAACCAGACAACTTATATAATACTTTTTTTTTTGTCAATATACAGGGTTACAGGAAAAGTCGTGCTAGATCCGTTAAGGGCGTGGAGTACCCATCATTTCTGACTTATTTCACTATGAAACACCCTACCCTAAACTTAACCCTTTTCGAGATATTCGACTTTTAATTTTTTATTGAATAATGCCGATTTTTAGGCTACGAAATTTATTTTTGTTTATTTTGTGTATCTTATTATTATTATTATTGCATTTTTACATGTGTAATAAGATGCTTTAGGACATCAATCATTAAAATAGTGCATAAGTTAATTGAATAGACCGTAGTAGACAAGTGAAAGTAAAAAAATAAAAAATATATTAGCAAGCTTATTTTTCTCTAAGGGATATCTAAAAAAAATATTATGACACTTGTTCGGCAGATATTTTTTAAAATATCTACGTTTCATCAGCTATCTAACGAGGTATAATAATCTAGGGTTTTATTCAAATGCATTGGAAAAAAATTAGTTTCATAGGCGACAGTGGAGAAGAAAATTTATACTTAGCCCTAAAAAGTAAAATAAAACATTAGGTATGCATGAAATGTCATTTATTAAAGGTTTTCACACAACTTTTTCTTATTCTACAGTTCATGTTCAACATGGCCGCCTCTATTTCTGAAACATTGTCGCATCCTTCTACGGAGACCAGTCTTCACTACTCCAGTGGTCAACGTGGTCCTCATTTTATTTGCTGCATCCACAATCCTTTCTCTTAAGTCTTCCACAGACAAAACTGGATTCGGCTCGCTGTACACAAGACTTTTCATGCACCCCCATACATGAAAATCCATGGGAGTTAGGTCCGGACTTCTTGCTGGCCATGGCAACGGCCCACCTCGTCCTATCCATTTGTTTGGATAATTTGTGTCCAGCCAGTCTCTGACACTTCTCCTGAAATGGGCAGGGCAGCCATCGTGTTGGAACCACATGTCCCTGATCAGGTTGAGTGGCAGATCATCCAGCAAATCACTCAAGTCTGCTCTCAGGAAATTTTCGTAGCTTTCCCCATTTAGATTATCCGGGAGAAAGTAAGGTCCAATCAAATGATTAGAGATAATGCCCATCCACACATTCACGCTGAATCTTCGTTGGGACCCTTTCACTCTTTTCTTATTGGGATTCCTTAGTTCTTTTGGGGCCCAGTAATGGACGTTGTGATAGTTGGTTATGCCATCTTTATCAAATTTGGACTCATCCGTCCACAAGATATTTCTTAGAAAATCTGGGTCTTCTACGTCAGCATTTAGCATAAATCTGCAAAAGTCCAATCTTCTCGCGGGGTCTCCTTCTTCAATAACGTGTACCGGCGTGTAATGGTACGGGTATAGGCCAGCAGTATGCACTGTAAACCACACTCTCCATTGCGAAAGTCCCAGATCACGGGCAACAATATTAGTGGAAGTAGTCGGATCCGCTCGAAAGCGTTGCACTATCTCATTGTCCTGTTCTTCGTCGTCAATTCGTGGTCTTCCCATGTCTGTATTTCGTCTCAAAACAGAGCCAGTTTCTTTAAGTCTTCGATAAACTCTGTCAAAACAGGCCACATCCGGCACTCGACGACCGGGGTAGCGAGTTATGTATTCGTTACGAGCTTGCGCAGACACACAATCGCAGTATCCGTAACAAACGTCCCAACTACTTTTTTCCACGAAATGTAATACAAACCCTAGATTGTTAGACCTCGTTAGATAGCTGATGAAACGTAGATATTTTAAAAAATATCTGCCGAACAAGTGTCATAATATTTTTTTTAGATATCCCTTAGAGAAAAATAAGCTTGCTAATATATTTTTTATTTTTTTACTTTCACTTGTCTACTACGGTCTATTCAATTAACTTATGCACTATTTTAATGATTGATGTCCTAAAGCATCTTATTACACATGTAAAAATGCAATAATAATAATAATAAGATACACAAAATAAACAAAAATAAATTTCGTAGCCTAAAAATCGGCATTATTCAATAAAAAATTAAAAGTCGAATATCTCGAAAAGGGTTAAGTTTAGGGTAGGGTGTTTCATAGTGAAATAAGTCAGAAATGATGGGTACTCCACGCCCTTAACGGATCTAGCACGACTTTTCCTGTAACCCTGTATATAGAACGACACGCAGTTATAGATATAATTATGGATATTAGGGTTGGTTTGTTTTGCGATCAGTACCTACTACTGAGAGCAGCACAGTGCAAGCCGGCGGGGTTGCCCGTTATTGATTTTGCTCAATTGCAGGATTACTTATGACTCATGTCTGTTGTGTTCAGTAGGTACGCAATTTGAAATTGTATTTGTTATTTAATCCTTTCGGATTTATAAATTGACAATGAGTATAAGTGAACAAAAATTATGGTAAATAATTGGATATTAATGATTAAATTGTCGCTTTTATATAATATCTAGAAGAAGGATTATATTGTGCAACGTTTTGGACACTTGTGAATAAAACCTATTAGGTAATGAGAAATACCAAGAAGAATTAATTTTATCACAGTCTTGAATCTGAAATGAAACGAATCTTGAAATATGTTTGATAAAAGTAAAGTAGTATAAAATTGCTCTTTTTGATTTTTCAACTCGTTTCTTTCTCTGCATCAATGGCTATTGAAAAGAATAAATAGAAAATGGCTATTGTCAGTACTTAGGTAAAGAAATATAAATCTATAGGATATCTTTTTTGCCTTATTTCGTCTCGGGGTGATGACTGCACAACGCGACTTGAGTCATACTTTATCGGAGAGGGCTTCAGTCGTTTTGCTGTTGTCCATGGGCTGCGGTTACCACTGAACATCAGGTAGGCCGTCAACTCGTTCGCTTAAGTAAATCACATAAAAATATTTAACAGTCGTTATAACGTGACTGAAATATAATTGTACATCCAAAGTTCAAAAGCTCATTAAATCTCAAGCAGTATGCAATTTTTAACCTATATAACCCTTAACCGTAAAAATGCTAGCGAAACTATGGAACTGAGTCCAATTCCCCACAAATATTTTGCAAACAAATGAATGACATAATAACCCCCTCTCTCCCCAAACAGTCAACATACAAGGGGTATGCACTATAAATGCAATTGAAAATAAACTCTAACGTGCAACGATTACAATTTAAAATAAAAATGGAACACCCGATCAATTGCATATTTTTTTATTCGATATCAAAAGTCTGGCTCTGGCAACAATAGCCTGATGCGACCCCTTCACGCATGCGTAATAAAACGCGACCAACTTCAAGCCTATAAACCAAGCCATCATAATCTACAACTTCGTCCCTAAAACTGTATATATATCATTTTATTTCTCTATTATTTTAATGAAAAAATAAATAAGAAACGTGAATTAAATCCGTCTGTAAACCTCCGTGTGTATATCGAGTTGAAATAGCTTTAAAGCAAAGTGGAAATCGGTATTGGCGAGACTGTGTGGACGAATTCTTTGATCAATAGAACCTCTTTATTAATTTATTTGTGTTCTAGATAAAAGAGCATCGCTTGACGCTGAACTGTGTTCTATTCCAATTGTGATAGTAATATTAGTGTGCAACAACGAAATCGCTTTAAGTGTGTAGGTAATAAGAAGAATTTAGTGTTTAAAGTTTGTAAAGACTAATTAAGTCGTCAATTTATAGTATTGTGTGATCGGTTGCCGATAGTGAGAATGTCGAAACCGAACACGCTGAAGGCACACAGACTGAGTGCAGAATTTGCTGAGAAACGGGCCAACATGAAGAAAACAGATCCGTCTAATTCATAGCAACCAGCCGTGAGTATCTGATACCATTTCTTGATAACATAATATCGTTCAACGTTAATGCGAACCATATCTATTTTTAACTTTATTTACAACGTTATTTTCAACGTTATTTTTTCATGCAGTAACCTTAATTAAGATCTATTATTATAACCAAAAAATGTATTATATGGACATGAAATTAACTTTGTTTGGTACGATTCAAACATTTGTTTTGGTTAGCACATATAAACTTTATTTTAAATTATCATCCAAATGAAATTTAAATGTAGAATTATACGTTTACCAAACGCCAGATATTGTTAGACTTGTTTTATTTTCATTTCGCGCCTAGACTGCTTAGCTAACATTACCGTTGATATCATTTATGTGACTGGTTGCTGTACAAGGTTGTAAAATGTATGTGAGTGTTGCATTGGGGTCATGCTTTCATTAATGGAATCATTGTGGCTGTAGTACAAAGCACATGTCATGCGACGTCTACTATTTCCAACATGGACGGTCTGTCACTCAGCTGTTGTGTGCGCATGCGTGGTTCGTTTCCCGCCATCTTTAGAGTTCTCTTGTAAAGGTTACGAGGCAGTCACGATTATAATTCAATGCCCTCGTTCAAGGCCGAGTGAATAATATGGTGGAAGGATTTTAAGTGCGCCTCAAAGAGGCTCCTTTCTTGCACTTGATACTGTTCTTCGAATTTTTGGTTCTAGGACACGTCGGCGTCGGTTTCCTAATGACGTTTTCTTTCACCGTTTCGAGAACGTAGTTTGCACACAAATTTTTAAAGTAAAAGAACTCATTGGTGCACGTCGGTATTTGAACCAGCGACCACGTGATTAAAACTCGGGGACAGTACGACTGCGCCACGACGCTCTATAGCTAGTTGATCTCTGTGCTTTAAAATGATAAAATAAAACAAAATCTTCTAATATCCAAATTATTTTTGAACTGATACTTTTCTTTGGTAAACGACAATCACGGTTCCAAATTAACAAACGCGTTTGATTGTATCTTCAATACCTTGCGCGTTTCAGAAATACTTAATAATAATGTATAAAATTCGCTGAAAACTTTTCTTTACTTCAATCTTTTGTGTTCTTTTGAGACTCAGAAACTTATATTAAAGACATCAGCTACCTTATAATAAAGGTGGAGTGCCTCAGGCATTGAATCAACCCAAAACTTTTACTCAATACATCAGTGTAACAAAATATATGGCTAAAGTAGTACACAAGCCATCAATCATTCGTAAATCTTCTTACCTTAAACAACTTCGTAAAATGAACTGTTCGGAAACTTCTAAACAACAAAGTGTTTCCTGATACAGCAATAAATATGAATTTTCACAAGTTTCCGAGCTATAGGAGGATGAGTCATAGGGCAATAACCCCGACTAGACTGATTGATGCGGATCAGTTGGCGGATCAGTCAGCGGATTAGTTGAGAGACCAGTTGGTGTTTGTGTAGGACTGGTGAAAACGATAATGGATTCTTCCGAAAGGTTCTTTTTGTTAACTTCTTGGCTTATTAAGTCTGGGGAGTCATTATATTAAATATATGTGGAAATTTCACACAGCGCCGTCTAGCCCCAAAGTAAGCATTGCTTGTATCATGGAAACCAGACAACTGATATAATACTTATATACTTGTTTTTGTAAATACATACATACATGCCTTCTGCGCTGTAGTTCGTAGGTTCGATTCCCACCCAGGACAAACGTTTGTATGACGAACATATTTGTTTGTTCGTGTCTGATTGACTGTTCTGTTGTTATGTGATACATATCAACACCCAGAATCGAACCTACGACCTACAGCGCAGAAGGCAGAGTTACTACCAACTGAGCTGTGAGGCCAGTCAATTATTGTAGTTTAATTAGTAATATTCGAAGTGAAATCTGATAAGTAGAAGCTCTCGTGCTATCTTGTTAAAATCACACAATATCTCAGCCCCTTGAGAATTTCATTTGGTCGCTTGGATTCATAAATCAAAACCGTGGCGTACTTACATGCTTTGCGAGGCCATATTGTGTTACACTTTATATTACATATTACAGTTAAATTAACGGCAATTAATTAACTGCGCTATTATCGTTCAATTAGTTTTGTTAACGGTGTTTAATAATATAATTATTTAATTAAGAGAGTATGCATAATGAGATCGATGGTTAAATAATATAAAATAATCACTATCACTTAAATACTCTTGGGTAGTTTAAATATGGACGAAATGTTCAACTAATTATTTGGCACAGCAAAACGAAATAACTGAATTCATCGCCAAGGAACTAGAATGATTTATCTTTGTTATCTACGTACTGAAACGACATATATCCAGTTATTTGGTTTAAAATCCAAATTACTGAACCGATTTTAATAAAATTTCTATAGGACCAAGCTGAGAACTCATAAATAAAAAAGTATTTTCCAAAGTGGCTTTTTTTTAAATGGCAACGAATTCTAGATAACATATAAAAAAATACAACCCAATTGAGAACCTCCTCCTTTTTCTGAAGGTGGTTAAGAAAGTGCTGTACCTACGTGAAGTAATTCGTACCTCGCACTACTCGGAACTTTACCCTCAAATATCACTACTCCTGAACTAGTACGGTCTGTTATTCCAACTTTGTTATGTTCCGTTCAAGATTGCTCCTGAGGCGAACAAACTTGGGAGTGTTCTCAAGGCGCTGTTCTGTACGGATAAAGTTACATAAACACAAGTTAAGAACTGTGTACTAAACGTGTAACTTTTTAGAGGTACTCTTATCAAGAAGAATAAAACTGACTATTGGAAGAATAAAAAAATTTGTAGTTTTGAATTTCAAAATAACTTTGAATGTTAACTCATATTAAGAGAAAGAAAAAAGAAAAGAAAAAGAAAGAAAGATATTTGCATACACTTTTGATATTGCCACCTACTTTGATACTAAAAAACCTGTAAATCTGTTCTGTGTCTTTCATGTGAATTCCTTACCTCATAATTATTTCATAAGTCAAAGTGAATTTTTTTATTTCCATAGAATTCATAAAGAAATAGCTTGGAAACGTCATTAATATTCAAAAAGGTCACGCGTACTTATCGCTAAGTTTAACGCCTGTTCAAACCCTATCCGACCCTCACTGGGGCAGAACAGACAAGAAACCCCTAAAAGAGGGCTTCCTTTTTTTCGCGAGCACGATCCTTGCAACAATCTGAGAATCTGAATCTAATGATATGTTTTGTATTTATTAAAATTGATTTACTTACGGTATTGACAACGAAATGTACCGTCAGCATTAAACCAAATAATTAACTAATACTGTTAATTTGACATCACCTTGGACAAAGCCCAAGTGTTGTACCAGAAAATCTAACAACTCTATTTCGTTGCTAGGAACTATAACTTGTAAGTAACGTCTAGATTCTAGTTACTTGGATGTTCTAGACTCTAGAACTTCCAACTCTAACACACATTTTCTAAACACTATTGCTTATTTACCATAAACCCATCACGAGCCGAGGCACAAAGGCGTAATGATATCTACATTGGCTGAGCTCAAAGGCTCTGGGACTAGGGTTGTCACATAAATTTGAGCTGCGTAAAAGCTAACGCCCGCTCGGGTCGTATAACGCACAAACTGCGCTGGAACTCGTTCCGAATAAAACGTTCGTGTCTTTTATATTGCTCGGGTGTATATTTTAGTGAATGATTTCAATAAATTTTCCCTTTTGTTACGATTATTGTGAAAAACAGCAACTCGCTAAGTAAATCTAGCTTTACACGCTAGTGGCTAGCTAGCTTGTGGCTTATGGATTAGATTGTAATTGATCACAGTTAATAAACGTACCTTTTATATTTATTAGTGTATACTGAGGATTTGTAATCACAAAGCTCAGATATTAAATTGTTAAATTACAATTATTCTCTAGAACATTACACCCCTGCTCTTAATAATAACCTTCATGCAAAACATTAAACTGATGCCGCAGTAAGCGTGTGACACTTTGAATGAAGTGGGGGGCCACGTTGATGATATCCCTTTGAGCCCCCTACACGTGTCCCCAGGGTGGTGCGAAAGGAGCAACCCAAAGTACCAGTAGAAGTTGTACCAAGTTCGCCCGGAGAAGTACTGCCACCACACCTGGTAATCTGCCGCCAAGCAGTGATGCACTCGTGTTGCTGTGTTCCGGTGGAAGGGAGTGGGTGCCGGTGAAATTGCAGGCGCATGAGACGTAACATCCCCGTCTCGGGGTGATGGAGGCAACGCAATGCTACTTGAATCATCTCGTACTTTGGTGGAGAGGACTTGAGTCGTATTGCTGTTGTCCATGGGCGGCGGTTACCACTTAACATCAGGTGGGCCGTCAGCTCGTTCTATCACCTACATCACATAAAAAAAAGACATACATAAAAGTCAAATTCACCGAACATCAAAAAATTATACACTACATATGATTCCATATATTTCGCACCATCGCTACGAATGGAGCATGGGATAAATTATTGATATCAAAATACGTCGAAGGCTCATTTATTATTGACAACCCTATAAAGATGGTCCATAATTCATGAGCGTGCGCACATTATGTATCGTATGACGCATTGCGCATTTACATATATGTTCAAACAACCGTCTCTGAGCGCATCTGGGGTTAATATGTTTTTTGTACCCTCACTCAAAATAGTTTTCTATTAAAAGCTCGGAGAAGCTAAATTTATTGGCAAGTCTGCCGTACCCAATCCATAAACTGTTTGAAAATTATTCAGAAAACAGGATCATTTCCAGTACATGAGTACGCTTGAGCTGTGTTCATCTCTTTCGTGTATATCTTCTCTTCTAATATATAAAATTCTCGTGTCACAGTGTTTGTAACCAAACTCCTCCGAAACGATTTATATGAATTTTTTTGTGTATTTTCGTTAGGTCTGATAATAGGACGTAAACTATTTTTCATACCCCTAAGTAATAAGGGTGTGGACTCCAAAATGATTTAATTTAATTTTTTTACTCAATCTTTTTATTTTAATTTTTAATGATTCAGCCTTTTAAAAATACATACAACCCTTAATTTTCACTCTTCTATCACCAACCCCTATTTTTTTATTGCGATATTAGTACTTTAATAATTTTCAACCCTCGGTGGTTGATTACTGATAAAATGTTGTTTTTTTTTCGTTTTTAATTACACTTTTACCTTAACATGGCATTGCAACGTATGCCAGGTACAGCTAGTTTTACTTATAATATTAACATTATTTGTCATTGTGCCGCCAAGCAGTAACGCATTCGCGTTACTGTGTTCCAGTTTGAAAGATGTTGCCGGTGAAATTCAGGCTCCTGAGACATTCCACCTGCACGTCTTAGAGTTACGAGCGCATACGATGCCACTTTGGTCTTGACGTACCTAATGTACCTAGGGGAGGACCCAAGTCGCATCGGTTGTTACGGGCAGAGGTTACTTAACACTAGGTGGGCCGTCGACTCGTTCCGTCTGCAGTCCTTTAACTAGAAAGCCGTTAACCCTCAAAAGGTCAATTTTGACTTTTTAATAGGAAGCGGTACAGATCGAAATTCTCTCTTTCTATCTAAGAAACGTTTGTAAATTATAATACTTAGTTCCGGAGATATAAAAAAAATTGTAAGCTGTGAAGTGACGGAATTAAAAGGAATTAAAAAGAGTTTTGTGAACATATCTCTAAAACAATTTGGGCTTAACGGCCTTTTAGTTAAAGTACGGCAGCCGTAACTGTATCACATAAAAAAAAAGACGTGTGGCACTCTGAGACTGCCGCGGTAAAGCTATTGCGCGTGATATTTCAAAAAGTCATTAAAAGTTCTGGTATTTATCGATAGATGGAAAAACTAAAAAGTATCACCGCTGTGCCGGTCGGAGTGGGGGTGTTAGGTTTTTTCGTTACGGAATTTCTGGATTCGGTCTCCACGCTCAAGGCCCGCGATAGAAGCTATGCAATAGCTTAAAAATCAGATCTTCCTGATCTCACGCCACGTGCGTTTGTTACGCAACGTAAACCACATAAGGCATCAGGAAATCACGTTTGAAAATGTCACAGGAAACGCCTCTCACGTTTTCACGTTTTAATATTCCACAGCTGTCTGGTTGCCTATCCATCCGTCATATTACTACCTAATTTATCCTATTGACTGGCCTCACAGCTCAATTGGTAGTAACTCTGGCTTCTGCGCTGTAGGTCGCTGTAGCCTCAAACTAAGCATAGCTTGTACTATGGGAACCAGATGATTGGTAGAATATATATATACTTTTTTGTAAATACTTGCACATAAATACATATTAACACCCAAACCCACGACCTACAGCTCAGAAGGTAGAGTTACTACCAACTGAGCTTTGAGGCCTGTTAATGTAACTTAAGTAGTAAAATAAAAACTATTAGTCCTTACGCATATGTTATATAGCATGAAAAAGTATAAACAAACCTTCAATAAGGTAAATACAATCAATACAGCCCTAATATGAAGTAGGACAAATTATAGGTTACGTTTTATTCCCTTAAGTGGAATTATACGCGTTATTTGTACCTATAGAGAAGCCAGTCCGAAACCCTATTTAATTATTCAAACGGTTCCAATTGATATATATCCATATAAATCTACTTATGTTCTGTTTTAGCGGTGGCCTGACCTGGTAAATATTTAAACTGTACTTTTAGTTCCCGCGAGGTTAATTCACACAATTCGTTTAGAGCGAATGTTTCTGGCAAGTTTAGACGACACACAAGATGTAGTTTTGTATCGTGAGGTCCTCTTTGATTTAGTTTCAGACATCCGTGCTATAGTTATATGATAATTAAATATTTATTATGGTAAAAATTTTAGAAATATGCTTAACATCTGACTGATTGGCGTCACAGCTCAGTTGGTAGTAAGTGCCTTCTGCGCTGTAGGTCGTGGGTTCGATTCACACCCAGAACAAACATATGTGTGACGAACATAGATGTTTGTTCTGTGTCTGGGTGTTAAATGTATTATGTGTATGTATTTACAAAAAAACATTAAGTATTCTATCAGTTGTCTGGTACCCCTAGTACAAGCCATGCTTAATGGGAGTAGATGGCGCTGTGTGAAATAGCCAAAATATTTATTTTATTTTTATTTATATTTGGAAGAGTAAGGAAAGCTTTTATTGTAATAGTTTTTGAACATTGCGAGACATACGAATATAGTCAAAAACTTTGACTATATTCGTATGTCTCTAAACTTTGACTGGCCTCATAGCTCAGTTGGTTAGTAACCCTACCTTCTGCGCTTTAGGTCGTGGGTTCGATCCCCACTCAGGACAAACATTTGTGACATTTGTAACATTGATGTTTGTTCTGTGTCTGGGTGTTAATATATATTATATGTATGTATTTACAAAAGAAAAGTATATAAGTATTATATCAGTTGTCTGGTTCCCATGATACAAGCTATGCTTAGCTTACTTTGGGGCTAGATGGCGCTGTGTGAAATGTCCACCATTATTATTATTATTATTATTACTTTATTGCCACAGAATTCATATATTAATGGCTTGGTAACTAATATTCAAAATATAAGTTCACGCGTGTATTTATTTCTAAGTTTGAGGCCAAGTTTAGGTTTAGTAATTAGTCGTAATACGCATTATTATCGTCTCTACGCTACGTCTGCAGAACGATGATAATATTACATCATTACTATCAATATTTGTGTTGGTTGGACATCGTTTTGTTATAATTATGTTCCCTTTGTTTCACGCTGTGATATAATCGTACAGATATTACAGTATAATTAGTATCGGTACAGAGAGAGAGAGCCACAGTGCATCACCATTTTCACAGATGAAAATACTTCGCAGTACTTCGAACTCTAGATTAAGTGCTACGTTTTATTCGAATGTTGGATATTGCAATCTGTCGTCGCTATGGAGCTTTATTTGGTGACTGGGTAAGTACAAACAGAATTGTTACAAATCTTCACTAGCTTTTTCATTTAATTATATTTATTTGTAATGTTTTTTATGTGATACAGTTACGGAACGAGCCGACGGCCCACCTGGTGTTAAGTGGTAAACTCTGCCCATAACAACCGTTGCGACTTGGGTCCTTCCCTACTAGCTACAACAAGACCCAAGTCGCAGCGCCCGTAATTCTAAGACGTGTAGGTGGAATGTCTCATGTGCCTGTAATTTCACCGGCAACCACATCTTTTAAACCGGAACACAGTAATGCGAATTCGTCACTGCTTGGCGGCAGAAATGAGCATGGTGGCAGTACTTCCCCAAACGATCTTGGTGTGAGTCTACTGCTCTTCGAATAAGTGCTGTTGGTGCAATAAAAATGCATTTTGGTCGCTCAAGTTGTTAGTATATTGGCCTCTTTTATTCAGACGTCAAGTATGAACAATGTTTAGTATAACACGAAACGTTTTCCACTGGGTGAACAAAAATAATCTTACACGACATAAAGGTACAGGATAACATAAAACATGTGATATTTCACACCGGACTTGTATTTGGAGAGCGGCCAAACTCCGGCGCTAGACACTCCTTTTGCTTATTTAAGACTTGTTCACGTTGTTAGATTACTTGGTGTTCAATCACACCAAGTAATCTACTCTGGCTTAGTCCGTTTAGGATAGATTGGTCACGTCCTACTGAGTAATCTACACTAATTCCTCCGATCTATTTCTGAAGATGTATTCAGACGGCGTGCTGTGCAGGAAATCCAAATCGGATCGTGTCATGAAATTTGTATTTGCTGTATGATTTCTTATGACTGACCTTACAGCTGAGTTGATTTTTCAAAGTCAAAGTCAAAGTGAAATTGTCCCAACATTTATTTTCTAGTGTGAGCTTAGCCTAATAACAGCAGCGTGTCATGTTATTTAGTTGACGTCGGTTCAGTTCGCTGTGGCCTTTTATTGTCCGTAGCTGGTGACTGCGATATGGCGGAGTTTAACAAGCTCGTTGGAGACCCTATTGCTTTATTTCGTGTTGCTCTATTTTCAGAAACGGTGGTCGTTTTTTGGTGTGAGTAATGTTACTGAGTCGTTTGTGAGTTCGTTTTGTATGTAGTACTGTTGTATGAGCTTATACGAATGTTTCGTTGTGAATTATTTGGTAAATCCGTCCAAGAAATGAAAATAATAGTGCAAGCTTTATAAATAAAATATTTATAAAACTATATATTTCATTGAGGTCAAACTTCTCCCAAGTATCTACTAATTCTTCTTTTTGTAGTAGTAATAATGATTATGAAATTCATTATAAAAATTACTATTTTACGAGAGAGTAGAAACGAACCCCTTTTTTTATTTGCTTATTATTCACAGTAAAGACACGCACATTCTGTAGAAAATTTAGGGGCGTATTTAGTAAATAAAAAAAGGTTTCATTGTTATTATTATTATTATTAGAATTATTTAGAATTAATCCCAATCCTTTCAGCATGGAACCCTTAAACGTACCTCTATCAGTGATATCGGTGCATATGATTTCTTTTTAAACAAACGAGATGAAAAACTCTCTAATTCATTTGCTTATAAACATACAACAAGTTCTTAAATAAACTCAAATTAAGTGGTGGAAGTCCTTTCCTTAGTTGTACCGACCTGCTCCATGTTCTCAGCCTTTTTACAGGTGTGTGCTCCCTGGCGGTGTTCCAAACGTTTGTAGTGGCTTCAAGTGCTTATCACCTGTTTTAATTCTCAAGAGCAATTTTGAATTTAATTTAACAACCTTTTCGTTATTCAATTTGTTTTTTAATTAAGAACTCTGGGGTAAGTAGTTTATGTACATAATTTATTGTCTAATATGTACATACCTATATAATTATGGTATTAAAAAGATACAATTTTGTTGAAATAATAGTTCGGTATTCTGGTTACTAAATTATCACCCCTAATACGTAATAGGAGTGTATGAAGTATAAACTTGAGTTTTGATGTTTTTTTTTAATTGCTATTAATTTGCTGTGCTATTATGCAGGTTATTGTAGTAGGTACGCCAATTGACTTTTATAGCGTTTCATGAGGTCTATTCTATTCGAGTTACCGGTTCTCTCGAACCAGTGTGGTGAAAGGATTTTAATTGCGCCTAAAAGAGGCTCCTTTTGTGATTGAGGTAACGCCCATGGTTTCGTTGTTGCCCATATTTCCATGAATAAATAAATAAACATCTTTTATGCGATGTTTTTCAATAAATAAATACATGTTATAAACAGATGTGTTTCAATAACATACTTAGTAATTTTCATTACCTATTAACAGTCAATAATTTTATGTCAATTTTTGACGAATTCCAATGTCGCTATAGTGGATTTTTCCGAGTTAGAAGCCCAGCATAAGTTAATAAATAGATACTAAACAAAAGGTTCATCTACCAATCAGACCATATCATCAAACTTAGAGATGGTATCACAATTACTCGTAACGGTAATGAAACTCAGTCAATTGAACTAAACGGTGACGAATCCAGTTCGAAAACAATAATTGATTTTGAAATACGACATCATAATAATAATAAATAAATTAATTAATATTGGTGGACATTTCACACATCGCCATCTAGCCCCAAATTAAGTATAGCTTGTACTATGGGAAACAGATCACGAGAGAGACTGAAACTTTTTTTTTTTTTAGAAATACTTACATTTATATACATATTAACACCCAAACACAGAACAAACATCAATGCTCGTCACACAAATGTTTGTCCTGGGTGGGAATCGAATCCACGACTTAATAATATACCCTAGTATTAGTGAAGTGTAATGTAAATAAACTTGCTTAGTGCAAATAAGTGCGTTCTTAGGTAGGTCTTATGAACCATAATAGAGGTAATGAAAGCTGCTGTTTTAAAGTAAATCTGTTTTTTGACTGGGTTATATTCGCATCAATTTCGATTGCTCGATAAACATAGGCAGTACTTCCCTGGACGAACGTGGCAAGTTCTACTGCCTAGAATCAGACTACCTACCTATATTCGAATCCAGCGATGTAAAGTAGTAGTGTAAGTAGTTAAACTTCACAAATCACCATAAAGTCCTGCCGCCTGAACAAATGGTTGAGAATAATTAACATTTCCATAACTCTCCCAAGTAGCAGCTCTCGTAATAAATCACACGGGTATAGAAACAGCTCACTCAGAGGGATAATTAACAACAGCTCGTTGGCCACTAGTTCATACCAATTAGCATAACAATTTTTAATGTTTGTTAAATCATAAAATAAAAAAATAACCATAGAATTCATAAAGACATACTTGGAATCATGGAAACGTCAATATTCAAAATATAAAGTCTCGCGTACTTAGCGCTAAGTTTGATGCCTGTTCAAAATATCCAACCACAGACAAGAAACCCTATATAATAAGAGGGATTCATTTATTTTGCAAACTTGATCCCTGTTGTTGATCCCTATTCAAGTACTTAAATATGTTACATTTTATTTTGCTAATTTGATACATAGTGTCTAGTCTATTGGGGAGGCTGTCACAAAATATTACGTTATATATCTCAGCACAGCACTCTATATCCTGTTAATTCATACTCTGATGTAGTTCGTAAACAACCCGAGTTTAGACCTAGACACGGTTGTGGTTTCTGGTGTTGTTTAGTTTCATGAATATATCGGTGGTTTGTAACTAATAGCCGGATTGGCGCTTTGAAGTTACATGAATCATATTACCATTCAATATATGTGAGGTTTTTAACCTTTATGTTCAGTAATAATATAATTAGTATCTTCCGTGGAAATCTGTAATTAGCTGTACTATTTTATTCATACATATGATTTATTTACCAATTTTTTCGAAATTCCAATGACTTCTTGTTGCATTTATTGATAATAAATTTGTAGATTGGAAATGAAAGGGCACAATTGTAAAAGTGTATGGAAAAAATATTAATTACAAATATATTGTATTAATAGAAAGTTATTTTTTAATGATTACATTAAATACTTACTACCACATTAATTACTACCACGGACTCTTCTCACTTTTTTGTTAATTCCACGTTATCAGTTCAACCTTAGTGGACATAAGGAGCCTCTTTGAGGCGCACTTTGATCCTTTGATCACACTGGTTCGAGAGAGCCAGTGACAGGAATTAGTAGTAGGTCAACCTTGAGCGCTCCTTTTTATCTCCTCATCCAAAAGATGAGTCGTATTTTCCTAAAAAAAACTTTTACCTGCGAAACTGTTCTCGATTTTCTTCTGAAGTTTTTCTGTGACCCTGCATTTATCTACTCCTGTTTCATTTTTCTCTGCACTACTAACGCTAGGGTGTTCTAATAATGGATTGTAAAGTGTTCCTACGCGCAGCGTCCAGCCGGCGCCACCCCCGTGGGCGTCTCCTATCCAGGGTTAAGGTTCGCGTTATGTCGTACTTGAACGATAAGGGTTGCCACTAGCATTAACTTGACTAGCTGCTTAAAGAAAGGAAATGAAAAATTTAAAGGTATTATTTCTCATTCAAAGCCCCTAAAAAGAGTATGAGACTGCAAATAAATCTAGGTATTGTTAGGTTTTGTTTCAATGCTAAAAACTATTAAGAAGTTTAGTGGAACTGATTATATCTTACAGTATAAATAAAAGCGCTATTAACGATATCGTTGATATTTATGTAATTACCGCTAGAAAGTTCGATCAAATCCACAAACCAACTACTTGTTTGTTTGTATTCATTGACTATAGGCTCTGTTGTAATTAATAAAATATAAGTATTAAAAAAAAAAGTTACCAACATATTTAAATAAATTAAAAAGTTGGCCATACATTCGTCGACCACGATACCACTTGTGCTACAAGCATTCTTTTGTCAAAAATATTGAGACGCTAAAGTAATCGTTACAAACTAAAAACTATTATTCATTCTCCTACGTTCATTTCCTCAGATGATATAAAAATATATACAAATACCAAACAATGATTAAATTAAAAATAGTTTATCGCCGCATATCATTTCCGTAAGCTGTAAGCGCCTCGATCGTAAAAGTTAACCGACAAAAGTTTTAAAATAAATTATTTTATTACAAGTTTTTGAAAGAAGCAACCCTAACGTCATGATTTCACGCTTGGTTTATAACGTTGAACTAACTGAAGATTATTATCCGATGAGACAAATTTCGAAGCAGTTTCTAGTTGATTTGATATCCAGAACTCTTGCTCAAGTATTCCATGTCACATGTTAGAGATCGAATAATCGGATGTAGATGACGGAAAGTAGAGGCAAAAAGTGTTAGTCGTGTAGTCGTAAAGTGGTAGTCGAAAGAGTTAGCTTTCTGATTATAATTCTAATAAAATATTAAATAAATAAATATTGGTGGACATTTCACGCAGCCATCTAGCCCCAAATTAAGCTTAGCATCGGAACCAGACAACTGATGTAATACTTATGAGGGTAATACAAATTCTGCCCCCAAACAGATACGTTCCAAAAGATATTGTAGTATAATAAAGTAAAAGTTAAAAGTAATCAATAAATATTGTATATGGTCTCGACTGGTTCCTTACAAATTCTTACAACAATTCATGTGACACGTTTCTAGCTTGTAATCGCTTTCGCAAATCTCTACATACAAATTCAAAATGTCTGCCAACAAATATCTACCAATCAAGCTACGGAAGCTATAGAACATACATTATGCATTAAATAGCATTATACTTATAAAATATACCTCCATTCAACATAGGTAAGCTACTTACGTTGTATTTAATATTCATACCGAGACCTAAATTTCTACCTTAATCAAATGCCGTCTAGGTTAGATTAAATCGTGTATGTTCGTGCCTTGACGTGGAATAAGCAAGACTTACTATGAAATTTCCTTCTACTACTCCACTAACTCCGCGTAGGTAGTTTTAATTAAAATATTCCCATATTAGTGGTGGGACATACGCAACTGAATTTATACAGTCTTGACTAGTAGCACATAAAGCAATAATGCGCTAAAATCAACATCGTAAATTTCGATATCTTTTAAAAGTATTCTAAAAGGAAAACCCTATTACGTATTATCATTTACTTTTTTAAATAATAGTGTGATGTGATGTGAATCTACGAAGACGTAGTGATGAAGAGTGAGAAGAAAAGTTTGCTTAGATGTTTAGGACATGTAGAGAACCCTCTCTTGCCCTACTTTCATTCACCCGAATGAAAGAAGAATGACGAAACAAGTGCTTAATGCGAATGAGATCGTTGGAAGGAATAGTCCTCGGCGTACGCACTTAGACCAAATCAGTGACGAAACTAAAATGGAACTTAAACTAAATCTCTTGCTAAAGTATACGAACTTCATGAGACAATACTCATCTGAAGAGTCGATTCAGATGTCAGTTACTATCGACCTTAATTCTTCACTCCTTGCTTGCTACTGTTTATTGTTTTATTTTATTTATTTTTTATTATTATGTTACAGGCAAGGTTACCACTGAATACCAGGTGGGCCGTCTGCTCGTTCCGTTAATTTAATATAAAAAAAAATGTAGAATGTTTTTAAAACTGTTCAGTCTTGTTTTTTTCTCTGCCGCATTCCCCAAGTCTTTCAATCCGGTGACAACTTAAGTCTACATTAGCTCCTTCCTACGCTGCGCTACGAACTTTCTGTTTGCTAATCGAAATTGCTTTTCCGTCTGAGATTGGAACTACGTACGTATAGTTCACTGTGACTTATCTGAAATCTGAACTCGGGGTCTTAAAGGCGCGTTGTATATATACATTAATAACAATAATAATAATATTGGTGGACATTTCACACGGCGCCATCGGCTAGATGGCGCTGTAAGCGAAGTAAGCTAAGTAAGTAAGCTAAGCATAACTTGTATCACGGGAACCAGACAACTAATATAATACTTATACTTTCTTTAAATACATACATATAATACATATTAACACCCAGACACAGAACAAACATCTATGTTCGTCAAACAAAGAATTGAATCCACGACCAACAACGCAGAAGGCAGCGTTACTACCAACTGAGCTGTAAGGCCAGTCAAAGTTTTATCAGTTATACCTACTCGGGTTAGATATTTATTAACTTCTTAAACGTAGAGGAAAATCTTCCGTAAGGGAAATTACCGTCAACAAAACGTTCATAAAATCAGCGTGCTTAATCAGCGTAATGGGCAAATATTTGACCGCCTTAGCCCTTAATAAAGACCAAGTGCATTTCTCCATATAAAACACCGCCACTGTTCTTTCTGCCTTATTTCCAATGTGTTTAAGTTCAAATTCCTATGTAACGAACTGTTGTATTATTTACTACACCATTTTCGTCTCTATCTTGTATTAAATAGAATTCACACTTAAAGTATGAATAAATGTTTGCAAGAGTAACAGAAAAAGTGGGTTTCCCTTCGTATATGAGTCAGTGAAGCAAAATAGGGGTGCTTACCCTACATTTTAAGGGTTGACTTTGACTCGCTGATCGATATATTTCGCCCGATAACACTAATGTACGGTGAAATAGGTCGCGAAGACAATGCCATAATATTATTTGGACAAATTCCAAGCCCCAAAGCCATGACACGAGCTAAACTCTAAAGTAAACGACAGAATTCTTAAGAAATCTCATGACATCAGCTGACAAAGTTTCCTCTCTTCTACAGAAATTATGAGCTTCAGTCTTTTTGAATAGAATATAATATTTCCAACTATCGTTCCTGATTTTCTTTTTCAGCTGACGGCTTACCTGGTCTCTGGCCATAACAAGCAATACAACATGGGTCCTGCCCCACTTAGAACAAGACCCAAGTCGCATCGTATGCGCCAGTCAATCGGAGTCGTGAAGGTGGAATGACTCAAATATCTGTAATGCGTCAAAAGGGCTAAGCGCTAAATGCCGTTTTTGTCGTCAAGAATGACTGTCTTCGACGCGCTAACGTCATTGGGATGGCTTTTCAGCGTGTTCACAGCGTTAACGGTCATTATATGCATTTCGTTACGCGCCCGATTATAACTATGTATTTTTTTCTCAAACTGTCTATATACTGTATAGGTATGCTTAAAAAAACTCACTAGTTACATGAAATGCACTTAAGTGACGTTGCAGTTTGAGACTCGAACCGATCGTGGACCATTTTTATATAAACGATTCTGGAACTTATCCAACGTCAAATTGATAAGCTTGTCCTGAAATAAATAAAGGATAACGTTATTGGACACAAAACTTCTAAAAGATCGTTTAGGCTTAGTAAATATTTCCTAACCAAATTATAGAGAGTTATTTTCAAGATTTTCGCTCCATAAATTTATGAGCGCATTACCGCGTTCTTTAAACGGTGAAGGAAAACATCGTGAGGAAACCAACGTGTTCTAGAACTACTAAAAATTCGAAGACATGTGTTAAGTGCATGAATTGAGACTCTTTGTGGCTCAGTTAAGATCCTTTCACCACACTGGATCGAGAGAACCACTGACTTGAACAGTAGTAGAAGTTATCGTCTAAAATTGTATTTTTGAAGAAAAAGGAAAAAATATATTCAGGAATAATAGCCCAATCTTTTTATTATGTAGCGATGTCTTGTTTTTCTTTTATATATAGATATATATATATATATGGTTATATATATATATATATATGGTATACCGCTTTAGCAACCCACGATCATGTACTTGCATATGGTTAGGTACTTCTCAGTGTGGTGATTCCGATATCCCTTTTAGTAATATACATATATTCATGTGTCCGAAACTCTCATATATGTATACTAAAGCCTTTTCAAATCCGATATGGCTGGCATCGCTTTTCCGCAGTTTTGTTTTCAAGGCGACACGTTAGCGTAAAGGAATGCGTCCATAGATCGGCACCAGATTTTATGGTTTACACGAATTTGCGTCAATTGGTAATGCATAATTATTTCGGGTTAGCAATTTCAAAACAGTCGATTATTTAGAGATGAAAAATGCGGACAACTAATTTCAATCCCAAGGTCACTGGTTAAATATCGTACCCCACATCACTGCACTTTCCACTAAATAATGGGCATAATACCTCAAAGGGACAAATGTCTGAAATCAGCATGTTTAGCATGTTTTTAATGTCAAATACATAATTGTGTAATTTATATATTTAACATTCTTTACTATTAATAGTAAAGAATCATTTTGTATTTGTAATTATTGTATTCAATAGATGTAATTGGTAAATCCGTATCTATTGAATTAAAATAAATAAATAAATGAATGTTTTGGAACCGAGGATTCAAAGTCATGTAAAGTTTACCTATAAATAGCTCGCGTGGTAGATAGGTTAAATTGAATACTGAGACGCAATTACATTATGACAAAGACTACTTCAAATGGTGATCATTGCATTAAAATTTCTGACATATGACTGAAATTCGCAAAGTAAGCGAATTCATTCTAAATCCGTACGACGCGTAAGCCTCGATTTCGATTTAGTGGACGTCTGCCTTGTACTGGATCAGATCCAAGATGCGTCATAGAGGAGCACTATCTGCATCAGAACTCTTGGAGTATTAGTGAACCTTATCGCATGGGAACAAGAGTGAAAACCCAAGGTCATCACATCAGACATCATAAAGCAAGATGTCGCGACGCAGTGCAATAAAAACTTTGGTTTTTGGAAGTATAGTTTATATATCTCTTAACCATAGGTAATCTTATCCCGTTGTCAGCAACTCGTCTATCTATACAAATAAATAAAATTTGAGTGTCTGTTTGTAATATTAAAATAACCGCTTTTTACTAAGTGCATATGGTATGTATACATGTATACTAAACATTTTCTAAAATTTTTGTCTGTCTGTCTTTCTGTCTGTTTGTTCCGGCTAATCTCTGAAATGGCTGGACCGATTTTGACAGGACTTTCACTGGCAGATAGCTGATGTAACAAGGAGTAACTTAGGCTACTTTTCCGAGGGGTAAAATGGGGGTGCGTGATAAAACCGAATTCCACGCGGACGAAGTCGCGGGCAACAGCTAGTATGATATAAGAATTTAATGCAGCGCGGATTAGGCGGCGTTAGATACTAGTATTGGTATGCAGTCAGTCGCTCTCGCTAGGGACTGCTTTGTGCTTGAATCAGTTCGTGGTATTTATAACGGTAAAAATGGGCGAATAAAACTTAACGGTTGTGACACACGGATGAGTGAGCGTGTGTGTTTGTGTTATTTTAGGACAGTGCCGTGAGTCTAACCTTCAAAGTTTTAGACGCAACATTTTTGTGGGCGCGTAAATCTGATCATAGACACTTCCTGTAATTAATTGTTTTAGCTCTCAATGTTTTTTTTTTTTTACAGAATGATTCCTTATTCAAAAAGTTACCATTGTTCCATTCTATAAATAAGTAGAACAGTCAGAAAGAGGTCTTGTTGATGTAAATCGCCACTGTTTTATTGGATCTGTTACCTATGCAAATAAATAAAATTGGAGTGTCTGTTTGTAATATTAAAATAACCGCTTTTTAATAAGTGCATATATACACGGTACATATATCAAAACAATATTTTTTACAATATTTGTCTGTCTGTCTGGAGGCGAGGAGGTCTGTCTGTCTGAGGGGTGAAATAGGGGTGCGTGATAAAACCGAATTCCATGCGGACGAAGTCGTGAGCAACAGCTAGTTATTAACTAAATCTGTATTTTCTCTGTAATATTTTATAGATAACTTAAAAAAAAAATTGATAAATATACGCTGTAAATGAAAAGGTTTTAATAGCACAAAAGGCGATAACGACTCTACTTTTGCAACTTCAAATCAATTTCTATCGTTGTAAATCCAAGCCAAGCACCAATGGATTACCGTACAATAGTCATTAGAATCGTAGCGCGCCAAATACATTCACCGTCGCATTACTCATTGATGGTCAATTCTGAAATTAATTATGCTGTTAAACAACCGAGCGGTTGCATATTAAAAGCTCTATGTAAATATCGATCCTCATAACGTAAAACAGTCACGTCCTGTAGGATAGGACATCCTCGCTGAGGCTAGTTCGTTTCCGCGCCGCGGCGGACGAACACGTACGGCCGTACGATTATATAATTACTAGCTGCGCCCCGCGGTGAATAAGTATTCCCACGGGAACACTGCACTTTTCCCGGATCAAAGTAGCCTGTGTGTTAATCCAGGATATAAGCTATCTTGGTACCAAATTTCATCCAAATCCATTCAGCCGTTTGAGCGTGAAAGAGTAACAAACATCCATACAAACTTTCACGTTTATAATGGATATCGGTGAATCGGCATTCCCCGGGGATTGAGATTCTATAGTGTGCAGTGATCGTTATTGTGGTTTTGAAAGTTGTGGAATTTCATTTGAATTTTTAATGATTTTTTTTCCCTATAGTTTAAGTTGTGATTGTGTTGGTGAATGAGAATATATCATCGACATTTGCTTGCCTGAGGATTATTTTCGACCAAGATGTTAGTATTTGTTTCCTTTTAAGCCTGAATAACTATTCGCTTATATTAATTTTATTACAGTGAGAATTTGTGTAAATTTATTAATTTATATATAATTTTACGTAAATGGTTCCGAAATTTTGTTCGTAGCGTTATTATAATATTCTTTAGAAGTTTTAAAAGAAATTGTCTTCTTTTGTACTTTCGACTTCGATTTCGTTTCAGTATCAGATGTAACTGCAGGTAAAAAACTGCAGTAAATCGGTCTCGGTACCTGCATAATATCCAAGAATGTGTCCACTGCAGTAAATGCATTTCAGGCGAAGAATACCATTTGCTTCAAGATTGTGTTGTTATTTCCTTACATCAAATTTAATTTATTTGCATAAGAATAAATTATAATCCAATTCTTAAAATTTTGATAAACTTCCCCAGGAAGCCATTTTTCTAAAACTATGAAATATTTAAAAAATGTAGAAATCTCTAATGTAATTTTTGTAATAATTAATAAGTATCAATTATAGAATTTTATTAAAATTAAAATTAATAGTGTTAATGTCATAAAATATTGATCACCGACCTACGCCTGTACTTATTATGTTGAGCGTTAGTTTAATTTTATGTACAAAATGTGAAATTTTATTTTTTTATTTTACAATTTTATTGCGGGTATTTTTAGATTACCTATTATAGAACATCGGCTTATTAATGGTGTATAAATTAAGACGTAGATATCGCTTTAGCGACGTTTTTGCGTAAATTGCTGGTCATAGGCCTAGATTTTATACTTTTAGTTCCAAAATAGCGAACATATTATGTATATGTCGCATGTATATACATGATACACGTTTCTATTAAGAGCACCTGAAAAGACAACTGGAAACTGACGAGGGTGGCGCCACTGTCCGTAGATTAATGCTAACATGTTATAGGTAAATCAACTGTCCAAGAACCTAGTTAGGTTTCTATTTAATAAGCGACAAAGCCTACTTCTTATTATATAGGTACATGTTGTAATTTTAATCAGTTCCTGAGATTAGCAGGGATAGCCTTTAGCAACGCTCTAGTCACGATTTCCCAGTACATTAATATATGTCCTAAATGGCCCTGTGGGGTGACTAAAGTAACTTTTATTCAGTCAGTTTCTACACCTTTCGATGTCATACACTGAAATAGAAATTGTATTAATGGATTGCTGTATAAGCGAGACTCATTCCACCATTACGTCTCAAAGTTCGGGGGAATACGATATGATTTAGGTCTTCTTGTTCTTAAGGGAAGACCGAATTCATATTGCTTGTTATGAGCAGAGGTTACCACTTAACACCAGGTGGGCCATTTGTTCGTTCCGTAATAAGTATCACATTAAAAAAAACACGATAATTACCCAAATTGCTCTACGCAATAATACTCTTAGCATTCACTGTTTGATGCAATTATTGAATTATACGTGATCAGTGTAATCATGTCTTTGGATTATATTCGCACAATTGGCTTCGCATTGTAAAATAAAGGTTGTTCAATTTATTGTTATTAAAATATAGAATATGAAAGTGTGTGTGGACTCACGATGAATAAAACATCTTTTGTCTTAATTGGGTGATATATAGTTTTCGAATTTATTTTTAAATTTAATTATTTTTAATATTTATTTTCCGTTAAGTTTTTGACACAACGCTTACTTTATTACGTTATTATTTCCTAAGAATGATTCCCAAGGCGTAACCAGCGTCCTGCTAGTACAAAATCAGGGGTCCTTACCGCTTGCTAACACCTCACCCACATCATTCAGGGTATTACGGTGTCATTACATTGTAATTTCACCGGCACCCACATCCTTCGAACTGGAACACAGCATAAGGGATTTAGCTTGGCGACAGAAAAAGGTGTGGCTTTACTTCGTCGGACAAACTGCATATAATATACTATTAGTTCTACGACTAAAAACCGTTGTCATCAAATTACTTTAAAAATTAAAATTACGTTAAATGGATATTAATTGGTAGAAAAGGTATTATACTACTATGTAAAAGCTGGTAAAATTCTTACACAGTACAATAAAAAACATAATTATTTTATAGGATCTTGGTAGAAGGGGTGTGTTTAATACTACAAACTAGAAGTCTTACTTGTCTTACGTCTTACTTTATAGCCTCAAAAAATGTTTGCCCCGGCCGGGGATCGAATCCGAGATCCTTAGCTCCGCAGACACGGTTACTTCCCGAGTGGAAGCATTCTTCCGCGGAACTGCTGGTGTACTTAACTGGCTGAAGAAAGATCCTTTCGTGAAGTTTAATTAGTCTACCTTCATTTGCAACATAACATGCTACTTGACAGTTTTAAGAAACTGGTGATGTTTCTTTCCAATTCGTGATAAATTGAAATTCAAAATTTTGCGGTGTAGTCTTCCCATACCTAAGTAGGGGAGGACCCCAGGGGCTGGTTTGGTTATGAAGGTTAACGCTTTACATCAGGTGGACCATTTTACTCGTACCGCTGTTTTAAGAAAATGGTAATGTTTATTTACAATTCATGATAAATATAAATTCAAAATTCCTATCCCTACTTAGGCCTTCCCATATCTAAGTAGGGGAGGACCCCAGGTCGTATTGGTTTTGTTAACGCTTTAAATCAGGTAGACCATTTTACTTGTACCGTAGCTATTTCACATAAAATAAAAATCGTTTGAAAATTTTATGATCCGTATCCATTGCTGTTTGTATATTGTGTATAGTGAGTGGGTGGCTATCAATCGGAGCGCGCGACACGGTCCATTTGCCGCCAAATATAGATCAAAGCCGTTACGTTGTCGAATCGAGATTAGGATGGAAGTGAGACGAGACATCCGGACTTCTCCGTATTCAGACAGAGTTTTTGAACGGGCTATATTTGTTCAGGAGCAGTCGTTACATTTGGGCGTTTGTGATTTAACATCACTTTTTAACAGCGCGAAGAATTTTTTTTTTTTTATGTGACACAGGTACTGTACAAGCCGACGGCCCACCTGGCAAATGGTAACATCTGCCAATAACAACAGATGCGACTTGGGTCCTCCCCTACTAGGTACAATAAGATAAGACTTAAGTCGAATCGTATGCGCCCGTTACTCTGTGACGTGTAGGTGGAATGTCTCGTGTGCCTGTAATATAACCGGAAACTACACCTATCAAAACTCATAACACATAAAACAAAGATTTATCCAATTTGGTGCAGTCGTTTGGAAGTTAAGCGCGTACAAACATTTCGGTGATTGTTTTTTATTTGTATAGATTTAGCGACCGACAGACTTTAAGCTTATAATAAACTCACACAACAAAATGTCCTTGTATGTAACATATACATCGCATTTTACAGTCCCAATAAAGCAAATTGGTTAATAGTCGGCAATCAAACTATTTCAAACCTCCATTCTACTGGTAACAAACTCATTAGTGAACTAACTACAGTTTTTAATGAATAAACAAGGAAGCTTGTTACCGCACAGTTAATTGTTGTCAAGTTTAATTGGAGTGCATGGGTGCGGATGGCAATGTGCTTGTACAAAGTAGGTTTTAAGTACATAGCTAGTCTAAGGAGATGGCAAATAGACTAAAAGCTGTAGTTAGCTGCCTGTTGGAAGTATACACTATTGCTACACAGAATTTGGGGGGGCCTTGGTTGCTCGCGTCCGTACATGATAACCCCTTTGAATCCCTACACGTGTCCCCCGGGTGGTGCGAAAGGAGCAACCCAAAGTAGCAGTAGAACTTGTGCCAAGTTCGCCCGGAGAAGTACTGCCACCACACCTGGTAATCTGCCGCCAAGCAGTGATGCACTCGTGTTGCTGTGTTCCGGTGGAAGGGAGTGGAGTTATCTCGTACTTTGGTGGAGAGGACTCGAGTCGAATTGCTGTTTTGTATGAGCGGCGGATAACACTTAACATCAGGTGGGCCTTCAGCTGCCACTAATATGACATAAATAAAATAATAATTAAGCACTGGAGGATCAAAGCTGTATTGCTGAAGTTATGAATAGGACATATCGCTTAAATCAAGTGGGCTGCCTGCTCGTTCCGGCACAAATAGGAAGCCATGCGTTGTTGGCCACAGATGACCTATCAAAGAAGAACAAAATATAACACGCTTTTTTCTCATCATTATAAATACAATATCTAACACTAGTAATTATGTCGTTTTTTTTCTCATCATTACGTAAATTGATAAAACAATATTAAGAAACTTTGAACTTATCAAAACTTAAGCCTATTTTGAAATTCAACACTCAGTAATAGATCCTTAAATAAATATTATAGCATCAAGATCTAGAAAAAACATTTACGCTGATGGCTTCTCCATTACTGGGAATATGATCTGTTTGCTTACTTCACTTAGCCCATAACCCCGCGCTGCTTATTTTACTTTCACGCTGTCTGAGTGTTGCCAGATTTAGAAATTTCTCGATATTAGTGGTTCGTGGCGTCCCCTCGTGTCGTGAGTCAGCCAAATTACGGCGTTTGTGATTAATGCGAGCTATTCCTGGGCGTGGCGTATCATTACCGACTTCTTTGTTCTGAAAGACCATTGTTCCAGGAGTGGCAAGTTGAAACGACATGGGCTATATGGATGTGTTAAAGTTCTAATCGTTATTCTTTACTAGCTGTTGCCCGCGACTTCGTCCGCGTGGATTTCGGTTTTATCACGCACCCCTATTTTACCCCTCGGAAAAGTAGCCTAAGTTACTCCTCGTTACATCAGCTATCTGCCAGTGAAAGTCCCGTCAAAATAGGTCCAGCCATTTCAGAGATTAGCCGGAACAAACAAACAGACAGACTTTTGGACAAAGTAAAATCGAAAGAAGGCACACAAGAAATAAAATAACGTACCATGTACGATAATCCTCCTGATCTTAATCCGACCAAACAAAGAGATTGATCAAATTAGAAACACACATTGAACTAATCCCCTGCGGACGGGATTTCTGGTGTTTCAATTAAAACTGTGGTGGTTATCCCTTACTTACCTGATAATAAATAAATTAATTAATGACTTGGATCTCTTAATACATTGTAGGCTGTACATAATTCACATGCATTACAAAAGAGCATATCCTGGCTGACAGACAATATAAAGCGCTGTTATAAGGACTTGATATTTGAAGGTGTTTACTTAATAGGGCGTGACCGCACACTAGAATCTTTTGGAAAATTCATGAGGGCGAATTTTCTAACTCAAAAAACAATATTTTATATTTACAGGTTCATTTTAAACTCTCCTAATGAAATTTGAAATAGACCACAAACGAGACTCAAAAGAAATCGAATTATTGGTGTACTATTATTTGTTATTATTTAATTACTATTTTTTGGGAACCAACCATGTAGTTAGGTATTTAAATAAAAATTACTGCTAAAAATATATCATCCATGTACGAGATAATGAGGAATCATTCTCGTTCACTGACGATGAAATCGGTTTTTTCGTTGTGCTGCGCAAAGTAATTATAATGAGAGCTTCATATAAAAAAAAAACTATAAAATAAATCTGTTATTGCACTTCTCTTACTGTAGGTAATGCAGATAGCAGATAGGTAGCATTGATATATAGTATCTAGTCTTTATCAGTATCTAGTACCTACTTATCGAATCAGTTTTATTTTACAATTATCTGTAAAACTTGTTCATTAGGTGTACCTGCTTACATAATGTGGTTAATCAAAAAACCGCCATTTGTAACACGCCTCAACCGAGGCGAGTGTTGCCTTATTACCACATTTTGATACTAGATCTTGATTTTGCTGTTTGTTTAAGCTTTCCGTCGTCGTTATTTGGTTAATTTTAGGGCAATGAGATGCTTGACATAAGCCACTTGACACAACAACAAAACATTTAGCCTTGTTTTAAAATTGAAATCAAAACACTATGTGAAACTACATTATATCGATACTGATTTAAACTAGATTTCCCCGCAATACAATTAAAATGGTGGGTTTACTTAATTCTTATATTAACCTACCTCAATCAATTGGACGATAAATTAGACGATACTAACGGATATCTATCACTTTGTTACTTAGCTTACTTGATCTGTATTAAATATTCGGTACAGACGTCCTTGTTAATTAATTATGTTCCTTTTAATAATTAACGTTCTCTTGTTTCAGGTCCGCGCCATGGAGCAGAGGCTGTGCGAGTGGCCAGCGGGCACGGACGGTGCGCCCAGAGCCATTACTCGATTAGAAGGCCAAATTGAAGAACAGGTACAGTAGCTTAGCTTACCTTTATTATGGTAAACAATTATATATTTATTAATTACTAGTTGTTGCCCGCGACTTCGTCCGCGTGGAATTCGGTTTTGTCACGCACTCCTATTTTACCCCTCGGAAAAGTAGCCTAAGTTACTCTTGTTACATCAGCTATCTGCCAGTGAAAGTCCCGTCAAAATCGGTCCAGCCATTTCAGAGATAAGCCGGAACAAACAGACAGACCGACAGACAAAAGTTTAAAAAAATGTTCTTTTGGTATATGTACTGTATACATATATACCATTTGCACTTAGTAAAAAGTGGTTATTTTAATATTACAAACAGACACTCCAATTTTATTTATTTGTATAGATTTCGTTGGTTTGACTTCATCCATGTTCGAAATTAGACGGAAATAAAATCGAGGGAAAAGTTGAGCAAGCATTTAATTATGAACGCATTTTAAAAATGATGACGATGATTTCACTTTTGTTCCGGTGTTACCGTTTCGTTCAATTCGTCAATGTCAACGTCACGCGTGACGTAATGGATTTCTCTTCTCCGATTTGCCGCACTTCAGTTTTGTTTGTTGCTGTTTCGGGGATTTGGAATTTATGAATGAAAATGTGTCCAAAATCGGAATATTTGTGTGCTGCTGAACACAATGAGCTTATTGGTATCAGTCGAATTATATGACATACAAAAGTAAGATGATGGGCAAATGTACAAATGCTCTACTTCAATGAAATGCAGGTAAACATTGAATTCGAAAATATCAGCTTGTACGATTCTTTAGATGCATTACTTGTAAAGCTCCTCTGATTTTCGTCTGCGACGCCTAAGTTCTGTGTCTTTTTTCGTATTATTCACCATTTTCTTTTAATACTAGTATCAGTATTACGAATACTACTAATGTTATTATTATTTTGTTTCACTTTCGGCGACCCCAGCATTCGTTAATTTATATATCAGAGGAGCTCTTTCTATATAGTTTTGGTAGATTTCAGATAACTTTGTCATATTATGTGCATACTAAGATTCCCTGAGAGGAACATGCTGACACAAATATACAAGAATAAATAATAAATATTGTTGGACATTTCACACAGCGCCATCTAGCCCCAAACTAAGCAAAGCTTGTACTATGGGAACTGGATAACTGATGTGAACTAATATACATTTTTGTATATACATATATATGTATATATGGAATGTAACACCCAGCCATAGAACCCACAACCTGTAATGCAAAAGGCACAGCTATCACCCGCTGAGCTTTTTGGCCAGAATGTTTATGTTGTTCAAGACCCCTGGCCAAACATTATATTGATCAAACAAACACTTTCTTTGGCTAGGGTTCCCAACGCCCCTTGCTTTGCAGGCAAGGTTTCAACTCGGATGTAATCTGCTTTCTTATTATTTCCTTCACAATTTTGGAAATACAATATTGTATGCTTAAAATAACCATGTGATGCTCACACACTTAAGTAACTTTATCACACAATAACTTATTTTAATTCCAATAATATGCCAACCCATCAGGACAAGCTAGTCCTCTATAATTTTATAATCAATCCGTTTACTTATACTATCTTGATTTCAGAAGCAATTAAGACTCCAGGACGCGAAGCAGGTGGAAGCCAAGGCCGCCCGCATCAAAGAGTGGGTGACGAACAAGCTCCGAGAGCTTGAACAGCAGAACCAGCAGCTGAGGGAGCAGAACGACCGCTGTAACCAGCAACTGGAACTGCTGAGAAACCATATAGCGGCACAGGGGACCAGGAATTCTACTGTACGTAACATGTTTTCATATGGACTAATATTGTACTAGAACGTCTGTAAATGCTGAAGTGGTGGTGCATTCGGAGTACCCACTGGATTAATGTTAGGGAGTATCCTCCGATGAACAACATTATATGAAATAGGTCTGTCCATACTAAGTTGCTTAGTCAGCTTTGCAGACTTGTGAGACAAGAAACAAGGCTCTTCAGGTTCTTCTAATCGAGACTGGTACAGAACTCTAGATATCAATATGTAAATTCATATGGTGCTAACATTGTCTACCAAAACAAGTTAAAATCGCCAATATAAAAAGTTACTTGGACTACTAATTTCAAACTATTTTAAGTGTTCATTGGTAGTTGCAGAAAGTATTTGTCCCAAAGTGTCCGATTGATCCTTCACTGAAGTTGTAACTTGAGATATTCAAAGGATTAATAATTACTTTGCAATAGGGAGCCATCCGCTAACATTACTTTTCTATTATTTGGCTCGTTAATTTCTATGCTGTTTCTTAGTGATTTTCATAAAAATTAACAGAAGGCAGCTGAGCTGTGATATTTTTTTTAATGTTGTTTAATTTAAACAATATGATCCCTCTATATGAATATCTATTATCTATAAATCTATTATTGAATAATCTGCCATAAAACATGGGATTTCACTCAAGTAATATGTAATTGTACGCATTGTATTTATTGTATACAGTTCCTACCGACCAGAGCGAGCCTATCCCTAGAAGTGAGCACTGAGGGCTCTCCGAGAGCCGCGTCCAGCCTTTTGGCAGCACACAGGCGACGCTCAGAGAGCCTAGAAGGGCCGCAGGTCTGAGAGCCAATAGGGCTTAATGTTCACAAAAAACACTGCACTTGATACCTTTTGTTTATGAGAAGCTGGTTGTGTTTCGTTGTAAGCTATAGATGTGCTGAATTTTCAATTTGCATTTTGTGTCTACAAGAGCCATGGAACTGCTCTGTAAGACAATTGCTCCATATCTGATTCGCTGCACAGATTTATATTTATTTCGTGAGCAAACTATATTTTAGTTTGTGGAGATTTTTGTCGTATATAATATGCGCTGTAAATACTTTATATTTGTTATCGCAAAATCACGCATTGCAAATTTTGTTTTCTTTGTTAAGTCTCCTTGAGGTTGATTTCATCAATTTAGTATTTCAACCCAGCGCTAAAATATAGATAGTGTTTGGACATTATAAACACTTTTCGATCGAATCTGTGGCATTTGAATGGCCGTACACGCCTGGATTGAAAAGCTAGAATTATATAAATTGGCCTCGAAATATGCTTAGATGTTTCAAGATATAAATGACGAAAGAAAATATTAAATTACATACAATTCTTTATTTCCAGTTACCGATAACATCGTCAGAGCCCCACTACAGTACTCCAGTGAGGCACAGGCGGAATCTGTCCATCGGTACTACCAACCTGGCGAACAACGCCAACGCTCCGAGTGCTGCCAACACAATGAACCGAACTATGGACGAACGGACCGCTGCCAGTTTGCTCGCTGACGATTTGGCGGTAACAGACTTTATACCATGCTTAACTATTAAATATAACTTTGATTGGCCTCACAGCTGGTAGTAACCCTGCCTTCTGTGCTGTAGGTTGTGGGTTCGATTCTCACCCAGTGTGACGAACATATTCGCACTTTGTCCGGGTGTTAATATGTATTAATGTATGTATATACAAACAAAAGTAATATATCAGTTGTCTGGTGGCCATTATACGCTTAGCTTACTTTGGGGCTAGATGGCGCTGTTGGAAACGTCCACCAATATTTATTATTATTGTTATGTTTCAGACGGCAGTGGAAAACTTAGTAGTCGCACCAACCACCCCGAATACGTCAACTGATGGTGATACCACTCACGACTACGCTGAAATATACACACCGAGTAGAGGTAACTTACTGTCCATACATCACTCGGGTTCAGCGGCATGGAGCATCATAAATAACCTTCAATAAAAGACGAATTTGAACTTTTTATTTTATGTAATAAATTTACGGAATGAGCTGATGGCCCTGATCTGTTTTTAAGTGGTAACCTTTGCCCAAACAGGCAATATGACTTGGGTCCTCCTCTACATAGGTACGATAAGAGTCTTATGCGCCTTTAACTCTAAGATGTGAAGATGGAGTATATCTTGTTCCAGTAATTTCACCGGCAACCAGCCTTTTTTTTACCACCATTGGTTTTGCTTTTTTTGCATTACTGCTTGGTGGCAGAAATCCGTATGGTGCAGAACTTCTGGACGAACTTTGCGGAAGTTCTACTGAAATGGGCATGGTCGCAGTACTTTCCTAGACATACTTAGGATAAGATTGGTTATAGAGGTCGGCGCTGACTCTGCTACACAGCTAAATCTAACTTTTGCACTAGTCATCGTTCCTTGTCGTTAAATGTATCATTGTGTTCGTTCCAACAGTACTTCCCCGGAGGAACTTGGCATAAGTTCGTTCTAACGTTATTTTGTTACTACAGAACGCACTCCGGCGTGGCAGGGTCCCGTCAACGTGATCGTGCAAGGGAACAGTCGGGGCGGATCATCGACTGGCGACAGCTCCACTTCGGAGCAACAACCCAGGCCGCCCACACCACCGCTGCACAGGTTTCCCAGCTGGGAAGCCAAAATATACCAGGTGGGAAGTCAACCTAAATAGATAGATAGTTTCTTTTATGGTGGACATTTCACACAGCGCCATCTAGATCCAAATTAGCTTAGCTTGTACTGTGGGAACCAGATGACTGATAGAAAAACAAAAAGTATATGAGTATTATATCAGTTGTCTGGTTCCCATGATATAGCGCTGTGTCATGTCCACCAAAATTTGTTTATTTAATTATTATTGACTATGTAACAGACTAAACTCGCCTTTCGCTAATACCATTTTCTTCCAGGCAACCTTTTTACTTTTATTACTACTTTTATACGTAAATGTATGTGGGTAGAGTGCATTTTAGCTCATCATTACATACATTTGAGACTCTGTTGTCGATATAAGTATTTATAATGATAGCTTGTATTATTATGACAATGATAGTTTTTACTACCAAATTTTTTATTATGAATATATTGCCTATTGATATTTGCATCCTCGGGAATGCCAAATAATTTAAATCAAACTTTCCACCCTCAGGTAGCCGACGATGGTCTTCAGCAGTCAGTGGAGGAAGAACTGAGCCCCCCTCCGTGCCCTCGGCCAATGCACGAGTCCACAAGCTACCAGGACATATCCGTCCCCGTGTACGCCACTGTCAAAGGGGTATGTTGCTCATGACTCCGGGTCAGGAGTTTAGATAGATAGATATAAAATTGTTTATTACACAAGGTTAAAACAAGTACATAGGCGAACTTAATGCTAATTAGTATTTTCTTCCAGCTAACCTTTGTGTAGTATAGACTGGATGTGGTAGTGGATTTAGGTCAAAAATTTGGGGCAGGAGTTTGAAGACGAGGTAACAATAACGCTTGCAAATAGCTGGTTCAAGATCTGATAGAGCTAAGGCTGTGGTAGCAAAAGCTAAGCTAATCAGAGCTGAGCTAAGCTAAGCTATATCAAAGTTAACCTAAGCTACATTAAAGTTTAGCTAATTTAGCTCATAGATACTTACATCGTTTGGTCAATTACCGTTCAAACGAAACACTGACAGTCTACGAACAAAAATATTTACCTCAAGATTTTATTTGCGTGACTCGCTCTTGACTATATGTTATGTTTCACAGCGTGCCAGCCAAATCAGATCGATGCCTTTCACCGGCGACTCATCGGACGATTCGTCGGACGGCGAGGAGTCTATGGGTGTGACTGTACACAACACGCCTCATCACCAACTCGTCAATAATGTCTATGGTATGCGTCTCTTACTAGTTTGAGCCGGCGGCTTCACACGCGTGGTGGAAGTATCTTTCTTATATGTATTATTCCAGTTCATTGTGACCTATATGTAAATTTACACCCAAATTGGTTTGGTAGTTTTGGCGTGTATGAGTAACAAACGTCCATACCATCCGCGTTGATAATAATGGTCGTGGATGACCAAATCTTGAAGCAAAGATTCTCAGGAGTCTCGGGGCCTATTGTGATAAAAATTAAAACTGTACGATAATGAGATTTTATTGTTGTTACAGAACTTTTTTATCACACAGCGCCATCTAGCCCCAAAGTAAGCTAAGCATAGCTTGTATCATGGGAGTCAGACAACTGATAGAATACTTATTCTTTTTTTTTTGTAAATACATACATGTAATACATATCAACACCCAGTCACAGAACAAACACATATTCGTCAATTGTTTGTCCTGGTTGGGAATCGAAACCACGACCTACAGCGCAGAATGCAGGGTTACTATCAACTGAGCTATGAGGCCAGCCAAAATTAATATATTTTATAACAAATAGCTTTTTTGGCTCGATATGTATGTATATAAAGAGCAATCGTGTTCCAGCCGGGCAATCGCAAATGCCGATCAACAACGTGAACCTGACGTCAGTCCTCCCGGCGTCGATCCAGCAGACGTCGCACGCGCTGGTGCTGACGAGCAGCGCCAACGGGCAGTGTAGCTCCTCCGACACCAGCCTCAGCGCCAGCAGCCCCTCCAAGAGCGTCAAGACCAGCTCCAGCCTCAGCCCGGCCAAGCGCTCCAGCAGCGGCTCGCCCACCAAGCAGAGCAAGACTAGAGGTACTACTAACAGCCCCTGGGTAAAGCTTCAATAAAGCTTATCTCTGTCTGTCTCACACTAATTTATATCTCCCCAGACACACCATTCATGCTCTCTTTCTCTCTCTCCAGACACATCATAGAAAGAAAGAAATACATTTATTGACACGCTATTCAAATAACTGGCACAATTGGCAAATTACATGCTGGTCTCTCTTTATCTCTGTCTGACTCACGCTAAGGGTATATCACTCTCTCCAGACACATCTTACAAGCTGGTCTCTCTATCTCTGTCTGACTCACGCTAATGTTATATATCTGTCGGCAGACACGTCGTTCGAGTCGGGCATGTCGGACGACTACGCGATCCCGCCGGACGCGGTGTCGTGCGACAGCACCGCGTCGCCTTCGCTCGCGTCTTTATGTCGCGCGCCGCCCGCGACCGCCGCGGCCGATTCGCCGCGCCGCCACGACGCGCTCGACAAGAGCGGTCACCTCGCCAAGTTGGGGGGGAAACTCAAGACTTGGAGGAAGCGATGGTGAATAATCAATAATTAATCAAGATTACCTTTTTTTTATTATTTCTCTTCCCCATGGGGGTCGGATAGGGTTTGAACAGGCGTCAAACTTATCGATAAGTACGCGTGGCCTTATGTTTTGAATATGATTGACGTTTCCAAGCCATTTCTTTATGAATTCTATGGAAATAAAGTTTTTGACTTTGAATTTAGGTGACGGAACGAGCTGACGGCCCACAGTTTAAGAGCAGTAGAACTCACGCCAAGTACGTCCGGGGAAGTACTGCCATCATGCACCATGTACTAAAAATCTGATAGAATACCATTATAATTTAAATACAAACTCTTAATACAACATATAATTCCTGTGCCCTTTGTAAGAGACAAATTTTTCACAGGTTCGTCCTCAAAAACGGCACGCTATCCTACTGGAAGAGCCAATCGGAAGTGAACCGCAAGCCCCAAGGACAGATCGGGCTCGGCGAAGCGTGCAAGATATCCCGAAACGACGGCGCGGCCACCTTCGAGATATTCACCGGGAGTCGAACCTACTACCTCACTGCCGACAGCACTGCTACTATGGAAGACTGGATTAGAGTGTTACAAGTGAGTGGAGACTGTACTTGTGGTGGGGGACGTAGCCAACCCTAAAGTTAATATAAGGGACCATTATGCAGTTTATTTTGTGTAGTGGTAACCTCGGCCCATAACAACCGTTGCGACTTAGGTCCTCCGCTACTAGGTACGTCAAGACCCAAGTCGCATTGTATGCGCCCGTAACTCTGAGACGTGTGCCTCTAATTTCACCGGCAACCACACCTTTCAAACCGGAACTCAGTAACGTGAATGTGTTACTTATTGGCGGCAGAAATGGGCGTGGTGGTAGTACTTCCCCGGACGAACTTGGCGTGAGTTCTACTGCTCTTATAAAAAGTAACATATTTTCAACCAACAAAATTCTTTCTACATTCTCTCTGTTTTCGAAAATGTCATAAAATAAATAATCTGAATCTTATATACAAAGCAATCACGGTAAGCGAAAGTACTTTGCATTGATTAAAGTGAAGGAAAATTTTCTTTGTGTTACATACATCTTTATAATTTGAGTGACCTCACAGATCGGTTATAAGCAACACTGCCTTCTGTTTTATAGTTTGCGGGTTCGATTCCCACCTAGGACAAACATTTGTGAGACATATTTTTTCTTTGTCTTTGTTTTATTTGTATGTATTTTCTAGTAGTTCTTCCCATAGTACAACCTGTACATAATTCGGGGCTAGATGGCGCTGTGTGAAACCTCCACCAATATTTGTTTATATAATTTCAGAACGTTCAAAGGAGAAACGCAACCAAGCTACTCCTCAGCAAGGAAGACAATAAGCCGACCATCCAAGGTTGGCTCACGAAGGTCAAAAACGGCCACGCGAAGAAGAGCTGGTGTGTCCTCATCGGCAAGATGTTTCTTTATTTCAAATCGCCGGGAGACCAGGTGAGTTATTTGCTTGACAAATTAACCGACTTCAGACAAGGAGGAGGTTCTCAATTTTTTTATTTTTTTTGTCTGGTTTTCATTTATTAACTGATTTGGAAAAATCTCAAGAAGTTAGCTACAATACATTTCGGTTTAAAGAAGTTTATTCTCAAAATAACATAAATACAGATCACTTATATGAGATTATTAATACATAGAGGTAGTAAAAACTTATTATACTGTCGCTAGTAAACGCTAGTATCGTAAACTTATTTCAATAACAAATAACTAATTATTTTCTTTGAGTTAGCAATATGGTAACAAATATGGTACAACCAAATATCCATCAGAAACAGAAGTAGGTGTGTAAATGTGAAATCTTAAGGCGTTACCGATGACGTCATCATGGGCAGTTCCAGTAACCTGTAACCCATATATTTGTTTCCATGAATAAAACGAATTATAATTGATTCTAATATTCTCATTAGTTTCATAAAAATAATATGTACGAGCCTCGATGAATTGATAAATCTATAGATATGGTAATAAGACATTGATGAATTTATATATAGTAGTTCATTCGTGTACTATCCTCAATTTAAATAGCCATCTTAAAAGTGCAGTTTTTCATCGACTGTTTAGAAAGAATTATAATAGATCAAAGTTCAGGTTTTCCCACTCGATAATATAGTATAGAATAAACACTTTTTAAACATGTATTTTTGAATTATTATAAATATATGAAAATGACTTCTTTTTTACTGATTTCTAATATCATGCATGCTCATTTTATCTAATGTTACATTGGGATTACAATGCTTTTTCTAAATAACTTTTAACAATATATTATAATCAATTAAAATTACTTTGCTCCCATTATCATTGCTTATATTATAGCAAAGGTTAATTTGCCGTAACCGATATAGAAATTAAAAACAACGTATGGATTTATTTCCACATAGAGATTGCCAAAATCTTTTCTAAAATGTTCAAGCAATTGGAAATTCGCAGCACACTGAGCCTACGCAGAGAGATTACTGAGATCCTTAATCATTGTATTAATTCTGTGCAGTGGTGGTGATTATATAGACAACAAATTAAACTTATTTTGGCTTCTTCACCTCTCTCTCTTTCTCTCCCTCCCTCTCTTCCTTACCCCCCCCCCCCCCTTCCTCTCTCCCCCCCTGAATGAAAAGACAGATTAACCTTAGAATTAAATTAAATTATCTGCGCCTGTTTCCTTAAATGTTTCCATGTTTTATTCGTATTGGCTTACTGCCCTCTCTAAACTTTCTCTTTGGACGCCATGTTTGTCACAGATTATTAATTTGGTGTACAGTGTTTTCCCTTTTATTTTGTTGAGGAGAGAAAGAGACTTAAAATTATGTTTTTATTTTTTATATAATTGGAACACAAAATTCACATTTGCATTGCCATTTCTGCACAGAATAGGTACCGTAGTGTGTTCAAAATTGTTTGATTAAAGTTGAATTGAATCCATACTAGGCCCGCTTGCTGGATTCGCTGTCTAAGAAGAGGCCAGATTCGGAACGGTGGGATCATAACGAGGTATATAATATTCGCATATTAACACAACATTATGTCATGACAGACGGAAGGACGAATCTTGAGCGCTTGTGTATAAAATTATAACCAATCTAAATACGGAGGTAAGTCTACTTACCTCCGTATTTACTTTTATTCTTGTTTGTCTCCTGACACTTGAAATACTTATTAGCTTTTTAGCATTCGTGAGGGTCGATACTGAAATCGTTATTTATCAAGTAAGGGTGGGTCTTAGATAATCATTAGCCCGATATTGACGATTCCAGTTAATAATACTCTGGACTGGCCTCACAGCTCAGTTGGTAGTAACCCTGCCTTCTGCGCTGTAGGTCGTGGGTTCGATTCCCACCCAGAACAAACATTTGTGTGATGACCATAGATGTTTGTTCTGTGACACAGCATTTACAAAAAAAAAGTATTTAAGTATTATATCACTCGTCTGGTTTCTATGATACAAGCTATATTAGCTTACTTTGGGGCTAGATGGCGATGTGTGAAATGTCCACAAATATAAAAAAAATGTAAGTAATACCGAACGCTCAGGATTCGTCCCCGTATTTAATATAACCCATGTGGTATAGTGTATGCATGGCAAACTATATGGTTATAACACTCAAATATCGATATATTTTTTGAATTATGGTTTGTACCAACATCTATTGCAATAATTGTAATCATCAAATCGAAAACAACGCAATTTCCCGTTATAAAATCAAAATTTATTTTCATATCCCGGAAAATTGCAGTGTTCCCGTCTGATTACTTAATCACCGCATGTAACATTGCGGGGCGCAACTAGTCATTAATATAAGTCGCATATCTAATATACTTTGCCGTGCAGTAGCTATACGATAATATATAACCAAACAAAAACTATTACTTATTATATATACAGAACCCAACTGGTCAGATCAACATGCGTGACGCGAGAGTCGAAGGCGTGGAGCACGTCTCCGACTCTGACTCCGAGGAGAAGAACGATGACGCGCGCAATCATCTCACAGTCGCCATCTACCCGCAACATCAGGTAACACAGGTTGAGAGCGTGCCGGCCTGACCCCGAATTTCAATCCGGAGGTCGCCGGTTCAAATGCCGACGTGCACCTATGAATTTAAAACATAGTTATGTCTTCAGTGACAGTAATTGAACGTGTTCCTAATTGTAGCAAGTTTCCGTCTCCGTTCCAGGGTCCGACGTACCTTTTGTTCGAGAGCAAGGCGGACAAAGACTCGTGGCTGTACCACCTGACTGTGGTGAGCGGCGGCGGCCTCAGTCAGGGGACGCACTTCGAACAACTCGTTCAGAAACTCATGGAGACTGACGGCGATCCAAGTGAGCGTATTAATAATCATAATCATCATAATCTTAATTTTCTACAGAACAGCACTTTTTTAAATTTAATTATTTTCAAAAGGAGAGCTGCCATACAGATCTCACTTAGGTTGTAATTTTAATTTGACTGATTGACAAATCCAAGCTATATCTGTCAGAAATATTTTTTTGTCTTCATAGGTATAAAAGTCCAATCCAGTTCAATAGTTTTGTCTCAGACTTGCACATTTTAATACAAACATAGTCCATATCTAAAGTTAAAAGCAAATTTATAAATTATCGGGCCATACAGAAAATAAATTCGTATTTGCAGTTTTTGGTCGTGTTTATTTGACGTCGCCTTTAAGATTCCTAAATACCTTTTAAAGGAATGTTTTGTAAATACAGATCCTATATTAAAACAGTAATGAAACTTCAACGTAATCTTACAGATCTTTACTTAAGATATAGATTTTTCCAGCAAAACACTTAGCACATTAATTAAAACGTATTATTATTTTGACTTTGATAACACATGTAGTGTAATTTACACAGACCGATTTCCCCTTGCAATTTGATGTTTAAAAAGTTCACAATAGTTCTTGTGATGACGTGTTGACATATATCATTTCAGATTGTGTTCTGTGGAGGCATCCAACGTTGCTGTACTCAAAGGAAAACATCACATCACCGCTAACATCACTGAACTCTGAAGCGTTACAAGCGGAGGCGTTGAAACTATTCAAAGTGAGTTTGTTGTTCTGTGTTCTCGTTTGAAATGTGTGTTATTCAATTAAATTACATTTCATTTCAGCCACAACATCAACATTCACGTGTCAAAGTTACGGGCGCAATACAGTGCGTCTTGGGTCTTCATATATCGTACTAAAAAGGGGAAGGCCCAAGACTTTTTGATTTTATTATAAGCTACCTATGAATCTATGGAAAAGCGTACGCGTGACCTCATGTTTTGAATACTATTGACGTTTCCAGGCTATTTCTTTATGAATTCTATGGAAATAAAGTTTTTGATTTTGACTTTCGACATTGTCACTTAGAGTGGTCTCTTCCATGCGACCTTTGGATATGTTAGACAGTTAATTAACACAATAGATTTGCTAATAGCTTACCTTAGACTAGTTTACTTGTTGTCTAGATTTAGAGACAAAGACTTAATTAAATGGACTCACGTTCATTCTTCCGAGTTTTCATTCGACTTCTTTTATTACACTGCAGCGGATTACTGAATTTCGCGATTGACAGTGGGAACTGTGCAAATACATGTGTCTCCCTCCCACCAGTGCGTGCAGCTATTCATGTCGGTGTGCGTGGAGCAAGCCGGCATAGACTATCACGTGGTGCTCGCACAGAACGCGCTGCAGCAGTGTCTCGAGGTGGCTGAGTTGCAGGACGAGTTGGCGGCGGCGCTCGCGCGGCAGACTGCGCCCGTAACGCACACCAAGCACGGCGTGCAGGTAACGCCGCGCCCTAAGCTTAAAGCTGCTAAGCTTAAGAATGTAAGTGCTTTTTGTACGTTCATATACTGGGCTTGTTTGAAATGATGGTCTGTTTTTGTATTCAGTTTGAACTGTGAGACAGTTTGTGGTAATCGTGGTTTGATAAATAAACTCTTTAATTGCACTATCCATTTAAATAAAAGTAAAAAAAAAAAGTTAGAATGGAAACATTAATCGTGGTTTGATTGATATATACTGGCCTCGTAGCTCAGTTGGTAGTAACGCTGTCTTCTGCGCTGTAGATCGTGGGTTCGATTCCCACCCAGGATAGACATTTGTGTGACGAACATTATATATACATTATAGCTTTGGAAGAAAGTGCTAGCTGAGTTATTCGTGAGAAAACAGTGGCGGCAACGGGCGTAACTCAGGTGAAAATTGGCCCACTATAACTCTGCATACCGCTTCAGGGATAAAGGCGTAAATCTATGAACAAATACTTGTTACAATTAATTGGGATTATGAATTGAATCATTATTTATATGTCAGTATCAATTACTTTCAGTTAATTATAAAATACATCTTTCAAATGAGCCCTACGACCAAACCGTTGATATAACTTGTGGGTTTGTGACGTTCCAACGTAAAATAGAAGAAATAGTACTTGTTACGACCACTACTTAGAGTTTTCAATAGAACGTTTAGAAAATCATGAATTTTCTTCTATTTTACCTTTAATTTGTTAATATTGTATTACAAATATTACTGTGAATTTACAAGAGATGCCGTATGGTATTTTTTTTGAAGCTATGGATGAGTATAATAAATTATTTATTTTCTCTTGTAATTTTATAGTAAAACTGCTTTATACTGAAGTACGATATAACAAGTGCATATATGCTCGTTAGTTAATGAAACTTTCACGGAGATGCCAATTCTTTCTCTAATTCAAGACTACACAGAAACAAAATTAAACAGCTCCAGTCTCTTTCTGTTTGTAATGGAGTGAAAGAGACGCACTTATATTAGAGTTGTTGAATCCATTTTAGTTTACTTTGTTAGCAACAAAATGGACAGCATTACCAATTAAATGGTATCATATACTGCACTTATTATATTGTAATAAATCTTCGAAAGTATAATAAACATTAATAATACATTTATTTTGCCATCACACACATGAAAATTTTCTATTCAGATTGAATGGGGAATATTCTTAATAAGTGATCAATGCGCCTTGTATAGTTTAATAAGCATTTTTACATGAACCTTATCACCTAAGAAATAAAGTTCAAAATGATATCGCTTTATATTGGCAAAGCTTTGGCGTAAAGCTTGACTGCTTTTCTCATACATTTATCAATTATTCACATACCATATGTTGAAACTACATCACAAATACTAACACGAAATTTACTGCTTTAGCACCTAGTCGGAGGTTTGTAAACGCTATTCAATAATTATCGTTGTAGTAAATCTTTTAGATCATAACTGATTATTTTAGACTGATTTTAATCGTAATAACTTTTTATGTGTGAAAAAAACGCGTAGGGCGTTAGACACATTTTAAATTTTGCAAGCATTCTACAATTTTGTTTTTTTTTTCCATATTATTAATAAAATATTAATATGCAAATAGACACTTCTTAATAGTTAATCGTCTCAGTAATGCCAACTCTATCTCCATTTATATCGCTGGTATTCTAGTCTTACTCAATTCTACGAGTTTCGTAGTAAATTTATTTTACAGCTTTCTATTTTGACAGTTACAAAAAGCCAGTATGTATATAAAGAAACGATCAGCACTTGACGTAGTATACAGAGCTTAAAACTAACATTTATTTGCGAATATAAAATACACTAACAAACCATTTTATTATCGTAAGTGTAAGCTTTGAGTGTTGCCATATAAATAAATAAAGCTTATAGTATTGTGGTTGATCATTTTGGAATTGTAAATGTGAAAACAATGATTGGCTTCATTGAAATATTGTCACCAAAATTTATAACGCAACACTGTTGGAAAATATATTCCAATTTGATCGTACGGTTCTGGCAACATTGCTCATTCGTTCACTATCGTTCACTAATGAACGATTTATAAAAGAATCGATTGATGGAACTAAATGTTGCCAGAACAGCGCAGCAGCTAAGTTGCAACATATTCAAATGGAATGTTGGTGTAAATTCCCCCATTTTGTTACTATTTTTATTTATTTGAGAATGTTTTGACCCCACCCCTTAGACGTAGGGAATGATACGTTATTTTAATCATTCATAATACTCTCATAGCTATTTTCCTCGCACTGTTCAATCCTTTGTTATGAAAGGTTGGTGTTGCAAGTTTTTATCTGTTACCCCATATTACCCCATATTTATACATTATCGTAGTGTTAAAATATAAGGTAAGTTAAATGTTCACTTTGCAATATGCCTACTACATATTATGGTTTATACAGAAAAACTTTATAGTGAGAACATAAATTAATAAATTTGCTTGATAAAATGATCCAGTGTTTTCTGTGAGTGAAGAAGAATCTTCACTCACATACTTGTTCTGATAACAGTTTAAGTAAATTATTTATGTTGTAGATAATAAATATATTGAGGAACTAAATAACATTTTCAGAGAAGCTATGGCATATTGTGTAGTACATATTCAAAAATTAAATATTCTATCGATACTGTACATTGAATCACAATATAAAACATAAACTCTTCACATCACTTATCTCACTGTAAATATATTTCTATGGGTTTGGTGAAATAGTATAGTTTTTATTGGTTATATGCAATTCTAGATTGGGACGCAAGTACATATAATTACACCAAAAAATCATGATATCGCACTTGCACTAACAACATTATGTGAAATTGATTTATAGATAAATGTATATTAGAAACGATGTGTTTCCTCTCAAAATTCATAATACCTAAATTAATTAATTTTGAAAACTAATAATTGAATTGACAAGATACTTTAAAAATATGTTCGGATCATAACACATATGATTTTTTGTCGGAGAAAGAAATACCATCATGTAAACAGTAAATGATGAAATCATTACATTTTAAAAGATCATTACAACATGATATAATCCACTTCGAGAATGAAGAAGACCCGTGACGTCACAGGTCTATTGTGGTCTAGTGGAGTTTATTGGGTTAACTGTGATAGTTAATCACAGTTAACCCAGATCCAAAGTTCCAAGTTAGTTCAGTTATCCAAAGTTCAAATGAATTTTGGCTAATTTGTTAATTATATTATGTAGAATGAAAGAAACTACAAAATAAAATATATTGCCTATAGGACGCCAACACCATAGCTTAAAGTTGTGTATAAAACAATCGAATAAACCCATAAACAGCTAACTGTAGCTTCGTATCGTCATCTTCACTGATTCACACAAAAAGACATCAAAAAAAAAAAAATTTAGAATTTTGCAAAATCAAAAAAAGAATTGTTTCAAATGATATATGTAAACCAAGGTACTGGGTCATTGTTCAGTATTATTATGGGTATACTTTGTGTCTGAAACAATTTCAAATACTATGAATAATATCTTATGTGGCACTGTCGACCTAAATAGCTTTTAAAAAATGTACTACACATATTGTGATTCATTACAAAGTTTTCAGCTCAGAATTCAAGTTTAGTAAAACCATTCAATTCCCTTATTATGTACGTCTTAATTACCTAGAAAAACAAAATAAATCACTATACCAAAAGTATTACAATAGCAAACACCTGCTAAACTATAACAGTTTACACAACCTCAGTACATTTCCAAATAGAAAAAAAGCGACATAGTAGAGTGGCCCCCGCAGCAATAGCAAACACTTCCTAAACTGTAACAGTTTACACAACCTCAGTACATTCCCAAATAGAGAAAAGCGACATAGTAGAGTGGCCCCCGCAGCAATATCAAACACCTAAACTATAACAGTTTACACAACCTCAGTACATTTCCAAATAGAAAAAAAGCGACATAGTAGAGTGGCCCCCGCAGCAATAGCAAACACTTCCTAAACTGTAACAGTTTACACAACCTCAGTACATTCCCAAATAGAGAAAAGCGACATAGTAGAGTGGCCCCCGCAGCAATATCAAACACCTAAACTATAACAGTTTACACAACCTCAGTACATTTCCAAATAGAAAAAAAGCGACATAGTAGAGTGGCCCCCGCAGCAATAGCAAACACTTCCTAAACTGTAACAGTTTACACAACCTCAGTACATTCCCAAATAGAGAAAAGCGACATAGTAGAGTGGCCCCCGCAGCAATATCAAACACCTAAACTATAACAGTTTACACAACCTCAGTACATTCCCAAATAGAATAAAGCGACATAGTAGAGTGGCCCCCGCAGCAATAGCAATCACCTCCTAAACTATAACAGTTTACACAACCTCAGTACATTCCCAAATAGAGAAAAAGCGACATAGTAGAGTGGCCCCCGCAGCAATAGCAAACACCAACATTTCATTTGTACAGCAACTACTACTGTGCGCGACACAATCCCTGTTCACGTGCGACACGGGCGCGTCGTCTGTCGGCGACAACAAGAGTGGGGACGTGCAACCTAACTCGGCCGGATCGCCCAGTTCGATACAGGTAACTGTTATACTCCTGTACTATGTTGTTTACATTGGACCACTTTGTACCTGTGACAATGAAGAGGGACCTTTTACCTCTCTTGTGGCAGATGTGCGTGGATTTTCCTATCAGTGGCACGTGATCTCGTCTGCTTGTTTAAACATCAAAATTTAATTCAGTTAGCCAAATTAGGAACCAGCTGCGTTTCAAATTAAGTTAATTTACTTGAAACAGCTGCTACGTGAGAATTTGATTGTAGATTCGGTGAGTCTCAGCTGAAATCAGCACCAAACACAACAAACAAAGATTTGTTATTTTATTACCTAGTTAATTGTTGACTCGTTAACCTGGTTCAATATTATGAAACTGTACTAAAAATATTAATTGTATCTAAGGCGCCACAGACAATCTGAAGTGGACAGTATAGTAATTCAAACATTGACAAGTAAGTATAATTTTTATTGAAGCCAATGCATTGTGTTCACTAACAAAGTATGAGAAAAGCATGATTGATGAATTTAAATTAAGTTATACCAAAAAGTATTTTAAAAATAATTCATTTTAGGACCCGTTTCTTTAGGTCTAATATTTTTATCATTGATATACTAAAATTACCTTAAACAGTATTACAGTAGTATAGTACAGAGGTAAGGGTAAGGGTAAAGGTTAACCCTTAACGACCAACCTGGGAGAAGAAAAAGCCTCCTAAATTGGCGCTAGATCCCACTAACTACTGATACTTACAGATTCGGGATAGTCGATGGGTGGCCTTAAACTAGTAAAAAAAAATTGACCCATCCATTACCTTATCTCAATGTAACCCAGGTTGAAAAAAACATTTCCTAACCCTAAAATCTCAATCTCTCTCTCTCTCTCTCTCTCTCTCTCTCTCTCTCTCTCGCTCAGTCCCAAGATCAGATCCCAGATCTCAATCCCAGGGTTATGTCGATCCCAAGGATCGAGACCTTTAGAAACTCGTGCCAAGACATTTTCAACCTTGAAAACCCTCAAAGTTGAAAACTGGCATATTCACGATCCTCATAAACTCTACCCTAGTTGTCATTAATCTTTGGAACGGTTCCAGGCGCCTCTTCTATCAGTGGACTGCAAAAGCAACCCGCCTACATACAGCTTTGTCCAGGGCTGGCAACTGCTAGCTTTAGCAGTCAGCCTGTTCGTGCCGAGGAATAACAGATTACTGTGGTATCTCAAGCTTCATCTGAGCCGGCACGCTGACTCCAAGTAAGTAGGACTTATATAATCAAAGAATTTAAAGTTCGATACATTTTGGCAACTGTAAGGATCAGATATTGTTATCTCTTTCCATCGCCAAAGGCAACTAATTATAGGACTAAGATAGGACGTATCTCTTTCCACCATTATCTCCTGCGTTACTGACATAAAGTTTTGCAGTCAACTTCAGGACTATGTAAACTCTGATAAGACTCTTAAAATAAATTAAATTAATTAATATTTTCAGAACGGAATGTGGAAAGTACGCAGCGTATTGCTCGCGGGCGTTAGAACGGACGATACGTAACGGTGGGCGGGAGGACAAACCTTCCCGGATGGAAGTGCTGTCGATTCTGTTGAAGAACCCCTACCATCACTGTCTACCGCACGCCATCCCGGTGCATATGCTCAACAATACGTACCAGGTGAGTGGTCATCGTTAGCACCTTGCCCAATCTCCAATTTTATTTTATGTCTTTTTGGTGGTAGAACGCGCTGACGGCCCACCTGATGTTAAGTGGTAACCGCCGCCCATGGACAATTGTTGTTGACAATGGTTGTTATGGGCCAAGGTTACCACTTATCACCAGGTAATCGTATCAAATAAAAAAGAAACTATGAAATATTAAAAATGTTAATTCGCAACAATATCCACATAACCAACTAAAAAACTTAATATTAAATTAGTATATGTCGTCATTAAATAGACAATTTGCAACACGTTGCGGGAATACAAATCTACGTGAATTACGTTCCGTGCGTTGTTGAACCAACTGCGACACAGATACCTAATTACTAATCGTTATAATGTTGCGACGTCAGGTAATAAGTTTCGACGGTTCGACGACTGTGGAAGAGTTCCTATCGACGCTGAGCACTGAGCTCGGGTGTCGCGAGGCGGCTGCGTCGGGCTTCGCGCTGTTCAGCGACGACCCCATAGAGAAAGATCTGGAACACCATATCAAACCGGACAAAAAGGTATACCCTTATACCCTGTTATATACTCGCGAGCTGTCTGTGAATAATTCTACTGCTAAAAATAAACAAATAATTTATTACCTCCAAGTTACACCGATTCAAAATAAATCTGTGTCAAATGTTACATGATCAAGTACCATAAACTGATTTCCTTAATGCATGATTGATTTTTCTAGAATGTTCTGTAATATTTAGTATCAACTTATTTCTTGTTATGGCGGAATTATGCTAGTCTGTTCCGTGTATATTTTAACATAATTGACTTTTTAAAGATATAGTTGTGACGGCTATAAAAACATATTGCTGCCTCTTTCCGTGTCGAGCGCATCATAAGAGATATTATCTTTTATCCTTTAATAGTTGATTCGTCCGTTGCCACTGTAATTATTCTTAATATGTTTACAGCTGTGTGACGTCATATCGAAATGGGAGACAGCGCTCAGAGAGAAGGGCTCGGGAAAGTTCGAGAACTCCCGCGTGATCCGACTGACGTACAGAAACAGATTATACTTCAAGAACTCCGTTCGGACAGAGACTGACAAAGAAAAACTGCTGCTGTGCTATCAAGTGAATCAGCAAGGTGAGCCTATTCAATTGTTTTATACTGGACTAGCTGTTGCCCGCCACTTCGTCCGCGTGGAATTCGGTTTTATCACGCAGTTACTCCTTGTTGCATCAGCTATCTGCCAGTGAAAGTCCCGTCAAAATCGGTCCAGCCATTTCAGAGATAAGCCGGAACAAACAGACAGACAAACAGCCAGACAGACAAAAATTGTAAAAAATGTTGTTTTGGTATATGTACCGTGTGTACATTCATATGCACTTAGTAAAAAGCGGTTATTTTAATATTACAAACAGACACTTCAATTTTATTTATTTGTATAGATTAATTCCAGGGCGTGCTCCAATGAGTTAACCAAACCTTGTGATTGAATAAATATTGATGGACATTTAACACAGTGCCAAACCTAACCCATTGTCAAGTATATCTCCATCTCCTCTCTATCGTCTCCATCGTACCTCTGGGGCTCTCGGAACCGGAATAAGGCCCATCCACACATTATAGAACCATGACAGGCTCGGACACTTCGTTACACGAGGACTTTTCTACCGCACACTTGTAGGCTGTGGAATGGGCAACCTCCTGAGGTCTTCCCGGCAAGGTATGACATGGGCAGCTTCAAGAGAAATATAAAAAGATCTCCATGGTAGGCAACGCATCAGTAATGCTCCCGGTGTTGCTGTCAATAGGCTGCGGTGACCGCGCTACATCAGGCGGGCCGTATGCCTGAAATTACCAAGAAAAAAAAGGCTGATGTTTCCTGTGTGACATTTGTTTGGTAATAAATGATGTGTACTTGATGCAGTGGTGGCGGGTCGGTTCCCTGTGAGCCGCGAGCTGGCGGCCGAGCTGGGCGCGCTGATGGCCCAGCTGGACATGGGCGACTACTCGCCGCACAACACCCAGCACAACCACCCGCTCGCGCCCGCCTTCTACCCGTACCGGTACCGCGCGGCGCTCTCCAACGACGAACTCAGGTGACACATGCTAGCACGCGCGTGCACACACGCACGCACGCGCACCCGCGCACACCCACACGCACACACGCACATACACGCACACGCGCCAACAGACACACGCACACATACACGCACACGCGCCCGCACACACGCATATATTTATTTTAGAATACAATTGAGACGTTTAATTTCGATTATTATACACTTTTTGGAGTGGATGTGTACACTGGCCTAGTTACAAAGAATATAACTGGATATCATTATTTTGTTTTCAGTTATATCAAGCTATCAGCATTTTCGTACTCTGTCTGATAATCTGATTATTTCGATTAATATTTTTAATAATCATAAAATTTCAACACCAAATATCTAAATTAAACATTTCCTTTGTTAACATTTGTCATAAAACGCCCTCGGTATCACGGTTTCAACTTGGTTGCAGAGATATCGAGGAGAAGCTGAGATCAAAGTGGATGGCTCTGAAGGGGCGGAGTACTGGTGACTGCGTGCGGATATATCTCAACTGTACGAGGAAGTGGCCTTTCTTCGGAGCAACGCTGTTCCAAGCTAGGGTGAGTACAGTACTTGTATAATAAACTGAAAAATCATCGTATATTTTTTAAAATTTTGTAATACAATTAATAACAAAGTCCTACAGTATTCTGTGTGCCATAGCGAGCAATAGCGACGTATCATAATTTCATTCGCTCGATGATAAAAAAAAACTAATATTAACAAATAGCGGCAATCATCCATCCGAACGAACAACCTTTCTCATTAATAATATCAGTGTGATGTGATATGATTTCCCATTTTTTTATTCAGATAAAACAGCCGGATCTGTCGATGGTGTGGCTGGGCGTGTCGGAGGAGGGAGTCACGGTGCTGGAGCTCGCCTCCATGGCGGTCATCGGGAGATACGCGCTCACATCCATAGGCCTGTTCGGAGGACTGCAGGTCAACACTTATTACACATATTTTTTTGAATAAATCTTAATTCCCAATTAAAAAGTTCTAGAATAGGATCTCGGCTGTCCTCACATCTTGGTTGGTTACTCTGCCTTCTGCGATGTATGTCTTCGGTTTCATTCCCAAAAACAATCATTTTTGTGATGAATATAGTTGATTATTCAGTGTTTGCTTGTTAATGTGTAGGAGTTATGTATCAATTTCCTGATTCCCATACTACAAGCATTGCCTTTTTTTTTATAAATGATGTTTTAAAGAATACTTGGAAACAACTCAAATTTAGTATATTTAATGTAGGATTTGTGTTTTTATATACCTAAGTACAAATATTAGTCATATCTTGGAACATACATAATTTTAGCGGGATTGTGTATAAATTCAATTGACATATTTCAGGATGACCTAATGATGCTGATCGATGCGGAAGACGCGGGCAGTCCGGTCCACAAGATGCTGATCAGTCTCAATAAACCTAGGGTAAGCCAGTTTCACAAGCTCCCGTCAAAATTCTTTTATTTAGTTAACATTCAACATCATTTGAACATTTTGGCACGAAGCCATTCTTCACGGTCCTTGCATTGCTGGACCATTTGTCAGCAATTTTACCGATGTCGTCGGACTTTGTCCTTGTCTCGTAACCAAATGCCCATTTCCTTTTCAACGATCGTCATATTCAAGTCTGTAACTTAGCTTCCAGTGTCGATATTTGGTATGTGGTCCAAAAGAGAGATTCCGAGTAAACGAGCTTTTGTTGCCCTTTGTGTTACTAAAATTTTGTGCATTTTGTTTGTATGAACAATGTATTGACTAGTAACGTAGTAGTAGAAATTACGAGAAAACGTGAAGAAAATATATTTTGTAATACATATACATAACTGTTTCCAGATGGCTGAGCTAACCCATCTGATAGCGGACTACAAGAACGCCCTGGTGCGGTCGAGCGGCGCGGCGCCCGGCACGCCGCTGATGAACTCGCTGACGCGCACCGGGTCGCACCGCTCCGTGCGCAAGCCCGCTTCCGCGCTGCCGCACTCGAGCCCCTCCACGCTGCCGCACGCGCACGCGCACGCGCACGCGCACACGCACCCGCACGCGCACCACACGCTCAACTCGCACGCGACGACTGCGACGCTCGGCTCGGAGCGCAACGCGACGCTCACTCTCTCCTCGCACGCGTCCTCGTTCACTCAGCACGCGGACGCACGGACACACGGACAGCCGGACATACTGAAGTCGACGCCGGACCACCACAGGGACAAGAAGCGCACCAACACGCAGGACAGCGGAGTCGCGTGATCCAACCGCTGAGTTACGTTTCAGTTTGGACTCGGTGTGTGATGCGACTGCATTTTTTTTTATGTCGGTTTTGTATTTATGTTTGGATTTATTTGTGCTCGTATTCGGTGGATAGGCTATTTGTCAATTTTTTTAAATCGCTTTAAATTATTCTTTATTACATTGATATTTCCGGGCGATCTACTGTATTCAAAATTTTAGTAACCGCGCCAAAAATCGTTGCTTCTGTAAGGGCGATGGTCACACGCAAGTAAACTAGATTACAACCACACTAAAACAGTGGAGCTGAAATCAATTTCATTGTTTTCATTTAAATTTATTGGATAGAATGTTGAAATAATAGACATGAAATTTCTGACTACTAATCAACATTACTTAAAATGAGAATTTACAAGTTTTTGAATGATATTTATGCGACTCGTTATAAGATATATTAAAATTGTCAGAAGAGTGCTTCGGAAAAACTCACAAATCGAATTTAACACCCAGTAAATGTGAACAATAATCCGTCGAGGAATCCATTTTTACTTGCGTGTGACGTCACCAGAGTTGCAACCAATTACTGTCACAGATAAAATATCAACAAAAATGGAATTTGTAGAAAACAAACATAATTTAGTTGAAATAAAGCGAATTATGTTATTTAATTTTTTTTTTTTTTTATGTTATAGAAATACCGCAATTTATAGTATATTTCCAACGTTGACAAATAGCCTATTGCGATTATAAAATTAAAAAAAGAACGCATTCAAATTACACCTTAATTTCTGTGACCATAGACAAAGATAAGATGACGATGTTGTTTCGTCGTTCAGCTTTGGCATCGTTAGTTTTGACATTAGGTGATCCTACCTGACCTAGGTGGGTGGACAGTTTAATAAATGCTACCGAATTGTCTTAAGTTGTGTTTTTAACGAACTCAGTTTTCAATCCAGTCGAAAAACACAAAAGCAAATTGGTTAATTTATTGAGAATATGTTTTTATGAATACAGCCGTAAATATTTAGTTTTAATGAGGAATCAGTCGCGCCCATCACCTGTGAGTGAAACAAAGATGGCCGAATGGAACTTCCGCCAGTTGAAAAGCGACTAAACTAATTCTAATATACCTCATATTTTAGCAAAATTATGCCTAAATGACATTTCGTTTTTACATGATTATTAGTGTAGTTTTTATAAATAAGTTTGATTTTACGGGAATTTTGTAAATGTTTGATTTTAATATTTACTACAATAAAAATCATGATTTGACAACGTAGTCAAAACTAATAATAATAATAGGACAAAAATACAAATGCTTGAAAATTTCAAATAATAAACACACGGGTAATAAATATTTCCATTCGGTAAATTTTCCGAAAACCACTAATTTATTATGATTTAATCCGTGCTCCTAAAATGGTTGCTATTTTGTTGATTTTCGTGCATTTTGTTTATTTATGCCAACAATGGTTTATACGGTAAAATTATATATGAAATGAGATTAAAAGCGACTTTACCAAATACGAGTGCGTGTAATATTTGTTCGTAATTATAGTGTTAATGTGTAATCTGATCATGCCTTTGTATATTTAGGACTTGTGTGCGAGAGGGATAGATACACGCTAGATGAACTGATGTATGAATCTCGTTGGAATCTCATGTGTCCATTGACATACATTTCACACGTATTAGAATTAGCACCATTCGTTCAGGTTACTTTTGTCTCGAAATTAATGAAATACCGCGTCTTACAACGTGTCAGGTGACTGAAGGACGAGTAAGGTTCAGTTTTAGTGGCACATATGATTAAAGCGCGCAAAAATAACCTTTATGTCAAGCAGATAAGAGCGTAAACTTTATTCAGCCCGGTTCGTTTTATTTAGTGTAGAAAATAAAATAGTTGTATTCATAAATTTTAATATTACTTAGTTTATCTGCCTACGCGAAAAATAATCATCACAGTTTGAATGATCGCATCTCGCGTGTACTCTATCTCGTTGATATAAAGGTGGTTTTCGTGCGTCAAACCCGTTGTTTGTTTAATTATGGTTTAGCCAAAGTGTGAATTTTAAAACGACTGTTTTAATTCTCTTAGAAAGACGCATTAGACATTCCGGTGTCATGTTAATATCACAAATTAGAACTAGTTTATCATGCGACTTGACTGAATCCCAAATTAAACCCTCCTGCCATCGTAAAATACATCATGATACTTTGAAATAAGGATGATTTTAGATTCTAAAGGAGGGTGGCCTGAAATGAACTGATTTTACAACTGTAGATCTCCAACGAATCTCTAAGTTCTAAATTTTAATGTAGTTGATTTTAATTTTATGCTAATTTCTATGCCATTTATATATAAGAATTAAATGAAATAATTCACACTATCATACATCTTCAGGTCATTATTTTGATCAATTAAACTTTGTCAAGTCCAATATAACTGACATAATTTTTATTTTTCTTCCTACATGTATTAAGATAACCAGAATCTTATTATTCTGATGAAGTCTTCTTTCGGTTCAATAGTGTGAAATAGGACTTTACAGAAAATTATACATCTACAAAATATACATTATATCATATATCCCGAATTATATCATTATATCATTGTATATTGTAGTGGCGTTGCGGTTTCACTGCACCTGATTGTACATAGAATATATTTTGTATATTTTTGCCTTGATTATTTAAGGGTTCCCCGACGAAACCTAGTCGATGAGTTAATAGCTTCACTGGCACTTTTCGTAGCATCGTTTTCGATGCGTTTTTTGATATATTTAGTCGTAGCTGTGTCGCGGAACCCTAAGCCAAAATAAATATAATTTTATATCCGACTGGCTTAAATAGATAGATTTTTACCAATAGATATTTTCTAACAGAGTTTTGTTACCAGCTTTGTCCTATTTTAACTTACGGATGGTAAACTAGCCAAACAATACAACATTACATAAGTGATTTATATAAAAAATACATAATATTCATATTAATTATTTAAATGCGCAAAAAATGCCTAGTTTGTCAAATTCAAATACAATAGTCAATATAGTTTTATTTGACCATCTGTAAGGTAAACTATTATAAATGATTACAAATAAAATGGCATCTAAATAGAAGTAGTTTTGTAACTAATATAAAGAATAGAAATAGCTAATACATTCGATAAATATTCGACCAATTCGCTTCGAAGGCCATTCTATCCGCAGACTTGCTACAATTGCAACCTTAACCTTATTTCTTTAAACGTAGAGTTCAATATCTGTCGAAAATATTGCATCTACTCGTGGTAAGTTATTGTCGGAAATGAGAGTTGCAAATTTATAGTTCAATTGTCTGCTAATTAGTAATTAAATTAGTGATATAAATTGCACTTTTTGCATAACACGTAAACTGTTGATATAATTGTGTATAGATTATGGTAATTTTATGGTAATTAATAACGAATTTTTAGTTTCTCTTAATAATTGTTTAAATTTTAATTTATACTCATTAATTTATTGATTAGTTATTATAATTTTGATTGATTGTATACTAATTTGCGATTGATTTGGAGGCCTAAATTCGAAGTCTTATTGTTCGGCCTAACGTGGTGTAAATTCTGTTTTGTGTATATTTTCTGTTTGACGATGCGATAATAAAAGTGTATTATTGAAAAACATAAAGCTTCGTTTTCTTAAGTAATTTAACATTAGCGTTGGGCGTTGCTGTCTATTTTTAACCGACTTTAAGGAGGAGGTTCTTAAGATTCGTATTTATGTTTGCTTACTCTGATCTTCGTCATTACTAAAACGATTTGAAATAAAATATTTGAAGGTATGAACTTTCCGATCAGTCCCATACAAAAGCAATCAAAAAAAAATATACTATCCAAGTAGGAAATAACTATAAATCGTTCTCGTTCATTGGCGAAGTCGGTTTATTTTTTGCTATGCATGGTATACATATTTAATTGTTAATTCAAACAAAATCTACATATACAGGATCATTAAAGAACTTTTAAATTAATCTTTATTACTTATTCTGACAATTTTTTTGCGGAACAATACCATTTTGATACTTAAAACTAGGGAGATATTAAATTATTATATAATTACTAAACAGTAGGCCAAAAATAGGCCTCAGAAATTTCAAAATCATGAAACAATATCAAATGATGAGCAGCTCTTCTGGCTTCACAGCCAGCGCCTTCAGTATGGATTCCGTGTCGTATGGTACGGCTGGAAAACGAAAATATACCTTATTGGTAAGCAAGGTAGCCTATTTAAGTCCTGTTCTTATTGACAGGCGTGGAAAACATGAAAACAGGTCACATTTAAAACACAGTTTTAGAACATTGAAATACCTACCTAAAAATTATTTTTACGTACCAAACGCGTTACGTAGGTACTAAGAGGTGAGTACAAAAGATGTGCAATGATAAAATAAATATTATTTCCTTATTGACTGGACTCATAGCTCAGTTGGTAGTAACCCTACCTTCTGCGCTTAGGTCGTGGGTTAGATTCATACGCAAAACAAACGTTTGTGTGACGCACATAGATATTTGTCTCTGGGTATTAATAATATGTGTTATATGGAAGTATGTACAAATTTACAAAAAGTATAAAAATAGTATTGCAGTTGTCTGGTTGCCATGATTCAAGCTATTTAGGTACTTAGCTTACTTTGAGGCTAGATGGCGCTATGTGAAATGTCCACCAATATTATTATTATTATTATAAAGAGAAGTAACAAAATCGATTATAAACACCACTTACCAATATAGATCCACTGTTTGACGTCATATCCGGAATCTCTCCTGGATTCCAGGATGCATTGTCGCAACGCGTGCGTTATTCCATGCGCGGTGCAAATACCCATCTCACCACACGCTGCAATTAAGGAAGAAACAGAGAGGTGACACAAAATTCATATTCAATTTTAGCGTATATGGTATCGATTCCGTTATATATAGTATATAAATATAGTTATATAGTTATTTCATATTTTGACAGCTCCATTTTTCTGTATTACTTCATACGAAAATGATGCAAGATTTATGCATAAGTGTTTTACCAAAAGAATCAGCACCGATGGCTGCATTCAGAAGCGGAAAGTAACATGCTGTAGTTTTTCAAATTCCACTTGAAAGGATTATCGATTAAATGAGTTGATTGGTTGACTGGCCTCACAGCTCAGTTGGTAGTAAACTTGCCCTCTGCGCTGCAGGTCGTGGGTTCGATTCCCACCCAGGACAAACATTTATGTGAGAACATAGATATTTGTTCCGTGTCTGGGTGTTAATATGTGTTATATGTATGTATTTACAAAATAAGCATTTCAGTTGTCTAGTTCCCAAGCTATGGGGCTAGATGGCGCTGTTTGAAATGTCCAACAATATTTATTTATTATTATTATAGTTTTTTAGCACATGCTAACAAAAAGCATTTAAACTCACTTTTAGATCCGAGGACGCCTTTGACGTTCTTCGAGTTGTATCTTAGCTTGACGTTGAATTCCACAGGTATGTCCAGACACAGGGGCACGTGGTAGTTGAATGATCGGTTCGTTAGCAGTTTCCCAGACAATTTGTCGTATACCAACTTCTCACAGGTGAAGTAACCTAGGCCCTGAATGTAAGCACCTTCCACCTGAGAAGGTTGAAAATATATGCCCACTAAGATAACTGAAAATTAGTAAGTAAGTAAAAAGTAGTTAGTAAGAAATACCTGTAATTAATGAAGAAAAAGCAGAGTACAATTTTTGTGGGTTACAAATTCTCATATTATTTTGGAAAATTTGACTTAAATTCTTAGTCTGCCCTAGATTTATTACGTCATTTGTTTTACACCTCATAAATTTATATCATAATAAAAAGGACACTTTAATTGTTAATATATCACATCTAAAAACTAACTTACCTACAATTAATTATTCCCGCCTTTTCATTCAAAAGAAAAAAGGAGCCTCCCGATCTACCGCCGGCTATTATGTTTTTTTTTATGTGATCAAGACACGGAACGAGCAGATGGCCCAGGTGGCGTTAAGTAGCAACCTCTGCCCATAACAGAGGCAAAACTATTTGGGTCCTAGCATCGTATGCGCCCGTAACTCTGAGACGTGAAGGTGGAACCTGTAATTTCACCGTCAACCGCACCTTCCAAAATCGGAACACATTAACGCGAATGTATCACTGCTTGGAGACAGTAATCAGTAGGTGACAGCACTTATCTTATCCCAGGACGAACTTCTGTTTGTCCTGGGATATGACAACATAAGTCCCACCAAAACGTTGTAAACGCTGTCAAGGCTATCTGCGGCCAACAGCAATATAGGGCCATTCATACAAAAAAAAACACTGGTACTAAACTGCAATGAATCAATTAATTTTTAGGATTAAGCTCCAAAAATGTTTAGACCTGTCCGACGTCAATGTTAGGATTGGCGCTGAGGCCCACATCCTCGAGTATGTCGCATCTGTCGATCTGGAAGCGCCCGGTCAGCACATCTAGCTGCACCTCCAATATCACCACAGCGAAGGCGCTGTAACTCCTCAGATCCTCCTCCTTGTCTGTCATCATGTACATAGCCGTCAACTCGACCTGTGGAATGAGTGAACCCATGATTAGCTACTTTGGGGCTAGATGGCGCTGAGTGAAATGTCCACCATTTTTGTTATAATACTTTAGCTTATAGCGACTCTCAAATATCAAGTCTTATGTGACTCCAATGATGGAAAACGAAAATGAAACACACTTGCTTGGAACAAGTTTTGAACAAGACTTCCAGCAAGATATCAAAACCCAAATAAATAACATTAACTAACAACAAATAAAGCATCCGAATATACCACTTACCTGCTCATCACCCGCCTTCCTAATAACTTCCTCCCAAGTAGCTGAAGGCATACCAGCTTTGATCGGCGCCAGTCTTTCCTTCAGCATCTGACAAGCCTTGATAATAGAATAGCAGACGCACTCGCTGGTTATACTCGACCCGGAGAAGACATTGTTAGCCGCTGTGAAGGTGTAATGAGGAATCACCGACACGTGATCCAGAGGGATACCTAACTCGTAAGCGCAGACCTGTGCCGCTTTCGTGTTAGCGCCCTGACCCATTTCTACACCCCCTGTAGTCACCGTGACGGAACCATCCCCCCTATATATAGTGACCAGGGCCGAATAGTTGCCATAGAACTCTACAGGGAAACTCATGACGCTGATTTTGATTGCTCTTTTCTTCCATCGGTTGTTTGCGTTGTAGGACTTGATGTTATTGGCCCGTTCGTCGTAGTTTGACTGTTTTTTTAGGATGTCTATGAGTTTCGGTAGGTCATTGTCGTCGATCCTCATGTTGGCTAGCCGTACTTCCGTCGCGTCTTTGTTCACTGCGAATGCTATGTGCTCCATTATGTGTTCGATTGAGGATATGCCTTCTGCTGTACCTGAAATATTGAATTTATTGGATTAAACCGCCATTCATTTGTATGATCTGGTGGCAACTGAAGTTTACAGCAGTTCGTGCGGCGTTTGCACGTGGTGTCTAGCTTGTAGGTGCTAAGAAAAAATATTGAGGAAGCTTATGTGTGTATTATATGTATAGGTAAGTAGCGTATATTCCAGTTACTGGCTACGACAGAAAGTTATGACTTTCATAACGTATTTTACAGACTTACTGACAATATTATCTGGTTTTAAATTTGTTATATTTGCATCTCAAGGATTAAGGACTCGCGCAATAAACGAACTGACAGTGCGATTTACTTTTAATCTGTGTGAAATTAACTTATTAAGTTATTATTAGTAAAGGTGTTTGAGGATGATTCTCAAAACGAGGATTTGGTGATTCGTACTTGTCTACCGATTCTCTGAATGCTGTTATAATGAATCAAATATAACAGAAACAATTTAGTTTTCAAATGCTTGACTTAATTATTTTTTTATAATTTAAACAGCTTTATTCTCACCTGGTGCTCTAGCAAAAGTGTTCGAAGGCAGGTCTGTGAGCACAGCGGCAGTCTTCAGGCTGAAGTAACTCGCATCGTAGCAGTTGGGGAAGCCACCTGCGACATAGCTCAGGATGTTCTCGTTGTCAGAACAACCCACGTTCTGTACTACGCTCGCGTTCAGATATTGGATCTTACCAATTTCGTCTACGCCTACCTTTAAAAATATATACCAATTATTATTTTTCATACTCATCTGTCGTCGGTGTTAATATTATGTAAATATATTTATTTTAATTGGAGACATCTAGCTCCAAAGAAAGCTAAGTAAATGGCTTGTATCATGAGAACTAGACAAATGATATAATTTTTTAAAATAATAATAATACGAAGTTCCCATAGTACGAATTATGATTTATTTGGGGCTGGATTACGCTGTGTGTAATTTCCACCAGTTCTTTAACGTAATTGCCATTTACCTCGTAATTGCACTGTGTCGGTATTCTTCTGCCCGCTATGGTCATGTTGGTCTGCATCGGGAGAACGAAGCGGCAGGTTCTGTCCGTCTTGACAGCGACAATGGCGGCCGCGGTGGCAACTTGCACGTTTCGAGATATTTTGCCGCCAAAACCGCCGCCCACCCGTCTCACGCGTATCATTACACTGACGAATAAGTACAATCATTCAGAAGCACTAAAATCGACACTAAAAGTTCAAGCTATCTAAGGAGTAGAAGAACCTTAGGTTTTCGCTGGTGTGTGTAGATAATGTAACTCACTATCTAACACTGTTGCAGTTATATGTATTTTCCTGTGCTAGTCCATAATATATATTTATATTTTATTATATTATACATATATATTTATTTATTTGTGTATGTATATTTATGTATTTATAGTTGTGTTAAGTAACTAATTATTCATTTATAATTTTTAACGTGTTTTCAATCTGTTAACTTAAAATTATATAATTCCTACGTATGTACACCGCCGATGTGACTTCTTTGTTTCCTGTCCATCCAAAGGTTGCATGGAAGAGATCACTTTTAGTGATAATGCCGCCCATTGTGTGCCTAATATTATAATGTATTTTTTATTTATTTTTTGTAAAATGTTTTTATGATGTATACAATAAAGAGTTAATCTATCTATCTATCTATCTATCTATCTATCTATCTCACTCGCTCTCCTTCATGTTGAGACACTGCGCTATAGCGATCTGCGCGAGGTCCATCCACTGCGTCGAATCATGCACCTCGAGTCCGCTGTCCACCGGCACCACTACGCAAGTCAACGGTTCCAGGTAGTAATGGTACTGGGCTTCGATCTCGTACACACCTATTGAGGAGATTTTATTCAAAATTGAGTTCATACTACACATAGATACAGATATAAACCTAGACGTAGCCGTATACGTAGACGTAGAATCGTAGATGTAGCCGTAGATGCGTAGCGACGTAGACGTAGATGCGTAGCGACGTAGACGTAGATGCGTAGAGACGTAGACTTAGACATTTGTTTATATAAACACACATTAACAATAAACAAACAGAGGCATTGGTACAAATAAGAAAACAAATACATTTGTTTTTAAAACTGTTTCAACATTTCTCAATCTCAAACAAATCTCTCTTTCTAATAATAAGTAATTAAAACAGAAGTTTTTGTCATTAGTATTTTAACTCACCTTTGATCACCGTCTTAACGTTAGTCCCTCTCCCACTGGGTTCAATACCAGCACCGTTCGCCACCAATCTGTTGCAATCTGTCTTAGCGTCGTTGATTGTCAGCACGGGCGTTGCACTACATACATTTCTGTACGTCACGTAAACTTCCTTGGCCACACTTGTAGCTAACTGCTCAGAAGTAGCGACCACGATAGCTACAGGCTGGCCGTGGTACTTGATCCTGGTGGCTAGGATTTCTTCGTCTTCCGTTTGGAGTTGTATCCCGGGGAACGTGAAGGAATTTTTCCCGGGGATATCTTCGGCTGTGTATATATCCAGGACGCCTTCGATCGCCTAAGAGATATGGTTACAGTTATGGTTAAGAAGGAAACGCATTTTAATAAAATTAGGTATGTACATTATAGAATGGGTAATTTTTTTCTTTCAAATAACTACTATTTATTCAAAGTCAAATTAAAAAACTTTATTTCTATACAATTCATAAAGAAATGGCTTGGAAACGTCAATAATACTCAAAACATATGGTCACGCGTACTTATCGCTAAGTTTGACGTTTCTACAAGTGTAATATAATGTAGGGTATGATAGGTATCAATATAGGGTATAGAACGAGCTGACGGCCCACCTGATGTTAAGTGGTAACCGCCGCCCATAGACAACAGCAATACAACTCAAGTCCTCCCCACCAAAGTACGAGATGGCTCAAGTCGCATTGCGTTGCGTCCATCACCCCGAGACGGGGATGTTCTAGTGCGCTAGTGCTGCTGCTTACCAAAGCTCCATGCACGTCTATAGCGTGGACTTCCCCGCTGGAGACGGTGGCTAGTACGAAAGCTCCGAACACATCATGTTTGGACGGCGGCGTGTCGTTAGCGTAGTGAGCTTCCCCTGAACTCTGAATCTGCGCTTCCAATTTCTGCACCGGTTGGTTCAGTGGGTACAGCGATGGGTGGGTTTGGAAGTCCTTCATAATTCAATCAAAGCATATTACAGTCCATTTTACTTTATATTTCAATATAAAAAGCATAGGTATTACAGTCATGTATGCAATACATAAGATAGGAAATAGTCCGATTATTTATCTCAGTAATCAATTCAGATTCGCCTCACAGATCAGTTGGTAGTAAACCTGCCTTCTAGCTGTAGGTCTGGGTTCGATTCCCACCCAGGACAAATATTTGTGTGACGAGCATTTGTTTGTTCTGTGTCTGAGTGTTAATATGTAATATATGTATGTATTTACGAAAAAAAAATGTATAAGTATTTTATCAGTTGTCTGGTTGCCATAGTACAAGCTAAGCTTAGATGGCGTTGTGTAAAAAAATGACCAAAAAAGAACAGTATAAAACAGCTTTGTGTTATAGTATGTAACGGGTGAAGAGCGCCAGGGTTGTTTTTAAAAAGTGTGACGTCAGCATTGCTGACGTCAATATCTTCAATCTTGCTCTGATCACCCGTGTATTTCCAGTGACGCGACGATACAGATTATCTCGGTGTTTATTACATAGACCTCACTATACACAGATAGTTGTAGCTAGGCACAGTACTACGTAGACGTCCGAACAGTCCGACGGTTCGAGCAAGAATGCCCGCTCCCCGACCGAGCGGCCGTATTTAAAGCAAGCGACAAACAACAATGATTCATTGGACTTTGTTCGTTTACAAAAACATTGTGAAATAAGGCTGACTTGAACATTATCAACTATCCCACTATATAACTATCCATAAAACTAATGATCTGGAGTGTCGTCAGCCTCGCGGACGGTGGTACATCAAGCTCGCGCCGATATATATATTTCATCAATGATTTTTTGGATTTCTTTTTCTATATCCACCCTACTTAAGCATATTCTCTGAACACTTCAACTAGATATTACGATTGAAATAATGCCTTAAAAGACAGGACAGCGACAGGCGGACAGTAACAAAGAATCGTCCTTTTAGTGCCTTATAATAAAAGTATTCCAATGCCTGTGTCCCAATTACGTTTCTAGCTTAAAGGCATACTGAATATGAAATCAAGAAGAGAACTGCATTTAGCTTGTACAATCCAAAAAATTATTTGGAATAAGAAACCTGAGTACTTGTTTGATAAATTAACTTGGATAAAGGATATACAGACAGCCAACACTCGCTCCAAGCAACTAAACAAACTTGTAATTGCCAAACATAAAACATCTGGATTTAAGGGATGTTTCAAATACAGTGCCTCAAAAATTTGGAATAATTTACCACCACCACTGAGGAATAAAATCAGTAACACCACGTTTAAAAAGAAATACAAAGTTATGCTTCTGAACAGACAGCAAAGAAACTTTGAAACGTCCTTTAAAGTCACAAATACTTAACTGATATTTATAACATGCTCCATTACACGTCAACATAAAGATTAACTCAAAAATGCAACACACACACACACACACAAACACACACACGCACGCACACACACAGACGCACACACACACACACACACACACCACACACACAACACACACTGCCCTCATACAACAAGCTGAAAACCTTTTAAACCATACATAGCAAACTAGAGTATGACGCACCGGCCAAAGACAATTATTAGTCGACGAAAATCTGTCGATAGGGGTACACTGAAAATCAGCGCTGAACAGATTCCTTGAATTTGATCAGTTTTTTGCTGAGCGTACTCCCATTGCTTAAAATATATTTTATTTATTGTAAAGTAAACTTTTTGCACTTTTTTTGAATATGTTTAATTCTTAATGTTACATATATCTACTGTTTATTTTAATGTTGGCTTACATACTTATAAAATATATAGATAATTTTATATTTTGTCTGAATAATTTAGTCTGGTACTTTGCAATGTTTTTTTTTTTGAAAATGTATTATTAGTTTAAGCAATAAATATTTTTTCTTCTTCTTCTTCTTCTTCTTCTTAAACTTATAATTCTATAACGAAGCTTAACGATTCTACGCAACCTCGCTAACATTTCGTTACCTGTGTGCCGTTAGAGACGGGCCGTTCGAACAGCTTGCCTCCAGATCGATATATTTCCCTCACCCACCCAGAAGGTGCAGTGTTTAGAACAAACTGTAAATTGAGACGAAACGTGAGTAAATAAGTACACAAGTGCACTCCAAGTATATTTGACATGAGAGCGCAGTGGTTCAGTGGTATAGACTCCGAATTTCAATCAGGAAGTCGCTGGTTCAACAGTGACGGAACTTAGCACTTAACAATAGCAATTGGCAAATTTGGTATAATCACTTGTCTCTTCCCATAGGTACGGGGTGACCCATGTTGCTAAAAAAAATGGTTGTCTGTAAAGTCGGTTTACTGACGATAGTTGAACATGACAACGTCTTAAGAAAATACTGATGGAATGGTAGCATTTTTCAAAAGAAAATTTTAATTTCATTTGTTTAATAGATTTGTATGTATATAGAGAAGGAGGTAATTGGAAATCACAATGAAATTGATCAAGTTAGATTTATTTGTACGCATAAATACAATTATGTCAATTTTTTTTTTACAATTTAATAGTTTTACACTGCACTTGATACTCGATCAAAACATGTAAATGTAAGTATTAGCAGCTGTCCACGCAGACGCATCGCTCACTCAAGTAGGAGAGAGACGGATGTCGAACGCTGCCGAACGCAAAGGCCGATTGTGCTTCTTTGTCGCTCGTTCCGCGCTCTCGCTTGCACTTGCACAAGCCTTACATGGAACGCCTCAGAGCGAGGTAACGCCGCATGAGTCATGTTTTTTCGTGCGTGCAGCCGGCTCTATCGAATTATAAGACATTGTCATGTCAAAAAAAAAAAAGTTGTCAATTGCTATTTTTAAGTGCTAAGATCCGTCACTGTTTCAAAAATTTTGTGAACTATAGTAATACTAATAGCTACTGCTGTATTAGTTACCTTGTAGAAAAGTCCAAGAGCCAGCTTCTTCCGGCATTCAGGCGCTGGTTCCGGTGGCAAATCCATCGGCTCAATCTCTCTGCATAAAACCTTCACAGCGCCTTGAAGTACGTTATTATCATAGACATTCTTCCCAATGAGAAATTGCTCAGTCGCTTTAGCGTGGACGAATGTCGGTGATATGTTGCCGAATACCATCCTTATGTCATCTATTATGTCAGTGTCACAGTTCAACTTGACAAGGAAGGCTGCGTTGACGATCGCTAATGCGTTCTGGTTACGTGGCATTATCTGAAAAATTATGGATGATTTTGGTTTAATGATGAAATTATATTTTGAATGATTGCGTGACTTTGTATAAAATACTGTTGACTTTCAGACAGTGACAACAGAAGACAATGTCTGTAATTATGTCGGCAAAATTAACACATTTTCATGTTTGCTCCAACTAAACAAACTCTTGAGCTCACAAACGATGAAATAAAGCATAAATGTCCATACTCAATACCTATAAGAAAGTTTTTTTTTTAAATCATTTTGAAACTCCACTAACTGATATGTACCTATGTTGTTTATGTCAAAATATTTGAATTGAAGATTTTGACCTTGAAAATACCTTTTTTATTTCGTTTACACGTTGCAACAAACGCGATCAGCAAATTATGCTCGAGAAAAATTTACTGTCAAATAAAAAGGCATGAGACAACAAGACAAAATACTGCTTTCTCTCTCAATGGCTTATTTGACCTTTTTTTTTAGAAAAATCGATTTAACTTTTGGGAAAACCTTTTATGTCTTTGGCTAATTCCTAAATTAAAAGAATCTTTGGAAAACATTTGACGTAGTTTACCTTATAGCTTCTGAAGTGACAGTGCTCTCCCATTGGTGGCAAAGCGATGGACACCATCAGTTTCTCATGCATATCATAGTTGAGGAAATCCAATAAAAGCATTGTGGTTCTTTGTCCATTGCTGTTCCCTGAAATATCAATCACACTTTAGCTATGTGACCTCAGGCTTAACCCCTTTCCACCACAGAAAAAGCGCGATTAAGAAGAATATCCCCAGGACAAACATTGTGTGACGAGAGAGATGTCCGTCTGAGTGTTTAAATGTAAACATTTACAAATAAATTGTATGTTTTTATATCTGTCATCTGGGTCCTATAATACAAGCTTTACTTTGTTTGAAGCCAAATGGTTTGTGTAATATGTCCACCAATATTTACATATATATGTAGTATGTACATATTTATTTATTGACTTTGGAATGAATGAATTTTGGAATATCCATTCCAAAGTCAATTATTTAATATATAATAGAAATATAAAAATATATTTATCTAATTACATATTACAATTATATTTTTCTTATACATTTTTAAGGATGTTTAAAATAGTAGGCGATCAATTTATATTCTGTGATCACTTCCATTTTTCACTGTCCATTTATTCGATAACTTGATATCTTTTGGTCTTAATATTGACTATTTCACCTGACCATTAATCTCAATTATATGCTCAATATATTTGATTAGTACTTTTCGTTATATGTAATACTTACTGATAGTAATGGCGGCCCCAACTGCCTCAAATAGGAGGAAGACGTCTGATTGATACGCGTGGTTGGCATGCTTTAACATAAGGTTACCAGCTACAGAGCCAATCTGGAACAGAATTCGAATATTATCTATCTATCTATCTATAGAGCCAATCTGAAACAGAAGTCGAATATTATCTATCTATCTACAGAGCCAATCTGGAACAGAATTCGAATATTGTAGATACATACAAGACTCCAAGTACTAGTAATAATTTAGAAACCCACCCAGAACCAAAATTATCGACACCGGGTAAGAAGCGTAAACAGTACAAAAAACGCATCGAAGTAGATGATTTTGACATTTGCGCAATACGAAATATCATCAACAGTTTTTATGCTGTAAAAAAAGAAATCCCAACTTTGAAGAAAATTCTGGCAGCAGTTAAGAGAGACCTAAATTTTCAAGGTGGGAGAACATATTTAAGAAATATTTTAACTAACAAATTGGGCTACAAGTTCAAAAAGTGTAAAAATATCCGTTGTGTATTGACACAAAAAAATAATCTCGAAATAACTTTTTTGCACACCGTACCCAGACCGCCGATATGACGTCACGAGGTCAGGTGCACAGATATTGTGACCGGGTTGTACATATCTATCCGTGTCGTCAATATCTGAAAGGTTTTTGGCTGAAAACCAGCGCTGAGTAAAATTCCTCGGCATATGCTGAGCCAACCTCTTTTCGGCACTGGAGGCACAGGCAAATATTGCCAATTTTTTTCTTTTTTTTTTAGTTCATTTCTCTTTTATGTATGTATAATATCATAGGTGCTGAATACATGTTTAATCTATCTTTCTATGAAATATATATGATACAATATATGAAACAAAGTGGGACTAGTTCCACCATTTATAACTCAATAACGGCTGGATCGATATTTATGATCTTGGATTAGTTGGATTTTCTCCGCCCCGAATAGCACAATAACAATTAAAACAATCGAAACGCTGACAAAAAAATTTGGAAGTATGTAAAATCCTATTCTCATATCTTTTCCGCATACCATCTCTTATGACAGTTATGTGACAGTAAATACTTTTTCTATCTTTCTGTCTTCTTTCATTATCCTCTGACATCTGATTCAACTGTGCGGTCCTTTCATTGCAAACCATTGAGCTAGCAATCAATTCGATTCGCTTCAAAAGAAAATGAAGCTGCACGTAAATACACATATATTACAATGTAATGAAAAAACTCTTTTCCTTCTGAGTTTTGTACCTACCTACATTTATGAAACTTAATTAATTTAGAGTATTCATTTTATCTTAATTCAACACTTATTGATTCTGAGGCGGTACGAACTTAGCTGGATCAACTAGTAAATACATATTAACACCCAGACATAACAATAATATTCGTCTCACAAATGTTCGTCCTGGGTAGGAATCAATCAGCCAAACATTTTATTTGCTTAAAATGAGGGTAACAAAGGTCTTCACTTACTACTAAAATCAGTCAACACTTAAAATGTTACCTTTCTAACGGGAATATGAGCTATCATCTCGAAATGTTTCACAAACTCTTTCAAGTAAGAGAACTCCCAATACTTCTGGGACATATCCTTGAAAATGGTGATGCAGTCTTCCAAGGAAACATTTGCACCGAGAATCAGGTTCTGATCAATCGTGAAACATTTGAGTGATTGAACAGCGCTTATGTCGAGGATGATTCGCGGGTACACAAAAGTTTCGTAAACACCTGGAATAATATTAGCCAGCATTATAACAGTCCACTTATGAGCCGGATGGAACGTAGATTGTATGGTTAAAAAGATTTTTAAAGTGTCAATTACAGAAAAATTAAAGTATCACGACTTTATGATGCTCTGTCCATGTAATCTAGAATTAAAGTAAGAAATCGGATCATAAAAGTAATGAAATTCATGACGTTGAAGACCTGTGTCCCGTGACCCGTGGCTTACAAAATAAGATGGCTTGGGAGTATGCTATAGATAATCGAGCAATAAGCCCTAATGGAAATATTTGACTTACTGCCTCTGCTTGTTTAATGTATAAAAGCTATTTTCCAGATTTATGGACTTATATTGAAATGCTCAAATTGGAACAATGAGAAATTGTATTAATGTGCCTATTACCTTTTCCGGTGTTCCCATCAGCGAACATATAAGAATCCGAGCCGTATTTGGTCAACACATCAAAAATATCATTCTCTTCATAAACTTTAAAAAACTTGCACTCCCCAAAATCAATAGCAATTATGTTTTCAATTTTTACAAAATCTTCAATCAGACTATCATATTTATCATCTTCCCAGCATTTAGCTTCACATTTGGTTCCAGTCTTCTTGCACAAGTTAAGATCTTCGATATCTCTGATTTTCTCCCGGAGTTGGGGTGTGGCGTCTACTGCGAAACTCTTCATTGTGTCCAGGATAGGTCTGAACCCTGTACATCTGCATGTGTTGCATCCGAACGACTTTTCCAGCTCTGCCATTGTCAGGTGCTTATCTTTGAGACTGCAAATCCATAAGCACAGGTTAACAAAATGAAGGAGTAAAATGTTTATAGAATTAAAATTATAACGTCTTCAAAAAGACAAAAGTTTGAGTTAGGCCGATAATAAAATTATAAAATATATTCATATCGTCGGTACACACTGATCGAGCTAATAATTAATTTAAAAATAATTTGTGTATCGACGAAAACTCATTCCAAACTTCGAATGATTGTCTTGTAATTACCCGACGAACTTGGATTTGGAATTTAAAACTAGAGTGAAACTACTTAATTGCCCTCACTAACTAAGCACAGTTTACCCTGACATTAGTTAACTGTTAAGTTATTGAATAGAAAATGAGCGAACGGCAATCAAAAACTAACCCTAACAATCAGGTAAGGAATTAACCGTTAGGAACGTACAATTTTACGCCGTTTAACGGCAATCAAGGGTGCGCAAATAAAGCAAATTATAACCAACGCTAAACGGATTTTCAAACTTTGTTATACGATTTCGACCACAGAAACTTTATCAATCCGTCGATGGCTTTTCAGTCGTGTCTCTTCTAGTCGTTTGTGCTCGAACACGATCCCAATTATGGTGACCCTTAAACTCTTTGTAGGTTTGAGTTTCTGCTTCGGATTGTCTTTGTGCGTAAGAGATGAAACGAGAATGATTGTGGATGTAATCAAATCATACGATAGACCGACGAGTGTTTTGGTCCAAGCTTGCTGGAAATTTCGTGAGTTTGTCATCTAAGATTCAAATAATATATTAGATAAATATAAAAAATATTAATATAAATAAATTAAATAAATATATATAAAGTCATAAACTTTTTTATTCACAATTTATTTACATGTTTTATATATATAATTTACACTCTTTAGTTTAATGACAATACTGTTAATTGATATATAATTGATGTATAAAGTGTAAATTGTTTATTCTTATATATATAATATAGGTGAAAAATTTGAATTAATGGGGCAGTTGATGAAGTCAAAAAAGGCTTCAACAGTTTTGTTCATATCTGATCACAATGATTTAGAAAAGTTTGACCCAATACATACAATTGTCGTCAGTGATTTGAACTGCGCGGACAGCGGAACATTTCTTCAGCAAGTAAGTACTTTTACGATTACTGATAAAATGTTTTATTTCTTTCAGTTTTAATGAATGTTTTTTTTGAACGTTTGTAACGCATGCCGGGTACAGCTAGTAATTTATATGAAGATCCGTGTAGAACAACAAATAAAGTGGGATAGAGTTTATCTAACTACTATCGTCTCACCTGTCCTCTCGAACCAGACTAGTGATTGGAATAAAGTGCTCCAAAAAGAGGCTCCATTCACACTTAAATGAATGTATATTTTATAAATATTTTGACTGGCCTCATAGCTCAGTTGGTAGTAACCTTGCGTTCTGCGCTGTAGGTCGTGGGTTCGAGTCCCACCCAGGACAAACATTTGTGTGACGAACATAGATGTTTGTTCTGTGTCTGGGTATTAATATTTATTATATGTATGTATTTACTAAAAAGTATATAAGTATTCTATCAGTTGTCTGGTTCCCATGATACAGGCTATGCTTAGCTTACTTTGCGGACAAATGGCGCTGTGTGAAATGTCTACCAATATAACTTAATAAACTTTTTCAGGTCGATGATAATCACATATTCAGAAGACTATACAGATGGCTCATTATATCAAAGGAAAATTACGAAGATGAATTGGAAAATGGTATTCCAGAGGAACTCAGCAACTTGAAAATTTTGCTCGACTGTGAAGCTGCAGTTGCGAAAAAACTTAATAACGATACTTTTCATTTGAACTTAGGTAAGCAGACACGTTGGCACATAACTTAGTCCTACCGCAAAGTCCAACAAGTAAAAGTAAGTAACCTTGTAGCTATTTTTTACATATAGAAACAAGGAGAATACGACTGGCCTCACAGCTCAGTTGGTAGTGACCCTGCCTTCTGCGCTGTAGATCGTAGGTTCGACTCCCACGCAGGACAAACATTTGTATGACGATGTTTGTTCCATGTTATTCTAAAAAATATAAGTATTATATTAGTTAAATTTTTCCCATAGCTTACTTTGGGGCTAGATGGCACTATGTGAAATGTCCACCAATATTTATTTGATTAGCCCGCGCAATACAATGCAAATTGTTTCTTCCCATACCTAAGATGGTAGCGTTATGCTTTAGCTATGGGCAGAGGTTAGCGCTTAACATCAGGTGTCCCATATTGCACGTTCCAAGACTTGGGAAAAAAGGTATAATAAAGCATTTATTATGTTTTAGTATATCGTATTGATGCAACCAGTGAGTTTCGCAAGGAGGCATTTGGAGTTTGGACAACAACTGATGGTTTTAAGATATCTGATAATGTAGAAAGTACTTCAATGACAATTAGAAGGAAAGATCTAAATGGGAAGCCGATAACCGCTTCTTACGTGGCCCGCCACAATATTACTAGAAGTAACATTCACGAGCTCATGTGAGTATTAAGTTTTGCTTCTGCTATTGATAGCGTGGTGACAGGTTCGATTCCGGTGCAGACGTCGTGCATCAACTAGTTATTTTGACTAGCCTCACAGCTCAGTTCGTAGTAACTCTGCCTTCTGCGCTGGTTGTAGGTTCGATTCCCACCCATGACAAACATTTGTGTGATTTACATAAATAGCATGTTTGTTCTGCGTCTGGGTGTTAAATTGTACTATGTATTATGTATTTTCAAAAAGTATATAAGTATTATATCATTGGTCTGGTTCCCATGACACAAGCTACGCTTAGCTTACTATGGGGCTAGATGGCGCTGTTGAAATGCCCACCATTATTAGTTTATTATTATTATTTATAATAGGAATTATACGAGATAAGAAGATAATATAAATTTACAGTACTTTTATCTCTGTCTTTTGTATAGTTAATTAATAAATAAGTGTAATGAATGTATGTATCGACTGCAGCAATATATCCGAGAAGTGAGAGCGCTGGTGACTTATAACACAGGTTTAAACAAACCTATCTCAGGCACCAGTCTCGCACGAAATAGTTTTTTATGCTCGTCCTACATTATTGTATCTAGTTGTAAGATAAACCTATTTTTTTCGAGAGAATTAAGATTATTATTATTATAAGACGAGGAGAACTATTTTATTTTATTTATTAAAGAGACTTAAAAACGGACAACATAGCGAAGATTACATATCACATCATTCAACCGCTGTATGACTTCATGAACGCTACTAGAGTGAAAATGTTCGCTAATACTTGGGGGTACTATATCAACAAAACTTGGACTGGCATGATGGGAGATATTATTAACGGTGATGCAGAAATCAGTGGTAAGTAATATTATTAGGTACATATTTTTTATCAAATTCAAAGTCAAAAACTTTATTTCAATAGAATTCATAAAGAAATGGAAAAAGCAACTTGGAAACGTCAATTGTTGAGTAAATAAATAAAATTGGAGTGTCTGTTTGCAATATTAAAATAAACGTTTTTTACTAAGTGCATATGGATGTATAGACGGTCAATATACCAAAAGAACATTTTTACCAATTTTTGTCTGTCTGTCTGTCTGTTTGTTCCGGCTAATCTCTGAATAGGCTGGACCGATTTTGACGGGACTTTCACTGCCAGATAGCTGATGTAACAAGGAGTAACTTAGACTGCTTTTCCGAGGGGTAAAATAGGGGTGCGTGATAAAATCGAATTCCACGCGGAAGAAGTCGCGGGCAACAGCTAGTAAATAATAAATTTTATTTTGGAACAAGTCAACATAATAAAATATAATATATAACACACAAGGAATTTTAAGATAATATATACCTAATAATGAACGAGAGGCTATATTAAAGTTTTTTTATACATTTAGGTTATGAAATGAGCTGTGATGTTAAGTGGTAACCGCTGCCAGACAACAGCAATACGACTCAAGTCCTCTCCACCAAAGTACGAGATGACTCAAGTCGAATTGCGTTCCGTCCATCACTGTGAGACGGGGATGTTACGTCTCATGCGTCTGCAAGTTATAAATTTTAATTATTTTGCAGGTACAGTGTCATTCATACACATACAGAGAATCAACATGGTACAATACATAACCCAGCCGATCGCCGCGAGGCCAAAGTTCGTATTTCGAGAGCCTTCCCTCTCCTTGCAAAACAATCTATTCATACTGCCGTTCAAATCTGCCGTCTGGCTTTGCATCGCGGTACTGGTCGTCATTTTAATTGTTGTTATATATATCAACGCTAAGTGGGAAACCGCCAAAGGTGATGAAAAGGTTTGTATCTAATTCAGTGTTTACATCTAATATATTATTATTATTATTATTATTATTATTATTATTATAATGGTGGACATTTCACACAGCGCCATCTAGCCCCAAAGTAAGCTAAGCATAGCTTGTATCATGGGAACCAGACAACTGATATAATACTTATATACTTTTTCTTTTGTAAATACATACATATAATACATATTAACACCCAGACACAGAACAAACATCAATGTTACAAATGTCACATAAATGTTTGTACTGAGTGGGGATCGAACCCACGACCTACAGCGCAGAAGGTAGGGTTACTAACCAACTGAGCTATGAGGCTTAACTATAATCTATACAAATAAATAAAATTGGAGTGTCTGTTTGTAATATTAAAATAACCTCTTTTTACTAAGTGCTGATGTATACACGGTACATATACCAAAATAACATTTTTTTCAATTTTTGTCTGTCTGTCTGTCTATCTGTCTGTCTGTCTGTCTCTCTATGTCTGTCTGTTTGTTCCGGCTAATCTCTGAAATGGCTGGACCGATTTTGTCGGGACTTTCACTGGCAGATAGCTGATGTTACAAGGACTAACTTAGGCTACTTTTCCGAGAGGTAAAATAGGGGTGCGTGATAAAACTGAATTCCACGCGGACGAAGTCGCGAGCAACAGCTAGTAATAAAAAAAAAAAAACTCGTGTCACAGTGTCTGTAACCAAACTCCTCCGAAACGGCTTGATCGATTTTTGAGATTTTTTTGTGTATATTAGTATATTATAGTAGGTCTGAGAATAGGATGTAAACTATTTTTATACCTGTCTGTTGAATAAATATCAATGTTTCATTAAAAAAGTATGTTTTATGATTTAGGCTAAAGAGAACCCTTCGGTCTTGAAAGCGAACGTCAGTGACATTTGGATATTTGTAATGAGTGCTATAACCCAGCAGGGAAGCCACAACGATTTAAAAGGTACGTAAAACCTACGATTTTTTTATGTGATACATTTACGACCCGACGACCCACCTGGTGTTAAGTGGTAACCTCGGCCCATAACAACCCATGCGATTTGGGTCCTCTCCTAAAAGGTACGACAAGACCCAAGTCGCATCGTATGCACCCGTAACTTTAAGACGGTAGGTGGAATGTCTCATGTGCCTGTAATTTCACTATATAAATAATATATTATGTATATATGTATAAATGAAATTGAATAATACATATAGTAACTAACATTTAATTTTATACTATTATTATTATTATGGTGCAATTTTAACTTTCTATTTATAAGCCGATACATGTATTTAAATTTAAATGACATGTATTAGCCCAGTTTTCGAAGGTACTGAGTACATTCATATAATGATTATTATGTTAATGCGATGGCTTTATACTGTTTCAAATTTAAAAGGCTGTAAAAATCGGACAAATTTCATATAAAAAAATGCATATTTTATTTCGAATTTCCTTCACCTTTGTTAGAACGTGGTATTATATTATATTGCGCACATAAATTTATCAAGTGAAAACATTTATTGGTGCTCGTCAGGACTTAAACAGGCGACCTCCAGATTGTAACTCAAAGGTTTATACCACTGAGACGCACATCTCACATTCTCTGCCTGGACATCTATTTTTCTAAAATGTTTTTCTCATTTGTAGGTCCGGGCCGCGTGGTATCATTCCTAATGTTCCTGATATTTCTATTCCTCTACACGTCATATTCCGCCAACATCGTAGCTCTGCTTCAGTCTAGTTCCAACCAGATAAGGACCCTGTCTGACCTTCTCAATTCCAAACTGGAGCTGGGAGTTGAGGATGAAGCCTACAATAGACATTATTTTCCGGTACGTTGTAACAAAGGCAAAATATTTATTCCCTTACAATTCATAATGGCTTTGAAACGTCAATTAGTAGGTAAATAAAAGTTTAATTTACTTGATACAGTTACGGAACGAGCCGACGGCCCACCTGGTGTTAAGTGGTAACCCTCATAACAAACAATGCGACTTGGGTCTTCCCCTACTAGGTACGGACAAGACCCAAGCCGCGTCGTATGCGCCCGTAACGCTGAGACGTGTAGGTGGAATGTCTCATGTGCCTGTAATTTCATCGGCAACCATAATTATTATATTATTATATATAATTTTGATTCATAATCTAAGGTCACACGTTATACTATATAGTAAAATATGTATAACATGTAACATGGTGGTATGAATAAATGATTGTATTGTATTTTATCTAACTACTACTAATAATATTACTTATCGTGTCACCTGTCCTCTCGAACCAGACTGGTGATAGGATTAAAATGCAACTATCCTTTAATTGAAGTCGACTTTGACAACATAATACTGGAATACTTAAGACATTCCAAGATACGATTATTTTGTGTGTTGTTGAGCAGAGCGAGTGATATACAGATATTATCATTATAACATCAAGAACAAATGAACAAATTTATGACACCGTATCTAAGTATTCTTATTCAAAAATCACATAAATTTTCATTTACACTTTTGATTATAATAAATAAATAATTATCTACACTAATAATTATAATTTATTTTCGTTTCAGTTAGCGCAGGATCCAGTAAGAAAAGCGATATACGCAAACAAAATATTGAAAGCCGGATATAAACCGAATTTTATGAGTATTGACGAAGGCGTTAGAAGATTACAAAATGTAATTAATATTTCGATTAATCGGCTGGCTTCATACCTCAGTTGGTATTAACCCTGCCTTCTGCGCTAAAGGTCGTGGGTTCGATTCCCACCCAGGACGAACATTTGTGTGACGAACGTAGATGTTTGTTCTGTGTCAGGGTGTTAATATGTATTATAAAAATGAATTTACAAAAAAATATTAAGCGCCATCTAGCCCCAAAGCAAGCTAAGCGTAGCTTGTATCATGGGTACCAGACAAGTGGTATATACTTATATACATTTTTGTAAATACATTTATACATGTGAATCATATTAACACCCAGACATGGAACAAACATATATGTTCATCGCACAGATGTTTGTCCTGTGTGAGAATCGAACCCACGATCCACAGCGCAAGGCAGTTACTAACGAGCTGTGAGGCCTGTCGTATCGTATTTTTGTCGTATTTCAGAAAGACGTGCCATTCGCTTTTCACATGAACCTCGGCATCGGATACAAAATACTGGAGAGCGTATTCCAAGAACACGAGAAATGTGGCCTACAGGAGATAGAGTACCATCCCAACAGTCTACCGTGGACCTGTTCAAAGAAAGAGACTCCATACAGGGAGATTTATAAAATCGGGTAAAGTCATTTAGTTCGATATAATGTACAAATACCACCAGACCACCCAGACATAGAACAAACATCAATGCTCGTCACAATGTTTTTCATGGAGTGGGAATCGAATCCACGACCTACAGCTCAGAAGGCAGTGTTACTACCAACTGAGCCGTGGGGTCACTCAAATACAATACCAGTGTACACTTTGTACGTAGACAGCTTAATTTTACTATTACGATCCTAATATATCATATTATGTTCGCAGAGCGAGTTCGTAAGGGTTACCACATATTATTCTATATTTTGTTATTGTGAAGGTGTAAAATTTAAAGATTTCTTTTATTTTTTTTAACTAGCTGTTGCCCGCGACTTCGTCTGTGTGGAATTCGGTTTTATCACGCACCCCTATTTTATTTATTTGTATAGATATAGATGTATAAGACTACTCTGTTGTATTAGGTTTACCTGTAATGATAGTTCAATAAATAAATATTATTTTGATATTTTTTCAGGTTATTTCGCAACTTAGAACACGGCTTAGGCGATAGGGTGACCCGACTGTTCTACTCTCGCAAACCACAGTGCAACGTGAGGGGCGCTAACTTCGCGTCGGTGAGCATGGTGGATTTCCATCCAGTGCTGCTCTGGATGTTGTACGGAATCCTACTATCCGTCTGCCTATTGATGGTGGAAATATTAATGCACAGGCAGAAACGGTTGAAGCTTGAGTATTTTTAATATTAAAATCAAATTACACGCTAATGTAAAAAAAAAACGGACGTCACAGCTCATTTCGTAGTAGCCTTCTGCCTTGTAGGTCGTGGGTTCGATTCCAACCCAGAACAAATTTTTGGTGTGACGACCATAGATGTTTGAATTGTGAATGTGTGTTAAAATGTATGTATCTTATTAGAAAATAATAATCATACGCAATTTATCAGTAGGTAGTCTGGTTCCCATGATACAAACTATGCTTAGTTTACTTTATGGCTAGATGGCGCTGTGTAAAATGTCCATCAATATTTCATTATTAAATAATATATTTAGTTAACAGTTAAGGTCAGTATGAAGTGCATGCTTTTATTGATGATATAAATTGAACTGTCTTCGTCTCGAGATTTATTAATCATGGCGGCCTGTACCAACTTCGCTCGAATTTACGGCTGGGAATCATACTTATCAGAACAAAATAGATTACAACACTCAAGGATAATTAATATAGCTTATACTAGTGTAAGAATTTAGAGAATTGATTCAGTTGTTTTGGAGATTTCCTCCTATATTATTGTTCTTGTTTTAGTGTAGATTTGTAGCTGGCATTGCCAATAACTTAAATATTCATGCACGCATTCAAAGTAAGAGAAACAACTGATTTAAACAACCTGAAGGTGTGAATTTTACAAGCCTATTGATTTATCTGTGTTTAGTAAGTGCAAACATATAATACTTACTACATGACTTTGACTTAGTTTTTTTTTTTACTTTATATTTATTGTGTATTAATTTGATATCCCATATTTGCATGTCATGTAATGACAGAGTTTGTGGAACTATTTTTGGTATCTTGTACATTATATCAGATGCAAATAAATGATTCTGATTCTGACTTTTAAATATAGTACACTAATATGAAGGTCAAGTGTTTGTACTAAAGGATTTAAAAAATAAAAAATGGTGGCACCCGTATGTTGGTGTTTTGTTTTTTCATTTCCTAATCCAGGAGATTTTTTGAAGAAACAATGCACATGAATCTTTCCAGGTGTTCCTTGGCTGCCAAGTGAACCAAAACGAATCAACACAGATCAATGGTTAATGTTCTACAAAATATTTAATTTGCGATTCAACGAAAAAAACGACTTCAACGCCAATGAACGAGAATGATTACGCGTTATTTTGAACTTGCATGACTTATTTTATTCAGTTATTTTTATTTACAAAATTTCGATGGATTTTCTGTGGAATCAAATTTAAAACTATATCCTTTCAAATAAGAAAAGAAATTTTCAAATCTATTTATAAATAACGGTGATCTGATCTGAGTTAACGAACATAAAAATATATAATCGAATTGATAACCTCCTCCTTTTTATGAAGTCGGTTAATAAATCTAAATATGTAAATGTTGACGACGCAATTGTATAATTTTGTGAAAGCGACGATTAAATAACATTGGCCACTCAAGGTACTAAAAGGCAGACGAAGTCGTAACCACCAGGCTAAGCTAGTAGCTAGCGTAGTGTAATCTAATCTAATATACTTTTTCATGTTTTTTTATTATAAAAAAAACATTATATCTGTAGTTTGTCGAAATGGACAAACTGTTCGAAACTTGTACCATGTATATTTAAGTTTTTTTTTGTACAACAGTTTCAGTTACACAATAAACAGTTTCTGATTCTAGATAATAAATCAATAATCAATCAGTTTATAACGCAAAGATTTCGCGGTGTTCCACGATCGCTGCGTATCAAAAATAGAGACTTTCCATCTTCACGTCTCGTATAAGTTACGGGCGCCGAACGTTCCTCGCAGCGCCGTCACGATCAAACGTCGAAACGCAACGATAGCGCGTTTTAATCTACTAGTGGCGCCATCTAGTTGTCAACATACTGAACTAAATCTCTGAATGAAGAATAAACTGAGATCGACCCGAAATTAATTCGGTAAAATTGCGAACTATTATTAATTTGTACAGATGGATTTCTTGTTTTAATATCGTTAGCAAGCGTCGTCTAGACATATTTTATGGTATTGTTTAAATGAATAATTTATTAGGTTATCTAAAAAAATGTTGATAAGGGTTCATTCAAGTCACTTTTGATCCAGATCCTAAATATTTCCAGAGGAGATAATGTTTCAGGCGGCACGATGGACTGGGTCTATCAAAAAATCCCTATAATTCTCAACTCTATACCAGGAATAACTCCTAGTCCTATAGGAAGCAAGTAAACGAAGTAATATGTAACTACAACGATATTCTGCACTCTAATCATCTTGTTCTAATTTGAATCAATTAAGTTGCTTCAGTTTAACTGTAAGTTCAATTTGAATTAAGTTGAATTCAGTTTAACCTCTAAATAAATAAATATTAGTGGACATTTCACAGCGTCCTCAAAGTAAGCTAAGTATAGCTTGTAAGTCATGGAAACCAGACAAATTATATAATACTTTTTTGTAAATACTTATATACTATAATACATACTAAGACCCTGATACAACAAACATCTTGTTCATCACAAAGATTTTTGTCTTGGATGGGAATCGAACCCACGACCTACAGCGCAGAAGGCAGGGTTACTACCAACTGAGCTGCGAGGCCAGTTTACCTCTAGGTCCTACTTAATTTACAACACGAAAACACAATATATCAGTAATTAAATACATTTTCACTCAGCAAGTCAGACCTTCAATGCATGATTTCTATTATTATGAGTTATGACGTCATAATAAGGCACTAGTTAATGCGTAATACCCGGTCCATCAATCAGTGTTACCAGTTGTAAATTCAAATTATTCTAAATTGCGAACGAATCATTTAACACCTTTTGTTGGATTACCTTGAGTTTGCGGTCGAGTTGGCAAAACTTGGAGTGAAGGACACCGAGAATTGTTAGGTACCTATGTGTCATTCACACCATAAACCGAGTACCACCTCTTTGGTAGGCAGAATTCATATTTATATAAATGTATATAGTATAGTAATTCGGTACCTATGAGTTTAGTTTAGTAAGACACTTTATCGCAAAGTTAAAGAATTTATCACTTTACACTAAATACATACTTACAAATTTGTAGTGCCAATTACATACCCGCTATGTGATAGCGGGTATGTATTTAGTTACAAATTTAATATATCTATTTATTGTGCTACTCAACTGGGTTATCGACAATTGAATTGAGCCTCAAACAGGATTCTTTCTCCGTCGACTAATAAAATTAATTAATGAATACGATAATGGATTCAAAGGGCTATAACATACGGACGCGAGCAACGTGCCCCTAATGAGTTCATTCATTTCGCGTCAACCGCGTAAACTGACCTGTTCATATGCATGACCCAACCCGGGGTACAGAACCCGCACTGGGTCCCGTTGAAGGCGGCAATCCGCCGCTGCACCTCGCCGTACCCGTCGCGGCGGCTGCCCACACCCTCGACAGTGGTCACCTCCCAGCCGTGGCAGGAGAACACCAACACCAAACACTGGATTTCAATTAATTCTTTATTTTACGCAGTTTTTTTTATTTGGAACTAGCTGTTGCCCGCGACTTCGTCCGCGTGGAATTCGGTTTTATCACACACCCCTATTTTACCCCTCGGAAAAGTAGCCTAAGTTACTCCTTGTTGCATCAGCTATCTTCCAGTGAAAGACCCGTCAAATACGGTCCAGCCATTTCAGAGATTAGCCGGAACAAACAGACAGACAAACAAAAGTTGTAAAATATGTTGTTTTGGTATATGTACCGTGTATACATTCATATGCACTTAGTAAAAAGCGGTTATTTTAATATTACAAACAGACACTCCAATTTTATTTATTTGTATAGATAGGCTAACATTTGACCGCAATATCACCTGATGTTAAGTCACGATGTAGCATGCTTGCTTAGAAGATACAATACAAAAAGGGGACAAAGTACCTAATACATGTACTAAGGCCTACTTAAACCCTAAAAAGAGTACTACTTAGTAGCAGTAGGACTCACGCCAAGTTCGTACGGGAAGTACTGCCACCATGTCCATTTCTGCGTCAAGCAGAACACAGTAACACGTAGGCAGTACTTCTCCGGGCGAACTCAGCACAGTTCTACTGCTACTTTGTGTTGCTCCTTTCGCACCACCCGGGGGACTCGTGTAGGCATTCAGAGGGTTATCACCTACGGACGCGAGCAACGTGGGCGCCCTAACTTACCTTCATCTATTGCTACATTGCTATTGCTCTGTTGCTGTACCTAGTATCTATTGCTGAGCATTTGTAGAGACCGTGAGGCGATGGCCTCGTCGAGACAGACAAACAGAAGATACTCACTGAGTTAACGGAGAAGGTCTCCACAGCGCCGCTGGGGTACCTGGTGGCGCGTACCATGACGATGCAGGCGCCGCATCCGCCCTCGCGGCACATGGCCTTCGTGCCGGGCAGTGCGAGAGTGTACCGGATGTATGCATTCAGCGTCGTCTCTCTCGGTGTGCATCGGTCCACTGGAAGAGTGAGTGAGATAACGGATAAGGTGTCAGAACCGTGCGTTAAACGCAAACGTTTCCGATTGAAATTATCTAATATCCTACTAATATTACAAACGTAAAAGTTTATATGGATGTTTCTCTTTCACACTCAAACGGCTGAATGGATTTGGATGAAATTTGGTACCAAGATAGCTTGTATCCTGGATTAACACATGTGCTTCTTTGATCCCGGGAAAGCGCAGTGTTCCCGTGGGATTACTTATTCACCGCGGGGCGCAGCTAGTTAAAAATAATATTGGTAGACATTTTACACAGCGCCATCTAGTCCCAAAGTAAGCTAAGCATAGCTTGTATCATGGGAACCAGGTAACTGATATAGCACTTATATACTTTTTTGTTAATACATACCTACATATAATACATATTAACACCCAGGCACAGAACGAACATATATAGGTATTCGTCAGAAAGATATTTGTCCTGGGTGGGAATCGAACCCACGACCTACATCGCAGACGGCTGAGCTACTGTCAACTAAGCTGTTAGAGCAAGTAAGGTTTACCCTGTTACTAATCACAAAAGAAAAAACGTCTCACACAACCAAACTAATAAAAAAGAAAACACATTATACACTAATTTTAAAGTTATGGAAATAACATATAATAATTGTAACTAAAACTTATAACGAATCTTAATTAATTAAAGTAAGAAGTAAATTAATATTTTAAAGGAAAACAGATTTTCCTTGCTACAAAACGTATCATACTCGTACCAATGCAAGAGGCTCCATTTACTCTGAACTGAATTTTAGCCATTTTACGAAAAGACGTCGTTCGCGTGATGCGCGTCTATGTCCGACTAAATTATATACTGGCTCCAAGTTTTTATGTAAATAACTGTTTGCTTACAGTTTCGCTAAATCGAAATTACCTGCCATCAAAGTAATTTGTATCGTTTTATTTGAACTTACTACATATAGGGTGATTCATCAAACGTGGATCAACTAAAGTGCGAAAGACTTTTTTTACAGATACGGAACGAGCCGATAGCCCTCCTGGTGTTAAGTGGTAACCTCTGCCCATAACAACCGATGCGACTTGGGTCCTCCCCTATTAGGTACGACAAGACCCAAGTCGCATCGAATGCTCCCGCAACTCTGAGTCGTGTAGGTAGAATGTCTCATGTGCCTGTAATTCCACCGGCAACCACACCTTTCAAAGCGGAACACAGTAACGCGAATGCGTTAATGCTTGGCGGTAGAAATGGGCATGGTGGCAGTACTTCCCCGGACGTACTTGGCGTGAGTTCTACTGCTCTTCAAAGGTTGACATCGGTTGCAGATTCGTACGAGAAAATTCACTTCAGAACGGTAATATTTATTTTAGTAAGCAAATAATTATTGAACTGTGTAACTTGAAAGTGTATTTTTTTTCTTTTTGTATTTGTGTAAGTACAAAAAGTCTTCACTCATTCAATCTATAGATGTGTCCATCAGGGACCCTGTTGGATTGATAAAGATCTTAACCTTCTTATTTCTTCTTTTACTGTCTTATCGTGTAATAATAAATTATTGAGTACTGAGACCTAAATACTGATGGTATATATTTTTTTATAAATACATAGGTACATACATATAACAAACATCTATATTCTTTACATAAATGTTATTCTCATGTGGGAATCGAACCCACAGTCAGAGATTACTATCAACCGAGCTTTGACCTCAGTTAAATATATAATATCACCAAAATTATTTTGGCAAGATACAAGAAATCCGTTGCACATAACTTTCATCCGTATTTTATGAAACAACCTGTGAAGTTAAATAATATATAGGTACGCCTGAACAAATTAATTGAGAACGATATTATTATCAGTGAACGGCGAACGTTTGAACAATTCCGTGTATTTTTTTAATTACCGTACATATACATACAAAAGTATATATTTTTTTTTATTACACCGAAAAACATTTAAGACGTGAATTTTGGGATAATTGTCATATGAAAAATATCTTGCATTTTTTTTGTGACGTCTTCCGTAAATACTTGTTTTTTTTTATCTGCGATTACTTTATAATGATCAGTAAATTCTTTGACAGATTTCAAATATTCAGTTCGGCTAAGTTCGTAGTTTTCCTTAATTTTGTGAGTACCCAAATATGTATGAATTTTCTCACGTTATTTCCTTTCATCAAATGCAACTCTCTCCCTCCTCAGCACTGTAGTATTTTAAGAATCAACAAATAAAAAGCTCACAAAAGTAGGAAAACTTTATATGTATTTTAAAATCTCTTAAAATTAGACAGCGTTATACTTATTTAAATAAACTTTATTAAAAACAGTGACACCCTTTATTTACACAGAAGGAAATTACCTAGATTTAATTTTCTTGACCTATCAATGTTTCTTTACCTACTCTCCAAACACTTATTACTAAATTGAGCCATTTTGTTGAGCTGAATTTATATCTCACTATTATAAATGCGAAAGTTGGGATAGATGTTTGTTACTCAAGGCCAACATGGCTGAACGGGTATGGAAGAAATTTAACACAGAGATAGATTAGTGTGGAATAGCACAGAGGGTACTTTTATCCCGAAAAAGTGCATGGTTCGCGAGGGATGACTTATTACCGCAGTAACATCGCGGGGCGCAGCAATAATTAACATATTGACGTATAAACGAGAGCTTCCATCCGTAGTAAGTAACGCCATAACATTCCGTGAAAATTAAAACAATTTTAAATGTTCCTACCTATCCTAACCCTACCATTCACTACTTTTTCTATTGCAAATTACAGTCCTCAGAAAGAAAATCCATTTTATAATCTGTTCTATTCATTCTTCTAGTTGTCAGGTTCACCAAACTCTGTTTCATCTTCAGGAATATTAAAATCCAGTCTTCGCATCCTTGGTATATCCACACCCTTCACTTTCCTAAACTTGGGCGTAGATCCGATGGGAATGTCTCGGTTAATTGGCTTCTTCGGAAAAGGTGTCTTATTTTTCTTGCCCGGTGCTCGAGGAGACGCCATTTCGACGTCAGGAGTCCAAAATATTTCAATGTCGACTGAAAATTAAAATGAGTTGTTTTTTTTAATTAGCCTAAGAGAATTATTTACCTGGGAAGTGAATTTTAGCTTGCGAACTAGTAATACACACCTTTGTTGAATAATGGCGATGATGTATTTAAAAAATATGCTTCTTCTAAGAACTCTTTAAGATTTAAACATGTATGAAAAGGAAACAAATTCGAGTAACTTCATGTAAAATATTAATTTAAATTAGGAATATTAAATGCTGCCTACTAAAACGATGAATCATTTTTAAATATCGAATTCAAATTTCATTGTGTACATTCTTCCAGCAAAAATAATAGTTTTAAAATAATAGTTTTTGAATTTAGAATGCAAAAGAGGTTGCATACTTATGAAAAAAAATACGCATGCACCTAATTAAAAAGTTTTTACTCACCGTTGTATTTTTTTATATCTTCCTTCCGTTGAATTAACTGTTTAGAAATAATAAGTGTGTATGTATTACTGAATTCCATGTTCACTTCAATTATATCACTGAATGAGATGTTTTAACGCCAATTTTCAATATGCAACTGATTTGCTTAATATTTAACGTCTTTATACCTTACCACTTTGTCAAATTAGTTAATTGGGTCATTAATGAGGCCATTGTTTGACTCGAACCAAAGGCAGCATCTAATTTGTTTACATAATTCTAGATAATAGAACTGACTGAGGTACTAAACCTAATAGGTGATAACATGTTTACACTAAGAATTAGTAAATTTACTAATCAGCCATTAGATATTAGTAATTACTCTAGGTAATCGTTGCCCAACCACTAATTATTAGGTGTACATTATTTTATAGTAATAAAATGAGACGCAGTCCTTTATTTAAGTAAGGGAAGACTCAAGATGTATTTGTTATGGGAAAAGGTTACCGCTTACATCATGTTGGTCATCTTGTTCGTTCCGTAACTTATTCACATAAAATAAGGCATATTTTAAAATCATACAAAGAAAAAATATATAATATATAAATAAAAAGTGTTCATAAAAAGAAAAACGATTTATTAAGCTAAAAGTACGCTCACATAACAATATCTTTATGATATTTAGTCTTAAGACTAATTCAAGTAAATGATTGTACAGTTTTAAATTGAGATAAGGCACAGTTCATCTTAAACAATGTAAAACACATTACAATTTTAAAATACCTTTTGAAAGGACCTTAAAGGAAGTTTTTTACATTTTAAGCTTTCATGCAAAAATTTTAAATGGAGCGATACAGTTTCATTGGTCGACTGTTTCGCTGAAATAATGTTTTAGCTATTTCTAGTATCATGGGTAATTACTATTACTAATATGATTACGATTTAGGGGCGACTTAGGATTGATGTTGTGTAGTTTTGCTTTATGATAAAGACTGTCATTAGCCTGTCGTTAAGTGACTGCTGGCATAAGTACATTGACATTTTGTATCGCACGACAATGCTAGTAGGTACTTGCATTGTACTGCTTGGTGGCAGTACTTCCCGGACGAACTCAGCTTATAGTTAGTTCTGCTGCTGCTACCATTGGAAACCCGAGGCAATACACCTTCGATATTCTGGAAGCAGAATTTTCTTCATAGGAGCTTAGCGAATAACGCTACATAACAATTAAATACTTTAAATAGTTGACAAATAATAGCTTGTAATCACAATTACTAAGCGTACTAATAGTAATCAAACGAGACTTTTCTAGAAAATTATGCTAACTTTCTAAAAATATTAAATGCATGCTAAAACACAAAACTAATTCAATTTTCCATTGAAAATAATCTTAAAACTAACCTTAAAAATAATGATTTGGTGTTCATACTCCCTTACAATAATAATACCGTTCTTAATCACACTGATTAATAGCAGTAAAACAAAAAGGTAGAGGTTACATTGTGCGCTTTTCCAAAGTGATTTTTATAGTTACGGGATTTTATTGACGTAAGAGAGCATCGGTTTCATTGATAAGAATCAATTAACAACGATTTTTCACGTATGGAAGATAAAAAAATCGTTAAAACAGCTCGATTCTTCTAAAATTCAGTCGTACAATCGATATAATTATAAAAGATAAATAATAAAAATGTTGCAACAACTGATTACCGAAATCAATTATTTATGGGACGCTACATTTATGTAAAACTTATCCATTTCATAAGTATGGGATCAACGGGTAGAATACTGGAAACTGGGTGTTGCCACTGTCGGAAGTACATAACGCCATTGGTTAAAAACTTTTTACCAAATAAAATATATTAAGGAGAGTTTTTTTATAGCCAGTATGTTTTTTTTATTATATTTAGTAGTTTTATATTTCATATATGTTTTTAGTTATTGTGCTATCTGGGTTTAGGTCTCCTTACAGTAAATTCTGATGGTAAGTAACTCCCTTTCATCGCGCGTTTGATGTTTTTCATCACTTTCTGTAACTTAAATCGGCTGAGTTCATTCTTGTGACGTGTCAAAGTGCGGATAGATTTAACAACAGAAGTGATAAATAACAAGTATTTTTTACAATAGCGTTTTATGCACACTCCATAGTGGCACCACAAACAGTTTCCAGTTTGGTTCTCTTTCCATCGAAATGCAAAACTGAGTTAATTACTTCTACAGTAATAATTAAATCTAGGAACATACTTTTATTAAATTGTTTCGTTTCACTGGGATCATGGTTTGAATCAGGTAACACCAACAGCTTGTTTCAATAAATTTCCATCTTTTCATGTATCGATTTGATTGGTTGGTATACAAAAACATATATCGAAACAAAAGTTATCAACTAATTATCAACCGCAAGATATGAGGGCAAGCAATCAAGGCCAAATAGGTCAAGATGGCGCATGGGATTGTAATTCAACATTACATAATACACTTGTAAAAATAGTCTAAATTCACAGCACGCTCAGAGTTGATCGGAGACCTCAGTACAGATTTTTTAAATGATAAAGTAACGGAATGCGCAGTCGGACCACCTGGTGTTAAGTGGTAACCTCTGCCCATTACAATCAATACAGCTTGGGTCCTCCCCTACCTAGGTACGACAAGGCCAAAGTTGCATTGTATGTGCTTGTAACTCTGAGACGTGATGTTGGAACGGCTCACGTGCCTGTAATTTCACCAGAGACTACACCTTTCAAACCGAAACGCGAATGCTGGCCGCATAAATGTATGGTGTAACTTATAAGTAAGGCACTCATTCGGATTTACAAGTTTAAGTTGATATAATCACTCATGCAACTTTCCATGCACATATTTCATGCAGGACTGTATCTCATCATGGTCGGACAGCATGTTTTGAAGCCTGTCCTGAGCATCAGCCATCAGCTCCCGCGCCAGAGATCCCTTCTTCAGTGCCGTCAAGCAGAAGTTAGTCAGGGCTTTGAAGCATTGCTTCCTCGGGGTGTTATGAGGATGGTTGTCCCAAACCGGGGTAGCTTTCACGTAGCCCCACGCCATGAACACATACTGTATAACAGAATCCCAGTGCTGGGACTCCACTAGGAGCTTCCCCTGCTCGATAACAGCTTTCTTGAAAGCTGCAAGGTGGGTCGCCACGCGCGAGTATGCTGAAGAGTCAGTCTTCGAAGTCAGCCGGGACGTGGGTAAGCTTCTGAATATGTTACACTTCAAGTAGTACAGCTTTTCCTCGAGCGGAGTCATGTCCGGCTTCGGCATGGAATTTCTGATTTCGTGTTCGATGTCCGGATGTTTGTATGTGATGTGTTTTATCATGTGTATCAGTTGGGTGGGACTCAAGCCTTTCAGTGCCGAGTCAATGGGCCCCTTGTATTCGGAATCGAACGACTTTTCCATCCTGCACCTTTTGATAGGCGGTGGACTTTTGACCGGGCTGGTCAGTTTGAACTTCTTAGGAGTGCTGATATCGTTGAAGTCGATTTTTTCTGGTGTGAGTGGGATCCTCTCGTCACCGAGAAGCAGCCGCTTTCTAGGAGTGGATCGCAGGGTGATGCCGAGCTCGTAGGGGGAGAGACGGTGAGCCACCTCCTTAGGGGGCGTGCGCACGGTGGACAGGAACGGAGAGTTGCGTTTTATGTCAATGTCCGGGGACCACGTCACCGGTAGGCGCTTACGACCTGAAAAATAATGATAACAATTTTGGAATGTTGTCTTGGAGTATCAGTGAGTTTGGATGCTGGAGATTTATATGAAAAGAAAAGCCCGAATGAGGTACTGGGAATAAAATAATTAGAAGGCCGGTGACAGACCTTAGCATGGTGGCCATTTATTAATGTCCTCTTGGCTACCTGTTACGTGTTAAGCATCTATTTAGCCATTGGTGGCGTTATGCAAACTGGATAGGGGAATTGGTTCTGTAATAAAGGCACCAGAACATTTGGCATTTATAACATGACGAAAGATTACTAGCCAGGGAAATGTAGTAGTACTAACATTGTTAGGAAACCACATTACCACTGTAATGTGGTTTCCTAACAATGTTATTCTTCACTCAGAAGCTCGAGCTCACAATAATATTTGTGAATTGAAGTAACCTCTCGTATAGCATCTCGTCCGGCGACGGGGCTGGACTGAGGTGTGTCCGGGGCGTACGCATTAGGTGTCCAGGGGGTTTGTGTATGTGCGAGAGTCTCCAGTACCTCTCTGTTGTATCAGCATCTCGTCCGGCGACGGGGCTGGACTGAGGTGTGTCCGGGGCGTACGCATTAGGTGTCCAGGGGGTTTGTGTATGTGCGAGAGTCTCCAGTACCTCTCTGTTGTATCAGCATCTCGTCCGGCGACGGGGCTGGACTGAGGTGTGTCCGGGGCGTACGCATTAGGTGTCCAGGGGGTTTGTGTATGTGCGAGAGTCTCCAGTACCTCTCTGTTGTATCAGCATCTCGTCCGGCGACGGGGCTGGACTGAGGTGTGTCCGGGGCGTACGCATTAGGTGTCCAGGGGGTTTGTGTATGTGCGAGAGTCTCCAGTACCTCTCTGTTGTATCAGCATCTCGTCCGGCGACGGGGCTGGACTGAGGTGTGTCCGGGGCGTACGCATTAGGTGTCCAGGGGGTTTGTGTATGTGCGAGAGTCTCCAGTACCTCTCTGTTGTATCAGCATCTCGTCCGGCGACGGGGCTGGACTGAGGTGTCCGGGGGGCAGGGCGGGGGACAGGTCGCGCGTGTTGGTGAGGGTCTGCAGCGGCGTGACGCGCATGCGGTTGAGCCGCACCGGGATCTCGGCGAGGGCGGCGCGGGTTCGGCGCCCGCCTTCTGGTGTCACCGCGCCCTCCATTGGCGCTGACGGTCATATATATAACCTTGTTTAATCAGACTGACTATTGCTGAATACTGATTGGTGTTTGAGAATAAAGTGTACCTCTTCTTCAGTAGTGTGTCTATTTTTCTTTTAACTTGTTTTATGCACAGGAATATGCAAGTGTGTTTTTGCTGTTTCTAAAATTCTGTAGGTACATAAGTGATGGAAATAAAATAATTAACAGCTTCAAGGTGAGTACAACAAGAAGATTTCATAAAATCAGCCTTTTACTTAATGCAAATGAAAGTAAATATGATACTCTCATACTACTTTACTAATTTTATTTTGGTTATTTATTAAACGTAGAGAGGATGAATGAAAGAAGAATGAAGAAATAAGTGCATAAGGAGAGTGTGAACGAAACTGGTGGAAGAAGCAGACCTCGGCATACTGACTTAAACCAAATCACTGACGTTTTGGATAAAGGCCAGGTCAAGTGTACCCTAAACTGCCAAGCATGCATGAAGAATGTGACGAGAGTAGATGAAGCTAAGGAGGTATGTTAGGATCGTAGCGGGTGGAAAACCATGATTTCTGCCTACCCCTCCGGGAAGACAGGTGTGATTTTATGTATGTATTTAACAAATTGATAAAAATGACTTAACCATGTGGCCACTCTTTTAGTCACATCTGCACACACTCACTCTGAGTTCAACACAGGCTGCCTGCATTGAATTCAATTTCACGGGCAGAGGTAGTCTATAATAAATGCTTAGCATAGAATACAGAACACAAGCACAACAGTCGTTTGCGTGAAGGAGAGCTAAGCAGTGTCATTCCCTATTTTACTATGCAAGCAATAATGCAGAAATTACAAAGGCATGTAGTAAATGTTTATTTGCCAGAACCTTGCAAAGAAGAATATCAAGTTGGGCTCCCTTTCTAGACAAATGCCGGACTCTAACTCATAGAGTAACTATGCATCCCTGCATTAGTAATATTAAAGACAGAGACAGAAAGCCAGTACTGTAACATAAGTTGGACTAAGTTAAGAAGTTAATGCCTCAGATACTTAACAATCAAACCCAGCTGAGAGCCCTTGGCCCGGTAATTTGTTGGACCCCAGAACAGTGCCAGTGTGCCTGGTAAATAGGAATGCAAAATAATAAAATCTACACAAACAACTACCAGGTTATATAGATACTATACTATAACATACAATGATTACTACCACTACCTACCATTACATTTTTTAGTGTGAAATTCTTGACACATGTAAGGTAAGTGTAATAAACTTGTATTTATAAGAAAAACAGTAGATCATTTCATATGACAAAAGTATCAGATATCAGATGAAAATTACAAAATATGCTCAATTTACTTTGGTTTGGCCATAATTTCATGGAGTTTATATGAAAGCATTGTCAATAATCTACATTATATAAATTCTAAGTATTATTTCGTTGTGCAACACATCCAGAAAAAAATTTGGCGGGTTCAACTTAAGCATAACAAATTATCTCACAAATATCGTTTAAAAACATTATTATTAGTAAAAACTACACATTTACCTGCTGTAGTAACTTGTTTACTATAATTGTGTGGATTATTTTTGGTGTAAACTCAAGTAAACAATTAAAATCACAAGAATTACAGCAGCGCAAAATTGGCGCACTTATTGACAGTTATAAAACTGAAACAACTCCGAAAGCCAAGTCGATCCAACCAAACACGCTGGACCACAGACTAAAGACAGATGTAACATGTTGCATCCATTATGGTACTTCCAGTTCAAAATTACATGAAGTGTTGTGGACCTGTCTTAGGAATCGAGGGAAAATAATTTATGATATGCATTTTATTGGTTTTTAAAAAGTGCCAACTCTCATGTTTCATTTCGTTAAATGTATATGTTGACGTGTACTAATGAAGTCGTAGCCAGTCCCACAGAAAAAAAGAAAAATTAACTGTTTGTTGGTTTGACAAACAAAAAATAAAAAAGTGGAAAATAGAAAGTAGAGAGGATTTTATTAAAGTTTTACGAAATAATGCACAATCACCAAATCGAATTAATTGAATAAAAGGAAATTATAACAGTTGCCAAGTTCTGTCAGTGAAGACGCGTGAATAAACGCGTATTTTCCGTCAAGTACGTGAGTCCTTGAGAAACACTGAACTCCTTTTGTTATTGTACCAAAACTGAAGACTTTCCCGAACTGTTTCTTATATTTGAACATAAATGAACTTGTTACCGATGTTTTAAGTAAAATTGTTGGATGAGGAAAACTCGCCAGTTTTTAAGGAGAAAAATCAATCGTATGTTCTAGATCTTTCCGTGGTAGTTGTTATGGGTTGATTAGCACTGTGTTATGTTAACTATGGAGAGGCTGTCGCATGACTTGAATCTGGCGTTGGAGGAGAGTGACTGCGGACGGCCGGAGCGGCGGAAAATAGGGCTCCGCCGACGGACCAGGTCAACTGGGAATCTGCGTAAGTGGTTTTACCATTACATTTTATAAACAATAACTTTGCGGTTGGTTTAGTAAAATGACGTAGATTTGTATATATATTTATTTGGATTGCTTTATATTATACACAAAAAATACTAAATTTATGCCTTTTAATCTTGACCTTCAAATTAAATATATCTATACATCTTTGTTCCCGTAACTTGATAATGTAATACAATCGAAAAATGATTTTAGAAATTTGTAAAGAAGTTTCTTTGAGTGAAAAGAACATTGATCCACAAAGGCTAAATGTGAAACTGCGACCTTCACATTGAAATCAAACATATGTATCTCAGTGCTGCCACACTTTTAGTTTCACTTGATAACATATTGTGAACAAGTTCTGTAGTAATTAGTGTAGTAAACACAAATAGCATAACATAAAACAATACGTAGGTTCTATTTAATGAACTTGGTTCGTCATGGAGTAGTCATAAGCTTTGATAAATCAATCTGTAACCCATAGTTCATTCTCAATGAATGTGACTGCTTAAGAATTAATAACATTTAAGCAACCACCAAAGATTTTAAGATACTTTATTTTATAGTATATAAAATTCCAGTTCAAGGAAAGATTTATCAGTTAATTTGTTTCCAGCAGCCGCGATATCAGTGAGCATTGTTGAAGATGGCAGTTCCAGCAGTCCACCGCAAGCTCCGCTCATTACGCAGCCGCTATCGGACTCGGACGATCCCCAGCTCAGTCTCCACAAGTCCACAAACCTCAAATCCCGGCATTACTGTCACATTGGCAACTTTGAATCTGACTCATTCAATGAGAACTTCTCTCCGACTAGACCGGCTAATGCTAGGAGAAAACGGAAATATAAAAAGATGCCAGTGGAGTATACCGATGGGAAAAGGTCTCCCCCTATTGAAATATTGAGTGTGACGACTGAGGTATGTTGATAACACCCACTATTTGTATATATTTTATAACTTTGACAAAAGAGTTTCAAAGATTGTTACAACAGGCATTGTTAATTATTGATATAAAAGTTTCCTAGAAGTGAATGCCTTTTCTATAGTTTACTACAGTAAAATCCGTAAAATTAATTATGCTACGTAAAACAACCTACGAAGTATAAACGTATATCCTTGTTCATTCCAGCCGATCCCATTGCCAGCAACTTTAACTCCGCAAGATGAAGTTTTGCCAGTCATCCCGTCGTATACTAAACTAAAGACAGAGAGGTTACTATTTCACTACTATTTAGGATGGACAGGCTTCTACCATCTTTTTACGAATAGTTACTAGCCATATATTTTATTGGTTTTTGTAAAATTTACAAGCAGATGATGGTGGTAATGCCTTAAGTTCTACTTTACACTGATTTAGCTTGCTTAGCACCTAGAGGGTACAAAGTCACTTCACTACTATGTAAAAAAAACAACATTCTAGTAATCCCAAAATGTGAAACATTGTGTTTATTGTCTTTTTGCCAGTTAATTCTGTGTCTGGGTGTTAATATGTATTATAAGTATTTGCAAAAAAAGTATTCTATCAGTTGTCTAGTTCCCAAAGTACAAGTTATGCTTAGTTTGGGGCCAGATGATGCTGAGTCAAATTTATCAAGATCATGTTTGTGGGATCGGCCTAAAACTACTGCTTCCTAATCCTAATATGGTATAACAATGTCTGAACTAATTTTAACATTACAGAAACTCTTTCTGCGGGAAAAGAAAATGGTCGCACAGAGATAAAGACATGTGCGAAATGAGAGAGCGGTCATTCAGTGGAGGATGCTCATCCAAATCCCCGTTCTTCAAACTTTCCAAACACTCCAAAAGAGAAAATGTCTTGCAACCTGGAAAAATTATGCTGAAATCCGAAAACGATGGCAGCGTAAAACCCTCAATCTTCACAAACACCCCGACTCTGCCCGGCAGCTCAAGTTTTAACTTCGTGTACAAAAACACATCCAAAAACGGCACACCGATGCTGTCTAAGATGACGGGATACAAAATACCAACAGACCTGCCCCCGTTCTTCAGCGCATCCACCAGCAAGAACTACTTCGAGGCCAAATACTGGAGGAAATACAAGTACATGAACAAGACCCATCCTCTGAACAACTGTCTGAGGAATCCCCTCGTGTTCGACATGGACGGAGGCATGGATCTGGCCGGGAACGAGTCGAGCTCGCTCAGCAGCAGCGATTCAGACGGAGTGGTGACCAACGACAGCGACAGAGAGGGGGACGACGAGCTGACCGACTGGCCGGGCATTGAGGAACTCAAGGTGTTCAACAAGAGTCTCACGTTCAAGTCTTCCAAAGGCGTCAACAGCGACTCACCCAAAGCAGTCACCAGCATGCCGCCGCCGAAACGTCTGAAGAAGGAGAAACCGCTCATCAAAAGCTGGACGAGCTGCAAGAACAGATTCAAGAAGAAGCGGCCCAAAGTGGACTCTGGGAACGACGACGACGCGATGATGTCCGACTCCAAAACGATAGTCGACCTCGAGGAGGAGGCCCCCTGTAAGGAGAGTAGGGACATACTGCAACCACACTCGACGTTCACCAGTTTTAGCGACGTTAAAAACGCCGGTGTCTCCGGACAGAATACGGCAAACAAGACGTTTTTTCATTCGTTTCAGGCGTTTCAGGAGAGGGCGGGGGCGCAGGATGAGAGTTTCAGTCGGGCGCCGCGCACCAACTTCGCGCTCCAGAAGACATCCTCGAGCGATTTGAATATCAGCGAGAGGTCGCCTCAGAGCGACCATTACTACAGCGAGCATTCGATGGGGAACGCGGTGCTCGCTGAGGTGAGGGAGATAAGGGCCGGATGCAGACGGATCCGGGAGGAGAGGCCGGGGCTGCTCATCCTCAGCGCTGCCAACGAGCAGCTGTCCAAGTTCCTGCAGGACTCGTGTCAGACGGAGCTCAAGCTGCCCAGCTTAAACGACCCCGAGGAGAAGGCGAAATTGGAGTCGCTCGCCAAATTGTACTCGTTGGAATTGCAAGTGGAAATGGGACGTCCGGTTTTGAGGAAAACTAGGTGAGTTTATCATGGTGGATATAATTTAAAATGTAATCTTAATGCTGGAAGTTACTGGTGTATTAGTCCCGCTTAAGTATGCAGTAGGTATATAGGTAGATAATTAAAATTCATGTTTCAGTTATTAAATTGATGTATTCACTGATTATTTCAAAGTGAATTCGTTTCGCAACGCATGTAGGTATGAGAGAGGAATGTTTATACATTTCATAAATTATATGTTCAGCAAAAAACTATGTTTAAGTGTAATATTTTGTAGTTTGGCCGATAGAAGGAAACATTTAGGTTCGCATAATAATTATGAATTGGTTTCAAGTGTCGATATTAGATTAAAATAAAGAAGATTAACATTAGTAAATTCACAACACATACATCGTAATTCTTATAATTGTGTTGTCTTTGGGAAACCAATAAACTGAGAAAAACCCGTGTAAAGGTAATTTTGAGCTGGCTCTGTTCGGTAGTGACATCGGCTTACGATATGTAGGTCGTAGGTTCGAATCCTAAAATACTTTAAACCGACATGGTGGTAATTACTACACTCAAGTTGAATATCTGCCGCCTAACTTGTATAACTTGAGAACCGGTTCCCAACCCATCCGCCTTATTCACTTAGATCAGGCGATATTTATGCAGTAATCCTGTAGTAATAAAAAGCAAAAACAAGTATGTATGTACGTATATAATGTGACACTTTAAAAAACTTACTAACAGATATAAATGGATGTTCAAAGTATGAAGTTGATAAACTAAAAAATCGGTTGACGGATCATCATGAAAATTGGCACATCATTTTTCATGGTGCTGATTCATGCTATCCATTTGACCTGAGGCAGAACAACTCCGGTAGATATTCTGATAGTACATCTATACATACATATAAATAAAATTGGAGTGTCTGTTTGTAATATTAAAATAACCGCTTTTTACTATGTGCATATGGATTGTACATATACCAAAACAAAATTTTTTTAAATTTTTGTCTGTCTGTCTGTCTATGTTTGTTCCCGCTAATCTCTGAAATGGCTGGACCGATTTTGACGGGACTTTCACTGGCAGATAGCTGATGTAACAAGGAGTAACTTAGGCTACTTTTCCGAGAGGAAAAATAGGGGAGCGTTATAAAACCGAATTCCACGCGGACGAAATCGCGGGCAACAGCGAGTTAATAATAATAATGTTAGATAATTCACACAGCGCCATCTAGCCCCAAATTAAAGTACAACGTACATTGTATAACACCCTCAAACCATTGATTTACAGCAACACAATGCAAGCAATCCGAGTGGAGCATTCCTACCACAATCTCCCATCGGAGCACAAGCGTCGGTGCTACGGAGACGACACGGACACCAGCCTCAGCCTCTCCGACCAGAACTCGGTCCACTCCATCACAGACCTCGAGGAGACCAAGCTATCCGGGACATCTCATGCGCTGGACAACTTCTCCAATTCCCTGGTAGACAAGTCCTTGCTGCATCCGGGGGAAATCGATTGAGGTCACCTGATTTGAACGCTTATTGTAATATCTAAGGTTCAGTTTGGAATGCCATATACCAGTCTTGTATAGGGTACAACCTATAAGGTTGCAAGTATTCAATGACATTTTTTGTGAAACTGATCAGTTTCAATCTTGATAAGAAAATACTAAACACTGGTATTCGTAGCCAATTAATTGTGACTAGCTGTTGCCCGCGACTTCGTCCGCGTGGAATTTGATTTTATCACGCACCCCTATTTTACCCCTAGGAAAAGTAGCCTAAGTTACTCCTTGTTACATCAGCCGGTGAAAGTGCCGTCAAAATCGGACCAGCCATTTCAGAGATTATAATATTTGAAAGGTGTGGTTGCCGATGAAATTACAGACACATGAGATTCCACCTACACATCTCAGAGTTACGGGCGCATACGATGCGACTTGGGTCTTGTGTACCTAGTAGGGGAAGACCCAAGTCGCATCGTTGTTATGGGCAGAGGTTACCACTTAACACCGGGTGGGCCGTCGGCTCGTTCCGTAACTGCATCACGTAAGTCAATCTCTTAAAGTGGGACTCGTAGTAGAAATGTATTATTACCGCAGTTGAAACACGCTGTATAACGTCCAACGAACACGCATTTCCAGAATCCGTTTTAGGGTTGTGAAAGAAATGGTTTGTGTAATGATGGCCGATGCTTTACCCTCTTTACCCGACTGCGACAGAGCCAAAAGGAAGGGGGTTGTATTTTTCAGAACTTTGCTGCCTGCATTATACTTGTATTTACTCAGGACTAGTGTTTTTTGGATGTTTTTAATTTATACTGGTGATAATTCTGCACAGAATCCTTTTCCGTCAATAGAATTTAACGGGACAGCCATTTTAATTCGCTTCTTACTTTGCCTTTTGTTTCTGTGAAATAATGGCGTTAATTTGCTGAGGTGTTATTGAATGTTTATGGAGGGTCGGATAGGGTAAACACCGTGAAACTTAGATATAATTACGCCGATTACTTATTATTTATATTTTTTATAATTAATAATAATTTCCAAAACATACTTTAACAATTGTATGGAACCGTAGTTTTTGACCATCAGTTGTTCTGTCTGTTAGGAATTATTTCTAGATAATAATTCATACTCTCATTTTCATCCCTCAAATAAGTGATAGTTATATAAATATCCATCTTATGTTATGGAAGTTGTTTCTAACTTATAAAGATGTGACTTCAAAAATAACCTGCACTTAAATGTACCCTAAGTTTATTCAATACTAAATGGGAATTCATGAATTACAAATGAGATTGTAGATATACATGCCAAATAAGGTTTTCTGCAGTTTAGTTAGTTCCCAATTGATAATCCCCTATAGGTAAACCAAAACGTATAACATTGATGACTTTCGCCCAAAGAAGAGGCTTCAGTTAATTGGTACATACTATATTACTACTTGTTCATATGAAAGAAAGATAAATATGACCACAAAATAAAAGAACATATTAAAATAAACATGAAAATAACACACAGATCTTTATTAAATATTATTATTGTATTATTTATTAATATTATGCATTTTAAGTAAAACTTTGTTTAAGCTTTATATTTAGAGGAAATTAATGCATACAAAATTTGGGGGTAACACTGGCTTCGTAGCCACTCTTTTTTAGCTAATAAAAATGATTACGCCTATTTTATGGTTCCAGTTAATTGTGATGTGATTTGGTTCTAAATTGTGTTAAAATTACCCGCTGGTTCGGGCTTAGTCTGTGTACTTAATACTCGATTTTAAATTGTAATTGGATTGAATTTGAATCTGGAGTTACGGTTTATATGTGTCAAGTTCTGTAGGTTTATTTACCTGTCGGGTTTATATGCATCTTTACATATATAGTTAGTAAGTAAGTAATTATGCAAAATATCCAATAACTCTCGGCTTGCGACTATGGTTAGAATGGAACTTAATGGTTCACAAAATCGCCTATAAGTCATTGTTTCTAAGCGTTTATAGAAGAATTTTATATCAGATGGATATTTTTAATTGTTTTAGGATACTGTATAAGTGACGCTAAGAATTCCCTTCTAATGTGTATACCATTTATCGTGGTAATGAATAGTTGCCTTTTTTCCTTCTTTTATTTCTATAATAATATCTCCCAACATGTTGAAGACTGTCATAACTCCCTGTATATGTAATAATAAGCTAATAATAATTAACTAGAGCATTTTGTTATGTATTTTTTTTTTCATTTCCTTGTTTAATGTCTACTAGGTCGAAGTGCTGTTTTGATTTACCGTAGCTCACTTGTTCTAGGCTCATATTGCCAAATCCAAAGCCCTAATTTATTGCTGCGACGTTATTAAATGATACATTAAATTATTAAATGACATTTATTTGACCGGATATACTAAAATTGGTAAGAAACCCGCCATAGACAAAAAGGAGCGTTGCGGTTGGTACCCGCATTAGTATAAATTTTATATTTGTCTATATTGATCTGTGTCGACGTTTGTAAATGAGTTATTTGTAAGCTGTGAACAGAATCACGTTGATTGGGATGTTGTATTGATGAATACAAAAAAGATTATACTATTTGAAATATATTTCTTGGTTTTATTTCCTTTTAATGTTGTACTAGCTGTGCCCGTGGATTCGCCCGCGTTGTATTCAGTTAGTGATTAAAAGAAGCTTGGGTTAGTAATTTATATCAATTTGTGAATTAAACTTAATAAAAATAGCCTAAGTAACAGCATCAGCTAGCTGCTAAATAGGTCCAGCCGTTTCGGAGATAGCCGGAACAAATAAAACTTTTTTTATGAGTACCATAAAAATGCGGTCAATACTAAATAGAATTCACGAATTACAAATGAGACTAGAAATACATGACATAAATAGGGTTGTTTTTTGCAGTTTAGGTAGTTCCTAATTCATATTCTCCTATAGGTAAATCAATAATTCTAAAAAGAGCTGTTATTTTGAAGTTACAGACTTCAAATTTATTTATTGGTATAGATCTATCCCAAAATACTGAAGAACCCAAGAAATTAAACGAGAATTTTGTCATAAACATCTTTATTAAATAAAAAAATATATAAACATGATGACAAATGGAAAACAAGCACCGGTTAAAAACTATAAATAACACTTGGGAGTTCACAAAACAATGGTATTCATAACTGGCAATGAAGTTACCGTCTTAACACCGTAACTAACTAGCTTTCTCAAACCAGTGTGGTGAAAATATTAAAGTGCGCCTCAAGGAGGCTCCTTTCTTGAGAACGTTACGATGTTAATTTTTCATGTTAAGTACAGTATTATGGACGCAACATATTTTTTTTCTATGATATAATTTTATTGAATACCAGTGTAAATGCGCACATCCATCCACTCTGACATACCTCAACTATACTACAGGGTCCAAATGAAATGTAATTATAAAGGCTTTACCACGAACGATTTAATTGTGACTTATTTGATTATGGGTCGCTTCAATTTTCAACTTTCAATTCACATTGTATTGCGTGTATAACTTCTTAATACTTAAATGTAACTCAGAATTAAAGTACAAATGATTTATTTAAGACAATAGTAAGTAACCTAACTGCAGAAAAATTATCATCTTATGAGTGTCATTACACTAACTATTCGAAGCTAAACTTAGTAAGCACCTAAGCACCAGTTCTTGCACAAAGTGGAAATTGTACTTAAATTAAAAATTAAAAATCGCTCGTGGAAACAGACCTTTAAAATGATTATATGTGATGTTTATTCGTTTTTGTACTTGCGTTCCGAATTAAGTCACACTTGTATTGACACTATTTTATAGCGCACTGATATCACATAAGTACTACAACAATTAACGACATTTCTTAATTTAAAACAACAAAGAAAATGTCTTTCCATAATTTGAACATTACTTTAGCTACCCTACAGTATAAATATTTCAAGTGACATCTTGCAAACTTTACTTCATAATTACAAAACATATAATTATCTATGAGATTGACAAAACTTTGAGTTTAAACATTGTATACAATTTAATATCTTTATTAAAATTTACAACTGTATATTGATTTCAATTCATTTAAATTGTAAAACATTCATAAAACACAAGATGTATCTAATTCATTTATATCACATTCAATACATTTCCAACAAAAAACCTAAAATTAATATTATTTTGAACGAACTATATCACGGTCAAAATGTATTTGAAAATCTTGAGGGAGTATCTTGACTTAAATCCATATTTTAGTTTAATATTTTGTCCATACAATAATGTTTTCTTTGTTACATATCGTATTAAATAATTATTTCCATTTTATGGAGACAGGCCTATTCTCAATACGCGTGAATGCACATTTATCACTATTCAGCGCAAGCTTAGTTTTTTTTTTAAATATCCCCAAAAATTATGCACTGACTACTGTGAGCCCACGACCTCGGAATCACTTTGGCCGCGCGCTAACAAACGACACCACTGGGCAGTCTACGAGTACGAAACTTAGTCGCGTACAAACATTTCGGTGATTCATTTTTTATTTATATAAGTCCGTCCAAACAGCTAAAGGAATTTGAGCCTTACGCGGTTACTCGATGGTGCATATCAGGTCGTCCCCTTCCAGCTTTTGTCCGTTTGTGATGGAGACGGTTTTCACGGTGCCCGCGCGAGGCGCCTGAACTATCATCTCCATCTTCATCGCTGACAGGATGGCCAAAGGCGACCCCTTCTCTACGTGCTCGCCTTCTTTCACTTTGATGGCTGGAAAGATGGGTAATAATAAATATTGGGCATTTCACACAGCGCCATCTAGCTCCAAAGTAAGTAAATAGCTTGGTATCATGGGATCCAGACAACTGATATGCTTAAAACCTTTTTTGTAAATACATACACCCAGACAGAACAAACACCTATGTTATTCACACATGTTTGTACTGGGTGGGAATCGAACTTACGACCTACAGCGCAGAAGGCAGGGTTAGTACCAAGTGAGCTATAAGGCCAGTCAAATGACAAGTTATGCTGTGAATAATCAACACAGCGCCCTCTAATCCCAAAATAAGTCTAAGTTGCACTACGGCAACCAGATAACTGATATAATTTGTTCATTTTTCCGTGCGAAAAATCTTATTAGTGCACGTAGGGATTTGACTCAGCGGCCAGTAGTACCAGTAGGCCACCGAGCTGTCGAAACAGATGTTACGATCAATACAGCCTACCAACCAAGCCGTTATCGCTTTGAATATTATTGACATTTCCAAGACATTTCTTTATGAATTCTATGGAAATAAAGTTTTTGACTTTGAAGAGTTACATAAAAGATTGTCGAAAAATAGCGAAATGTGTACACTCACACAGCACAGTGCCAGGCATAGGCGCTCCTACTTGGTTCTTATCGCCTTTGACAGCCTTGGGGTGAATCTTCATCTCCTGAAAATCAATGAATCATTATATAAACAACCAATATAATAAGGGCAATGTATATTTCCGCCGCAGAGCAGCAGCAATCCTTTCACCACACTGGTCAGCAGTCGTAGTAACGAACATTACCGAGTTCCGGTTTGAACGATGTGGGAGTAAATAGATAGACAAATAGTTGACTGTTCCCATATGTCAGTACGGGAGAATCCAATCAGTAGTACTGAGAGGATAGCGCTTATCATCAGATAGCGCTTATCATCAGCTCGTTCCGTCACACTCACAATCGGACTGGCCTCACTGTTCAGTTGATATTGACCGAATAGATTACGTTTATAAGTAATGGGTAAAATAAAAATCCGTATGTGATTACCCTTTGAATATCCCTACACGTACCCCCGGGTGGTGCGAAAGTAGCAACACAAAGTAACAGTAGAACTTGTGCTAAGTTCGCCCAGAGTAGTACTGCCACCACACCTGGTAATCTGCCGCCAAACAGTGATGCAATCAAGTCGCTGTGTTCCGGTGGAAGGGAGTGGGTGCCGGTGAAATTGCAGGCGCATGAGACGTAACATCCCGAGGTGATGGACGCAACGCAATGCGACTTGAGTCATCACCTACTTTGGCGGAGAGGACTTGAGTCGTATTGCTGTCTGTGGGCGGCTGTTACCCTTAACATCAGGTGGGCCGTCAGCTCGTTCTGTCACTTACATCACATAATAAAAGTATACCTTGCTCGCGTTCTCGTCCCGTATGAACACGGACCGCAGCTGTCCATTCAGCTCGAAGAACACTTCTCTCTCTCCGGCCGCCGTCATCTCTTCGGAGACAGCGATTGTTCTGATGTCCAGAGTCTTGCCCTTTTCAATCTTCACTTCTATCGATTCGCCGACCTGTTTAAAACTATTTATTAAGAGTCCGCTTGTGGCATTCGTCGCTATGTTCTGTGTGATGCGGAAAACGATAGTCCATATATTCCTGAGTATCTGTCACTATCACTGCGTGCGGCTGCGTCGTAAGATGAAAAACCGTATAAATTTTTCAATAAATTTGTCACGAAAAAAATATTCAGTGTCACAATTTTTTTTTAATATATAAATATATATTCTGGTGTGCCATAAAGTCTTTTTCATTTAGTGTTGATAAATTCTTGATATACAGGTGTGCCGTAATAACGTCAAGCTAGTAAAGATTCGTTATTTTTTTTGGTAGTTAACTGTGATCTACTACTGATGATACTATCATCCGTTAACGAATTGACGCTGGTTTTTGGGACACTATAATTAGCTAGTTAATAAATATAATGTGTGCAAGTCCTAACTTGCACACATTATATTTATATTTTAGTTCAGATATGTCGCGCGACCATCTGAACTGGCCTTGTGTGAATGAGCGTAGGGACTCACAGTGGGTCCTACGAGGAAAGTCTTGGTGTCGAGATGCTTGACGGGCCCGTACTTGTCGCGGATGCGGAAGAAATCGTTCGCCACTTGAGGATACATCGCCGCTGACATCACGTCGTTCTCTGTTATCTGTCAAAAAATGCATTTTAATAATAAATAAAATAATAAAAATAATGTGTGTACTATGCATATTGTTATGGGCCGAGGTTACCACTTAACACCAGGTGGGCCATCGGCTCGTTCCATAATTGTATCAAATTAAAGTAAAAAATAAATATTGTTAAGTGCATTTTTTTTTTTTTTGGTAATTTCACACAGCGCCATCTAGCCTCAAAGTAATCATTGCTTGTACCAAGGGAACCAGACAACTGATTTAATATATTTTTTATTTGTATACGTACATATAATACGTACGTACATATAATACAAGTATATAATTATTGTGTCTCGTTCCCACTGTACAAGCTATGTTAGCTGTGCTTACTTAGGGGGTAGATGTGAAATGTCTAACAATATTTATTTCCCACAGAATAGTATAACTTACGCCAGGGTATGTCTCCTGGAGTTCTGTCTTCAGTTTGTCGAAGTCCAGCGGCGGCAGCTCGGCTCCAGGTCTACCTTCGATCCTGGGCATGTCCTTCAACACCTTAGATCTGATGGAAAAACATTCATATTTTTTTCTATACACAAATAAATAAATGTATGGTAAATAGTATTTTGTGAGCGATATGTAAAATTTCATGCGATTAATGTCGCGGGCGAATCCACTTGTGCTGCAATAACATTTCTGTATATACAATTTTTACACAAAGTTTTTAGTTTTTAAGAACAGGCAATCAAATACGCTTAGTATTCTGCAAATTCCACTGAACCTTCTGCTAAAATCCACCCGCCAACACCTGGAAGACTGACCTGAGTGGTTCCGGGAATCCCCCGTAAGGTATACCGATGGCTCCCTGCAGGTATTCCACCACGGACTTGGGGAAAGACAGCTCCTCGGCTCTCTGTTCTATTTCCTCAGCTGTCAGTTTGTTCTGCACCATGAATTGGGCCAGATCTCCCACCACCTTGGACGAGGGGGTGACCTTGATGATGTCTCCCAATAGGAGGTTGGCTTCCCTGGAATAAGAATAAATGTATAAGCCAGAAAGAGTAGGTTTTATTTTGAACTCTTCAGATAGATGTGGGTTGCTAATGAATGATAACCACAAATTCAGTTGGAGATGTTAACTCTTGTCCTTTAAATAATAATCGTATGTGATACACCAAACGACTATTACTGATCATAGCATAGCTTACTTAGGGACTAGATGGCGTTGTGTGAATTGTCCACCAATATTTATATATTATTAAGCTATTGCATAGCTTCTATCGCGGGCCTTGAGCGTGGAGACCGAATCCAGAAATTCCGTAACGAAAAAAACCTAACACCCCCCACTCCGACCGGCACAGCGGTGATACTTTTTAGTTTTTCCATCTATCGATAAATACCAGAACTTTTAATGACTTTTTGAAATATCACGCGCAATAGCTTTACCGCGGCAGTCTCCGAGTGCCACACGTCTTTTTATTTTTTATTTATAACAAGGTGTGTAACAGTTTATTAACCTGTATGCCTTCTTGACTTGTTCGAACTGGCTGCCCAGACCGAGGCTAAATGCTTGGAACTGCAGATTGGTATACTGTCCCCCGGGAATCTCGTTGATGTAGACATCAGCGTTTCCAGATTTCATGGTGGCCGTGCATTCGAACGGACCGTACAGAGTCCTCGCTTGTTCCCAGTACGCCGAGTATTCCGATACTTTCTGGAGAGGGATGTCTGTGGGCGGACCATTATTATTGTAGCTAGGTCTTTTTTATGTGATCAGTTACGGAACGAGCCGACGGCCCACCTGGTGTTAGGTGGTAACCTCGCCCATAACGTACGATAAGAACCAAGTCGCATCGCGACCGTAAATCTGAGACGTGTAGGTAGAATGTTTCATGTGCCTGTAATTTCACCGACAAACACAGTTTCAAACCGGAACATAGTAATGTGGATGCGTTACTGCTTGGCGGCAGAAATGGGCATGGTGGCAGTACTTCCCCGGACGAACTTGACGTAAGTTCTACTGCTCTTACATATATTTATAGTATTACATTATATATGAAATATATAGGGGGCACCTGTGTGTAGAGGGTGGTGGTCTAGTGGTACTGACCCCGAGTTTCAATCCGGAGGTCGCCGGTTCAAATCCCAACGTGCACCTATGTGCACTATACCACGTTCTGAAAACGGTGTAGGAAAACATCGTGAGGAAACCGACATGTCCTAGAACTAAAAATTCGAAGACAAGTGCACTAAAGGAGCCTCTTTGGAGCGCACTCAAACTCCTTTCACGACACTTCGAGAGAACCAGTGACTAGAATAGAATAGTACCTGTGTGTAGCGGCGTGCCCTGCAGGCTGGCTACCACGGCGCCCATGCTGGGCTGCGACGTCATCCCGGACATGGAGTCTACGGCGACGTCCACGACGTCCGCGCCGGCCTCCGCGCACGCGAGCATGCTCGCCACGCCCGCGCCCGACGTGTCGTGCGTGTGCACGTGGATCGGTATGTCGGGGTGTTTGTCGCGGATCGCCGTGATCAGCAACCTGCCCGATACAGATGTGTTGTGTGATCAATATGTTGTTTTATTTACAGAGCAGTTAGGAATCGACAATTTTTTTTTATTTTTTTTTTATGTTATGTAGTTACGGAACGAGCCGACGGCCCACCTGGTGGTAAGTGGTAACCTCGGCCCATAACAACCGATGCGACTTGGGTCCTCCCCTACTAGGTACGACAATACCCAAGTCGCATCGTATGCGCCCATAACTATGGAATGTCTCATGTGCCTGTAATTTAAATCATTAGATTAAATTACAATGGTTAAGAAAGTTGAACGAAATTTCACGTCCTATCCGAGCCTTCTTGGGGATATAGAAACAGACAGCTAGCATATAATCTAGACAAACGAGGAATTTTAAAATTTTAATTTCAAGATTAATTTAAAAAAAAAATTACCTTTTAAAAGAAAATTGCTCCTTTAGACACCTAAATACTTAATATGTTTGTATTCCCTCTAGTAGTAACACTATCTTATAACCTGTATACCTTTAGCATCATGTGGATAACGTAGTGGGCTACAAAATTACGATTTCCTCAGTTTATGTAGTCATTCTAGTATTAATATATTTTTATTTTATTATTATGTAGTTGTATGTTTTCTCTAATAAACCAAATAAAATAGAATCTTACTTAGCAGCTTGCGGCTTCAACAACCCAGCCATGTCCTTGATAGCCAGCACATGGGTCCCAGCTTTCACGAGCTCATCCGCCAGGTTAAGGTAATACTTGAGATCGTATTTCTTCTTGTTCTTGTCCGAAACATCTCCCGTGTAGGAGATGGCAGCTTCGACCACGCCGCCGGCTTTGCCCGCCGCGTCCATACCGAGGATCAAATTCGGAAGGTAGTTCAGCGAGTCGAACACTCGGAATATGTCCATTCCGGACTTTACCTGCAATGGAGGAAAACATTTAAATTTGAATAATGTAATAAATGTTTTCAGATCTACTTGTGGGTTCAATAGGATATGCTATTTCGAAAATAGTTTTGCAAAGCAAAAACTACAAATTGAGACATCGAAAACGAGTGGTTTTAACTACTTTCATGTTTTTGTTTCAAAATTATGCTCGTTTCGTCGCTTTGAGCGAAGAGAGTCGCTCTTATTCATCAATCTTACACAAACTTATAGCAACCCAAAGTAGCAGTAGAACTTGTGCTAAGTTCCTCCGGAGAAGTACTGCCACCAAACCTGGTAATCTGTCGCCAAGCAGTTATGACTCGTGTTGCTGTGTTCCGGTTCCGGGAGTGGGTGCCGGTGAAATTGCAGCCGCATGAGACGTAACATCCCCGTCTCGGGGTGATGGACGCAACGCAGTGCGACTTGAGTCATCTCGTACTTTGGTGGGGAGCTTGAGTCGTATTGCTGTTGTCTATGGGCGGCGGTTACCACTTAACATCAAGTAGGCCGCTCGTATCGTCACTTAAAATCACATAAAAAGCTCACCGCCATATCACAGAACTTGTAGACGACATTGTCCGGATAGTTTGTGTACCCGACTGCGTTCGCGCCGCGCAGCAGCATTTGGAACGGGATGTTGGGGATGAGACGGCGCATATCCTCCAGCCGCTCCCACGGACACTCGTGGAGGAACCTCGAATGTAATACAACCAATTAAATCTACCATACTCAGTGTCCATCTTGAAGTGGGAATAATATCGAGACTCAAAATAAACCAGAAATAACAGCCTAATAAGACAGTCGTTTTTGCGCGTGATCGCTCTTCAAACCTAACATATCCAACTAATTGAAATATGACAGGCCTCATAGGTCAGTTGGTAGTAACCTTTGCCTTCTACGCTGTAGGTCGTGGGTTCAATTCCCATCCAGGACAAATATTTGTGTGACGATACATATTTACAAAAAAGTTTGTTTTCTATCAGTTGTCTGGTTCCCATAGTCCAAGTTGTGCTTAGTTGGGGGCTAGATGGCGCTGTGTGAATTGTCCACCAATATATTATAAAACAATAAAATAGGTAAACTAAGACTTACCTTAGAGCCACATCGAAGGTAGCTCCGCCCCAGTTCTCAAGCGAATACAGGTTGTTGAAGTTATGCGCGACGTACGGCGAAACAGCCAACAGATCGTGTGTCCGCACTCTAGTGGCTAGGAGAGATTGGTGCGCGTCTCTGAAAGTCGTATCCATGAGCAGTAGCCCTTTGTTCTGGCGCACGGCTTTAGCGAACGCCTCGGGACCGCCCTCGTTGAGAATCTGTTTGAAGCCTTTCGGAGGCTGTACCGCTGGAAATATGAACATGGGATGGTCAGGTTGAATGTACAAATGAATGGAAAATGAAAAGCTGATAAGACATTACTGCTGGCCTGCACTAAGATTATAAATTCAATTGTAAAATGAACGATAGCTCGCCTGTACTAAATTAAAAAGCTTAGCTAATATGTAGTTTTTCAAATAAGTCTATCATGACAGACTCGTTAATCTTTTTTTTTAAGTGATACAGTTACGGAACGTAACCTCTGCCCATAACAACCGACGCGACTTGGGTCCTCTCCTACTAGGTACGACAAGACTCAAGTAGCATCGTATGCGCCCGTAACTCTGAGACGTGTAGGTGGAATGTCTCTTGTGCCCGTAATTTCAGCGGCAACCACACCTTTCAAACCGGAACACAGTAACGCGAATGGGTTACTGCTTGACGGCAGGAATGGGCATGGTGGCAGTACTTCCCCAGACGAAATTGGAGTGAGTTCTACTGCACTTAGCTTTGTAACTTAAGTGCAGACGGGCAAACAAAATCATTTTAGATTGTGTAAACTTTTAATAACAATTCGTCGTCTTTTTTACACGTAAACAGGCGGAAAGAGTTAGACTTATAAGTCATAAAAAAATATAATTGCGATAATAGTACTTTTGTTGGTGACCATGGTTATATCGTCGAGATATTGAAAAATAAGCTTTATATATATTGCAATTAGAAATAGCTGTGGGTTCTAAGTTATTTTTAATCTGTGTGTGTGATGCGAAATGCGAAAAGTGAAGGACGCTTTAATGCTTAGACTAACTTTCAACCCCGGAACTTATCGTTAGTTTTGTTATGTAATGTTAAGTTATTAATGTAGACGATATCACTTATGATCTTTGAAACGCAGTACCCGTTAAAAAAGTAACTTAGTAAACTCGCGTCTCGAAAGAACATAAGGTTTCATCGTAAGGTAATGTTCCAAATCTTTGGGTATGTTTTATGGAAGTAATATTTAACACAGATTTTTGGAGGTATCTTGGAACGGAAAATCGCATGCGCCAATGAACACAATGTTAGGATTTAGAAAAAAAAAATACTGCCTCACCTGTATTTTCACCGGTTAGTTCCTGCATTTTAATAGCCGCAGGAGAAAGGTCTGAAAAATATGTTTTGGTGAAATAATGCTAGTGCACGCATGATATGCCAATTGTGGAGGAATTATACACATAAACAATTACAAATGGACAATGAACTTTACACAAAACTAATTTAGACCTTTCTTTTTTTCTGTGTTTAAAGTATAACAACTGACGCATAGTTCCAGGTAATATTTTTTATTCAAACTCAAAATAAGGCACTTGATTTGAGTTAGTTTTGCAAGTCAAATTTGCCAAAAATCGCAGTCAGGCTGCTAAGTGACTGCAGATTGACTGCTCTATTAATAAAAGTGTTCTGATTAGTGAGGCTGTAGAAAACGTTGACAAGCAATCGAAAATGGATCACGTAAGACCCCAATCTTACAGTCGCAGTAAGCGATTAAATTTGGTTATAGACGCACGAGGGATAACATCGCAGTTTTCACACCGTCTATTTTTCTAGTCTAAACCTTGGTAACACACGTGAAGCCAGCTCATTCATTATTAGATTTCGAAGCATTCAAAGCTTTGAGGTATTCATGAATAATTTGCATTTTGAAAACTTATATTTATTTACAGACTTGTTTCTGCGTTTAAGTCAACCTTCAGTAAGATTTCCACAAAATTATCAAAATTCATTTCTGGCTTATATGTCACGTGGCTTAGTGTATAATTTCAACTTTGGATCGCCGAAAAAGTTTAGTTAGTTTAAGTCACCTGTTTTAATGCTCGCGAACTCGGAGAAAAACTTAGTCGACTGTTTTAATGTTCGTGAACTCAGAGAAAAACTTATTCACTTGTTTTAATGTTCGCAAACTTGAAGTGACTTAATAGCGAAAAAACACGTCTAGCTAGGTTCTTGGACTTACTCGCTCGTCTATCACCCTCTTTATGTAAGAAGAGGGGTCTAATTAGACATTTTCGTTTAAAAGTCATCATTATGTTTTAATTTAAACACACCATGCCGGTAAGGTCAACAGTGGTAACAATTAGACAATCACCTACGTTTTGCTCTAAGCGGAATGAAATCCAACTATACTTCGGTAAATGGATGTAATGAATTTCGGAATCTGGTAATGGTTCAGACCCAAATCGTACGTAGATAATACGGCAGAATGAATGTTTTAAATGTAGGGTGATAATGTAAGATATACGAAAACATTTCAAATAATATTAGCACAGTTTTTTTTGTAAAATTGTCCTTACTGAACTTAACTAATTCTGGAAATAACGGGGTCGTTACCGGAAGTGGGCGTTATTCAATTACAGCGTTTTCGTACGCCAAAGCGTGCTACCGAATTGTGTGTCAGAATTACTATGAAAGTAACTAAAAGTCGAAACAAATTGTGCGATTTATCCTTATAAACAAACTCAATCATAAACGCTTCACAACAGCCTTGAGCAAAACAGTGTGAGTCAAAGAACGTTTAAACAACAAATAAGTGCTTTAAAACAAGGCAAAGCTGTGGATAACTGTGGAATTTGGAAATATGCTTTAGCATAAACAAACAGCCAATTTGATCGCACCTACCAATATCGATATACCCAGAGCGAACTGAAAATAATTAAATAATAAATCAATTTTAATTCAGTAATTATTTAAATAAATTCAGAAGAGTTTTGGAAAATTATAAACCTCTTGTTATTGCATACTCCTAACGGAGATACAGTTTGACGTCAAATGGTGAGCCATCGTTCTCTGAACGTTTCAGTATTAAAGAATGCTGACAATAATTTTGGTTCACACATCTCTTTATAGTAGAGTAGTGAATGAAAAGAGAACGACACCGATTCCAATGGAGGGTCGGATAGGGTTTGAACAGGCGTCAAACTTAGCGATAAGTGCGCGTGGTATTTTGAATATTACCTACTAATTGACGTGTCTAAGTCATTTCGTTATGAATAATATGGAAATAAAGGTTTTAAATAATAATCTTGGTGGGAAATTCACAAAGCGCCATCTAGCCCCAAACTAAACATAGCTTGTATAATGGGAACCAGGTAACCACTGTAGGTCGTGGGTACGATTCCCACCCAGGACAAACATTTGTGTGACGAACATAGATGTTTGTTCTGTATCGGTGTTAATATGTATGTATTAACAAAAAAGTACAAGTATTATATCAGTTGTCTGGTTTTTATCATACAAGCTATGCTTAGCTTACTTTGGGGCTACATGGGCTGAGTACAAAGTCCACCAATAAAATTAGTAAAAAAAATGGTTGTCTGGAAGACATCGCTTCTTAGCGATAAGACCACCTATTAGTTACCCAAAGGCACGGGCGGTATGTGCGGCGTGACGTCAGCCGGCGGGATGTGCGTGGCGAGCGGAGTCGCAGCACCGTTTACCATCACGTAGCCGAGGTAGTTGAGTATCTTCTGCGCGCGGTTCTGCGACGGCCTGAACATGAACAGTTGCGGGTTCTCGTCTATGAAGTACGTGTCCACCGCGCCTGGCAACACAATACAAAAATATAGTTATTAAATATATTATATTATTAAGTATATTACATATAGTTAAAATCACCATATTAATAACAAGCTGTTGCCCGCTCTTGTCGTATCTAGTTGGGGAGGACCCAAGTCGCGTCGCTTGTTATGGGTTACCACTTAACACCAGGTGGGCCGTCAGCTCGTTCCGTAACTGTATCAAATAAAAAATTAAGGTTAAGCTATGTTAGTGTTATTTGTTGGTTGGATTGGATTTGCCCGACTTGCCGAACTTGTGAAAAACTGGATCTCGTCAGGTGTTTTTGTCATCCTCGCTCTCGAAATAGAACCAGCGACCTACAGCGCGGAAGGCAGAGTCCACACCAACTAAGATCTGGGTCAAGTCAAGGGTTGTCACGTACCATTGAGAAACTTCTGGTTTTCCAGCACATTGAGTAAGAATGGGATGTTGGTCTTGACGCCACGGATACGGAACTCGCGAAGCGCGCGGTTCATCTTAGCAGCGGATGCTGGGAGGTCTTGCGCGTGGGATATAACCTACAAAATATCAGTATCATAGGGTCTAAGAAGTCAACACTAGTCACAATAGTCACAATAGCCGTAACCTCACAGCTCAGTTGGTAGTAACCCTGCCTTCTACGCTGTAGGTCGTGGGTTCGATTCCCACCCAAGACATACATTCGTGTGACGAACATAGATGCTTGTTTTATGTCTGGCTGTTAATATGTATTATAGGTATGTTTGTATTTACAAAAAATATATAAGAATCATATCAGTTGTCTGGTTCCCATCTTACAAGCTGTACTTAGCTTACTTTGGGGCTAGATGACATTGTGTGAAATGTCAAACAATACATTTTTTTGTAAAGGTAGTCAAATATAGTCCCAATAGTCAACAGTAGTCAACTTTACACACAATACTGAATAGTCACAGCCACTAGGAGCGAAATTCTTCATTTCTCCCATGGCCTTGGAACTCCTCGAAGTAAAAAATATAAATAAAATCAATTATGAACTCACTTTGACAAGAAGGGAATCGTAGTACGGAGAGATGACAGCACCGGCGTAAGTGGACGCGGAGTCGAGACGGATGCCCATACCCTCGCCAGACCTGAAATGATGTCAGCTTTATTAGGATTTAATAGGACTTATTAGGATTATGTGGAATACGGCAGAAAATCCCATTTCACTTATCTAATTCTATTATTTAATTTATTTCAGGCATCACAATCTTGTAACAAGGCCTTAAACCTAGAACATATATAAAATAAAAACACTAATTAACTTATTATTAGACCAGAGTTCTATTGGAGATATGGATCTAAGCTTGATAAGAACAGAAACGAAATATCCTTTATTGCAATAGGATAAGGTGAAATTTTACTAATTTTGCGATTTTTTATTTTTATTTATCTCAGTGAGCCTTATCTAGCCCCGAAATAAGCATAGCTTGTGCTATGGGAACTAAAAAACTGATAGATTTTTAAAATTCATACATATTAATAACTAGACATAGAACAAACGATTATGTCACACAAATGTATATCTTGGATGGGAATCGAACCCACGACCTTCGCGGAAGGGAGAGTTACTACCAATTAAGCTTAGAGGCCAGTGAAATTATTGCAGTAAAAGCCTAAGTTACTCCTTATAACATCCAGTAGCTCGAATAGAAGAAGAAGTACCGTATATACTTTTGATGTAACAAACAGACATACAGGGTCAAACAGGGTCAAAAATCACCTGAACACTTCAATCCTGCCGGTGCTTGGTTGGAAGTTGTTAGCGGGGTCCTCAGTGGTGACTCTGCACTGTATCGCGAACCCTTCAGCCGATATCTTGTCCTGAGTGAGTCCCAGCTCAGGCAGGGTCATGCCCTCGGCTACTTTGATCTGTGACTGCACTAGATCTATACCGGTTACCTCTTCTGTGATAGTGTGCTCTACTTGTAACCTGGAATATTATAATTGACATATAATTGTACTATAATGTATTTGTAATATAATTGTACATGTACAATAAACAATAATATAATAATAATATATGTATAACGTTTAAGAGCAGTGGAACTCTCGCCAGATTCGTCCGGGGAAGTACTGCCACCATGCCCATTTCTGCTGCCAAGCAGTAACGCGTTCGCGTTACTGTGTTCCGGTTTGAAAGGTGTGGTTGCCGGTGAATTACAGGCACAAGATACATTCCACCTACACGTCTCAGGGTTACGGGCGCATACGATGCGACTTGGGTCTTGTCGTACCTAGTAAGGGAGGACCCAAGTCGCATCGGCTGTTATGGGCAGAGGTTACCACTTAACACCAGGTGGGCCGTCGGCTCGTTCCGTAACTGTATCAAATAAAAAATAAAAAGTACTAAAACTACTAAAACTAAAGAATAGAGAAAAACATGAAGTTATATTATATATACGTTCATTTCTCTTTGTTGTTCGGTTCAAGCGGCCGCAATGCAAGCTGAAATAGTCCGTATTTGTATGAAACGAGAATAGTTTATCCCGCTGTAACACAGTTACAAACTAGCACGCGAGGTAAAGACATCTTTATGTTTCAAAGTGCGTCTACCCACATTGCGTATTCTGTTAATATTATTGTGATAGACATACGAATAATTGATACGTATATCTTTTAGTTATAATACCATGTAAGTTTTAAAATAAATATTCTTTTTGAGGCGCACTTAAAATCCTTTCACCACACTGGCACGACAGATCCAGTGACTCGAATAGAATAGTTTTAAAATAAATATTCTTATTGAAGGTAGATACATTTTTCATTTTGGGCCAATAATTGTACAATTTAAACCATTATTCTTATATAATCATAAGTGTACATTCGATCACTAACTATGGCAGCCAGACGTCAAGATCACGCGTCCGTTTGTCGATCATGTAATAAAAGTATAATATTTATAATAATTGTTGCTCACCTAGCGTTCACTTCAATGAAGTAGAAGTTGCCTTTATCGTCAAGTAGAAACTCCACGGTGCCGGCGTTTTCATAACCCACACTCTTAGCCAGATGTACAGCACAATCGGTCATTTTATTTCTTATCTGTAATAAATAAATATTTGTTAAAATGAAATGTTCTTAAAACTGCTTAAACAAAAAGAAATATGAATACAAGAACAATTTTCAGGGTTATCTATAATCCTACTAATATTATAATGTGAAAGTTTGTGAGGACGTATGTTACTCTTTCACGCAAAAACGGCTGAATGAATTTGGATGAAATTTGATAACAAGATAGCTTAAATCCTGGATTAACACGTAGGCTACTTTAATTCCAGAAAAGCGCAATGTTCCCATTGTATAACTTTTTCACCGCGGGTAACACCGCGGGACAAATCTAGTATGCTAATAACCTCATAGCAAGCCCTCAGTTGTCAGAAAGTCATTAAAAATACCAAAATAACATACCTCTGGGTCCAAATGTGGCGCGGGCGCAATCTCCACGACCTTTTGATGCCGCCTCTGCACGGAGCAATCTCTCTCGTACAGATGCACCACATTGCCGGCCTTGTCACCTTAAGTGAGAATAATAATTTAAGTTCCCATTCTTCAGACAGGTTTAAACTTCTGAATACTAATACTAATTTAACTACAAACATTGCAGATTCTGTTAGCGTCAGACTAATGTAAAAAATTACATTAAATCATATTACATTTCGTACAACTCAAACTAAAGTGCATCCATTTCGTTCTGTTTCATATGAAACAAAAGAGACATCAATAATTGAATTTTCTAAATCGATTTTAGGTTATTTTTTATCAGTGTCCTCAGAACTTCAGAAAAATGACCTCAAACGATGACGTCACCCAAACAAATCACACACATATGAGAACTACCCTCATTCTCAACAAATTTGGAAATGGTTGATACAGATGTAACTTACCACATAGGGACTTTTTTGTGTTTTTATTGTATTGTTATTTCATGTAATTGTTGTTCCTATGTTTGTGCTGAATTAAATGTTTTTATCTATCTATCTATCTATCTTACCAAGTAGCTGCACTTCGATATGTCTCGGGCGTTCGATGAATCTTTCGATAAACATGGACCCGTTTCCGAACGCGTTGAGCGCTTCGGACGAGGCAATCTCGAAAGATGAAGGCACTTCGCTCATTTCGCGAACTACCCTCATGCCCCTACCACCGCCCCCGTAGGCGGCCTGAAAGAGATTTATACAAAAATTTAGATTGATAGAAAAATTTAAATTGAAATTGGGAGCATTTCACACAGCGTCATCTAGCCACAAACTCAGCATAGCTGTACTGTTGGAACCAGATATGTACCTGATAGAATACTTATACATTTACTTTGTAAATACATATTAACAGCCGGACACAGAACAAACATCTATATTCGCCACATAAAAGTTTGTCCGAAGGTGAGAATCGGGCCATCAGCGAGACGTGAAGTTGGAATGTCTCATGTGCCTGTAATTCCACCGGCAACCACCTATTATTAGTAGAGTCAGAGTAGGTATAGTGGCAGTACTTCCGCGGACGAACTTGGCGTGAGTTCTACTGCTCTGGTCCATGGTAATAACTTTAAGCCATATGAATGGCTTCTCACCATGACTGAAGTGTAACGCACCTTGAATATAACTGGAAGACCATGCTGCTTGCAGAATTCCATAGCTTCCTCTTTAGTCGTGACCGGCCCATCAGTCCCGGGGACGATTGGAACCTCTGAAGTAAAAACCATAATTAATTTAATAAAATTTCGCGAATAGGGGGAAAAGTTCTTCTCTCAGTTCTTCCCCATGGAGGGTCGGATAGGGTTTGAACAGGCGTCAAACTTAGCGATAAGTACGCGTGACCTTATGTTTTGAATATTATTGACTTCTATAGAAATAAAGTTATTGACTTTGACTTTGAGTTAATTTTTTGGCATACATATTAGTTATTATCAAAGTATCAATGTCTGTTTTACTTTATTCTGATAATTTGACAGTGAAAAAAAGTTATTTCCTTATTCTATCGACAAGCATGGTTACTTTCCAAAGCACAAAGCAATGTGCAGTAAGTAGTCACTAGTAATAATAATACTGGTCGACATTTCACACAGCGTCATCTAGCCCCAAAGTAAACTAAGCAAAGCTTGTATCATGGGAACCAGATACACTACAGATACAGAAAACATAATAATAAGTGATATATACTTTTTTGTTAATAAATACATAGTAACACGCAGACATCTGTGTGTATCTGGTCTCCATAAACAAACATCTATATTCATCACACAAATGATTGTCCTGGATTGGAATCGAACCCACGAGCCAGAAGGCAGGGTTCCTACCAACTGAGCTGTGAGGCCAGTAAGTAGTCACTAGATCTCTCGAACCAATGTAAAGGAATAAAGCGCGCTCGAAAGAGGCTCCTTTCTTTCTCTACAAACGAGATCGTCTCGTAAAAAACTATTACTAATTTTATCCAGCAACCTTCGTATTGAAACTTCGATGGTCCGTACCAATAGGCCACCACGCTCAAGTGATGATGTTTACGTACTTGCGTCTATGGCGGCTTTTCTGGCGGCGACTTTGTCACCCATCTGTTGTACCACTTTCGGGGATGGCCCCACAAATCGAAGGCCGGCATTGATGATGGCCTGTGCGAAATCAGCCCTGAAAACAATCAAAGTCAAAAACTTTATTTCCATAGAATTCATAAAGAAATGGCTTGGAAACGTCAGTACTATTCAAAGCATAAGGTCACGCGTACTTATCGCTAAGTTTGACGCCTGTTCAAACCCTATCTGACCCTCCATTGGGAAGAACAGCAGAAACCCCCTAAAGGACTCCCTCCCCCCTTTTTGTTGGGTTTTTGGTTACAATGATTTCTGTGTGAAATAAAACGTTATACGTAATAAAATGCGACCTGAGTCTTCGTATAACTAAGTACGGGAGGACTCGAGACGTTTTGCTTTTGTTATGGGGAGAGATTATCGCTTAAGGTAGGCCATCTTACTCGTTCCGTAAATTATTCGCATTAATAAGGCCGAAATATCATGGTGATTTGGATATAGATAGATTCACGCATATCTGCCTGCAAGGGTAGGCAGAACCTTAACTTCAGCAATTCCCCAATACAATATGACAGCCAAGACACATATTAACCAAAATAATTACATTCAAAGCCCGTTTGTCCTTTTGAATGGAACAAAACGCAAAATTGTAAACATGAGGAAAATTAATTGGAATTACTCAGTAGGTACCTACTTAGTCTATTTAATTCGAAACTATATCCATTATTTATTAATTCCGAGTTGATTGATGACTGATTTATTTTTCCTGGCCTCGCTACTCAGCTGGGAGTAACTGCGCTGTAAGTCGTGGATTCGATTCCCACCCAGGACAAACATTTGTGTGGCGAACATAAAACATTTGTTCTGTGTTTGAGAGTCAATATATATGTATTTATTAATAAAAAACAAGGTATGTAACTTTTCTATCAGTTATCTGATTCCCATAGTACAGGCTATGTTTAGTTTGCGGCTAAATAGCGCTGTGTGATGCCAGTAGTAAATAATAATATAATATTGGTGGACATTTCATACAGCGCCATCTAGCCCCACAGTAAGCTAAGCACAGCTTGTATCATGGGAACCAGACATCTAGTATAAAACTTATATAATTTTTTGCAAATACATACATGTAATACATATTAACACCCAGACACAGAACAAACATTTATGTTTCTCACACAATATTTGTCGTGGGTGGGAACCGAACCCACGACCTACAGCGCAGAAGGCAGGGTTACTAGGTACCAACTGAGCTATGAGGCCAGTCAAATGCATACCTCTCTGAAAGGAGTCCATATCCGGGGTGAACTGCATCCACGTCGTTTTCCTTCGCCACCCGGATGATCTCCGGGATGCTGAGGTAAGCCTCCACCGGCGCTAGACCCTTGCCCACTAAGTATGACTCGTCCGCCTTTTGTCTGAAGGTAAAGATTGACAAAAAAAAAAATTGCGACATATAAAAATACACATTAACCTACAGGTATATAAATAAAAAGAAAATACTTAATCCTATACAATTAATAAACACATTTTTAATTAATATATTACACCCACAACACAGGGAATCCTAGTGTGGGGACTACTGAACTTTTATTGTGAATAATCTATTATGTGACTTATTAACTGCTAATTAATGTACACACATAATACATATATTATGCTATATTTGTTCCGCTTATATATTTACAGTATATTTGTACGTTTATGGAAACAAATAAATAGTTTAGCCTTGTTTTTACATAAAAAACTTGCGTGATCTGTAATTATTTAATCGGTGTCTGGGCAGACCTAAAGTTCTAACATTTTTCGCGTGATCTGTAATTATTTGTTCGGTATCTCAGAAAAAAACTGCGTCATGTGTAATTATTTGTACGGTGTCTCTGTGTGCTACGCAGGAGTTCCTGTACCTGTGCATCTGTAATTTGTCCTGCTCGCTGTAGATAGCGACGGACCGGATTCCCAGCTCGGTGCATGCTCGGAACACCCTGATAGCGATCTCGCCTCTGTTTGCGACCAGCACGCTTCTGATCGGCTTGTATTCTACTTTCTTGGAGTCCTGAAATCACCCCGCGACGGGGATGTTACATTATATATTCATATAAATCGTGACAGAGTTCAATCGGCCACTCGTGATACCAAGCCTCGTCAACTTATTACGGTCTAAGAGCAAACAGAAAAAACAAGCTTATCAGCTCCCATTATCTTTAAAGCTATAAACAAACAATTTGAAATGTTTTCTGCTATCGGTTATCAACTTACAAAGATACCGTAGCTAAGTGGCTTAAGATGACTATATTTATTCGCATTATTGCTAATATGATTCCAATTTTAGCTTAGTTTTCGCCTTTTCAGTTGGAGAAATTTCAAATTAAATAAGGTTCTTTTATATATTATTTGCTTAGACAAAGCTATATAAGTGATAGATACATAGCAAAAAACTTTTATTTCAGCACAAACGGGAACAAAATAGTAAAATATGTGCTCTATGCCGAAAAAGGGATGGCTCAGCATATGCCGAGAATACTTTTAGCATTATGTATAGGTCAGCGCTGATTTTCAGCCAAAAAAATTAACATACGTGTATGCTATATCGAGTTTGGTATTAGAGAACATTTTTGTTGCTTACTTCGAACACAAATCTATAAAAATAAATAAAATTGGAGTGTCTGTTTGTAGAATTAAAATAACCAATAAAGGATGTACATTGTACACGGTACATATACCAAAACAACATTTTAAAAAAAATTTGTCTGTCTATATGTCTGTTTGTTCCGGCTAATCTCTGAAATGACTGGACTGATTTTGACGGGACTTTCACTGGCAGATAATTGATGTAACAAGGAGTAACTTCGGCTACTTTTCCAATGGGTAAAATAAGGGTGCATGATAAAACCGAATTCCACGTGGACGAAGTCGCGGACAACAGATAGTATCATAATATTTGTGTTAAAAGTAAAATGCTAATTATAAGAATTACTGAGGTTATGAGTAGTTACGACATATCCTAACCTCAGTAATTCTAATAATTTGCCAGTTTCAGATTCCGTTCGTACCGTTATATATCAAGCTCATTAACCTCATGATTGCTATCTTAAACTTTTAGAGCGTAAATAACATAATACATTTACAGGATATTATGAAACAATAACAAATGTAATCCGCGTAATGTCTATATAATTTACTAACGCGATATTACAGTGCAGGGGATCAATCAATTGATCGTAAGAACGAAGCCGATAACAACATTGATTTACATATTTGTTTTGTTAATTTTGGAGGATATGTTTTTATCCATTTGCTAACCAATATCCTCTCTGATTACGAATTCAAAATAAGCTCTTGAGACATAGCAGTCTCAACGCTTTTACTGAAGTATTTTAGCTCATGGTTCATAAAGTAAGCCGTTTACCCAAGTATGGCATTGACCCAACCCTTCCATCGGCACAAGATTGCACCACACCCATATTAGTACTAACATAAATAAGTTGTCATAAAAGTAATGTATCGGTATCTACGAGTACATAACATCAAAGATATCGGTCAGATTACATAAAACAAGTTTAGGTATGTGAAATGTCATTGCACTTCGTAAAGATAATGATAATAATTGAAAATAACGTAAAATTTGGATTAATAATATTGGTGGACAATTCACACAGCGTCATCTAGCCCCAATCTAAGCATAGCTTGTATTATGGGAACCAGACAGCTGATAGAATACATATATATGTACTTTTTGTAAATTCATACATATAATTCATATGCGCCAGTAACTCTGAGACGTGTAGGTGGAATGTCTCATGTGCCTGTAATATCACCGGCAACTACACCTTGCAAACCGGAACACAGTAACACGGATGCATGACTGCTTGGCGGCAGGAATGGGTATGGTGGCAGTACTTCCGCGGACGAACTTGGCGTGAGTTCTACTACTACTGAAAGCAATGGTAATATAGTCACGGCGACGCTTACCGAAGACGCAGCGCGACTTTTCCCGGCGCTCCATGCTTGAAACTGTGTTGCGGACGCTCTCACAGCGAAACGGGCCTTCAAGATCTGCATTTTCACTTACACTTAGAAAACTAATAAAAAGTATTTCTTTAAAAAAAAGTAAATAAAATAACACTGAATTATTTCATGGTAAATATCAATTAGGAATCGCGTATCGACTGACTAGATGCGTGCTGCGTTTGGGTCTCGCTTTCTTTATGCCCCGTTTTCGTTTATTCGGTTTTATCTGTAACAAGAGAAAGATAAATAATTATACAAATTAAAAGAGAATTCTACCTATCACTATTGGAAAGTATGAACCTCGGAACAATTACAAAAGCTAGTATGAACTATCAGCGCAGACGAGATTCTACAGAATTATAAATTAGCTGGGCGGATTAGAATAACATAATTAAACTTAAACCGAATTCCCAGACGTAAGAGAGGATCAAAGTCAAAACAACGAGAACCCATTCCATCCCTTTTAATACATACTTAAATTAATTTAATACATATTTAAAACTAATAAACTGTGAATCAGCCCTGTTTCATACAAAAACAGCTCTGGAAACGCGGCGTTAAAAACCGCTATGGTGCGAACAATTTACCTGTTCCCATTTGTGCCTGGTTAATGCGCATGGAATCCTTTGGAGGCCTTCACCCGTGGAGGGGTTCTTGAATGACAACATACTTAACTTACTAAACTTAAACTATTATTAAACTAACAAGTAAATTAAGAGAAAATTTATATGTACGTACACATATGAAATTTATGTAACTTATTTTATTTCACGAAGACTTTTTATTTTTATTTATTTAATGCGCGTCGAAATAGGGCCCGCGTGAATGAGGGCTTATACCCTAGCCAAAACTTTTTTATATCAACGTCCTTGAATTCGCAACGAATACGTACCTAAAGCTATTTTCGTATTTATGTTTCTACAAAAAGAACAGACTACGTTAAATCGATGTGTCCTGAATGTCATTGAACAATCGCCTCTATCACGTTCATTGTACCTAGGTATAAACAGCGCACACACAAGTAATGAGATCAAGATAAGAATCTATTCAAGTCTTACTGCATATTTAACTGTATGCAGTTGGAAAAGATGGAGACTTCACTGTGACTGATTGAGTGATGTGATGCATGACTGCGCTAGTATCAAGCAGTTAAACTTTAGTTGTATATCTCATTAAAACTAAACTAAAACGGTTTTTAATGGAAAGGTGCCAATATTATATTGACGAATTTACAAATAAATCTTCATTTATCACTTTTATTGTATCAATTATTAATTTGTTTTATCATCTATAATTTGAAATATGTTATCTATATTAAGTTAGTTTAATTCAGACATGATTTGTAAAATAATTGTTCTTGAATAAATGTTCTTTCATACCGAATTAACACCTTCAGGTGCCCTGAATCGATCGATGTGGTCCTGTCACATTAGGTGATATGTAGCTAAAATCATCAATGCAAGTTTTTTTATATACTACAGTTAAGGAACAAGCAGATGGCCCATCTGGTTAAGTGGTAACCTCTGCCCATAACAAGCAATAACACTTGGGTCCTCCTCTACATAGGTAAACAAGACGAAAGTCGATTCGTATGCGCCCGTAACTCTGAGACGTTAATGAATCATGTCTCAAGCACTTAGTAAAAAAAGTGAAGAAGTAGAGACTACAAAATATTTATAGTAGTTCTGAAACCAGTTATAGAGAATATGATAATTTGTGCTAATAGGAAATGTCGGTGAATTTACTTAACAGTAGGCTTGCAGATATAACGTGGACTGAAACATGGTACGAATGATTCGGTATTGATAATTCATTTCAAATTGCAATTGTAGTATGTAGTAAGCAAAAATTTTTTTCGGGGGACATTTCATTCAACTCCTTCTAGCCACTAAGTAAGCTACGCATAGCTTGTTCATGGGAACCAGACAACTGATATATAATACAACATTCACAAATCGCTAGTATGATATTGCTGCTACAGCAAATAAACCGTAACTTAGACTATAATACCTTTTAAGCCGACCTTGAGACAGCTACATAGTATTTATGGACATTAAGATACCGCAAAAATCATTACCAAGTTTTTCTTGTTAAGTTAAACAGATCAAAGAAGCATTCACAAAAAAATGAGATGTAATCGTGCATTGCCAAACTTAAGCTCAATAGGCTGAGAGAAACTGACTTAAAATTCAATTGAAAGATTTGAACACAATTTAAGTAAGTACTTAGTATTTATTTAATTACTATTGAGGTGGATGTAGCTTGAAAATCACTAAAATGTGAACGCACAAAGTCGAATGACTAGGTAGTAGATATAAACAGACACTAGGCATATTGATCTGCATATTAAGTATTATACATCAATATTTATGTCTAAGAGGTTATTGGAACTATAAAAGAAAAACTAAAATTATTCATAGTTGCTTGTGTACATTTTAACGCGTTTAATACTCCCGGCAAGGTCACTTTCCTAATTACTATCGTTCCTAGATTCTAACTACTGTCTAACTATGTAGAAAGTAGAGAAGCTGACAAGAGTTAATTCGCAAACACTGATTCAGAATCAATAGAAGTACTACGAATTTAATCAAAATGATTGAGAACGTAAACCAATCACATACAGATGAAGCCTGAACAATACACTGCAATAATGGGTAACATTGTGGCAATAATGGGTTGTATATGCAACTGTTTCAGGAAAGTCTTCATTTAATGAGCGACTAAAATATTATGAACAGATGAGGACACACACTTCACTACACACTTCAAAAGTCAGATCAACGTTTTTGTCATGAAGTTACGGAACTAGCAAATGGCCCACCTGGTGTTAAGTAATAACCTAGTCCTAGTTGGGTAAGACAAGACCGATCTCGCATTATGTGCCCGTAACTCTATAACACCCAAGGTGGAAAGTCTCATGTGCCTGTAATTTCACCGGCAACCTGGCGGCAGAAATGGGCATGGTGGCAGTACGTCTGGGGTAGTACTGCGCTTTTTCTCCCCATCTTTTGCTCAGAAAATCAGAAAATTGGTTCGTAAGGAGTAACTCCAAAAATAAAACGTTTATCACACACCAGACGGATATTAAATTATTTATTTGTGGTAGAACAAATATGAGGCACAATACAACTATGGAGATAAAAATCAGAAGTTCGACCTTGAAGGCACTCTACATGCATCGTTGATTAAAATGCATGTTTTTAGATAATCGAAATGCAGAAAACGTATGTTAAGATTACAATATTCGTTTGCCAACGCTTATGAGCGCCAATGTCGGGCATTGAACTTGTGACCGTGTTGATATTATGCTAATGTACTAAAGAACTCGTGACAGACCTGTTTTTTAAAAACACGTTAGTTCGCGTGACACTAAATATTTGTATGTGGATTATGTTTACGCTGTCGAAGGGTCGATGTTGAAGAAACTAAGTGTTGTTACAACAAACATTTTTCAAAACAAGCTTTTAAATTCGACTCTGAAAACCACCGAAACAGATTTGTTTTGAAAATCATCAATCTATCTATTTAGGACTAGGATCTAGGATAAGTTATGTATTGGCAATCGTCAGTCAAGTTACACATGAATGTTATGACACATATCTCTTGTAAAAGATTTGAAAGTCTACAGGCCTCACTCGCTCAGTTGGTAGTAACTCTGCCTTCTGCGCTGTAGGTCGTTGGTTCGATTCCCACCCAGGACAAACATCTGTGTGAGGAATATAAATGTTTGTTCCGTGTCTGGGTGTTAATATGTATTTTTTATTTTGTCATATTAGTGAAAGCACGAGCTGACGGCCCAAGTGATGTTAGGTGGCAACCGCCGCCCATAGACAACAGCAAATGTATAATTTGTATGTATTTACAAAAAGTATTTATATATTCTATCAGTTGTCTGGTACCCATAGCTATGCTTAGTTTGGGGTTAGATGACGCTGTGTGAATTGTCCACTAATATTATTATAAAAAAAGTATTCATCAAGAGACAGTCAGACGTCATGTTGTATTATGAATGAAACGTATTTCAAGCCATCAATGTATTTTGAAACCATAAACTCGTAAAAACATTAGCTCGAGAATATTGTCAAATAATTCTTCTTAATTTACGTTCCGGAATAATAAATAATATAAAAAGAAAAATCTGGAGATTTGCAGAGATCACTTCTTAACATAAATACATTTCAAATATGAATATTTTACTTTCTTAACTTCTCACTACCGTTTGAGAATGCCACAACTATATCTACTTAATTCATCCCCACAAAGCAACACCATCCAAAATCATAATTTACAATCACAACGACGTCTCTCAAAAAAATAATCAAATCTTGGACTTTGAACAGTTTAAACATAAACAAAGTCTGATAATAATATTGTCTTCAAAAGATATAAACCCTAATTTAATGAAGATATTTCAATGAATTATCTGACTGTTGGAGCTGCGTTTGCCAAAAATAAAATAGTTATTATAATCGTTTGTATGGGGGCTATATATTTAATTATGTACACTTAACACCAGGTGGGCCGTCAGCTCGTTCTGTAACTGTATTACATAAAAAAAAAGTATTTTATCTAATCAGTTGGATACATTTTTGACAACCATCTGATCCAAAAGGTCAGAGTACTCTGATGACCTAGCATGGTTATCTGACTTTATGTGGCCTATGTTAAACAATTGATTGACTCAAAAAATATCCATATAAAGGCCTATGGCGGTTACTTTAGCCAGACTGGTGCAAAGGTCGAATTCGCTATTTATGTATCTGTTACTAGACAGAGCGTTAATGGCTTAAACGAATGCTCATTGAAATGGATTATTTGCGATGCAATTGAAGCTTTCGCGTGTGATAAGTAGTCACAACAATACTATTTCATTATTACTGAAGGTAACTAACACTAATGGTCCCTTTCTATAGTCAATAACATATTATATGTATTAACTAAAATACATAAGAAACGCTGAGAATAATAAAAAAAAATACCTTAAAAATTATTTGTATCCAAAGATAAACAGGATGCACTGACACGTCCACACACCACGACAGCCGACACGCAACTGAGGGTTTTAATTTCAAGATTAAGTGACGGAAGGTCGCAGTGTCCTCTGAGGTTTATCAGCTAGGTTCAAAGTGAGGGCTGGTTACGTAACCAGGCGAGACAACACTGCCGTCCTTTAACTAGAAAGCCGTTAACCCTCAACAAGTCAATTTTGACTTTTTAATAGGAAGCGATACAGTTCAAAATTCTCTATCTTTCTGTCTAAGAAACGTTTGTAAATTATAATTAGCTCCGGAGATATAAAAAAATTGGTAGGCCGTTAAGTGACGGATTTAAAAGGAATTAAAAAGAGTTCTCTGAACTTATCTCAAAAACTACCATTTGTGCTTAACGGCCTTTTAGTTAAAGGACGGCAGAACAGGACCTATAGGGTTTTTTTTTTGGGAAAACAGGACCTGTCTTGGCGTGATTTGGAGGGAAGTGTGTGGAATAACTCATTATTTGCACGCAGCGTGATAATAGTTATTTGTGACTTCATAGATAAGGGACATGTCTGGTATTATGTACTGAGTAAAGTTACGGAACTTGATATCAACCGGTAACCTCTGCCCATAGCGAAAGCAAAACATCTTGTGACTTAGACATGGGAAGACCCAAGTTGCATAGTATTGCGCCCGTAACTTTAAGACATGAAGATGGCATATCTCACGCGCCTGTAATTTCACCGACACCCAAACCTATTAATGCTCAATACGTAATGCGTATGCGTTACTCCTGGCGGCCTAGGTATGGTGGCAGTACTGCCCCGTGCGAACTTAGCACAAGTTCTACTATCTCGTTATTAGTGACCATAGCAAATCGTCGTCACAACACACTTTGCTCACCATTCAGATTTAACGTACACAATTAGAGTTTACTATTTTTAGGTACCCTGAGCATGCGCCATCGTTGGCACTGATGCACTGGACACTTGCTTTCTTTAGTATTTACATTTCACGTAGCACGTTTACAAACCAAGTTTTTGACAGGATACATTCGGGGCCTAAAATCGGCGGAACACAAGGAGAAGACTATAGTTTAGTAACTAGCTGCGCCCCGCGGTGTATATGTAACCCCACGGGAACACTGCACTTTTCCCGCATCAAAGTAGCCCGTGTGTTAATCCAGGATATAAGCTATCTTGGTATCAAATTTCATCCAAATCCATTCGGCTGTTTGAGCGTGAAAAAGTAACAAACATCCATACAAACTTTCACGTTTATAATATTAGTAGGATATCATGTGACAACCTGATACTTAGCCGTGCGCTCTGCCCATAAAAAAACAATACGTATTGGACAACTCCCATACCTAAGTATGTAATAATAATGTGTTGCACTGTATTGCGCCCGTAACGTGAAGGTGGAATATTTTACTGGATCTTTAGTAGGAAGAATATGTAATTTAAAAAAACTTGAGTTGTACCAATTCTTCTAATTCTCGAGTGGAGATATCAAAATACTTGTCCTAAGATAGAGGTCAAATAAAGGTCTGTTAAATACAAAAATATACTAACATGCTTAACCAAACCATACCTACTTAAAAAGACTACAGATAACTAGTTAACTTGTGAGAGAAACTCACAAGCCTTGATCCACTTACAATGAGTAAAATAAACACATGATTGTACATAATCAGTGCGAGTATAAAAGTAAAATACCTACATGAGACCTTTAAACTGTGTGTTCAGAATATATATTTTTACTAGCTGTTGCCCGCAACTTCGTCCGCGGTTTTATCACACACCCTTATTTTACCCCTCGGAAAAGTTGCCAAAGTTACTCCTTGTTACATGAGCTATCTGCCAGTGAAAGTCCCGTCAATATAGGTCCAGCCATTTCAGAGAATAGCCGGAACAAACAGACAGACAGACAAAAATTGTTTTGGTATGTGTCCGTGTATACACCCAATGCACTTAGTAAAAAGCTGTTATTTTAATTTACAAACAGACACTCCAATATTATTTATTTGTATAGATTTCTGTTCAGTATAGAAAATAGAAGAAGAGTATAGAAAATGGGATGTCTCATGTGCCTGTAATTTTATGTGTATTATTATACATTTACTCACATAAATTGAAGTTACAGTAATTCAAGTTGGATGGTTTTACTTAATGGTTGGATGCATTTAGTTCATCAGTAATTCTAATAGTTGCCAAAGTAAAATTTACATTAAATAAATCTATTATAATTAAGTCCTATTGCTTGTTATGGGCAGAGATTAACACAACACTATGAGGGCCATCTGCTTGTTCTGTAACTTTATTACATATAAAAAGTGTCAGGTATCAAGCAGACTATAAGCAGGTCAAAGTGATATATTTTAAGTCGAGTTAAGATATATTTTACCTCTAAACAGTTAAGGTTCTGAAGTGGACTGGGAGTAAGCAAATTTGTGAAAAAGTGATATGAATGAAATTAAGTTAAATGAATAATAATTATTATTTATTTGTTTATAATGAAATGAAATGAATTATGTTGCAAGAGGTTTACCTGACTGTAATAAACTTTGTAGGTACTAACTAAAGTGGATGTTATGTATGATATGGTAGAAGGTAAGACTTTTACTTTTAATATACATATAGTTTAATGTTTTTTTTTTTATATATAATGTTTTCATAATTAGTTTGTTGGTCAGTATTTATAAACTTAGTTTTTTGCATATTATGAGGTAGTTATATGGGTCAGTTTTTTAATTAATGACTTCACCTCATTTACCGTATTAGGTCCCTACTAAAGCAAAAACTGTACTATGGTATTAATGTGTCGTCAATCTATGTTGTATATTGGTAAGTATATATAAACGTTAGAATTTTTTTACACATTAATTAGTAGTGAAAAACTATACTATACTACTGAGTAATGCGTTAAAAAAAACAATGTTTATATATATTTACCAACATACAAATAAAAATATAATAATGAAAATTTATTCTAAATTACAGCGATCATACAACTCACCGGTGAAAAATACACGTAGCTTGTAAAATATATTACTAAAGTAATTTAACGTAGAACTATGTAATAAAAACTGATTACACAAGTTTCAATCGAGCACACACAACTTTTCTTCACCTTCGCCACAGAACATCACTCAATCAAACCGAACTGCGTCAAACAAATATAATATCAAACCAACCAAACCCCCTAAAATAGAGTTGACTACATACAGCGGTCTCATTCATCGTACTACAGATGGCAAACGATACTTTCACAATTCACATTACATTTAATGATTTTTCAATGTTTTGAACGTCGAGTCAGATTTTCCTGTTTGTTACATTTGAACGCTACACACAATCATTCTTAGCTTACATTTACACGACCTCGTACGCCATGCTGTGCTTATGCGAACGACTCAGAAATAACGGCAAGGGGACATTGTGACTTCTCGCATTTCTCGAAGTCAATTGATTTCATCCCCGCCCTCAAAATAACCGTGGCATGTCACACCGGAAGATCTCAGCAGGTGTAACGTTATAACAAACTGACAACTCTTGAATGTGACTGAATTTCATGGGAGCTCTAAATCATTTTGTTCAGTGATATAACATAACACCAATAAGGCGTGCTTGTTTGTGTTTATTTATAGCACTACGTAATTATGACATTTAAGACTTATCGATATCGTACATTTTTTTGTCGATAGAACCTTACTTTATCACAACAACTCTAACCACAAGCTGTAGCTATCAAATTTTGTTTTAGTTGTCACTATCAGCTGGATTTACTGTCACTAGGTAGTGATTCCAACTAATCAACCCTGAAGTTAGAACTGACAATTATTATTTCAATAAGCTAGAAATATAATAACATGTATCCTCCTCTGTTAATCCCATCGTCTTATTACGTGAAATCTTGCTGAAAACGATGTTGGTGGCAAAGTCGAAGGCATCAAAGCCACGCACGCCAAAATAGAAAGAAGAAGAAGAACATGTATCCTCGGTAATATCATATAATGAAGAAGAGAAAATATAAAGGTTTTGTTTTTAACTCAGTGGAGCAAATTCCTCACCACTCTTTCTGCTACAAGTCTATTAAAGCAATAAATATATTAAAGAATACGACACCAATTTTTTTTTAAACTTTGTTATTAATTTTCTCCTATTAAACAACACCTTTAGTTGTGTTTATATTTGCTTGAATACATATGGAAGGGATATATAGCTGAACTTTCATTTCTGCTGGTTGCTCTTTTAATGAAAAAATTTATTCTCCTTCCATATTAATCTACACCGGAATACACACACATCATGGGTTCTCAGAATAAAGCCAATCCAACGAAAACTAACCAAGTTAAAAATATTTATGATTTTAAAAGTTACTTTTTATATATGATTAATAATAACTAAGACGTCGCCAGCTCGCCAGAATTTTTCAGTCGATTGCTATATACTAAAGCTAAGCTGTATACTAAAATAACTAGAAAAGTCCAGCCGCAAGTTGGCAACTCAACTCGATCGGCAAAGGACTTGTAGAACGATAAATTGCTGTAAAGAAAAAGTAAACAAACAAAAAAAACTGCTATATCTGATCCCGATATGACGAATTTATTCCTTCGAAAAAACCTCAAAGACTGCTGTAGGACTTGCTTAAATGATCTATCACACAAAATGCACAGTTTATTAGACAAACGGGAAGACTCTCCTAGTGTTGCTGAAATTCTGTCCTCGGTAACCAATATATTGGTAAGTTTTCAAAAAATGTGTCTAAAATTAATCTGAAAATGTTTTCTTTCGTGCATGTAATGCAGCCGGTTTACCGTAGGGGTAGACAGACTGAATTGTCACTTGGATCATTTTACCTCTCACTTCTGTACTATCACATATATTTTGAGTATGTTTGTCTGTTAGTGCACTCATGATCGGTAATTTAGGGTTTTTTTATCCCCTAATATAGATAAATAAATTAATGTTGCTACGAATTCACTGTATTAATAGTTTCAATAACAATTACATACACTATGAGCTCAATTCTTGTCAATGCATAATTGTTGAGACAAATTGTTTAGTAGCAGTAGAAGTTCGTCTGGGAAGTACTGCTACCATGGCCATTTCTGCCGCCAAGCAGTAACACATTCATGTTACTGTGTTCTGGTTTGAAAGTCTTTGTTGCTGGAAATTACAGGCATATGAGCAATTCCAGTTACATGTCTCAGGGTTACGGGCATAAAAATGCGACTTGGGTCTTGTCGTACCTAGTAGGGGAGGACCCAAGTCGCATCAGTTGTTATGGGCAGAGGTTACCCTTTAACACCAGATGGGCTGTCGGCTAGTTCCTATAACTGTAACAAATAAATAAAAAAAATTACAAATTGCAGATTGTTATCCTTAATCTCATCTACCGAAACACCCTTAATTTTATCGCATGATCATATTATTACAGATACAATCAGAAGATTTGCTGCCAAAAAACCTATGTAGCAGCTGCTTCAACTGTCTAGTAAGCTTCTACGACTTTATAAAACTTGCTGAAAAAGTTGACGCACAACTTCATCAGTACTATGACAGTTTCAATACAACATGCCCAGCTAATCCAGATTCTATTGCGATTTCTTCTATTGAAACGCATGATGATATTGATGCCTGTGAGTCCCCAGAAGTAAAAGATGAATATAATTTGGATGAAACCTTTGATAATTTCAACTTAGGAGGTATCTCCATTACCAATGATTATAAACGGAAAGAAATAAAACTCACTACAAAAAAGCATCAAGATCATAGAGTATGTAACAAAGTTTATGAATGCACCGAATGTTCAGAGAAATTCGGATCTCGTCTAAAATTAATGAAACATACATACATACATAGGACAGAGAATAACCAAAATGAATCAGACTTCGTGAAATGTGATATTTGTTCCGGTATGTTCAAATCTGCCCAGTCACTGGCCGCTCACAAGCGTATACATGTGTCCAAAACCAGAATTCTAGCATGTCAGTATTGTAATAAAGTATTTAAAAAGGTAAGCCATTTGAAGAGGCATGAAGCCTGCCACGATGTGAACCGTCCTTACAAATGTATGTTATGTCCAAAGTCGTTTCTTCTGGAGAGTGCTTTAACGGAACACATGCATAAACACAGCGGTATAAAGCCCCATCCGTGTCCCATTTGCCCAAAAGCATTTTTACATCTGGCAACGTTGAACAATCACTTGAAAATACACACGAGGGGACAGATATATTTATGTCCGACATGTGGCAAGCGTTTCGAATCCAGTACAAATTTGAAGCAGCATTTTAATAGGCACCAGGGGCTCAAGCAGTTTGAGTGTAGCTCTTGTCCTGGAAAGTTTGTAAGTAAAGGTAAGATTGTTGACTACAGTTCTGGTGATGAATCTTGACAATTCTGAAGTTGGCTGCAAAAGTTTTTATTTATATTCAATTCATACCATACCATGAGGCATGAAATAGATATCAACAATTTGGTCCCTTTGCAGCTTCTGAATCTCCAAGCTTTGCGTTTGACCATTGTTAAAACCCGATGGATTGAGTTGTTGTTACTATGCCGTTGCTGGCAGAAGAAGGCGAAGGTTTATGTTTATTTTGAAGAATGACATGTGAGTACTGTGGTTACACCACAGTAGTACATTTAATTTTTACTACATCTAAATTATTAGCTCGCTTTCTGAAGAGGCTTGAAACCTAAAACAGCTCAGAACTCGATAACACTGCAATATAAACGGGCTATATTGTTCATAGACATGCAACTTCAGTCCTTCCCCATACTAACATATGATATACAAGTTTGGGCAATTGAAATAACCGTGTTATTTCTCATTTTAGGTGAATTGAAATCCCATTTACTGACCCACACTGGCCAGAAACCTTACACTTGTGAACATTGCTCATCAAGTTACACCGCACCGCATTCTCTCAAGAAACACATGCTCAAACATCTTGGAGTTAAGCCGTACCAGTGTGACACATGTTCTAAGAAGTAAGTGTTACATTTCCACAACCTATGTATTATATAATAACCTTTATTGGCTGGCCTCACAGCTCGGTTGGTAGTAACCCTGCCTTGTGAGCTGTCGTGGATTAGATTCCCATTCGGAACAAACATTTGTATGACAAATATTGATGTTTGTGTTAATATGTATGTATTTACAAAAGAAAGTATGTAAGTATGTATATCAGTTGTCTGGTTCCCATGATACAAGCTATGCTTAGCTTACTTTGGGGCTAGATGGCGCTGTGGGAAATGTCCACCAATATTTATTCATTTATTTATTGATTTATATACATAACTAGCGAGAATGAATGGACTTACCCTTACCTGCCCTAAAACGACACTCGTCAGGCAAAAGGAGAGGGGGGCTATCGCGACAAAAAATACACTCACAAGACAATACACTTCAAGATTTTGTTTTTAGGACACAGCGTGTCTATCGCGGTGTTTTCCTTCACCATTTTGGGATCGCATACATTTCTTAAGGGAAATTCCCATTAGTCTCGTCTGTTGGATTTGAACTCTTTATTAATTAATTCAGTAATAATAAAATGGACAGCCGGTTTGTACCACTCGGCTATCGTGTTCTCTGTTTTAGTCTGTGGTTTTAGTGTTCAAGTGATTTGTATACTTTCAGATTTGCTACACTGAAATATCTCACTCAACACCTACGAATCCACACTGGAGAGAAACCTTACCGCTGTGACATCTGTGAACGAGCATTCACACAGAGCGGCGACCTGTTGAAACACAAACGCATACATTTAGGTGTCGATTTGTACAAGTGAGTACCTTGACTACATAGCTTTACGATAAAGAGTACCTAAAGAGATTTGTAAAGAAATATTTTTTTCAAAACAAGCGTTTACAATTAGACCCTGGACTCAATCGAGGGCACGAGACCAAACTTGAAGGAGTTATGTTGAGAAGTTGAGGATTTCCCGTTGCCACATCCCGACTTCATCATGAGACCACCTTCATCTATACAAATAAATAAAATTGGAGTGTCTGTTTGTAATATTAAAATAACCGCTTTTTACTAAGTGAAGACGATGGAGTCGACGAAGTCGCGGGCAACAGCTGGTGTTACCATATTATTCTATGGTCATCGAACATTTTGTTCCACATGTGTTCCAAATTCGGCTCAATCGGTTCGACACATCTGGTCTAAAATTCCGTTGCAAATTTTTACCTCAATAAACATAAAATTTGTAAAAAAATATGCTTATATCATATTTTTTATTTTGCAGGTGTGACCAGTGCTCGCAAAGGTTTAGACTGAAATCTCAGCTACGGGACCACATATCAGATCACTTCTTGTCTTTGAAAGCCCAGTCGAAGGATATCATACAGAACACAAGTATTGAGCAAAATTTGAAAGCAAAGGCTGAGCTACCTGACATAAACTCATAACGCAGGCCGTATCTGAGTATTACTACCGAGTCCAAACTGATTGTTCTGCAATTAATATATCAGCTACGCAAACTAGCAACTGCGGACGTCAGTTGTTCTGGAATTAAAATAACAGAACCCTAAACTGCATCCTAATGTTCCAAAATGCAGTTCCGTGTACGCTCTTTGAGACGCACTTTAATCCTTTCACTGGGAGTTCGAGACTGGGAACAACTGGGAAACAAGTTTGTAGTCATCATCAGTATATATTCCATATAAGTCCACTGCGGGACATATGAAAGAAAGAAAGAGAGTATTTATTTTGCCATAAACAACAAAATACAAATGTATATACTAAAACACATATTAGAAACTTAAATCGATATAACTGACACAACTGAAGCAGTAAAAGGAATGTGTTGAGTGGGCAAAAAGGGTCCCTGTCTCAGCATAGTGAAGCACACCTTGAAAGAGAGAGCAGCGCTGATTTTCAGGCAGGACCCACAGTCCATAAACTTACTATATACTACAGAATATATGCTTCTCCTAGTAAGCGCCACCGTGTCTTACCAATCTTAGAGACAAGTTCCAAATGTTGAGATCCGACTAAGATGTATAACTTGAGACCCTCTTCATCACCAAAATCATCGACTTCCTGTTATCTTGAGCATGAGGTCTATATACCAGGCTGGGAGGCAATCTACGCTACGTTTGGCTGCGTGAATGATAGATGAAATTAATGGCGGTAGACTAAAGAAGTTTCGAAAGGCATGACATGATTAAAGAAAATGATGAGGATTACTTTAAACGATTGATATGTGAATAAAAATATCAAATACTTAGAAAAAATTGCTTGCTTTTTATTTACTAACTACCCTAATTGTGAAGGATTTGATTTGTTTCAGAATCTTTAGATTCGACGAATACGAGAGATGGTTGACGATTGATTTCAGGGGCGGGTTAAGGGTTGGTTAAGGAGCTCAAGGCCTCCCCTTCAAAAACAACTGAGTTCTTCCGTTCGTAGTTATTATTCTAATTAACCTTTTTAACAAGAATTACATTATTTACCTAAGGTAAAATAGTCATCAATTATCCTTAACTTAATAACTATTTTCAAGTTTAGTTTTAAGTTTCAAGTTTTAGTTTTTAGTGTTTACCTACTATGCTAAAACCTACCCTGGAAACCTGCCTACGGGGTCAAACCCCTCTCAAACGACAATCCTGGATGGTCACTCCGCTGATGGATTCGGTTATTGTCGAAAGATTATATAATTATAATAAATTTTCGGAACTCTTTCGGGGAAGTATTGCCACAATGTCACCAAGTATGTATATTACGGTTCGATGGTTGATAGACTGATGAGAAAAAAAACATGATACACTATATTTATTATATTTATATTTATTATTTTAACCTAGTTTTGGTGCCCGATTTAATTTAACATTTTTTTTTTTTAATTTGTATGTTGTACTAAAATCTCTAATGCATGCTATGACTACCTGTAAGTGAAATTATGTGTTTTCAAAAACTTTAAACTTGTTATTGGCTTCTTATTTACATGTAATTTTGTTGGTGATCTTAAATAAATAAATAAATAAATTAGACATGACTATATTTATTCGTTCTGTCATGATGTTCATTAAAAAAATGTATAGGATAGTCGAAAACCAACGTTTATTTGATACCTAACTGTATCTTTGATCACCAAGCGAACATAAATACGTTTGTTCACGTAAATAAAGTTACGGTAGTGAGCAAAGAAAATAGTAGGAAGCGATCCACTTACCTAAGTTATGTAACGAATCGGCAGATTATGACATTTCCTAGTTAACTGTTCGTTCTCATTCCGAAGGCCGATTCTTGGAAATATCGTGCATAGGTTAGGTCATAAATGTATCGTAGACATAACTGCCAAACAGTGGTGCCGGTGAAATTACAGGCACTTGAGCCATTCCACCTTCACGTCTCAGAGTTAATTAGGAGAAGACCCAAGTCGTATTACTTTGAAGGCAGAGGTTACCACTTAGCACCAAGTGAGTCAAATGCTAGTTTCGTAACTTGGTCACATTAATGAACTCCAACCCGCGACTGAAGTTTACTTCCATAAAACTAATGATCCCGAGTGTTGGCAGCTTAACGGACGGTGGGACATCGTGCTAGTGCCGATATATATACCATAAGTACTAGCTGCGCCCCGCGGTATTCCCCGCGGTGAGTAAGTCAACCCACAGGAACACTGCACCTTTCCGGGATCAAAGTAGCCTATGTGTTAAGCCAGGATATAAGCTATCTTGGTACCAAATTTCTTCCAAATCCATTGAGCCGTTTCAGCATGAAAGAGTAACAAACATCCATACATATAAACTTTAACGTTTATAATATTAGTAAGATATATACATTTTGGGTTTTCTGGTTTCGCAGCTCAGTTGGTAGTAACTCTGCCTTTTGAGCTGTAGGTCGAAGGGTCAACTCTCACCAGAACCCACCCTGAACAAACATTTGTGTGAGGAACATAGATGTTTGTTCTGTGTCTGGGTGTATTATGTATTATATGTATGTGTTTACAAAAAAGTATACCTATATAAGTATTATATCAGTTCTGGTTCCCATGATACAAGCAATACTTACTTAGGCTAGATGGCGCTGTGTGAAATGTCCACCATGATTTTTTTATATATACATAGGGGGGATGGCTGTCAAGTGAAGCTTCCAGATCAAAACACATTAAAAAGCTTTGGCGGCAGATTCATGTGGAAGCTTGATGTGGAAGCTAACCAGACTGTGATTTTACCCAGACCATGGTAATGGATTTCTCGCTACTGCAAGGTGTTTTTTTGCGTTTATACCTATTTATTTTATAGAAAATAAAATATCTAAGTTATACGTCTACTTCGTATTTGAACCAGCGAGCACCTGATTGAGATCAGGGTATTACCAGATACAGGCGAAGTTACACTCATTTGACGCGCTCTAAATTGCAGGTGTTTTTGTAAATTGCAATTAGCAATTGCAGGCGCATGAGACGTAACATCCCCGTCTCGGGGTGATGGACGCAACGCAATGCGATTTGAGTCAACTCGTACTTTTGTGAGGAGGACTTTTTTTATGTGATGCTGGTGGTGGATCGAGCCGACGACCCACTTGATGTTAAGTGGTAACCGCTGCCCATAGACAACAACAATACGACTCAAGTCCTCTCCTATTATTATAATTTCATTTCGGTGATAGAACGTGCTGACGGCCACCTGGTGTTAAGTGGTAACCGCCGCTCATAGACAACAGCAATACGACTCAAGTACTTAGGGGCCCAAGTTGCTCGCGTCCGTAAGTGATTACCTTTCGAATCCCTAAACGTGTCCCCCGGGTGGTGCGATAGGAGCAACCCAAAGTAGCAGTAGAACTTGTGCCAAGTTTGCCCGGAGAAGTACTGCCACCACACCTGGTAATCTGCCGCCAAGCAGTGATGCACTTGTGTTGCTGTGTTCCGGTGGAAGGGAGTGGGTGCCGGTGAAATTGCAGGCGCATGAGACATTCCACCTACACGTTTCAGAGTTATGGGCGCATACGATACTTGGGACTTGTCGTACCTAGTAGTGGAGGACCCAAGTCGCCTTGCTTGTTATGGGCAGAGGTTACCACTTAACACCAGGTGGGCCGTTAGCTCGTTCCGTAACTGAATCACATACATATGTTTTATTGTGACTCACTTTAAGTAAATTATTCTGAGTAAAAGCAATTTTATTGTGTGCATGACAGTTTGAGGCTACTTATTTTCGCTTTCTATGACAAAACAATTTAGTTTAAGTACTTTCCCAAGAATGTGCAACTGTTATAACATGGTGAATTACATTTTTTTTTATAACAACTTTTGTGGAGTACTAGTAAGGTCCCCTGTACACGAAAAAGACTCTTTTTGAACGAGTGTTAAGCGGTAACATCAGGCCATAACGATGATGTTTTGGGCCCTCCCTTATTTATATATGGGAAGATACAGGTAGCGTTATACTGCGCCCGTAACTTTGAGATGTAATGACGTTTCAAGTGCTTGTAATTTCACCGGCAAGCAACCTTTTGAACATAGCAATGCGTATGCTTTGCTGCATGACAGTAGGTACGAGTACTTCCCCGGACGAACTTGGTGTATGGTTCTACTGCCTGTAAAAAGAAATATTTATTTATTTTTAGTTCATCATTACAGGTTGTAAAAACTTGAATCTATAAAGAGTTAGGTTTTCTTAATGTGATTTAAGTTACGGAACGAGCCTAATGACATTCCTGATGTTAAGTGGTAACCGGCGCCAGAAATACGACTCAACTCCATCAAAGTATGAAATGACCTAAGTCGCATTGCGTTGCGTCCGTCACGCCGAGACGGGGATGTTACGTCTCATGCACCTGAAATTTCACCGGCACCCTCTCCCTTCCCTTCCACAGCAACACGAGTGCATTACTGCTTGGCGGCAGATTACAAGGTGTGGTGGCAGTACTACTCCGGGCGAAATTAGCACAAGTTCTACTGTTTGTTTGTCTCCTTTAGCACCACCCGGGGGATACGTGTAGGGATTCAAAGGGTGAATCTACGGACGCGAGCAACGTGGGTCGCCAGAAATGTTCTATCTAATGTTTTTTTTTCTAGCAGGACTGTTTTAGCAGCACTGTCTTAGCAGGTTCAACGAAGTATGTACTGACACAAACAACCTTCGCAATAACTTAACGTATGAAGTAAGTTGACATTTAGATCTTATCTCTATCCGAATAAGAGCTATAATGTTACATCATAAGGAGTGGTGAGGGAGCGTGGCCGGGCAAGTCTGGTGCGGTAACGCGCGTAAGTCGCACGCGCAATCGAACATTGATTTATAAATTTCGACCGGTTTTATTTTTTTTTGCATTATGGATTATTGTGCTAAAATAAATTTGGTGAGTATTATTTATTATATGGAAAGATTTATTTTTGTTTAATTTGGTGAGTATTTTTTTTACAAAAAGATTTGTTTTTATTTATTTTCAAGAATTTTGGCGGGTTTTTACTGCGTTACTAAGTATATATAATAGGAACGCTTAAATAAGATTTAACCATCGTAAGATAGTAAGCCAAAAAAAATTATTAATTAAATAATAACTTCAAAGTTTTATTTAGTACATAAATTTACTTTCCGGAATGCACTAAATGCAATTTTGTAAGAACCAAGCCAAGAACTAAATGCTTAGATTGCTTAACTAAGAAATGGCTTAATACATTTTCAATACATACATAATTATGAAGTGTTTTTATGTGGCATGTAATTGAAAATCACAATTATTAAGTAATATTAAAAAAAAACGCACGTAGTTCGAAAAAAGGAAACAATTTAAATCCAAATTACTTGGGTAATCACCAGATGCGCAAAATAAAGAAAAATGAATTCAATAATAATAGAATAAATAGACAATAAATAAACTTTATTTATATTAAATAATAATAATAATAAGTTTATTCAAATAAAACATGGTAAATGTTACAAATCGTAAAACTTTGATTGATTAAAGTAGCGAAAACTTCAATTTTAGCTGATAAAAATAACAAGGTCACACTTCTTTACACTCCTTGATTATATCCGACCCTCCATGGGGAAGATGTCAAAAAGAACGTGGTTGAAAAGTTAAACTTTTAAATTAGTTATTCGTTCATGTATAAAGATGACCCATGTTACTTAATAGATGTCTACATTGTAATACCAACCACAGTCTGTTATTAATTACCCATTTCACATCTAACACCATGCCCTTTTCTGCCGCCAAGCAGTGACGCATTCGCGTTACTGTGTTCCGGTTTGAAAGGTGTGGTTGCCGGTGAAATTACAGGCACATGAGACATTCCACCTTCACGTCTCACATTTACGGGCGCATACGATGCGACTTGGGTTTTGTCATACCTACTTTGGGAGGACCCAAGTCGCATCGGCTGTTATGGGCCGAGGTTACCACTTAACACCAGGTGGGCCGTCGGCTCGTTCCGTAAATGTATTACATAAAAAAAAAAAAAAAAAAAAAAATAACACACAAATTACTTTTATCGAGGGTTAGAAACTATGAGTAACAGTCAATGAGTAAATATTTACTTCTCATGCATTGTGGCTCTGTCTAAAATCAAACCTGCGACTGTAAGTCGGCTGCTCAAACAACTATGCCTTCTAGGTCCTCGATAGATTTTTAATTCCATTTTGTCACGAAAAGAAATTAACTGTTTTACTAAAAGCATTAACGGCACAATTATTCGTGAGAAAGTAATAGCGACAATGCGCTTCTTCTTGTCAAATCTAATTTAGAAAATAGTGTCCCGTAGGGGGCATCGAAGCTGCGGCCCCCGCGTCCGATTGGTTTCCACAGACTACTAGGCCACGGCCGTCATCTCACATCTGTCTAATGGCGTTTGTGTTCAATCACGAATATTATCTAACGTTTATGTAACGTGTTATGCATTACAACAATGTGCTCTTGAATCTCGCGAGGTTTTAAACAAACAAAAACATTGATAGAGAAAGCCACGCGACGACAATGATAGACTAATGGCATGGACGGGGCAGCGGCGCGGCGTGGCATAGGCGGGGCGTGGTCGCGACGTGTAATATATGTAATATATGTAATAATGTATAAATTATATATTATTGTTTTAATTAAAAAAAAACTTTATTTCTTTCTCTCTTGCATTTTCACTATCGTTCAACTAACGTTCCAGTTTACCCGTGAAATTTCCGATAGTTTATATGGATAGTTCGTGCAGACTTGCGAATCATCCATAGAGTATCTCTACTCTGTTGTTTTGTTCGATATTCGAACAAAAGTATTATTTTTTTATTTGCTTTACTTACTGTTAGGTATAGAAATCATTTTATAATCCAGATTCCTGTCACACTATAATAAATCTGTACCATCATGGACACCTAAAACGATTACCTGATGGTTGGAGCCTCGGTTTACGCTTTGAATTTTACTTCCATATTAAAATCTTACCTGGAATGAAATTTACTCCAAGCCAAAATCATGCGAGTTGTTTTGTGTATGGCGGAATGGCCAGAGGAAGGCGAGTCGGCTCAACAGTTAGAATTAATCTTGTTTAAAGCAATGAAACCCAAAAGTGCGGGCTAACAAATTGCTTCATCTAATTGCTAAATAAATGAACGCATTAAGATGCCTCTTGGGAAATAATCTAAGCGCTATTAAGATTAACATAAATCCATAAAATGTTTGATGAAATAAATAGGTACATTTTTCGGCGTGTACTCCATTGCTTGATGGAGAATAGATATAGTGGCAGTTCTTCCCAGACGAAATCTTCATTTGCAGTTGGTGTTACAGCTACTACAAGCTAAAGCTGTTACAATTGGGTTTACTATAATCTTAATTTTGAAACAACAATACAGGAAGTGGAATAACCAAAAAATACACCTGCCATACTTACTATAATAATAAATATATAATATATTCCTTACATAACTATAAAAATAATCTTAAAAATAGATTTCTTGAGCTCACTTCTTAAAGTGGCCCGCAGATATACAGTTACAATTTCATGATGGTATGTAAATTATCTATAAGTCAACATCTTACACTGGGTATTTCAACATTAATTGTAACCAACGCCCAAATTTTAGGTACCTACAGTTATTGTGAGATATATACTCATTAGTATGCTATGAATAATAATAATTAATAAAAAACAAATACATGTTTACTGTATTATTTTACAACAATATTTACAAAATACAATGTATTCAATTGAGTTATCTAAAGACCGTTTTCATCGATCTATGGATAGCTCTACTGATCTAGTTCGCTAAAACGTGAAATTGTGCCCAAAACACTGGCGGCACTGCCTCGATGGACGGCAAGGCTTAATCTCTGAGCCAGAAAAGTGCCAGCTTAACTTCATTTTATTATATGTTGTCTGAAATTTTTAACTTTTTTCTATGTTTATCCACATTACCTAATGTCCGATTATAATAATTATAATGATCTCACCGTAAGAGACTTTACAGTTAAATAGTGCACCAATAGATTCGCTCCTAAGCCACTAGTTATACGAGGAATACATAAGGAATATGATTTCATACTCCTGATACTTTCAAAAGTACTTTAACTCGTCTCATTTCAGTATTGCTGATCAGAAGACTTTCCTATAACCAATAATTCCGAAGGCACTTCCGAATTCTCGTCAGAGCACTTGTAATGAACATTTGCAATTCATGAAGCTTCCAGATATAACTCAAGTGCAATCTGTGACCTGATTGAAGCTTGCAATATGGACTTTTCAGTTATCATATTGCAGCATCGTGTTGCGTCAGGTGTGTTCTGAACGTAAGTTATTGCTCAAAATGCGCAATAATATGCGTTATTTGTATCGCATTCGCTTGCTGTTGAAATTTGCGTTTTTATAGAACTTATTAAGAAATAACTTATTAATTCTATCGCCAGGTAGCTTTTTAATGGCCACTTTAAGGTCTTAAGTTATAGCCATTTACCAAAAACTTGTGTAAAATTACGATGATTAATTTAATCATGTATATAGAGCAATTAATCTGTCAGAGGTGTTTAACGAAAACAAGTTTTAATTTTTTTATAACGTTCTGCTTCTTCTTCTTCATCGAGTCACCGGTTCTGTCGAACCAGTGTGGTGAAAGGATTGTAAGTGCGCCTCAAAGAGGCTCCTTTCGTGCACTCGACACATGTCTTCCAATTTTTAGTTCTAGGACATGTCGGTTTCCTCACGATGTTTTCCTTCACCATTTTAAGAACGTGGTATTGCGCACATAAATCTTTCAATCGAAAAACTCATAGGTGCACGTCGGGATTTGAACCGGCGACCTCCGGATTGAAACTCGGGGGTCAGAACCGCTAGACCACCACGCTCTCGCTTTATAACGTTGATTCGACTACATGCAAATTATTTGTTATCTTATTCTTATCAAGTTATCCTAAATGCTCAAGCATGAAAATTTCCAAGTGTTCTGTAACTGTTTACTCAAGTTTAAATAAATTTCACATAGCCATTCAGCGCCGCGCGCCGTAGCTCATTACCGTAATAATCCATACAAAAGATTTCAACGGGCGCTGAGTGCATTTTTAATAGCTAGCTATTTTAAAATTTAATTCGATTCTTTTATTTTAAAATTGGAATTAGTTTGGTCGTTTTCATTCTTTATCTTTCGTTGCTATCTTCATATTATAGTAAAGAAAATTAAATGAGTTTGAGAGGTTTGGAAGCTTCTCTTTTAGGACATGTAGTTAAACAAGATGTGAATTGTCCAGTAATTTTCTTTAGGAAGACAGCGCTGGTTGCTAACCAGCATATTGCTATTTGGGGCCTTTTTGCAACACAGCTATTCATTTTTATTTTTGTGCCTTGTAATTTATAAATAAATATTTAATTATGTTTTATAACTATATTTTCCTGTGTGTGTTGCAAATAAATATTTTGTATTCTATTCTATTCCATTCTGTATCAAAACATTTCTCTCAGAAATAGAACGAATTATTTTTTATTTTTACAGTTTTGAGAACGTGATATAGTGCCCTAATAAAACGCACATAAAATATTCCTAGCGGAAAGCTTGTTACGTTCCTTTGAAAGTCAATTACACTGGTTCTCGTTGGTAGTGAGGTCTCATTCTCATTAAGTTACATAGGCACTATATATCTAGAACTCATAACTCACGCCCGCCATTTATTTTCAACAAAATAGATTGAAGAAAATCTCAAGTTTTCGATGAATTTTAATATATCTAGGGTATATTGTTTAGAAAAGGTAAATGATTCTGACCCAGAAAAGCTGAGACAAGATGCACCACGCTGTGACCATGAGCAAAATGCATTGCATTATATATTGTTTGGTTTATTTACCTGACTTCGCTACTCCTGCATTTTATAATTATTTAGACGAATGTGTAGTAGAATGGTCCGCCAGTTGAGCTGAAAAAAAATACAGTTTTATAATCTGTGATATATTAGGGGTATTGGCGCCATACATCTATCCCCTTTTTTTCATATTATTTTTATTATGTTTAAATATAATTTTCAGTTCGATTAACTTTATAAAAAATTAGATTATAATTAGATTTTTTTTTTATTAGATTTTTAAATTATTTTACTTTATTAGAATGTTATCCATCCACCAAATCAAAGAAAAAAAAGACAGGATACATCTATTATTAACTATTGTGGAGAATGAGGCCCTCTAGCATGGAGTCTAGTTAGGTTTTCGTAACATTTAGTTAGGAAGTACCTGTCTTTCGACATGACATTCCTAGGCCCGGTTTTAGTTGAGTATGTATGGAATGGAAATCATTTCAAAACATCATATGAATATCCATTATTGTCTCTGTCAGTAGACACTATTGAATTTAGCAATAATGGTGTGTAACATTATAGGTGAGTGTTTATTTGTGAATAAGTTACGGACGAGCTGATGCTCAACTAATGTTAAGCAGTCAATTGCTCAGTAATACTTATGACTTAAAATTCCACCTTGGAATAATTGCTGCCAACATGTCTTTTTTATGTGGCCAAGAAGAAATCGTATTGCGAGATCGTTCGAAGTCTAACCCACCGGTGAAATCACATGCAAAAGAGATCTCGCCATGGTGATCATATTTTGTATGTTACTTCACTAAGGAGAGCGAAGAGCAATAATACTTTGAGTGGTAATTAAAGTAAGATTCCTTATTACAACATGAATACATGTATAAACTAACAGTCACTTTATTCTGGAAGAATAATAAATGTAGGATAAATTAAGTTTTTTATTATTTATCTTTAGATGTAACAGGAGTGATAACGAATTCTACACGTGGATATGAGTTTCTATCTTTAAAGATTAGGTGTAGATATATCCATGAATCTACTTTAGAGCGAAACGTGCATGAGTCAAGGATGCTCTACTACCAAACTATTATTTTTTATATCCATTCATTAATTCATAAAAATTACCCAAAAGCTTTGAACAAGAGGAAGGCTTACTCTCGAGAGAAGAGGGCCAGTTTGGCTCGTGAAATTCATTAAATTGCTCATTGCAGATGGCCCACCAGACTAAGGAAAATGCTAGGTATTGCGCCCGTAATCCTGAGACGATGAAACGTCTCATGCGCCTGTCACATTTCAGATAAACAGCCATGACACTAAACCAATATAAAACTAATAGACAAGAACAAACAAATTCATCCCTTTTTCTCAAAAGGAGCAGGCAGAATCACAGTGGAAACTTTTTCACCTTGCAGGTTCCACTGACATATTAACATAAACGTGATAAGTGGTGAGCTTATTGACGCCATTAATATTCCTACAACGACACATCTTTCATCCAGTAAATCATTCCTCAAAAATCTAACAACCATGACAATTTTTATACCAATGAAAGTATAATTAATACAGGAAGGTATTCAATTTCTGTAATTTTTATTATGGTGAATACATTATTGACCTAAGACACATAATAGAATATTTACGATAAAAATCTCTTCCCCCCACTTGAATTCCGTGTTATGGGTGACTAGTCTCAAAAACCGTGTACAGGTCTTAGACTATTTATAATCTCTGATTCTGGTCTATTATCATTGGTCAAACCGTACAGAATTTGATAAAAAAATACCGATGTATGAAACTTAAGTCCGGGAAATAGTCGTCAAATCTGATTGCATAGTTATCGAGTTCAGACTGTGGTCAGGTAGTAAAAGTGGTGAATGCGCAATATGACACAGTGACACAGTGCCTCTATTACGTATTCTATTATCTCTCCGAAAATGAAAATATAGTATTGACTGATTCGTTGAACATTGCGAATGCCGCTAAATGTATGTTACTACTAAGTTTCTCATAAAGGTCATGTTGTTTTTCATGGGAACTAGATGACTGATAGGATACTTATATACTGTTTTGTAAATACAAACATTTATATACATATCAACACCCACACACAGAACAAACATCTATGTTCGTCACATGAATATTTGTTCTGGGTGGGAATCGAAGCTAAACCTACAGCGCAGAAGGCAGGGTGGTACTACCAACTAAGCTGTGAGCCCAGTCTATATTATTATTTCTGTGGTGTGATTAAAAAGGTATTTCAAAGTTCGTTTGGCAAGTCTTTTGCCGGCAGTTGACCAGGCACCCAGAGTATAAAGTATATTGCACGAAAGGAGCCTCTTTGAGGCGCACTTTAATCTTAACTAAAGCTAGCTAGCTAGTGGCTCAATGAGTAGTTAGCAGTAGCTGCCCCAAATGTAGCTTCTTCAGAAAAGATTATATATACATTAGTATTATTATGAATTACCTTATATCAGTCACAGGTCACGTTTTGTCACCTTTTTAAACGAACTTTTCTGAAAGGAGCTTCTATAATTTAACTTTAAATCATAACCATAACCAACATAACATTTATTCTCTTTTTAACAAACTTCCTAAAGGAGGAGTAGAGTAGGTTGTATGTATTTTTCATTTCTTTTTTTCTTTAACACTTCTTGTGCAGATAGCAAAGATATGCGTAAATTTCCATAAATATTTTAATACAAATGCGTTTGTTAAATTTTGACGATGTTTTACCACGTTCGCGAAGCATACGAGTACGTATGTCAGTCAGTCAGGACTACGAAATAAAGTTAATGTGTACATAACTTAGCTTTCGTTAAATGGATAATAAACGAAGCTGCTACTTCATTAAAACGATCACAATGTTAGAACTTCCTAACTGGGGACTGACAAAGGCGAGGTTTGTTTTTCTACGAAATTTAGTCTGTTGAATCAATTAAAAGTTTTTCTTTGAGTGCTTGGATTCTTTGTCCATTCGAAGTTAATCCTTTCATAAATTTGTAACCGACGGACGGTTTGACATTATTTGAAAAACGTTTAACCAATTATTGCCAGAGTCAGTCGTCAGACTCAATTCGCCGTAGTGCATTCACAATGATAATTTTCAAATTTGTTCTTTCTTTCTTTCTTGTAAGTACCGATGAAATGACATTTTATTTTAAAGACGTATTCAAAGCTTTAGAATGATGATTGCATTTGTTACAAATAATAGATACTGCTTAGTCATCAAAATCACGTGGAAAAAGACGCGTTACTTGGCTATTTGCGAAAAAGGCTTCGCTAAGCGTGCAAAGCATATTGACTTAAAATTAAATTATAATCCCTCTTTAACACTGTAAATTGGCCTTAAAATTACAAAAAAAAGCACAGATTTTTTTTCAGCTAATTTTACTAGTAGTGGTTTTATTTTACAGTTTGCACTATAATCGCATCTAGTTTGATGCTTTATGTAAACATACTTTTTTAATATATAACATAATAAAAATGTGTTAAAACACCTTTATATTATGGTGAACTAAAAGAAACGTGAACGAAAAAAAAAATACATTTTGCGCCATCATAACGCATTTGTTGCAAGTTTCATCCAACTACCTGTAAGCCGTAATGATTTAAAAGATTGTCCTATAAATGTAGGACAGACGAACGGTTTAGGCGCTATCTTTTGAGTACGGATCTCTAAAAATACTAGAACTCATAACTAATCCAAATTCCATAGATAAAAGCTCTTAGGTCCGGGTGTAACCTTGACACACAATGCCTGCTACGTAACTTCATAAACTTCCCCTTTTAGCCGCAAGTAATCGCTTTCTCACTTTAGAGGACGTTCCGGGCTTAGAGTAAATTCAAGTAAACCTAAGAATATGGTTTCAAAGAGTCACTAAGTACAGAATTGTTAAGATATTACTTAAATTTTAACCCGTCTTAAGTTGGTAATTTTATGTTCATTGTCATATTAGATTTGTGATTTGACTGGCCTCATAGCTCAGTTAGCAGTAACTCTGCCTTATGCGTTGTAGGTCGTGGGTTCGAATCCCACCCAGGACAAACATTTGACGAACGTAGACGTTTCTTCTGTGTCTGGATGTTGATATGTATTTACTAAAAGTATATAAGTGTTATACCAGTTGTCTGTTTCTCATCAAGATATGCTTAGCTTACTTTGGGGCTAGATGTCGCTGGGTGATATGTCCACCAATATTATTATTATTATTTGTAATTAAAACTTGTATATAGGTAATAGTTAATTCATCTTTGTTTATTTATATTGTATGCTAGCTGGTATGGGGCGCCGTAGATGGCACTATGGCTTCGCGCGAGCAATAAGTTGACAAAGCTTTATCATAATCGGATTAACGGTACCTTATATTTTGAATATTATTGACGATTCCAAGCCATTTCTTTATGAATTCTATCGAAATAAAGTTGTTGACTTTGACTTTGACATGGCAGCGCATAAAATACGAACAAACAAATGAGCATTTTTTTTTATTAGATTAATGTTAGATATCTAGTATAAAAACACATTTGCTGTGAAAATTTTACCCGGCTAGGTGGAGCAGAAGGCGTAGGTTCAGTCATTACGATTATGAGTTTCAGGAGATATTTTCATATCTGTCAATTTGTTAACTGCAATTTTTTTTTCTATTTACTATTTTTCTACACACAAAGACAGATAGTTCGAAAACTCTTTATTGTACACCACACGAAAACATACAAACAAAAAAGGGAAAAAATAGTTTATAATACATGTGACAAAGTTAGGCTCAATGGGCGGCCTTAATGCAATCTCTTCCAGGCAGATTCACTACTTTATCCCTGAAGGGGTATGCAGAGCTTCAGCGGGCCACTTTTCGCCTTGTGGCTTACAGACTGGGAACTTAGATTAGAAGTTGATTGCAATGCGACTTGAGTTATCTCGTACTTTGGTGGAGAGGACTCGGGTCGTATTGCTGTTGTCTATGGGCGGCGGTTACCACTTAACATCAGGTGGGCCGTCAGCTCGTTCTGTCACTAATATGACATAAAAATGAAAAATTTGGGTGATTTCACCACCGCCATTGTTTTGTGAGAGGGAGTGTATGTTCAAAGTGTGTGTAATATAAGGGTGTTCATAAATCAATAAATTTGTATGTATCTCCTTGTTTTATTACGTACGCTCTGGATAGGGGGAGCGTCTTCATAATGGTCTAAGTTCATACATATTGTAGCCGTAACATAGTTATCTCCATCCCTTCCGTTGTATGCAGATAGACTGATTTACATTCTCTCTGTAGGCGTAGTATCAATTGTGCGAAGCTAATTGCCTGTCACATTAATTGTACCTACATTTACTTGCACACCAGATAACTCAGTCCATTCTATTCACAGACAGGGGAAAAGGAGTGACATCAGACGGTCAACACGCTCGGTTTAATATTCTCACTAGTACTCGCTGTGTTTCTAGAAATTTAAGTTAAAAATGAGATGCACAGATTTCCTTTACACTTACAATGAACACAGCCTGTGATTTCGCATTGATCGCCTCTGCATTTCTATTTATTTTATAACACAATAAAATATTTTTTACGTCGGCGAGACTTGGCCTAAGTAATTTATTTATACAATCCTTTATTTCGATGTTCCTCACGTTTTGGGCGCCACTTTCCGCGTGATTTATGACCCGAGTTGTCGCTGTTACGTGTCGTTTGGGAGAGTTATAAAATTTTACCACCCGCTTGGGATACATAGGTGTCGTTAATGATATTGTTTTATTGTAATCTTCACCGACGTCAATATTAAATACGAAGGAAAAATATTTCGATGTAGTTTCATATCTTGAATCGTAATGAATTAATTTAGATTTTTTTAACCGACCTCACATATCAGTTGGTAGTAACCCTGCCTACTGCGCTGTGGGTCGTGGGTTCCGATTCCCACCCAGGACAAACATTTGTGTGAAGAACACAGATGTTTTTTCTGTGTCTGGGTGTTAATATGTATTAATATGTATGCATTTACAAAAAAATATATATTATATATATTTAATAATAAATTAATAATAAATTTAATATTAAAAATATATATTCCCACCGTACAAGTTACGCTTAGGTTAGTTTGGGGCTAGATGGTGCTGTGTGAAAGGTGCACTAATATTTATAAATTTATTTATTTTATTTATAATAATAATAAGTTACATATCCTTTAGTAATGTAAGCTACAATTAATTCTGATAGTAATTAACATTTGTTCTATGAGTTGCCTTAAAAACCGAGGTATAATTTGAAACAAATATAAATACGAAAAATTTATGAACAAATTATAATATTAAATATATTTCCGGTAGGATGGTTACCGAGCGTATTTCAATATTAAATCTTTGCCTGTCGTATCGCTTTTAAATGACTATATTTGTGGCTACTGCAGGCAAAGTCATGCTGAATTGCTGTTGTGTGTGAAAGTACTTAAACCTTCTCGAAAATAAGCGAAAATAACCTTGGCCTTTTTAAAAGGACACTAAATAAAATGACATTGCATTTAATTTATGTATTTTTTTACATTATGAGCTCGCAGTAAGTAGGTACGTAAAAGCGGTGATGTACCTTGACACAATAGCCTTAAAACTGTTAATTATTAAAATTAAGCTTTACAGTTCATCGATGAATCAATTGAAAGCCCAATTAGTCGATGCAAGGAAAGGGCTATCTTATAAAAACACCTTTATCAGTACAGTACGAAACTAGCTGTTGCCCGCGACTTCGTCTTCGTGGAATTCGGTTTTATCACGCACCCCTATTTTACCCCTCGAAAAAGTAGCCTAAGTTACTCCTGTTACATCAGCTATCTGCTAGTGAAAGTCTCGTCAAAATTGGTCCAGCCATTTCAGAGATTAGCCGGAACAAACAGACAGACAGACAAAAGTTGTAAAATATGTTGTTTTGGTATATGTACCGTGTATACATTCATATGCACTTAGTAAAAAGCGGTTATTTTAATATTACAAACAGACACTCCAATTTTATTTATTTGTATAGATTGCAGGCGCATGAGACGTAACATCCCCGTCTCGAGGCGATGGACGCAACGCAGTGAGACTTGATCATCTCGTACTTTGGTGGAGAGTACTTGAGTCGTATTGCTGTTGTCTATGGGCCACTTAAACACTTACCACTTAACATTAGGTGGGCCGTCAGCTTTTTCCGTGACTTCAATTACGTAAAAATATATACAAAATACCCCTCGCTGCGTCTGTCTGTCTGTCTGTCTGAACGCGATAAACTCAAAAAGTACTGAACGGATTTTCATACGTTTTTCAGTAATAGATGCAGTGATTAATGAGGAAGGTTTAATATAATTCATGAAGGTTTTATGTAAATTGGCTGAAATATGAAGATGATTCCCTAAAAAAAACATGCCGACTGTAAGCTTTACTGACTAGCCAAGAGAGTTATATATCCTTATTAAATTAAGTTAGACTTTCATCTTGGTGGCGTAAGTCAGTCTAAAGTTGACTGAAGGTAGAAATAATTTTGAGAAATATACAAACTTGATCCAAAATGTCTGTAGAAAACTAAACTTTGAAATAAAATAAAGTCAAAATTTTAAGGTTATAATTTTTTATAATTATATATATTTTGTTGGTATAGAGAATTATTTCGTTACCAAACTGTAGTTTGTTCGGGACTCGTTTTTGGATTCTGACTGTTTCCATTCACTATCGTGGATTGAAACATTTTTCTACAGAGTTCTTTTTGAATACCTACTAAATTATGTTAGTGTAGGTACCGTTACTAAAAGGTTAATTCCAATAATTTAAAAGTCGATCAAATCATGACTGAACTTTTGAATTGACTTGTATATGTCAGGTTAGATGAGTTACCTAACCTCAAACCCGTAGAAATATCTTAGGTAAATGGAATAATCGATTATTAGTTTTGTTCCCTAAAAAAATGCTTAGTTCCCCATTAAAACAGATATAATGAATAAAGCCACTCCGGAATCTGAATTAGTAATAAAGAAATGAAAAGGCAATTCTGTTCAAAGCAAACTATCCTTACATTATTTACTACCCAAAATTAGACGTTCTATCGTAATCGTCTCAACAAGGCAAAGTCAGGCTTCGTATTCAACCAGTCACTTTCACTAATTTTTTTATTGTTTTTTTTTGCAGGCTTACGACTGAGTGAGACATTCGGTGCATTTTATTAAGAGACAGTGCTGTGTTGTGAATAAAGTGAGTGACTTTAGGTTTTAGTCACGAATTACTTTTTTTGTGCGTCGCGGGAGGTTCTTGCAAAATGGTGAGTGTCGGTGGTATATAATATTTAAAGAACTGTGAAATGATAACGATGGTATCTTGTTATAATAATTTATGTAAAATTATATGATACGTTCCATATTCACGTCTCATGGTTACGGGCGCATACGATTCGACTTGGGTCTTGTCGTACCTAGGCAGAGGACCCAAGTGATATTGCTTGTAATGGACAGAGGTTACCACCTGCTTGTTCCGTAACTCTATCACATTTAAAAAAGTAAACATTTAGTTGGCTAGGTAGTTGTTTTAATTTCCCTGCTTAAGGCATAAGAATATCATAAAAAGTTTATTTTTTATTTTTTATGTAATACATTTACGGAACGAGCCGACGGCCCACCTGGTGTTAAGTGGTAACCTCGGCCCATAACAGCCGATGCGACTTGGGTCCTCCCAAAGTAGGTATGACAAGACCCAAGTCGCATCGTATGCGCCCGTAAATGTGAGACGTGAAGGTGGAATGTCTCATGTGCCTTATTCTATATTATTATTATTACTATGTTATTTTATTACTATGTTATTCTCTTGGAATCTTAGAAAAATTATCATAAACAATTTTCAAAGCACTTTCCAGATATGCTTTAATATAGTATTGAATCTGTTACATCCACCTTTTTAAATTTACTACACAGCATCGAAACGAGTCTTCTATTCAACTCCGAAGTAGTTTCCTTATATCCTTTCCGCATAAATATTTTGGTACGATATTACTTCGGCAATGGCCCATTGTGCGATAGAGCCAATAATGAGCCACATCGCAATTAAGAGTCCCATAAGAAACGATATCTCGTTTGTATTATGTACGTTGTGCAATGAATTGAAACGAGCCTATTTGATAACACTATGCCTCCGTTTAAATACAAATTGCGCTTTGTATTGTATTGTTATTTAAATAAAATAAATAAATATTTGGTGGACTTTTCGCACAACGTCGTTTAACCCCAAACTAACCATAGCCTTTACTATAACTTTTTAAATAGTCATGCGACCATTATAAAAATATATTTTATACAAATGGTTTTTTTGCGAGATAAAATGGATTTTGTTAACGTAAGTCAGTCAGGACTTTGACTATTTCGATCTGTGATAAAGTACTATGAATAAGACCTTATACTAGACTTACAGAAGTATTTCAGCAGTTCCACGTCTAATTCAAATAAAAAAACTAAAGTGAGAAACGAAAAAAAAACACTTTTATGGGCCAACGTCAAGGTGCAAAATGCATATACATACATATATATATATATATATAACAGATACATACATAATACATATTTTAGGCGTTTCAGTAATCTTAATCGCTCATTACGTGTCCGCTAATGATTTGTTTCTAAACATGTTTTCTAAGTGTACGAAATGATTTTAAAATATTTTCTGGTATAATTAAAATTATAGAGCACAAAACATATTGCTGGATTTCTCTGTCGGTGCAATCACACTCATATAAATATATGTGATAAAAGCAACATAAAGTAGCAGTAGAACTTGTGCTAAGTTCGCCCGGAGAATTACTGCATCAATATACCCAAGTCACATCTTATTGCACTTATAACTCTGAGACGTGTAGGTGGTATATCTCAAACGCCTATTATTTCACTCCGGTATAAAACAACTCTTCCCAGAACTCAGAAAGGCTTATGTCATAGTTTACAATTCAGCCTTTCAACTTCAACCTTTAAATTTCAACCTTTTAACTTTCAACCCTTCTCGCTTAGGAACTTGTCGACAACCAACAAGCCGATGGCATGTAGGCATGACTTTAAAAAGGACGAAACTTGCAAGTTTTTTAATTAATGCATTTGAGATGTTTAAGTGTTGAATGGATTGCATTAATACCTAAGCAACGCTTGGTATCTCAGTTTCATGTTATTTAAGCCATAATATTTTTAAATTATATAATCTTTTTTACTTTTTTACCTCTGGAAAACGCGAAATTCGGAATTAATGTTTTTTATTCTTATTATTATTATATTAAATGCCAAAAGTGACTTTTGTAGTATGAATAAATAATAATAAAAATAAATATTGGTGGACATTTCGCACAGCGCCATCTAGCCCCAAAGTAAGCTAAGCATAGCTTGTATCATGGGAAGCAGACGACTGATATAATACTTATATACTTTTCTTTTGTAAATACTTACATATAATACATATTAACACCCAGACACAGAACAAACATCAATGTTACAAATGTCACATAAATGTTTGTCCTCGGTGGGGATCGAACCCACGACTTACAGCGCAGAAGGCAGGTTTACTACCAACTGAGCTATGAGGCCAGTCAAAGCAAAATCAGTATGTATTGACAAAATAACTTAAGGGAAATTAGGTGTTCCAATTTGAGCCCGGATTCGTAGAGCATTACTGTTTGAGCGGTACTGTTCCACATTGAGCACCATCCATGTTTTTATCTGAATGCTGACAGAGGAACAAAAATTATGCCCACACTTCGAGTCGAAAACGTGTATAAAATAAATTACTGCAAGAATTGAAATAATGAGATCCACTATTTTATCCTAAATGCCCACTTAAACTACAGTTTACGTTAAATTAATACGCCAATTTATTACGCTTCAAAGCCGGAAAGCCATAAATAATAATTAAATCATGATCAGCCGACAATTAATTTTATCGTAACTTTTTATGAAAAATATTTTACGAGATCAGTGATGGCAACTGGAACGATTATGCACTTGCAAGGTTTCACTGTTCAACGTTCCCGTTTAACGAAATTTGATTGAGTTTCTTGAGGATACTTGTTTGGGATATTGAATATAATAATAATAATAAGCTTGAGATTCACAGATTCATATAATTAGATAATGAACTTTTGTTAACAATTACTATTATTGGATATTAAATTATTCATATTCTTAAAAAAAAAGAATCCGCTCTCGCTCCGGCCGCCACCACAAGCACAGCCTCACGTTGCATGAAACATCCGCGTTATTCAATCCGGAAGGATTATAAACTTTATTTGATACGTGCTAAAGAGTTGAATTGGGTTTGTGGTTCAATTGAGCAACAGCGAAAGTGTTTGTGACGTAGTGACTTACATTTTTACTCTCTTTACCGGTCACGGTCGGGTGTACGTAACGCGGATGGTTAAAATGGGTTATAATCGGTTTGCGTACGCAAGGATATCTTGTCATTTCTGGTATAGGTTTATTTATTTATTTATTATCATTCAAAATTGGGTACGTATGTCACCTAAGGGCACACCAGCGAAGCCCATTAATATAGCAGAAGTACAGTCGCCGTGGTCGAAACTGGCCTGGGTGACATCATCATCATCATCATAGAACAGCACTTAGAAAAATTTACGATTGAGAACTTATAACTAAAAACTTAATGCCAATTACAGATTCTCACCATGTATGATACATTTAAGGGCTTAAGCCGCTAAAAGCTAAACAAACAAAAATTATGGCAAGAAGTTAAAGTAATTACAATGTAGATGATGATGGTTAAAACGATTAATAAAAAAGGTGGTAAGGGTGCGAAAGGTTTTTTGTAGGTATTGATCACAAGTTAGGTTGATAGCAGCATGTTCAAAATATATGTGTAACGTAATCAAGACATGCGATTGTGAGTGATTATAACTGTTAGTCGCAGTGTGGATGGATTTTTAGTCAGTAGCTTCGATATATATGGCCGTGAGAGCGTGTTGGCCTAGTAGTACTGATACTGATACTTTTAATCCAGAGGTTGCTGGCTCACCCGACGCAAACAAGCTCACACGAGCTTGTTTGCTTGAATAATTTATGTGTAGGAAAACATCGCGAGGAAACCGACATATCCTAGAACCAAAAATTCGAAGACAAGACAAGTGCAAGAAAGGAGCCCCGTTGAGGCGCACTTAAAATCCATTCGCCACACTGGTTCAAGAGAACCAGTGACTCTACTTGTAGTATATAGCCGTCATAGAAGACATTTTGTCTAGCAGAACTAGATATTAATAACTTTAAGAGTATCTATTCTTTATCGATTTTATAGCGATTTATATGATAATTGCTAACAACCTTCACCTGAACACTAGATTCCGTTACTTCTTGTGCATAAGCCTGGCTACGAATTTATCTCCGATAGATACCCAAGAATTCCATTCATCTCAATTCCATTTGAAAGAAAGAACTATTTGTTGCACCCGCTCGATTCTTCGTACGGTCGCTCTACTGGTAGATCGCGCTATCATGTAAACCTAGCCTTACCCATCTAAATCAGTGTAAGATTTTTATTCTTTTTGCCTACGTTATCTTACAAATGAGATCCAACTAGCCGTGAAACAAATGTTGGTCCTATACAACCTAAACGACTATTTTCCACATATAAATCATCTTTTTATGCGTCCAATCCTTTCTAAATCACGTTCGAGCTGACATTAAACTTCATGATTCACTGAACAATTCGTTGATAATATTCGCGAATAAAAACTCAGCCCATTTCCTGTACTGAAGGTACAAAAAATACTTTTCACAGGATGGACACAGAACAAAAATTCGAAGACATGTGTCACATGCACGAAAGGAACCTCTTTGAGGCGCACTTTAATCCTTTCACCAAAATGGTTCAAGAGATACATGAATAAGTAACAGAATGGAGATACTGGATGATCGATTGACACAGGGTAATGTGGATAATTCTCAGTATTTCAGAAGGTATACAATCCCAGAGTTTCACGTAAATAACAACAATACATGGTAATCTATTGTTTACGAATATGTTCATTATTACATTTAATTTGATAGCAAGTTCAAAACAGAAACGCAGCTACAGTAGGTACCAAAAATAATAACTAGATTTCGTTGCTAATTTGAAACATCAATGAATTCCATAGAAGATGTACTTATCGCGAGTTCTCAATTCGGAGCAAATATAATCCTGCCAAATTAGTTTAACCGTTGGAAAATTATTTTATTTAATTATATTGAGCAATTTTTTAAATTCGTACGAGGCAGGCTCTTGCTGCTTTGGAGTAGCACCTGCTATGATATGCATAGACCTTTGAGCGCAATTCCGTGGCTTACGATCTACCAAATGTGAATCAAATTTCAGCTACCATTAAAACAAATGAGGAAATACCTGATGTTGCGGAATCCACGGTGTTTTGAGTTTGAATATCAAACGCACAGTGGGGAAAATAAGCATAGATCTTAAAAAAAGAAGGTTTTAACATAAAGGATTTAATCCGAAGCACAGTGGGGAAAATAAGTCGGATTTAAAAAAAAAGGCTTACACATAAAGGTTTTAATCCGAAGCACAGTGGGGAAAATAAGACATAGATTTTGTAAAAAAAGAAGGTTTTAACATATAGGTTTTAATCAGAAGCACAGTGGGGAAAATAAGACATAGATGTTTAAAAAAAAGAAGGTTTTAACATATAGGTTTTAATCCAAAGCACAGTGGGGAAAATAAGTCATAGATCTTAAAAAAAAGGTTTTAACATAAAGGTTTTAATCCGATACAACATTAGCTTCTATATTTGAATGCAAGCACCAGACGTGTCTAATTAGCAGGGTGACTTTGAAATGCATCACGTATCAGCTAGTGGTAATCAGTGGCTTTCACTCGCCATGGAAAGCAGGGTGCAGGGACCAATACCAACTTCCTTTAATGCGGTATAGTATTCAACAATCGCTGATCGCACATTAATGAATGATTAGCTGCTAGGAAACAGTCTTCGTAAATGTTTGATTCAAACTGTCAGAAAGCGAATATCCACCGAAGCTAGGTTTTTTTTTCAAATTCAAATTCTAAGCATTTATTGCACTATGTTATTATAAAGATCTTAGTATATTTATAGGATACAAACATAAAGCCTGTTAGGGCACACCAATTTCTTTTTCAATTATTATTCTAAGTGGCTATTTGTTTTAATTTATTAGTGTAGTGTAGGTACATTTAACTTTTTATATTAGGTATATTAGATATATTAATAGACAAACAGAGTAGTTGCACAATATAATAATAGTAATATAATTGAAATTTAATTATTGAAATGTAAATGAATTCAATTTCTTTTATCAAAGTCACATTGGACAATAAATTTGACCAGTCGCGTACAACCCTAACCGACCTTTAAAATGTAAAATATTGGGCTGAATGTTGAATACGGATCTCGTCCATTGTGTGTACATATTTTATTAGATAAGGGTTGAAATTTACTACGATCCTTAGGTATAGGATACTTAGGGTCGTATCGAAATTTAATTTAAACATTACGGAGAGAAAGCAAAACTACTGGGCCTCTACAGACTTTTGGACATAACATGGAAACCATTTAGATGTCTTACAGAAGGTTCCCTATTTTTATCGCTGGTATAAAATGCGGTATTAATGGTTTGATTTTCGAGAATATACAAGTCTGGATTAATGTATTCATTACTCGTGTTAACCTTTTTCGAACCAGTAGGGAAAGAATTGCCTCAAAACGTTCCTTTCTTACACCTACATTATGTTTCAGAATTTTTTGTTCTGGAACATTGTCGATTTCCTCTCGATGTTTTCCTACAATATTTTGAGAACACAGTATGGTGGGTGCACATACGTTTTTCAAGTGAAAACTCATTGGTGGTGCAGAGATTTAGATGGAAATCGGGGCACGTATCGCTTGTTACATATTCATTAAGGTGTAACCTTTTTTCGTCTCGGGAACGAACCTGGATTTAAGCTCCAATTAAACATATCCAATTTTCCATCATCAATAACTCACAATAATAAAATTATATAATAATAATATTAGTAATAGTAATAAATAATGTTCTATGTTGTTCAGGTTCAGAATTATTTATTAGTTAAAGTCTGGTAGTACGAATATCGATACAAATACATAATCTTATAATTACATTAATAATGTATCACAAACATTGACATGACACGGATGTAAAAATCATTGAATATAAAATTTATTACATACAATAAAAAATAATTCAAATATAACAAACACCATTTTTTGTTCTCACACTTTTTTTTAATATTAACAATTCATGACAACCACTTCGGCTTCATACGACCTTCTGCTCGCCATAGCGTAGATACGACCACAAAGTCCAAGTATTGCCCCTATTAAGTTAAATAGATGGAGAGAATAGAGAAATAAATTTTAACTTCCTTTGTCTTTCTCTTTACCACGTCCCGTACAGTGCCTGTAATAGAAATCTCAATGTCCGCTTTCTCGAATATTATTAGCTCCCTGTTCTCAAAGGGAGGGTCGGAAACCATTGTAAACGGCGATATTGTTTGGATGGGCTTCAAAGTGTCTGGTAGTAATCACTCGCAATCAAACGATTTTAAATGATAGCACACGTGTTTCATATTGGATTAGGAACCTCAAAGATCGACTGAAATTTTCAACAGAGCTACGGACTGCCTTTGGTCTATTTTTCGTTTTATTGGGTTTCGGGTAAACATTTTTTACGATTGTGTTTATGAGAAATAGTGTTGTGATGTGGGTTTATGTTCGGATGTAATTTGTTCTTTGAGTCGTTGTCAAAGGTATTGAAAATTTCTTGACGATTGCTACAAGATGGCGACACGCAAGTATGTATTAGCGTGTTATTTTTAAAAAAGCATTATTAATCGTTATTGGTCAACTCAGGATTACGTAAGCAATTTTGAAATTTTCTTTAACACATATATTTTTGAACAAAATGACAGCTAATGACTGACGAGTCAAAGCTATTGATGATAAATGGACTGTTGCAAAAAAAAGATTGAAGATGACTGGTCTATCTAATAGGCCTCACATCGTTAAAGAGAAAACCTTATTACCTACCTAATGATACTAACTTGATCTCAGAATAACGTATGGCTTTATTGCTATTGTTTGCACCTACAAGGTGTTGGTAAAAAGAGAGGTAGCCGATTAATCAAAAATACAAAGTAGGCCTTTTTTACCAGGTTAAATAGTTTGATGGCTGAGTTTTCTGGTAATTGTCTTCACCAATGCAGTTTCTTCATTTAGAAGCAGTCTTTCTTCAAAACCACTTTTGAAAAAATGTTAATGTGTAGCTGTGTACAATATCAGGGTTAGTAGACTTAGTAAATAAGTTGATAACATGTGCCTATCTACTTTATGTATCATATAGTTTTTAAATGCTTTTGTATCTAAACTATAAGATAAAAAAATAAAATAAAAAATAAAATAAAAAAATAAAAATATCATAATCGGTTTAAGCGTAATATTGATCTTTTTTTACTATAATACCTTGATACAGAATAATCTGGTTAGACAGTTATCATTATCTAGTACTAGATGGCGTTAGTGTTTTTTTCACACAAGACTGTTGATAACTTCGAATTACTACTTTTCAAGAAGACTGACTGACTGAATTTGAGTTTCCTGAATTTGAGATAATATAATTAGTTAATAACATAATAGATGGCAAAAATAGTAGAGTTCATTGAAGAACTGATGATTTCTAAATAGAATACTACAAGAAGTAGAAAAATTTAAGAAGTTCGATTACGAAACCTTTTCTTGGTCCGACAAGTACTCGGACAATAATATTACAAATTTCTTTAAAATGGTTTTCAAAATTGTAGCAGAAAGCACCTCCTTTATCTCATTCGAATTTGCCCAACCATATAACACACCTACATATTATTCTATGTCTCTGCCATCGCAATATTATTGGCCATCAACCCATTATAACCAGACATTATTCTCCAATATTCTTCGATTTTATGCACTGATGTGTAACGTGTGGTTGCGTTTTAAGGTTTATTCCGGACCGGACCGTTACAACAACCAACCGACTAACTGATCTTAGTATAGTTTATATCATGGAAACCAGACAACTGATATAATACTTATATACATTTTAGCGTAGGCTAACCAGATATAATATGAAGTAGTTTGAAAATATCGGCATGGCTCATCAACACTAATAATTTAAACTAATTAATTAAAATAAAAAATAATACATGTTTCATTTAGGAAATTCAACGGATTTTTTTCAAACATAAAAATGGTGTCCTTTTTTATTTGGGAACGTTTTCAGTCACGTTAGGAATAACAACTCCATTCGTGCCGTAGCTGCGCAATCTGCAGAATGATTTCGATAATTGTACCTAATTCTAAGTTTCTAAATCACGTTATTTGATGAAACCTCAATTTATACGCAAATTGAGCTAGCCTATGAAAATTAATGTAAAATTGAGATGAGAAATCATAAACAAAACATTTTTGGTAAGATTAAATCGCACCCTTCTTGGTTTAATGCCAAGTGACGCTTCATTAAGGCCGCTTTAGATAATAAAAACATCTTTCTTACCTTAATAAACCTTATAAACCTTTCACCCTCTTAGAAAAACAAGAATTAACCGAACCCAAACACTTAGCTATCTTACTTTCAAAAGCTTTGAACTTCAGACAGTGAACTAGGAATAACATTTAAAACTGTGCTACGGTCAATTTCCCCAATTTGAGCCAAAAACGGATGTTAAATTGATTTCCGGAATAAGATTGTGTTAAACGATGAGATCTTAATTTCCGCCACTTGCTTCTTTGAGTTTCTTAACCGGAGTCAAGCGAGAGGTTATGAAGTTTTGTATTCGGCGTTTTTCAATCTTTCGCTTTATTTTTCAATAGGTAGTTAACAGAGAATTATTACTGAATTATTACTACTGAAGTTTACTGACGTGACCAAGGCATTTATTTATGAATAATATGGAAATAAAGATTTAGACTTTGGCTTTGAGCGACTGGAAATGGAATTAGTATTCTTTGTTTGCGATAGACAAACATTTGACACATGTTTTCCAGTTTTATGTACGATAAAAAGGCATTTAAATAGGTTTAAATTGATGTAGATATAGTTATTTTAAATATAATATTTAGATTTTGATAGAATAAACTGGATTTTTAATAATTTTGCTTGACTTTCACAATATTATTAAGTTAATGATAATCTTAAACTAAGTTGTAATGATGGTATTTTAGAATATAATTTACGGATTTTATATCATTTTTTGACATATAAGTATTTCCAAACAAGAGTTCTTGAACAGATCTCTGCAATGTTGATTTGAAACTTATTATGAAAGTCTAGACTGGTCAGTGTTCTGAATGCCTATTCAAGCGTGTTGTCAATTATTGCGTAACCGAGTGATTTGGCGTTTTTTATTTTTATTTTTTTATATAAGAAAAATTCTAAGCTATTTAGAGTCTTCTTTAAAAGCATCTAAGGTTCAATTATATTTGTATTTATTCACGTGATTGATGTCTTTCGAAGTATTATTATGTGTTAAGAGTTCTTGCTCCACCGTAGTACTTCGACGGAAATATTAACTTGCAAACAGACTTAGGGTGCTTTTTGGAATGAAAATATTTTTAATTTAACTCATAACTCTTTTAGAACCACTGGTTAGCTGCACATCTATATTCTGTTTATTAAACCTTAAGTTAATTAAACTGCTAAGACTGCACAGGCTCTCTTAAAACAGATTTAGAAATCCTGAAAGCGGACTTCTTTATTGCAAACTTCTCTCTTCGTATTTTTTTTTTTTTTAATACATCAATGTGATTAAATTGCTAAAGGTCTAGTTTATACGACGATGGCACTGCAATAAAAACAGAAATCATAGAATATGACCAAGCATATTTTGATTCAGCATGGAAAAATATAGATGGTGGATAATAACGGCAGATTATAGATAGGATAGGAGAGGAGAAACAGGAAGAATAATGTGTCCCGTGTTTAAAGTAAATGAATATACCTTTTTTAAATAGTTGTTGAGGCTTAAATACGACAGAAAGTTAATTGACATTGGGCTAAATTATATCTATAGTTCTTCATTTTCATTGAATCTACTGAGCTATCTATAGATTGAAGAAACAGTCTTGCGATTGATAGTATTGTATTTTTATGTATAATTTAGGTACACATTTCACCCTCATAAATGTCAATTTCTTAAAAGACTAAATTCAATAAAAAATCTGTCTGTAAACTTTTATCTTGATCTAATTAAAGAGTTGATTCCTTCAAGCATTTTTAGAAGGGTTATTGCCATTTGGACATCGCTGGTAAATACCAGCGAAATTTAAATCAATGTCATTGTAAATTTGCAGCGGTCATACAACTTTTCCAATTAATAAACATATATTGCAACAGACGTGATCACGAAGCTACTTTCGGCTCGGTATTCAAGGCTGTTGCAATTTAGTCCAAACGCCGAGTAAACAAAAATGATACCGACCTATGCCAACTTAACGGAAAACAAATGGCGCTCAACCAGATAAAACACTTGAAATACAAAACGAAGAACAAAAGGGTGACCGTTTCCACATTACCCGATACGATATCGTATAACGATACGATACAATACGATATCGTCTATTTTGTTTACTTGTGCCAGGGCTGTTGAGTGCTGGCTTGTGACTGAGTAGTCTTTGGTGGCTCTCCACTCAATACCTGGATTTTGAACCAGCTCTCAAGTGAGGTTAACGGGACACACCATAAGGTGCTTTGCAGCTTCTTTTGAACTTGAGGGTGGTAGCTAGCCAGCCGGGCATTTGCCCTATCACTACGCTGTGGTTTCTTCACCGTGCTGTCCAACACGGAAGCTCAAGCTTATTGTTTTTTATATTGGTGGATAATTCACACAGCGCCATCTAGTCCCAAACTAAGCATAGCTTGTACTTAGGGAACCAGACAACTGATAGACTACATAATATTTATATACTTTTTTTGTAATTCATACATATTAACACCCAGACACGGAACAAACACCTACATATATTCGTGACACAAATATTTGTCCTGGGTGGGAATCGACCCCACGACCTACTGCGTAGAAGGCAGAGTTACTACCAACTGAGCAGTGAGGCTTGTCAAATTGAACTCACGATCGTTAGCCGACGTCACCTCTCAGTACCAACTGAACCGTCTTCGCTTCAAATCTCCAGACTTTCACATAATCTACTCATTGGATATTGAATATATCGATATTGCGGTCCTGTCACATATTTAATTCCAATAAATATCGGATCGGATAGTGGGAAATTGCTCATAAGGACACTTCCTTCACGTCCAAGGCTTTTCGACTTAAAATGAATGTGTAATTTCCAGCTTCTCAAAAATGTGAAGGTAGAAATTTTTAAGAGGCAAACCCAGCATTTAAAAGGGGTTAAAAAATACCAAATGCCACCAAATACCTATGACAAGACGTGCTCCAAGTATTTGGTTGTGAATGAAAGTTTTTACATCTTGTTTAGTTGGTTATATACGAACTTACGTCCTAAAGGAAGATAGAACAATTAGTGTCCGGTTTCTTACAACCCAAGTTATATGAAGACCAGTGTTTATTACCAATAATTCTGTTTTACTTAACCTTTTTAAGCTGTTTGTTTTCATTTCATTTCATCAACTATGCCTTTTATTTGGTTTGTAATTGTGTGTTTTTATTATATATTAGCAAACGTCGTAATGTTATTATTGTAACAGCCTGATTTATTTTGATTTAGTATGGAGAAATCTAAGTCCATACATAATGCGCCCGTCACCCTGAGATATTAAGATTTTAGATTCCAAATTATTTATTTGCATTATATAATACTTGTAGTTCTAAGTTACGCCCTGTTTTGTGGACATTTCACACCGTGCCATCTAGCCCCAAAGTAAGCTAAGCATATATATTCGTCATACAAATGTTTGTCCTGGGTGGGAATCGAACGCACGACCTACTGCATTGAAGGCAGGGTTACTACCAACCGAGCTACCAGGCCAGTCGCTCATATGAAAAATTTAACACTCATGTGCCTGTAATTTCACAGGCTTCCAGTTTTTGTAAATACAACACAGCAATGCTTATACTTACGTCTGCTTGACCGACGCGGGGTAATGGACAGGTTGCACTTTTAATCTTTCCTTCCCATTTGTATGAAGGTCGCTGGTTCGAGTTCAAGTAATTGTACTTGATCAAGCTACTTTCCATTGTAAGCTTATTCATGGCCATATTTTAGCAGAGTTGGTAGGTATCGGTCGCATAACTCGACAAACTCAGTAACGCCGACTGAAAGCACATGAATCGGGAACATTACAATTTTTTGTATTTGTACTTATTATTTGCAAATACTTTTCCCAGGTTCATTTGTAACAGCGTGGAATTAAAATATTGGAGAAACATTAATAATTTTTTTTCAACCTTAAAATTATGACTATAATGGAAAAACATGGCATAATCAGTTGTGTATAGGTATTTAAAACGAGATAGTCAAGATAATAGGAGATTTATGGGACACGTTTCACTAATACTAGACGAGTCACTGGTTCTCTCGCACCAGTTTGGTGCAAAGATTTAAGTGCGCCTCAAAGAGGCTCCTTTCGTGCAGTTGACAAAAGTTTTCGGTTTTAAAATAGTTTCACTTAGTATAGCTTATAAAATGTTTAAAGTATGAAGTTTGAACGAATTTCTTTGTCATATCCCAAAGCTAATTCGTTATTCCTTATTCCGTCTGAAACAAGTATCCGACCTAGTTTCCAGATGCTATAAAGCCTGAATCTTGACTTGTACAACAAACTTTAAGTGCTCTTAGATCAACATGGCGATTTCAAGTGGCTGGCTTAAATAAATATATTGCGGTCTTGCTTTCCATTATAACATTAAGGCTGCTTTTACACCGATAACGTATCCATGTCTATCGAAATATGTATATCGAAAACTATCCACTCAGAAATACTAAGAGTGAGATTCAACAAAAAATATAGCACTACTTTCCCAGATGTTCCTTTAATGTTCGACTGCACACGCTGGGCGGGACTTTTCTAGGGCGCCTCTTTTAGAACGGGTGAACCTTGTATACTCCGTAATCTATTTATGCTCGGGCAAAAAAGGAATTCCTCCTTTAGGGGTTTCTTGCCTGTTCTCCCATTGAGGGTCGCATAACGTTTGAAAAGGCAGCATACAACAAACTCAAACCTAGCGATAAGTACGAGTGACTTTATATGTTGAATATTTCTAAGCGGCGTTTCCAACTATTTCTTTATGAATTGTGTGGTTTCTTTTTGTTATCTGAATTTCCTTCCGTCAAACTTAGCGATAAGTACACGTGACCTTTTGTTTTGAATATTATTGACGTTTTCAAGCCATTTCTTTATGAATTCTATGGAAATAAAGTTTTGACTTTGACTTCACAAACCCATACTCACACTGTCGCTTCAGCGTGTATGACATTGACATACAACTTCGAGTAAAACAATGAATATCAAATGATCGTCGATCAGTTTCTTCGCATCTTCCACATCCCTAGTGGAATAGAAGCCTAATGGAAGATATATTCGTGTATGAACGTAGACCGGGCACAATGGAGCTTACTGGGAGAGTGATATGTCTAGCAGCACTCAGTTTTTCTTCTTTCGCAAGATTAGTCGGAGAAGAGTTGCCATCTTTGATGTACTACCTGATCAACAAAGTGTTTTTTTTTAAGTTAAACAATTATGTTTTATGTTTATATTGTGTTCCTGTGATGAAAAACCAACTCATAGCTCTGTGTAGTACTTCTAATATTCATATTCATATCGAAGACAAAGGGAAAATAAGTTTCTTAATTTTTCAACCCAAAAAGAAACGTTTTCTCTCTGAAAAATAATTGTTTGCAATTAAATACATATAGTATCAAGCAATTTTCGGTCTATGGTATATCTATGGTATGTTATGGCTATACCTAACCACAGGTTATGACGCATAACGCATGGTTCTACACATAACAACTCCTAGTTTAATAGTACCTAATAGTACCTATAGGTTCGTATCATCTGTACTTGTTACGTTCTCAGTTAACTCGCACTGAACTCCAATAATAGCACTCTGTCACTACACACAAAACTAGTCTCCTTTTACATCTTCCTATTACCTGTAATCATTACGCAGTGCTTTCGCCGGCTGTTACGCCACCACACACAGTATACACTACACTATAGAAAGGTTTAATAATGCAACCAAGTAGAGTATCAAAAGGTTTAGTAAAGCTATCAAGCACATTATCAAAAGATTTAGTAAAGCTACCAAGCACAGTATCAAAAGGTTTGATAAGGCTACTAAGCACAGTGTCAAAAGGTTTACCAAACACAGTATCAAGTGGTTTAATAAAGCTACCAAGCATAGTATCAAAAGGTTTAATAAGTACCAAGCACAGATTAGAAAGCTTTAGTAAAGCTACCAAGCACAGTGTCAAAAGGTTTAATAAAGCTACCAAGCACAGTATCAAATCAGCTCACTGGTAGAAAATAGTATGGTGACAGTATTTCAACGAGCTTGCTGTAATTTCTACTGCCTGTAAAATTACTTTCTGTACTCAAAACTAGTTCACGAATGGAGTCACTTTGTGGCGTACTTCAACCTTTCACTACACTGACAGAATCAGAATCGACGACATACAGAATCGATTACTCGAGTAATAGTAATACCGCTTGCATGTATAGTTTCGCCGCTCTTGGTAAATATTAGTAGGTACTCTTATTCTACGTCTTAATTTTATTCTTCAGAAGCTATTTTAGCTTACCAGTCTACCAATATACTCCACTTATTATTGAATTAAATATTTTTTTTCACATTACTAACCTCTCTGCTTCTCGAAATTTTACCTATACAGTGGTCGAGATCAAGTGCTGTCCAACATCGTCTAATTTAGTTACTACCGCCATTTGTCTGGCTGCCTCCTGAGATGTAATTGTTGAACTTAGGACCACATAGCTTGTACACAAGATTAATAGACTGTATTGTATTGCATAAAAGTTACCGCATAAGATTTAGTTATTTTACTGGCCTCACAGTTCAGTTGGTAGTAACCATGCCTTCTGCGCTCTTGGTCGTGGGTTCGATTCCCACCCAGGACAAATATTTGTTTGACGAATATATAATGTATGTTCTGTGTCTGGGTGTCTGTATGTATCAACAAAAAAGTATATAAGTATTATATCAGTTGTCTGGTCCCCTTGATACAAGCTATGCTTAGCTCACTTTGGGGCTAGATGGTGCTGTGAAATGTCCACCAATATTTATTTATTTATTTTAAGTTTTTCGTTTAAGTTATTTTCTGAATGAGTTCAAAATAGACTTAACAGAATTAACTAATGTAACCCATAGAATAAACGCCGTTGGTTATAGAGGTAACTTCTCTAAGAGGTTGACAGAATATTACCACTGTATGACTAATGAACTATAATTATTTTCCCTTACATTAGCGAACGCTTTGACACCTCATTAGCAGTACCTCCGCAGCGTCAATAAGGCTTGACGGTGGTCCCGCCATATATAGTCCACGCTTAACGATCCCATACAATACGAGAACACAACAGTCGTTATAATACTAATTAATTAGTTTACTAACTTAACTAATACTAATACGGCATACTAAACTACCTATTTGTTTATTTCCGTTGAAGCTGAGCGAACAATTTTGAACTGAAATCTTCGAGCGCCAAGGTTGCTTTTTGACGGCTAGTTACGGGCCTAGCTATGGTCCTCACATGAAATGCAACCACGTGATTGAGTTCGCAACAACCTATTGTTAAAATTTCTGGCGAAATACAATTGCAATTTCAAGTTTGTCGTAGCTACATTTGCGATGAATGTATAATGCATTCGGTTTATATAAGATTTAACCAAGAATAGATTCTGAATACGTAACCCCGATATGAGGACCTCTTTTCTATATTATACAGGCCTCACAGCTCAGTTGTTAGTAACCCTGCCTTCTATGTAGGTCGTGGGTTCGATTCCCACCCAGGAAAAACATTAGTATGACGAATATAGATGTTTGTTCTGAGTCTGGGTATCTATATGTATAATATGTATGTATTTAAAAAAAACAATTATCTGGTTCCCATGATACAAGCTATGCTTAGCTTACTTTGAAGTAGATGGTGCTGTGTGAAATATCCACCAATATTTATTTATTTATGTGTTTGTAATCATTGTTAACCAGTTTCGCTGTCACTGGAACGACTTTCAGATTGGTAATCGTGGGTTCGATTCCCATAGGACAAACATTTGTGTGACGAACGTAGATGTTTGTTCTGTGTCTGGGTGTTAATATGTGCCTTTAATAAGTAGATATTATAATATATAGGATGATATAATATTTATATACCTTTTTTTGCAAATATATATAATACAAATCGACATCCAGACACAGAACAAACATCTATATTGGTCATACAAATGTTTGTCCTGAGTGGGAATCGAACCCACGACCTACAGCGCAAAAGGCAGGGTTGCTGTTGCTACCAACTGAGCTGTGAGGCCAGTCTATAGCCAGTACTTTCTATGTTGCCGAAAGTAATATGCAGCTGTGTAAGTTCTTTTGTTTGTTGTGATTACATTGCTCGTGTTCACCTCGGCTGGTAGACTGTTAGGTTTCATTCTCCATACGTTATCATAATGTAACAGTAATGTTTGGTTTGTGTAAAGTTTATAATTTATTAATAAATATATATTATAATAGTAAAATTATAATATTATATAATTTCAAGAGCAGTAGAACTCCCGGCCTAGTTCGTCCGAGGAAGTATTGCCACCCTGCCCATATCAAGACTGATTGGACGCAGGAGACCCTTAGATTAACATACCTAATAATCGAGAGTGGCCCTGTCCTGCAATGGGTATAGCGTTGCCAGGTAAAGCCGGACATAGTCAGGCTTTTTAGTTGCGTGTGCGGCCAAATTAGATGGAGTCCGGCTTTTGCTAGGCTTTTTAAATTTGGCCAGTTCTCTTACATTTGTCAAATTTTGTATAAAGAAGACTGATTCATTCAATTTTATTGTTTCATTAGAATTTAAGAAGATTTTATGGTAAATGATGAAAATGAATTGATTTACTTAAAAAATAAAATTTCTTGTTCTAAGACTTAAATTTTAAAGATTTTTTTACCCAAATTTCCGGCTTCTAAACTAGCTGGTCTGTCCGGCTTTTAGGTTTTAAGACCTGGCATGGGTACATTAATATCTGGTACGGATTTGCCGCACACCTCCACATAAGTACTCGCTAAGTTGCATGATACGTAATACTGAGGTCAAGATTGATAGAAAGTTAGTAATTTCCTCACTACCGGGTAACACTAAAAGTGCCGTTGAGAGATCAATACTGAGCCTTATATTGAGTATAATAAGGGTCTTGTGAACAATTTAAATTTCGGAATTGTTGCAATTTTAATAGTGCCATGTTACAAATATTTGAATTTGTGTCATTGGATTTTAAGAACAGTTTTGTAATCACATAGTTTTTCCACTGCATAGATATAGAAATACATTTTTTTTCTTTAAGATATAATAATTAAAACTGATCAATTAACTAGAATTGCGACCCAAAAATTTGAAGCCCGAGAGTTAGTGCAACTCAGCCGCGCACTCATCGTAATGTAACCTGTAGAATTAATAAATTACTAATAAATTGAAAATTCTTGACAAAAACCGCAACTTGTTCTCTAATAACCTTCACCTCTAGAACTATACGATTGTATTACTTATAAACAAAATCTTTTGTGAGTTTTGCTTTTTAAAGGATATTCCCAAAGAGCCCAAAAGGGAACATAGCCAGATGGAAGCTTCTGCAAAGATAAAAGTCTTGGTTAAAAATTCACTAACTTAGTTAAAACCTGTTTTGTAGTATGATTTAATTTTAGGGCATCCGCCGGAGAAATATATATACTAAGTACGCTTAAGACTTAATTAGGCTTAAGGCCTGATTAGGCTTATGGCACATTCATGTCTCATATATAATTGAACGCGTGAATATGGAATCTTTGACCCATGTTCTGTTCAAGCGTAATCAAACATAAATTATGTTTAAATTTGAAATATCTTGGAAGTAACTAAACATCAGAATATGATCTTGACTTGGAGATAAATTCACATATTGGCACTAATTATAAAGCTTTTGAAAAACTTGGATAAATATTTTTATGCTATGAAGTACGTAGTAAGCGTAGTAAGATTTTATGCTAAGTACGGATATCAAGGTGAACATGTGACCATTCATTCGGTCCAGCATTCGCTATTGGAGACCTGGTGTTTGCCGTAAATACGTCCGAAACTGTGTATAAAAAGATCTTATTATTTTACTATCTTATTATAAAACAATATGTGTTAAATTTTATGGTTATAAGTCTTGTATAATCTGTTAATGTTGAATAACAATTCCACTAAATCGTGTTATTGATACAAACTTGCGAAAATTCAAGTTAAATATTTAATCAGGCGTGTCGGTTCGGTGAACTTGTTTTTTCTGGTTAGTGTACTTAACACATTACACCCATACAACCCATCAAAATAAGACGACAGATCGGTCAATAGCGACTTCGGTGAAATGTAGGCTCGACTGATCTATCTGTGTTTTCTCTTTGAATGGATCTATTCTCTGTGTTTGAACTCATAATTAAAACAAAATAGTTTCATTCTTTGAGAGCTATGATCCCACATACAAATGATACAAAGATACGTACACGTTCAACTTCAACTTGACTGGCCTCACAGCTCAGTTTGGTAGTAACCCTGTCTTCTACGCTGTAGGTCGTGTGTTCGATTCCCACCCAGGACAAATATTTATGTGACAAACATAGATGTTTGTTCTGTGTCTGGGTGTTCATATGTATTTCACTGGTATGTATTTACAAAAACTATTATATAAGTAATATATCAGTTGTCTGGTTCCTATGATACAAGTTATGCTTAGCTTACTTTAGGGCTAGATGGCGCTATGTGAAATAGGCACATGAGATATTTCACCTTCACATCAGAGTTACAGGTGCACACGATGCGACTTGAGTTTTGTTTTATGTAGCTAGGGGTGGACCCAAGTCAGATTGCTTGTTACAGGCAGAGGTGACTTATCAGGTGGGCCATCAGCTCGTTCCGTAACATTGCCACGTAAACAGAAACTTAAATGGGTATATGTTCAGATATGGTCTTGGGCCCGCTAAGACTGCTACTACCAAGGAACATCGGACCTTGTTCTCGATAGATTATCGCCAATCAAACTAAAATTATGCATTTTCAATACATAATGGATTGATTTACTTATTTGATTCACTCCAAAAATTAAAATATCAAACTATGTATTTACATAAAATGTGAAAAAATCCAAGAAAAACCGTGAATGTGCGTTCCCCATGGACCTTGGGTATTATCCTTGGCCTTCAACTAAATTCAGACCAGGTGAGCCATCTGCTCTTTCAGTATTTATCACATAAAAAAATACTAAAATACTCGTCAAAATTGTTGATGTTCAGACATTTTTTACGCTTAGCCACTAAAAAGTAAACTAACAAACTAGGTTTTACGACAAGGCAATTTGGAGGCATTAGTCTGTACATAAATGTTCATTATCATGTTTAGATGCCGTGTGAACAAAACCCTAGTACTTGACACTGATAAATGAATGGAAATGAAAAACAACGTGAGAGCTAGGCAGCGCTAGGCAGTCGGACGCGGACCTTTGCCATTTAATACATAGCTAGCTTGTCTCTATTGCTATTCTCTAAACAGAGTTGTTGGAATCTCTATTGAAGTTAACAAATCATATGCAGGTAGTCAAATGGTGCTCGTATTACAAAGGAATATAAAGATAAAAATACCTGATAAAGATACGTCTAAATGTACTGGTTATTCTTTTTGTGAGAAATAAGATAAAATTCTGTTGCAGAAGGCGCATAAATTTGTTAACAATTGAAAATAACTTAATAACTAAAAGAATGACTAATTTTTTTTGATAAGTATGTAACATTAAATTATATTCGTGAATTATTTTTTATGTATCTAATATTTTGATTTAATTAACCTGATGATCCCGTATCGATTGTATGAATAAATGATTTATAAAACACCTCATCCCAATATTTTTATAAATGTGTATATTTGTTTGTTTGGTAGATAGATAGATAGATATATATACTGTATTTGTGCGTAACTAAACAATGAATCCTTAACCTAAAATAATCTAGTATAAAGAGCAGACATGCACAATGTGAAAAATTTATGTGTTTATTGCTTGGAAGTTTTTTTTATGTTTCTTACTTCTTCATACTCCAAACTATTAAACTGATTTAGCTAACATTATTAGCATAAGTAGAAAAAATGTCCTGGATTCACTTCACTTCTGAGACTTCACTTCTTTTTTCCAGGCACTCAGGTAAAGCTTAAGGGAGCTTAGATTAGCTAGTTTTCATATTTTTGCAATCGATCAAAATGATTATTTTGTATTAGCAGTCACCACGTGAATATTATCAGCTGTTGCAATAGCGTCAGGATTTCGCAGAAATAATAATGAAGGAAAATAATAGCAGCTAACACCTCGGGGAGGTAATAATAAAGGGAAAATATTTACGAAATAAAATGTAAAACACAAGGTGAAAACTGGCCCTTGACCCACAACTTCGGGATAATACTAAGTATTGGTGGACATTTCATACAGCGCCATCTAGTCTCAAAGTAAGCAAAGTATAGCTTGTACCAGGGGAACCAGACAACTGATATAATACACATATGTTCCCGTGGGTTCACTTACTCACAGCGGAGAATACCACGGGGCGTAGGTAGTATATACATATATATAAAACGTGTATTTTCTGGTGTTCCACAGAGCTGGTTCCGCTGGCAGGCGCTGTGTCTGCCCTTGCTGCTGGCTGCGACGGCGAACACCAGCGATATCCTCATGGTCACGATGGGAGGCACCAAGTCACATAAGATGCCCTTCTGGGAACTGGCTAGAGGGATGATTTCAAGGTATTATTATTGTTATTTTTTATGTTATGTAGGTAGGATAGAACGAGCTGACGACCCACCTGATGCTTAGTGGTAACCGCCGCCCATAGACAACAACAATACCACTCAAGCCCTCTCCATCAGAGTATGAGATGACTCAAGTCGCATGGCGTTGCGTTATCATTATTATTATTATTATATGTAATCCGATACGATGTTACTTTCTGATACTGATTCACTTACAAATTCTTATCTCGTATTGTATTCAGACCCTTGGCAGCCTTCAAGGTTGGCGAGGTCAAGTGTTATCACGATATACTGTTCATTTCGATGATAAAACAAAACTTTGTTGAGCTACAATAATGTTTAAGCGTACGTATATAACTACTACAAAACATATTACTTACCACTTAAATTCAAGATGACGGCTTTTTTATATTCTTGGACACTTTTTTGCACTATGCCATCTAGTCCCAAACTTCGTCCGGTGAAGGAAAACTTCGGGAGTAAATTATAGCATATGCTAGGGCAAATACAGATAATATATACTACAGTTAAAGTAACCTACGTATATTCTTGGCTCTAAATAATAGCAAAAAATGCATAATGGATCCATCCATATCACAATATTGGAACGGTGAATCAGAAATTAACTTGTGTGGTTTTTAAATTACACTTGTTAATTTGTGTGACACAATCAGGAAACCTTCGGTATTACGCATTAAAATGGCTATAACTGTTACGCCGGCGACTCGAAACTAGGATTGCCAGGTCGTAAAAAATGAAAAGCCGGACAGACCGGCTAGTTTAGCCGGAATATTGGTAAAAATGTCTGACACCTTTAATTTTTTAGTCTTACTATAACACAACAGTGTATTTCGAATTAAAACTTGACTTTTTCATCATAATACATCAAACCATAAACATTTTACTTTTTCATCTTCTTAAATGTTAATGAAACAGCAAGTAAATTGTACGAATAAGTCTTCTTTATACCAACATATGAGAAATGTAAAGAAACTGGCCAAATTTAAAAGCCTAACAAAAGCCGAAGACCAACTAATTTAGCCGGACAGGCAATCAAAAAGCCTGACAGTGTCCGGCTTTATCCGGACGCCTGGCAACGCCACTCGGAACAGTGTAACTACTGACACCTCACCGCTGGCCTCAGAGTATAATTGCAATTAAGGCTATCGCACTGAATACGTTCATCTGCGGCCAAAAGCATTATAGACCATTAAAAAAAAGCACTGAATACGTATTGGAACGTGCACTTATTCGTTTACTTTTACGTGCACTCATCCTATGTGTTGTTACCTTCTATCTCAGTGTATCGAAAAAATGTTATATAGGGTAGATAGATAGGTAGATTAACTCTTTATTGCATACACCAGAAAAACTATAAAATATTAGGCACGCAATGGGAGGCATTATCATTAAAAGTGATCTATTCCATGCAACCTTTTGGTTGAGTTAGGTTGAGGTGTGAATGTCACCGAGAATTCGACTTGGCGAACTTTCAAAAGGCAGTATGACACAGTCATGTGATTGACTTGTCAAAGTTCTAGATTCAGTCTAGACAAATACGTCTTAGCCACTAAGGAGTAATTCGCTCGCTTACTGAGTTCTACTAGGAAAGTAAGTTTCGGTGAAATTATATGTATATGAGTAATTTCGTTCGTATCTATTGCTACTTTATTACCTCACATCCGTACGAAGCGTTTTGCTTCCACATTTACAATGCGGACAGCCCAAGAGTGGAACTCCTTGCCTGCGTCCGTATTTCCTGAAACCTACAATATGGTAGTCTACAAGAGTGAATAGGTTTCTTCTAGGCAAGCATGCTTCATCGTAGACCACACCATCACTTAACAACAGGTGAGATTGCGGTCAAATGCTTGCCCATCTCGAAAAAAAAATACTTTTGCCTCGCTAATGCCACGATTAGATAATTCGGCGAACAATTTGACAGATAACTCGCCAAATCATGCGAATACGACCACAGAAGCTTCGTTTATATTATTCGCTTTTATTCAGTCCACGTAGATGTTTGAAACATGGACTAGACTCGCTGAAAAGTAAAACCTTAACGAAGTCTTTAATGAAACCTTTTTATTCTTCCTCTAGTTGTTGCCCGCGACTTCGTCCGCGTGGAATTCGGTTTTATCACGCGCCCCTATTTTACCCCTCGGAAAAGTAGTCTTAGTTACTCCTTGTTACATCAGATATCTGCCAGTGAAAGTCCCGTCAAAATCGGTCCAGCCATTTCAGAGATTAGCCGGAACAGAGAGACAGACAAAAATTTATAAAAATGTTGTTTTAGTATATGTATATACACATCATACACATCCATATACATCTTAGTAAAAAGCGGTTATTTTAATATTACAAACAGACACTCCAATTTTATTTATTTGTATAGATTATATCAGTTACTAAGCAATATGCTAGCTTACATTGGGGCTAGATAGCGCTTGTGAAATGTCCACCAATATTTATTTATGATTGATTTTGATAAATAAACGGAATTTGCAACTGAATGTGTAGTACAGGGCAGACAAATGCCGCAGCATACATCGAACTACAGCCTTCGAAATTGGTAAAGTTTTCTAATAAGAACACGATTATTATGGATCCTGTGAACTCATTTATCGCATGCGAAATACCACAAACACTTCGCATCCAACTACGGATATTAGTAAACTAAGGAAATTATCCAGGGACAAAATATTTTATGCATGTACATAAAATTGAACGAAATATTTCTCTGGGAAACGAACCCACGACCTAAAAGTACAGAAGGCAGAATTACGACCAACTGTAAGGCTAGTCAAAGTTTTTTTTTCTTTTTTATGAAAAAGAACGTAATATTTATTTTGTCTGTACCTATGTATTATATTACACTGTATGTTATATCTATTATATATATTATTTACACATATTTTAAAAATTGATTAAAGCTTTGGAGACCAGTATAAATAAGGTACTTTTGAATGTAATTACGTATATCTTTTAGTTATAACTACCACGTAAGTTTGAAAATAAATATTCTTATTCTTATTCTATTCTTAAATAAAAAAAAACGGAGTAATCCGTTAAATGGCAACAACATTTTTATAATCATATCATAGAATATGGATAATAAAGTTCATGAAATGGATTACGAATAAAAATTTTATTCACTACAAAAAAAAACACAGTTCCCACAACAAAATCTGAAGCACGAAAAGGTGACGCCTTATAATGTGGAAAACTGATTCGCTGTCATGAAACTAAGAAAAGAATGTTTCTTCGCCAGGGGTCAATTCCATTAAAGTTACTTGAGTTGAGGAGTGAACCATTCTTGTCTTGAAACAAAGGATCCTAACAGAAGTAGGTACTAGGTAGGTACTACCTATCTATCGCCCGAGCTTAATACTTGCAAATACCCACTTGAATCCACTGATAGTAGCATTCAATGCTATAAGAATATTTGCCGTTCGACTTTTTATTGGAGTGAAACCTCTTAGTGCAAGGTTCGTGGTTCAATTTGCCGCATCGAATTAATAATATAATATTGGTGGACATTTAACACCAGAAAACTGTTATATATTTATATACTTTTTTGTACAACCATACATATTATTAATTAACACCCAGACACAGAACAAAGATCTATATTCGTCACACAAATGTTTGTCCTGGGTTGGAATCGAACCCACGACCTGCAGAGCAGAAGGCAGGGTTACTACCAACTGAGCTACGAGGCCAGAGAATTAGTTCTTCAGTGATTTATCATTTGATAAGTCAGGAAAATATAAGTTGAAATGGGCATGATTTGAAGATCGATTGAGTATAGACTCAAGAAAAAATTAAATGAGACTGGATTATTGAACACGCACAAATCAGTAAAAAAAGCAGTAAGTAGTTAATTAGGTTGTGCCTATATAATTTTCAAGAGGTCACTTATTTTATTTTTATTTCGGGTCTTTGTTGAATTTTTTAAGGAAAATATTGCTCTTAAACAAACATTTTTGCCTATAAGCTTCCAAGGGCAATAATGATCCCTTTCGGTAGGTTAGATAAACAGCAGCCTTAAGGGACACTCGGAACACCTATCGCCTAAACAAAGTTAAAAATAAGTCTCTACATTATGTTTTTAAACGTTCTCTATTCATTTTTGGTCTACCTACGATTCAAGAGTAGTAGAACTCACGCCAAGTTCGTCCGGGGAAGTACTGCCACCATGCCCATTTCTGCCGCCAAGCAGTAACGCATTCGCGTTACTGTGTTCCGCTTTGAAAGGTGTGCCGGTGAAATTACAGGCACATGAAACATTCCATCTAGACGTCATAGAGTTACGGGTGCATACGATGCGACTTGAGTCTTGTCGTGCCTAGTAGGAGAGGATCCAAGTCACATCAGTTGTTATGGGCCGAGGTTACCACTTAAAACCAGGTGGGCCTTCGGCTCGTTCCGTAACTGTGTCGCATAAAAAAAAAATTACGTCCAATGAAAATACTACTCAGGTCCAAGGAACATACTATTCCGTTGGTAGAACTTGTGCCGTCTCGTACATTTGTTTTGGTATTAAACGAGTGGTTAACTATGAAATTAACATACAATGAAATATTCTACGTTAATATTACACAGTTACCATATACCCTATATTATATACCAGTTACCTATAAGTAAGACTGGAAGTACCTAGTGGTATGCCCTGGGTGGGCAAATTGATCGTTTCGAAACTTATTTAATAAATAAAAACAAATTAATTTAAAATTCTTATGTACATGTTGTATGAGCATTGACTTAGGTGATGTTGCATTTTCTGCCTTTCATATGGGCTAACATTCCAACCTATAGTAAAAAATTGTCGCCTAGCGGTTTCTCTCGGCAATCTCGCATGAAAGTCTATTTCGAATCCAAGAGTTGCGTGTGTTAACTATTAACTTAGGTAACGAAGGCTACCCATTCTCTTTTTTTAGAAGTTTAGCGCCATTGGAGATTTGGATTAGCCTGTCCATATCTATTTAGCGGAGTCCTATCTCGTGGTGATAGAGGCGGGGGGCGGGTGACAAAGGGTCAACAGATGCGATCTTACCGGCTTGTACCCGCATGAATCTGCCATTTCACCGCGCCTATCTGTTATCCCAATTCCGACAAATCTTATTAATACAAATGTGTATTTTTTTTATGATGCAGTTACATTTTCGTCTAACCCCCGAGCGGCGTGTCTTATCTCTCCATCTAAAATAATATAGTAATAAATAAATATAAATATTGGTGGGCATTTCACACAGCGCCATCTAGCCCCAAAGTAGGTAAGCTAAGGTAAGCTTGTGTCATGAGAACCAGACAACTGATAGAATACATTATGTACTTATTTGTAAATACATACATATAATACATATTAATACCCAGATACAGAACAAACATCTATTATCTATATAACCACCTACTTTTTTATCCCGGTACTACGGCATCCACGAAACAAACCTTTTTTAGAAAAAAAATGTGAGCCGTCACGGGACGCCTGGCAGATGTGAAATATCGACATTATTTTGTAAAAGTAATATGCAACGCATGCCGTGGCGACGCGTCGCCACGCCAGAAATCGGTTTTACGTGCGGCTATAGATGTTTCACATCAAAAATAATCTTTTTGTAAATAACAAATGGACCTGCAAGATCACGACTATTTCGCGCCTGTAAAGACTCTTCACGACCCCCCCATCGCGAATAAAAAATCATCAGTTGAAGCGAATTGTAAAGGAAGCACGGATGGGTTTGAATAGGCGTCAAACTTAGCGATAAGTACACATGACCTTACGTTTTGAATAATAATGACGTTTCCAAGCCATTTCTAGAATTCTATGAAAATAAAGTTTTGACTTTGACTGTGATATTCAAGACACATACATCGTAAGCAAACGCTATACAAAAAAATCTTCATTGCAGAGGCCACAACATCACTTTCATTAGTGCATTTCCACCCGACTTCCACCTCCCGGGCCTTGAGGAGATAGCACCCGAGGGGCTCGTCTCCTACGTGAAGCGGTTCATGGTGTTCGACCTGGTCGGCGCGAAGATGAAGGGACAGGAACCTGTGCCCGTCGGAGATATCATGCGATACGGGTATGAGGTACGCACCAACTTTAGAACATGTTAAGGTCGATTTTAGTTCTTTATTTCAGTTCAGTGACATTTTTCCTGTATACTGAAATTGCAGGCGCATGAGACGTAACATCCCCGGCTCGGGGTGATGGACGCAACGCAATGCGACTTGAGTCAACTCGTACTCTGATGGAGAGTGCTTGAGTCGTATAGTTGTTGTCCGTGGGCGGCGGTTACAACTTAACATCAGGTGGGCCGTCAGCTCGTTCTTTCAACTGCATCACATAAAAAAAACCTGTGTCCAAAATAGACAGGAATGAAAACGAATAGAATTCATCATTGTCTTCACAAAACTTATTACATCTACGAAAATAGATCATTACTTGGAATTCGCGCTGCAAATCGCTTGTTTGTCCTATCATCATTTTTTCCTGGCACTGAGTAATAACGCACTTTTGAGTAAAAAAAATATTATTTCTACCTACGCTATTTGGCATAATCATATAAGTAAGTCATATAAGTCAAAGTAAAAGTAATCAAAAATCATATAAGTACCTGTATTTTCTCTATAAGTGATTTTTTTGTAATGTTTACAGTAAAATAAATTTCTCAAACCATAAATTGTTCTTTTAAATCTAACTAAATGTTCCCTTCCAGGCCTGCGAAGCATTCCTGAGCGACTACGAGACACGTTCCTTCATCAGATCACGAAGGAACTTCGATCTCATCGTCTTAGATGGCGCCTATCCAGAGTGCGCGCTCGGCCTCGTCTACCGCTTCAAAGTACCCTTCATGTACATCAACACCGTAGGATTCTACAGCATGCCACAGAGCAACTCCGGAAGCCCAGCACCGTACTCTGTGACACCATTCTTCGGGAAAGGATTCACAGACAACATGAGCTTCTTGGATAGAGCTGTGAACGCCGCCTGGCACCTCGGCGCTATGGCGATGCATACGCTTAGCGTCACCATTCTACAAGGGGTGCTGAGGAGGCATTTTGGGGCGGCCATTCCTCACGTGTACGACATGTCAAGGAACGTTAGTTTTGTCCTGCAGAACGGGCATTACTCTGTGTCTTACCCCAGGCCGTATCTCCCTAATGTGGCTGAAGTGGCCTGCATTCATTGTAAGGAGCCGAAGACTTTGGATCCGGTATGTGCTGTTCTCACTTCCGAGGGTTTCAGTTTACAGCACTGCATAGCGCGTCCGAAACTAAGTTAAAGCCAAAAAGCTTTTTTTTGTACATTCTTTATTTAAAGAGCTTAATCTTAATTGATTATGTCGCTCTAATAGGTTTACATAGTAGTACAAATTTGTATTTAATTGGACTGATCTCATGAGAAAATTATGTTGAAATATTTCCGGTGCTATAAACTGATACTTATAGTTCGGGATAATTTAAATATTTATTTATTTTGTTTTAATTATGAATTTTTACTAACGTTTTTTTATATTAAGTCATATTTGCCGGCATTTTGCCGGCCTGTTTTGTTATGCTGTGTTTGGTGCAGGGACACATGCCTTTACTAATAACAAAAAATAAATATCTAACAAAGGAACGTTATCCCACGTTGAATACTTCTGGATACAAGCTGACAACTTAAAAATTTTGGCTTTGGCCTGCTAATAAATGCATAATAACATTTTAAATGTGAAAAGCCTGAGAAAATCTATGTTTCATGTTCCAAAAGAAAATTATAAATGGAGATTGCAAAACGCTTTTCAACTACCTTATCCGGTCACGTGGCTCGTTGTGGCTATTTTTACCAGTAATTTGTAACACAAAACGTGAAATAAACAACTTGACAATGAGGTTTCTCCAAATCTACAGCTTTATTATAACCGGGTTCGGACAAAAGAGCATTCCAAAATGAACCTCTAATTTTAGCTACAAAAAGGCTAAAGAGAGCTGGTACTGGCTCTCAAATAATTGTTATTTGAGAGCCAGTAATAACCCTCTCGGCCGACCCTTAGGTTCCAAGGTTTAATAGATCACTTGAGTATTCTGTGGTTGAAGGTAGAAAGGTTACGATAATAGGGCCCTATATGCAGCATCGAAGTATCCTTTGAAATAAGTTTGATTTAAAATCTTAGAATATGAGATTCCGAATAAATGAAACTGTTGCTTTGGGACGAACTTTTGAAAACTACAAATGTAATAATACAAAACATGAAAACATTTTGTTACATTGTGTGCGGATGTGGTTAATGAAATAACTGGGATTTATGTACAAAAAGCATTTGCAATTAAAATCTGTTATAAGTTTTATCAAAATTTTAATTTACACATTATTTAAATACTCTATACTAGCAGTGTAGTATGTTTCTCTAAGCTTAATTTAATTAGTGAGCAAATATAATTGAGATTTAAGGGGTAACGCTTAATACCAGGCCATGCTCTCGTTCTCAATAAAGAAACGTCGTAATTTTAATCGTTATTTTTCGTGGTTACAGGAAATCGAAGAATGGATATCCGGCGCTGGTGAAGCAGGCTTCATCTACATATCAATGGGTTCTTCAGTGAGGACCAGCAGCATGCCTCTGTCAGTCCATCGTCTGATCGTGAACGCTGTGGGGAGACTCCCACAGAGGGTGTTGTGGAAACAGGACGCAGACCAAAACATGACTGATATACCCTCGAACGTCAGACTTCATAAGTGGTTACCGCAGCAAGATTTACTTGGTAAGGTTTTAAAGTGTTCAGGAACGAGCAGATGGCCCACCATTGTGAAATTGAAATTGAATTGAAATTGAAAAACCGGTGAATTTGCATGCGCATGAGACGTAACATCCCCGTCTCGGGGTGATGGACGCAACGCAATGTGACTTGAGGCATCTCGTACTTTGGTGCAGAGGACTTGAGTCGTATTGCTGTTGTCCATGGGTGGCGGTTACCACTTAACATCAGGTGGGCTGTCAGCTCGTTCCATCACCTAAATGACATAAAAAAAGCTGGTGCTAAGTGGTAACTTATGCCCATAACAAGCAATAAGACTTGAGTCCTACTTAGGTAAGACAAGACCAAAGTCGGGGCTTATGCGGCCGTAATGACATAAGGGTGGAATGTCTCACACCTTTCAAACTGGGACAAGTATCGCAAAACTGTTTGGCGGCGGAAATGGGCATGGTGGCAGTACTTCCCGGATGACCTTGGCATAAGTTCTACTGCTCTTAAAAGGGTTCACACATTCACAGACAAATTTTTCAGTAGCTACTTACTTTCTGTCAGGTTGAACTCCTTTTAAACCTACTTAGGGGCTACGGTTACTCATTATACCTTTTGCAATGTGATTGCGGGCTATCGTCTACAGTGGTTTATTTCCGAAATGCCTCAAAGTGAATCGAAAGTGAGGATATTTAATTTAATTTATTTATTTCACAAAATGCACGGATCTTAAAAGAATTTTGTGATGCCTAATTACTAGTTCTTACATATAATAATAATAATAATTCTTTATTTCAGACATATAGTCATATAGTAACGAATATAGATTCAGACATATAATAACGAATTTAAATTATGTAATTGAAACGTACAGAGAGATGTTAAAGATTAAGGAAAGAAGATTTCGTCCTACTGACGAAACGAATGGAAGGTTTATAGACAAAAATTTGACGTCTCATGTACCTGTAAATTGTAAGTTTCTCTGATGCTTGTCGATTAAAAAACGGATGAAAATAATTTCCAAGATCCAATACCTATTAATTTCAAAGTTATTCAAATAAATACTAACACAAGATGTTTTTTAAAGAAAACACTGGTAAAAATTAACATATTAAGGCTTAGATAATTATGATAAAGCTAAATCATGAAACCCCACTAAAATACTTCATATTTTTCATTAATTATTCTATTTTTATTGGACGGAACATTGCAGGTATGTCAATGTTAAATTCAATTAAATTTAAATAAACAATATCTATAATCCTAAAGAATTATAAACCTCATATTATTTTAATCTCGGCGTACAAAATCAAATTACGTACGCTGAATATCATTCTACACAAAATACATAATATCAAAGGATTCTACCATTAATTACTTGGCGGCACATATTTCATGTCAACGTCGAAGCTAAATCTTGAATTCTAACTTGGCATTTTTACATGTCATTAAAATGTTTTGGAAAAGGATTCAAGACAAGTACTTGAGAATACGTGCAATATATTATAATTAGTTTCATTTATTTTGCATCAAATTTCTCATCTCAGCTGAAAATACGCAGTTTTAATTGTCATCTTATTAAGAGTATGTTGAGATGAAAATGTGTAAAATAATTGACTATATATAATATTGTTACTATTATGACTATTAACAATGATCTTGAAGTATATGAGCGAAGGATTATACTACATATCCACCCATCTAGCCTTTATCAGTAGGTACCTACTACTAGGTACAGTCAGTGACGTAGCTAGATGACCACTATTGAGGTATATTTAGTTTTTTCCCATTGCAGTATGTAGTTTTTTATTTCGATGGACAAGCGAACGATGTGAGGTTTCCGTGAGATAGAAATATTGACTGACCTTTAACTTTCCCATCTACAGGCCACCCGAAGATCAAAGCCTTCGTCACCCACGGAGGTCTTCTCAGCATGTTCGAGACAGTGTACCACGCGGTCCCTATCGTCACCATACCAGTGTTCTGCGACCACGACTCCAACGCAGCCAAAGCAGAAGTCGACGGATACGCCAAGAAGTTGGAACTGAGACATTTAACCTCAGACAAACTCTACCAAGCCATAGCAGAGGTGATCACAGAACCAAAGTATAAACGAGAAGTTAGGAAGAGGCAGCAGTATCTTCGGGATCAGAAAGAGTCCCCTCTCGAGAGAGCGATATACTGGACTGAGTATGTGCTCAGACACAAAGGGGCTTATCATCTACAGTCCCCAGCCAAAGACTTAACTTTCTTCCAGTACTACATGTTTGACGTCTTAATTTTCGCTCTATTTATTGTCATCTCGATTTACGTCCTTCTTTCCTACGTAATAAGGTTAGGAATTAAGAGACTAGCCAAGTTTGTCCAGCACAAACAAATAACGTTGCTGGATAAGCCGGCGTTGCTTCGTTCGAAATTTATGATGAATCACAGTTTGTTGGAGAAGAAAAAGTTGTGAAATGTAATGAAGATATTTAATACGGGAACATTTTCGTAATTAGTTTTTTGATTATTTGTAATTGGTATTAAAAATAATCTATTTGTAAGTGCACAGTATTGTGATTTTACCAATTACAAATTTAACTGTGATTTTTATGTGTGTAGTGTAAATTGTAAATATGTGGTTTTTGTATGAATTTATAGATGTGTTATTTGAAGTAGATTTTATAATGAGAGAAGTTACCAGCAGACCGAGTGGTGGCAAATACAATTTCTTTTTCCCTCACTTGAGCAATTTGCAGCAAGAAAATCTGGTTCTGGGGACGTATAAGACGATATGATTTCTGTGAATGCGTTTCCTGAAAAAGATGACTATAGATATGTAATTGTAAAATGTAATTATTAAAAATATTATTGTTACCTTAAATATTATTTTTACTCTTAAATTCAAGAATTTAGTATTAAAATTAATATTTATTAATAAACTCTGTTAAATATAATGAGAAGTAAAATATTAAATATTAATTGAAATGTATATAAGACGCTGGCAGGTCGCATTAAGTAGTAGTTTGTGGTTACCATTTTTACTAAGATATGTAAATAGTGTAAAAAGTAACTCCCGAATACTTAAGACAATAATAAATAAATAAATAATCTCACGTTCTCCAAATCCAAGAACAGTGTAATGTATTCGCTGTTAATATTTTCTATTAGTGTTTCTTTTAAATAAATAGAATACATGTTGTTTGCTCATTGGTAAGAGAAATAATCTGTAATTTGTTCTCATGGCATTTTATTTTCTAACTAAACTTGAGTGACAAAAAAATCTTAAAAGTCTAGTGCAATATGACTTACTTACATAATTACTAGGTAATTTACTAAACATTAATATTAAAACGAAAAAATATGACAATGACACGTTAAATAATTTTGTGAATTTTTCGTGTATATTCCAAATGAAGTCTGGATATAAACATATTTAAATATTTTTTTATATAACTAAGTTGTCTTCAACATAATTTCTTAAAATAGGGTAGCGTAAATAAAGTTAAAATTATACTTTAAAACTATAAGCTAAAACTCAATAAGAAGAGGCCTAACTCAAATAAATTAAAGACTTCAGTGGCACTAAAAATTGCTAATTAAAAACGAATAAAATTGACGCCCCATATTGCAGTCAATATCAAAATCATATAATATACATAAATCAATTAAGCGATTATTATTTATACATGATCTCTCAGGCCCGAGAGTAAAGCATATGCTTATCAAATAAATTACAGTTACGCCCAAGAATCGAATACGGGACATTTCGCTTTGAAAGCCAAATTAGCTACGAAGCGATATTGATATAAATAGCTTGTTTTAACATCTTAATAGTGTTCGGCAAATTTGCTGGTGATATCAATCGTACAATGCAATTTTACTATAACTAGGTAACATTTCGGTTGGACCAAACTTTTGCAGTTATTTTATTCATTTAATTTATCGAAAAGGAACGACAAAAACCACTTCAACTAATTAATACAATACAGTTACTTCTTGCCACATTATGCAGCAAAACCACGTGGTAGGGATATTTTTTGAAAATTTATTTTACCCGGTCTGTATAACTTAAAGTTTAAGTTTACCTTTTAAAAATATTGCCCCTTTATTAGTCGCGTAATGTACATTGAAGGAATATTTTTCAGTAATGCTCTTGTAACAGAATATATAGAATATTGACTAGTAAAGATTGCTGACTAGCTTCTGTGCCCTACTCGCCTCGTAGCGAATCTAAAGACTTGTCTACACGTGGCGTATAACGTCCTATGACGACTCCAGCCGAGGGCCAACGGGAGGAGACGTCGGATAGTGGATTACATGGTTATTTTAGCTGGCTCTTGACCCTGGCCAACGATGCTGATATCCTGAAAAAAATATCATTTTTTGTGTATTTTTACGAGAAATAATGGCTTATTACGAAGAAGATTTTAAGCAATACAACATTAATCCTTATCCAATTAAATACCTTACACATATTGTGCATTTAAAATAGATCAATGTTCAGATTTTTATTAATCAGCATTGCACCCATGCGAAGCCGGGGCGGGTCGCTAGTATACGATAAATACAAAAAGTTGTAAGCTCTTCTTGGCTTAATTGTTTTAAAATTACATTGTCGTTACTTTTAAAAGAAAACTTGTTTCGTGGTTGGCAGAAAATGAATTTAATAACATAATGTCTAATAACGTCATAGCTTGGTTTATATATAAATAAATTATATACAATAAAGTACCAAAATGGGGTATTTTACCTTTTGCCCTTCGTCATCTGGCACGATGTTGTTAACTTTGTTGTCGTCACCAGACGTAGCCAAGCGCATGATGTCATCTGAATGAGAAAATAACATTTTTCGATTCACTTTCATGTTTTTACATTTCACAATTCAATTTTAAATAGTTAGACATAGCTCTACATAAATATTATTGAATATCCTAAAATTAATAGGTATGTATAATTGTAATTGATGAGATATTAGTCATAAAATACATGTAACTTTTTTTTATTTGATACAGTTACGGAACAAGCCGATGGCCCAGTTACGTGGTAACCTCTGCCCATAACAACCAATGCGACTTGGGTCCTCCCCTACTAGGTACGACAAGACCCAAGTCGCATCGTATGCGTAACAGCGAGACGTCAAGGTGGAATGTCTCATGTCATTTCACCGGCAACCGCACCTTTCAAACCGGAACACAGTAACCCGAATGCGTTACTGCTATGCGGCAGAAATGGGCATGGTGGCAGTACTTCCCCGGACGAACTTGGCGTGAGTTCTACTGCTCTTAAAAACTAGGGGAGACCTAAAGCTAACTAACTACAAATGACTTATAACGCGTTCTGTCAAAAGCATCGCTTCCGATCGAATACCACATACCACTACCCACAACACAGGGAATCCTAGTGTGGGGGCTAGCGCACATTCGTATTATAAATTATGTGTATTGTAATTAATAAATAAAACTTAAGTTGTCAGATGTGTCTAATAAGTAATACCTATATAGGTAATATTCCTTGCCGCAACCTAAAAAAAACATGAAATAGCATTTTAGAATATTTAGCGACATTCGAAGACGTCATCAGTTAAAGCACTCGTTATGTATATATAGCCCATTCACTCTCGCATATCGAGAGGAAGAGAATTTCATGGTGATACTAAAAAAGGATTTTGTTAAACTGACTTCTAATGTGACCCCAAAACACCATAGACTATAAAAATGTAGTCTTCTTCCGAGACTGGCAACTCGTTGGCAGTTTATTCTACCACAAATATTAAGTAACATTTAAACAAGATATCTTCGCGCCATGAATTTAAAATAATTTTGGTTTGATAGAGGGATTTAAATAGTCACACAGTTCATGCCGTAAGTGAATGCGGTTTGTTCTAGGGTTCTGCATCACTTATAAGTTACATTAAGTAAAGTAGATAAATTGAGTTTTGTGTGTGTTACGGGACTGTGCTTGCAAGTTTATCCCTCTAAGTGGAATATGTTTCACAAAGGATTTACGGCGAACTAAAATGGTTCGTCCCAAAATGAGATTTCGTGGGTTCTCGTGAGTCACTATCACATCTCAGTTGGTAGTGACCCTGCCTTCTGCGCTGTGGGTCGTGTGTACGATTCCCGCACAGGACAATCATTTGTGTGACTAATATAGATGATTGTTCTATATCTGAGTGTTAATAGTATTACACGTATGTATTTACAAACAGTAAGTATTAGGTTTATTATCAGTAGTCTAGTTCCTATGATTCACTTAATTTGGGGCTAGATGGCGCTGTGTAAAACGTCATCCAGTATTTATTATTTTTATTATTGAGCAGTTTAGCAGTTAATTGAGTCACATAATATCATGTTTTTCTTTTTGTGTGATGCTGCCGCCCATAGACAATGGCAATACGAGCCAAGTCCTGTCCACCAAAGTACGAGATGACCTAAGTCGCATTGCGTTGCGTCCATCACCCCGAGACGGGGATGTTACGTCTCATGCGCCTGCAATTTCACCGGCACCCACTCCTACCGGAACACACGAGTGCATCACTGCTTGGCGGCAGATCACCAGGTGTGGTGGCAGTACTTCTCCGGCCGAACTTGGCACAAGTTCTACTGCTACTGTTTACGATAAAAGTTCACCACACTAGTCCCCACACTAGGATTCCCTGTGTTATGGGTGACTATTTATTGTAGAACTTGCCTCTGAAGAAGTGAATCAATGCAATCAGGCAGCCGATGGAACCGAATGCCACCATCCACCAGCGGATGACGACGACGATTCGCTTCGGAATAAACAGTTGGTTCTTCAGCATACTCACGAAAGTCTTGTTGAGGGCTAGGCCCTGGAACATAAGAGAACACGGTTGAAACTAAGTTTCGAAGTTGAGTATAATAATAATAATAAACAATAGCCGAGAAAGTAAGTAAACATGCTGAGTTAAAAGAAGAAATTGTCAGAATATGGAAGCAAGATAAAGTATTTTTAGTACCCATAATACCTTATTTCTATGAATGTTAAAGTATTGGATAAAGGTTATGCAACATACCTCTTCGATCCAAAACACAGGCACGATTTTGCCAGACAGCTCCTTGCACCACTCAATCTTGTCAGTTTTCAAGAGTTCAATGTTGAATTGCACACGTTGTTTAGCAGTCATAGGAGTCCCACTTATCTGGAAGAAAAGCATATGTATCTGATTTTACATACATACATAAAATCACGCCTGTTTCTCGGAGGGGTAGGCAGAGATCATGGTTTCTACCTGCTACGATCCTGACATACCTCCTTAGCTTCATCTACTCTCATCACATTCTTCATGCACGCTCGTCGGTTTAGGGTACTGTTGACTTGGCATTTTTCCAAAACGTCACCGATCTGGTCTAAGTATGTACACCGAGGTCTACCCCTAATAATATAGACGAACATAGGTTCTATAATATATGATATATAATATATATATATGTGTATTTACTAGTAAGATAACAGAATCCAACAGAAAAAAAACACTAAAAACATATTTCCATAACGATTTGTATAATAACATTTGCAAGCGACTGACGATGAATGTTTAGGTTTTTGATTGTCTTCGGTCGACAATCACCGTTAAGTCTCCATGAGAACCAATTTTAATAAAAAGTCCTTGTTCATTCTGCGATAAAGGATTATCCAATTTGCTTCAGCAATGCCATAATATCTAAAGTTACAAATTCAGTTGCTTCATTCGGTTACGGTTATGATAACCAATTTTATATTTCGTTGGACTTCAAAGCTACTCTGTTACAGCCGTTGAACGTTCAAAGCGTTTTGCAATTTGGAAATTAATTTTGGTAATGGCAAATTTATATATTTCCTTTGAAAATCTACTTAATAATTATATAATATCATAAGGAATAGTAATAATATCATAAGAACAGTAATTTTTTATGCGCCGTATATTTCATGTGAATAATTTACAAAACCAGCAGATGGCCCACCTGGTGTTAAGCGTTAACCTCTGCATATAAGAAAAGCAATACGACTGGAGTCTTCTACTAATTATATTTGGAAAGACGAAGTCGTGTAGTATAATGTCTCTTGACTGATTTCACCGGCTACCACAACAATCAAACCGGAACAAAGTAACGCGAATGCGTTAGTGCTTAGCGGCAGAAATAGACATAGGCGGTACCTACTCGGAAGAGCTTTGAGCAATAACGAAAACTATTATATTTAATAGAAGATTGATAAATTAGTAATAATTCAATCAAAAAACAAAACAAAAAAAAAGTTACGAAATGAGCAGATGGCCCACCCGGTGTTAGTGATAACAAGCAATATGACTTGGGTCTTCTCTTACCTAGGTATGACAGGACCCAAGTCACATCTTACGCACCCGTAACTCAGAGACGAAAAGTTGTAATTATTTTTATTATTTTTATTTTAAGAGCAGTAGAACTCTCGCCAAGTTCGTCCGGGGAAGTACTGCCACCATGCCCATTTCTGCCGCCAAGCAGTAACGCGTTCGCGTTACTGTGTTCCGGTTTGAAAGGTGTGGTTGCCGGTGAAATTACAGGCACAAGAGACATTCCACCTACACGTCTCACAGTTACGGGCGCATACGATGCGACTGGGTTTTGTCGTACCTAGTAAGGGAGGACCCAAGTCGCATCGGTTGTTATGGGCCGAGGATACCACTTAACACCAGGTGGGCCGTCGGCTCGTTCCGTAACTGCATCACATAAAAAAAAAAAAAAACATCTATCTATCATTCATCACCTTTATTGCAATTAGTATGAGGATATTCTTACCGGTTCAAAGTCAATTCGAATCTCATGTTCCTCAGGATCAGGATTGAGCCCCTTCACGTTGTTGAGGAGCTCAGGATCGGCTTCCAAGAAATGTGGCATCGAAGCGTACATCGGAACAGTCCAGCAGGTATTCAAATCCATCAGACCCTTGAGAAAAAATATACGCATTGATATAGTACTAAATAGATTTGTATAATGTATGTCTCGGAATGATGGAGTCTCGCGTAATTCGCAGAAAGTGTTCCTAAATGAGTAGGTATTGCCAGATTTAACGAGAAATCCGTAGATCGGGCGCGTGGATTGCGGCTTGTATTCTAGACGAGGTGCGACACAATGAAGAAGCTAATATATGAATAAATATATTTAATAAAATTTATTATCATATATAAATAGTCAGGGCAGTCTCTAACCACAACGTAACGTCTCGCGCTGCTTGTGATGTGTGGTCTTCTCAGACCGTTACTAATGAAATCTAGCAACACCAAAAATTTGCAATACCTTCTACAATACAATTCCGTTGCAAGATTTGACCTTAAAAAATAAATTGAAAGTAAATAAAAGCTTGTATAAAAGGTGATGCAGAGTCAAAAAATTGGATCTGTGGAAAGAATTGAATGATGCAGAATAGGATAAGTTGTACCTTTGGAGGGCAGCCCGGGTTATCAAGACAGAAACATTGTAGTTCTGGATCATTAGCCAAGTCGCCGATATTAGCTATATAGCGGTGTGTTCGGATGCCAGCATATATAGATTTCTTCTGGTACCAGGGCTTAAAAGATCTGATCGTGAAAATAAAAGTACACTATTAAATTATCTCTCTTTAAGTATCGATTTCCACTGCCGGGTAAATCACAGTATTTATTAATAGGACACTTCACAGGACACGCCAACTTTTTTTAGACGTGCACTATTTTTAAGCACTACAGCATTTGGGGCCGTAGCTGTTTTTGCATACTTTTAGTCCAAGCTCGTAGTATTAGGCATTCAAGAAGCTATGAGGGTTTTAGCTGGCAGAAATACAGTATAACCCGTCTGTCATTCTCGCGAAGAATATAATACCCAACCGGATAAAAATGGCTTTGTACATGTTTAAAATCAGATAGAGTCCGCGGTAAAATGCCGAAGGAAAAATTAAAAACATAAAATAAATAAATATAATTTATTACTCTTGCTTTTTCGGAACGTATTAAATTTTATAGATCATAGATTGTAATGTAACCTAAATTGTAGAAATTGTAGCTCATAAAATTCCGATTAGTGACATGTAAATTGATGATAAATTTGATTTGATTATTATTTCGAGATTTTGAACTTTGTCTTCGAGTTTTTCTGACCTTCACAAAAATAATATAAGGTTACCTGCAGAGATCTCCAGCGAAGGACTGCAGCCTATCTGCAGCGGTGAGAAATGGTGGGAACACGGTGCCATCAGTTCCCTGGTACTCATTGCAGTGGTCTTTCCAAAAGTTCATCTTGGGTTCCCCATCGAGTGCCACAACCGATCCTACTTCCATCACGTTTCGGATGCCTCGTTTCACCGTCACCACCGTTGGATTGATTGTATTATTCCTCTGGAATATCAGCATTTCCAATGAGTTTTAATAAACCATGAAGATGCCACTGTATGTTTTTTAATACAGGAATGAAATAATATTTCATTAGTACAAACAGTGACAAATCCTACTTAAAGATACCTTTGTTACTCTGCGTCACAAAAATTCAAATCTCAAGCTACTGACGACCATTTGGTAAAAATTGAAATGTACTCTCAAAGTTATGGGCGAACCTTTATATGTCAACTAGATAACGCTGGGTTCTATTGCTGTATAGGTATGGTGGGATAACGAGGTATGATATCTGAAGGTTGTGTACTGGTGGAGTAAAGGTGGTGTCTGTCACCCGACTGAATATAGATCTACATATTATACCCTACATCTACACGATTTTTCATAGTTAGAAATACCTTTGTAGATCAAGAAACAAACATAATCCGATTCAATTGTTTGTTTGTATAAATAATGTAAAATATTCAAAGTTTCATGCAGTGAATCTTTAATGGGACTTGACCTACTCTTCTTAGGCATGAGTAGATGGGCTTCAATCTACCACGAGTGCCTAATCTGGATTCTGGACATCCAGGTTTTCAAATGAAGTTTTCTTGTACCGTTACATCAAAGGCGTATTGCGCACTAATATGTTTAAGCGCTCTCTAACAAAAATACAAAGTAGAAAATATAAACGTACCGCCCCAAACAACGAGAATCGAAGCTGATTGTTCGGCTCCAGAGTCAGTCCCTTTATGGATCCCTTTTTAAACTGCGTACACAAAGCTTTCGGTGCGAATTCAGTTCTTGCGCAGTTTATGACAATTCCTCTGAAGAGAATGTCCATAACTTTGACCCTCATGAAGATATCTGAAGGGTTATCGAAGATTCCGGCGAGACCTTTGGCCACCATGTTCAACATTGCAGGTTTATCTCGAGATACGGAAACTGCAGTACCCTGAAATTGGACACAGCATTTTTACAGCAAAAACTCGAAAAATATTTTTTTTTTTCTAAAAGATTGAGTTTGACAGTTTGTTATACAAATTGTCACGTGATGTTAAGCATAGATCGTAGCACCACGCAACGGCTGGATTGGCTAATTGCTGACAAGTGAGGATACTATAACACACCGCTATGCTAGGTTAGTACCCAGCTGGGTATTTGACCTAGCACCATGCGATAGTTTCCCTTCGATATTATCCTTTACTAGATCCTCAAAGTCTTCGTATTATTCGAGCCCACGACCATTGTTGTCGATCACAAAACCGAGTTTACTACCAACCGTTCTTCACTTCAACCACAGTTTTAACTACACTGACCAGAATAAAAAGATGTGGTATGATGACTACTTCTTCACCAGTAAGCCCTGCACCCGACAGATCTGGCTTGAACAGAAAGGTGTCCCGTGTCTTGTAGTTAATCGTGTCATCTTCTTCGTGGTCTTCTATTTCAACCTTTTCCTTCCATTCCCTGGATAAAAAAGGACTATATTGTAAAGGTTTGGGAATTATTTCCTCTTATTTGGAAGTTATCTATGTGTTCGTAAAGCAATTAAGCGTATCACACTCTACAAGTGGGACTAAATTGATAATAAAGCGGGAAAATCGACCAAAGTGGAAGTAAGAAGAAAAACACAGAAGACGTACTTCGTTCCTTGATACTGAAAGAAGAGGAAGAAATGGAGAAGTAGAAAGGTACGGTGCAGAGAAGACGAGCATTCATGATACGTAGGAGCTAGTTACTAAGGAAAAGTACGTCAGTAATTTGTCAATTAAGAGGACTTTGTCGTCAAAGTCATTGAGTAGTACTGCGCGCCAAATTAAAACAAGAATATATCCTCATCCTAAAAGTGTTGTTTTTGTCACCTATGGTCACCCATCTTAATCATAATCAGAAGAGATTAACCGAACAGGCAGTCTCATGAAGTTGCGCAAAGAACTGTCGTTAAGGAGGCTGTAATATAGACGCAACACACTAAACACCCAAAACTAAAATTAAACAAATCCAATAATGAAGTTTTTGAACAGAACAGTAACTAGATTAACAAGATATCCGTGAGTTGGATTACTTTAACTTTGGAACGTTGAATTGAAGATAGATAATTGGCCAGAAAACTTGATGAGAGCTTGTTTTAGCTTTAATTTAGTTCTACACAATGAATTTCAGGTTTTGAAGAAGTGTTGCGTTCTTCCAACGCATTTTTAAAATTATTTCCTGTCATCAAGACGTATTTTCACTGAGGTTAAAATAAGTAATTTTGAAACGAACAAAACAGTCGTTGTCGAATTTGGCAACACATCGATGGGTTAAGGTAAAAGTAAGGTAAAAACGGAAACAAATTTAATACAATACAAAGCTATTGTCATATAGACAAAATAAGATGTCATAATGCTGACCAATTACAAAAATCATATATACTTATATTGCATTGTACCTATCAATTTTAACGACGTTAATAAAGTTATAAATCTCTGTTGCTTGATTTGAACAACATACATAATATATAAGATATAACAATAATTCAGACTAAGTCGTGGGCAAAAGTTAGTTTTTATGGAAATTCCGATAAATTGCAAGTATAAGAATAACTGACAAAATTAATATTGATTGAATGTAATGGATAACCATTGTGAAGTACTTATTCCTTTATGACAGACAGTGACGTCACAGTTAATTTGACAGAAATAATTGTAGAGTCGGCATTTTTTTGTTGTTATACTTTTTTCATGAATATTAAAATTCTTGATATGGATTCTATTGTCTGAAATAAACAATTATTATTAATAATAATGTTATGTTTAATAATGAGACTCTACTTTTCTCTAAAAACCGGCCGATTACATGAAAAAGATTCGATCAACATAATGCGTTGTCGAGTTTCAATTTTAAAACATAATACGTGTTTTACCTGGACACCTCGTTGTACTAAACGTAATTATATACTAGATTAAATTATTTTATAAGTGTTATGGGAAACGAAGCGTGCAGTGTACACGTCATGCCCAGCGCTTCAAAACGTCATTATACACCCTCACAGCATTATTTCCATAATAAAATAGTTATGTATAAATTAACACATAAGGATATCGTTTTTTAAAGCGATACGTCACGAGTAGATGGCCTAGCTGGTGTTAAGTGGTAACCTATGCCAAAATTTAATAAAATAAAATAAATATTGGTGGACATTTCACACAGCGCCATCTAGCCCAAAAGTACGCTAAGCATAGCTTGTATGTAACCAGACAACTGATATAATATTGTGTTTTTTTTTTTATAAACAGTTACATATAATGCATATTAACACCTAGACACAGAACACATCTATATTCGTCATACAAATGTGTGTCCTGGGTGGGAATCGAACCCAAGACCTACAGCTCACTAGGCAGAGTTACTACCAACTGAGCCTGAGTTAAATCCAATGAGATAAGTAGCATTCCAAATGTAATCAAAGTGAAATATGCTAAAGCTGAGTAATATATAAAAAAAAAATTTAAGTAGGTACTAGAGTTGCAAAACGGATCATGTTCTCGAAAAGAAAGGAAACCTTTTGGGGGGGTTCTTAACTGTTCTTCCCCATGAAGAATTTGTTTGTTCGATAGCGTTTGAACAGGCAGTTAACTCTAATCTATATAGGTCACGGGTTATTATAAATTACTTTATTTAATTAAATCATTATTTTAGTTAAGTAATTCACGTTTCCAAGCCATTTCTTTTAGTCTAGTTTTGTCTAGTCTAGTCTATAACAGGTGACAGGTATACCATGGTAAAAATCAGAAAAAACTCTCACATATATTAATAAGGTAAATAATAAAGTGTGTGTCACAGTTGACATGCAAGGACTCTCTTCACTGGTCATTTTACACTTGTGTTTCTTCTTTATAAATTTTAAATCCCATAAGTGGCATAGCCGAGGTATTTTTTTCCAATAGAAGGGTTGGTAAGTATTCAACTCATTATTTAATCATTGTTCTTTTGATATCAAGGACACATAGCTACTACAGTTTTTATAATGTAATCGATACAATTTGAAAAGTAGGTGCGTGAAATGGATTATTTGTAGCCGACTTAAGGCCCTTCGTACACAAGGCTGCGCAGATCTACGATACGAAAATGTTTTGCCTATATATATACAGGGTGTGGCGTAATGAGTGGATAATAGGGTACCTGCGGGTAGGGGCCATTGTGGCGGTTCAGAAAAATATTTGTTATGCTCAGTAAAAGTGCCTCGGTTTTCGAGATATTCGACATTTTCGAAATTTAAGAAATATTTCACCCTTCGTCACTATTTTTGGCGCCCAGACTGCAAATGAAATTTTTTTTTCTATCTGTTTTTTGGATAGTATTCTTGGATAGATGTGCTATCGAATGGAAACTATTATTTTTATAACACAAGCACAGTTATGTTTTTAAAATAAGATTTCACTAAAATTTTACTTGCTTTCGTTTGTTTTCCTGACCTTTACCCTTCTGTGGTGTAAAAAAAATGTATGGTCACTTGAATGCCAACGTTTAAAAAAATTAGCCTTTTTCATCGAGATTCCGAAATGGTATATTACATGGTATTTTCACAAGTTGATTCAAAATTAATTCCTATTAAAATGGGTAGAGCTAATTATTATAAAATTACAAATAGTACTAAAATTTACTTCATTACTTAAAATCACCTAAAAACATTAGTTTAAAATTCGGTAATGAAATAAAACGAAACAATAAATTTTAAATGCATTTCATTTATTAAATTTACTATCACAAAAGGTGTTCGAAAAGTCCACCACGTGCTCTGATGCATGCTCTGCACCTTTTGATAAAAGATCTTTTAATCCTGTTCGCAAATCTTTGCTCTGTGATTTTCTGAGCAGCTAATCGCACACGCTCCCGTAGCTGGTCCACTGTATTAATTGGGTCTTTATAAACCTTTTCTTTAAGACATCCCCAGTAAAAAAAGTCCAATGGGTTGAGGTCTGGTGAACGAGGTGGCCACAAAATTGTCCCCAAACGACCGATCCATCGTCGACGATATGTTTCATCGAGGTATTGTCGAACATTTCGGGCGTAATGAGCGGGGCAACCATCGTGCTGCAGCCACATTCTTCTTCTATCTTCTAATGAAACATCTTCTAATAAAAGTGGAAGTTCGTGCCGTAAAAAATGTAAATACGTTTCTGCAGTCAATGTTCCAGACAATTCGAATGGTCCGATGATTTTGCCATTTAGAATTCCAGTCCATAAATTAATTTTGAACTGGTACTGGGACCTGTCTTCTCTGGCCAAATGAGGGTTTGTACGCTGCCAACTGTGCAGATTGTGCATATTAAAATACCCATCTTTTTTGCACGTGGATTCGTCGCTCCACAAAATTTTATCGAAGAAATCTGGATCAGCGTCGGGATACCTTTTGTGATAGTAAATTTAATAAATGAAATGCATTTAAAATTTATTGTTTCGTTTTATTTCATTACCGAATTTTAAACTAATGTTTTTAGGTGATTTTAAGTAATGAAGTAAATTTTAGTACTATTTGTAATTTTATAATAATTAGCTCTACCCATTTTAATAGGAATTAATTTTGAATCAACTTGTGGAAATACCATGTAATATACCATTTCGGAATCTCGATGAAAAAGGCTAATTTTTTTAAACGTTGGCATTCAAGTGACCATACATTTTTTTTACACCACAGAAGGGTAAAGGTCAGGAAAACAAACGAAAGCAAGTAAAATTTTAGTGAAATCTTATTTTAAAAACATAACTGTGCTTGTGTTATAAAAATAATAGTTTCCATTCGATAGCACATCTATCCAAGAATACTATCCAAAAAACAGATAGAAAAAAAAAATTCATTTGCAGTCTGGGCGCCAAAAATAGTGACGAAGGGTGAAATATTTCTTAAATTTCGAAAATGTCGAATATCTCGAAAACCGAGGCACTTTTACTGAGCATAACAAATATTTTTCTGAACCGCCACAATGGCCCCTACCCGCAGTTACCCTATTATCCACTCATTACGCCACACCCTGTATATATTTTTTTTTTTTTTTTTATTATATTATTATTATGATGCCTATATGCCTATTTTTATGATTTAATTTAATTGACATGTGTTTTTTTATAATCTAATTTAAATATTGTTTATTTTTGTCTATTTATAATATGTATGTGCGTATGGGTCCATTGTCACCTGGAATAAATGATTTAATAAATAATATACATACCCGATATTTTGAAGACTGAAAACATATATATTGGATAAAAGTTTTGTTTCTGTAGTGTATCTCTATTTATTTTTAATCCAAAATTTAAATTTTTATTGTGTCTTGTGTATTTTTATTGTATGATTTTAATGTGAACTAGTTGCAGTGTTAGTACAGTGGAGCGCCCATATAAATTTGCAATGCCTGAAAAAGGCACAGTGCACAGGGCACAGGCACGCGTGGCCGAATGTTGTTTATTCTTTATCAACGCCTGTCGCGCGCTACGAGTACCTGCCAGGTGAGATAGTCGCTACAAATGTTTCCAAAATGGCAGCAATAACTGAATATTAAATACGTTGCTGACGTGGAGGAATGTGTGAATCTATAATTATAGGTTTAAAGAATATTCTAAAAAGGATATTACAGAAAAAGCTAGTAGCAGTTAAGGTTAATTTAAAAGGTTGATATTTTTAATGTTTAATATATTAACTAATGTAAAAACAATAACTTAATAATATAATAGCTCTTTCGGGTAAGTAATATTTTTACTGTAACCGTGTGTACGAGTATTTCAGTAAATCATTCTTTTGCACTCAAATATCCGATTTGTTACTAAACAAAATTAAAGTCTCCAGACAAGATTTTTTGTATTCTGTATAGTATAGGCGAATATTATTAAAATATAAATCAGCTAATGTAAGTACTGACGATATTTTATCGTGGTTTTTACGAATAGAAAGACTGATTTATGAGGAAGTTTTTATGTTACGAAGTTACGGAACGAGCCGATGCTCAGTTGGTGCCGCGCTAAAGGGGACGAGCCAAATCGAACTAATGTCTAAAGATAAAGATAATATAAATCAAAAATACTGGAAGTGGCGAAAAATGTACTCACTCAAAATAATAAGGCCCTATTTCCTTCACGATGGGTGTTCCCCCTTTTACGATCTCATCCACGTTTGTGTAGTTGAATAAATACACTTTGAAGTCCAGGGCGAAGGGGATTGTTTCCCACATCTTGCGAACATCCGTCTTCTTGGATAGCGCCATTTCCTGCGAACAATTTTTACATCATTTAGTTCATCTATAGATGCCATTAGATGAAGGACGTCGAACCCTAATAGGATACGTGTATTAAAACAAAAATGCCCCAACATGATCTTATGGTAGAGTTAGTTCATAGATTGTAGAAAGATTCATGCTCGCGAAAAAAAACTAATCCCTCCTATAAATTGTTCTCTGTATTTTTTTACACGTTAAAGATACGAAGTTTCAGTGTTAAGGCATATTATATGCACATATAATATATATTGTTTTCTATTCTATTATCTTCGAGTCACGAAATTTTTCGTTAGGAAATTTTCACATGAGATTTACGGCATCTGCAGTTACTGCACTGCTTGGCGGCAGAAATAGTTACGGTGGTTCTTTCTGGGAGTTTTACAAAGGAGTTTTCTTCTTCAAGATCAACGCTTACAGTCTACGGTCGGTACGACCTTTACGCTTACTACTCGAATCTCGATTAGCCTGGCCTGCTTACAGACAGCTTACGGGAATGATTTGTTATAATTATGCTGTTGGCCGAAGTCGCGGTCGCCAATAAATCGGCCCTAAGCTGTACATAGTACAATATTATGCGTACAGCAAGTACAGGAGTGGAACAGATTGATTAAGTTATTATTAAGAAACAGTTCTTGAACAAAAACAGTAGACTTGACATCTAAAAAAACAAAGCATATCGAGCGCCTACATACGCGAAAATAGTTTCATTGTCTCGAAAGAAATTCGAACTAATCCATACTTAGTAGGGGAGGACCGAAGTCGCATCGATTGTTATGGGTAGAGGTTATCACTTAACACAACGTTCTGTAACTGTATCACATAAAAAAAGACTGATTTTCACTACGCGCTACGTGGATGATCCACAAATATCAGTACACAAATGGACAAATCACACAGCGCCATCTAGCCACACAAAAAAGAAACAAAAGTACTGTTACATAATTTTGGCAGGTCTCAAAGCTCAGTTGGTAGTAACTCTGCCTTCTGCGCTGTAGGTTGTGGGCTCGATTCCCACCCAGGACAAACATTTGTGTGACGATTATAGATGTTTGTTCTGTGTCTGGGTGTTAATATATATTAAATGTATGTATTAAAAAAAAGTATTCAATCAGTTGTCTGGTTCCCATAGTACAAGCTGTGCTTAGCGTTCTTTGGGGTGATGGCGTTGCGTGAATTGCCCACCAATATAAAAAATATATATTAAAATTACACACAGCAATTTTACATAATACAACACCAAAATTATGTATTAAAATTATTGCGCCATCCTGACACATGAATACATAAACTATCAATGCCCTCATAATCTCACTGGCGAAGCAAATGTGTCACACTGAATTATGTATTTCCTCTTCAAAGTTCAGCGCTTTACAGAATGAGTTTTCGAAGTACCGATGCGAACAACGCTTAAACTTTTTGATGCATGTGACCAAGACATTATCCCTTTTTTATATTATGTAAGTGACGGAACGAACTCACGGCCCACTTAATGTTAAGTGGTAACCGCCGCCCATAGACAACAGCAATACGACTCAAGTCCTTTCCACCAAAGTACGAGATGACTCAAATCGCATCACGTTGCGTCCATCACCCCGAGACGGGGATGTTACGTCTCATGCGCCTGCAATTTTGTTTGCAATCCCTTTTAATATATAAAATAAAGACTAAAAGTTATCTACGAAGACATCAATCCAAGATTACGATACAGCTTAATATCAGTTGAGACATTCGCTCGTCCCGTAACTTTACTCATATAAACTTATTCTTCGTTTTAACTTTTACTATAAAGGGAACTGAATTCCAGACTCAGTGGCATTTGATGCGAGATGGCAGTGGTCTAATAATTAAAGACTGATGTTGACCAACGCTAATAACACGCAGATAGTAAATACATACTTTATATCGTACTTGTTTTGGACGGCAATTATAGTCGCTAAGTCGATTGATAAAAAAATATATCTTTCGTTTTCTGTGATATAAATAATGGAACGAGTATACGACCCACCTTATGTTAAGTGGTAACCGCCACCCATAGACAACAGCAATATGACTCAAGTCCTTTCCACCAGAGTACGAGATGACTCAAGTCGCACTGCGCTGCGTCCATCACCCCGAGACGGGGATGTTACTCTCTACTCTGTTAACCGGCACCCACTGGTGCCGGTGAAATTGCAGCCGCATGAGTGCCCTTCCACCGGAGCACAGCAACACGAGTACATCACTGCTTGGCGGCAGATTACCCGGTGTGGTGGCAGTACTTCTCCGGGCGAACTTAGCACAAGTTCTACTGCTACTTTGGGTTGCAACATCAGGAGGGCCGTCAGCTCGTACTATCACCTACTTGAAAAAAAAAGGGTACCTTTTTCAGTTGATGATTCAAGATGAGGGGGAATAAGACCCATCCGAAGATGGCGCCGAACAATGCAATCCCTGCGCAAATGGCCGCGTACTTCAGAGATTTCGACAGCGCCATCCCGACTAGTTCACCATAAGTATCTGTAATGTTTATATTAATATAATAATAATAAAAATTGGTGGACATTTCACACAGCGCCATCTAGCCCCAAAGTAAAATAAGCATAGCTTGTACCATGTAAAACAACTGATATAATAATTAAAAAAAAAAAAAAAACATACATATAATAAATATCAACATCCAGACACAGAACAAACATCTATGTTCGTCACACAAATGTTTGTCTTGGGTGAGAATCGAACACACGACCTGTAGCGCAGAACACAGGGTTACTACCAACTGAGCTGTGACGCCAGTCAAATGAGAGCAAGATGCCTCAATGGTATAGGCCACGAGCTTTAATCCAGAGTTCCCCGGTTCAAATCCTGACGTGATCCGATCTCTTGAAAAAATTATGTGTGCAAAACATGTTCTCAAACGGTGAAGAAAACATCGCGATATTTCCTGGAACCAAATATTCGAAGACACGTCTCAAGCGCGCAAAAGGAAGCTCTGATTCGCTCATTAATCGTTTTATAAGACTGGTTACGTGAGAATATAAAGAGATTAAGTTTTTTTTACAAAATGGGGAAAAGATTTAATTTCCTTAATTTCTTTGGGCCTTTTATTATAATCTAGCTGTCCCGGCGAACTTCGTGCCGCCATATTTTTTTACTGTCTAAAGTTTAAGATTTTAATTTTAAGTAATTATTAGTTTTTACAAAAAATTCCCACACAACCCTTCTCCTGACAATAACGAACACATAAAAGAAAGATTTATCCAATTTGGTGCAGTCGTTTGGAAGTTATGCGCGTACAAACATTTCGATGATTCATTTTTATTTATATAAATTTTAATATATTATAGAGGTAAATAGTAGCTACTTGATTACGTTTTACAGTTGAAGCCACAATAAATTTTGTATGAAAAAAAAAGCCTTGATTATAAGACCTTGTGGCTCGATATATTTTTAGCGAACCCTGCCATTGCGTCCGCAATTACTGGTCGATAGAAATCATTGCCAATATGTCTGTTCACATGAACTTCATAAAATTGCAACGGGAACTAGCGACCGTGACCAAGACATAATAATGTGCGAATGGTTATCGACTGGCTGATTAGCCAATAGTAAAGGCTTTTCATGTGAAAAGTTACGGATCGAGCAGATGGTCCACCTGGTGTTAAGTGGTAACCTCTGCAGTTAACAAGCGATCAGACGTAGACGTCCCCTATTTAGGTAACAAGGTTGATAATAAATAATAATAATAAATATTGGTGGAAATTTCACATAGCGCCATCTAGCCCCAAAGTAAGCTAAGTAAGTAGCTTATGTCATGGGAACCAGACGACTGATATAATACTTCAATGTTTTTTTGTAAATACATACATATAAAACATATCAACACCCAGACACAGAAAAACACCTATGTTCGTCACACACGTTTGCCCTGGATGGGAATCGAATCCACGACCTACAGTATAGAAGGCAGGGTTAGTACCAACAGAGCTATGAGGCCTCTTTTGGCAGCATTATAAAATTATTTATATTTTTTTTGTCTTGTATTATATTGTTATGAAATAAACGCTTTATTATTATTATTATTACTCTAATACGTGAAGGTGCATTGAGTGCCTGTAACTAGTACTGACAACCACACCATTCAAACCGAATGCATTACAGCTCGGCGGCAGAAATGCTGGAAGTACTTCCACTATACGACCTTGCCACAAGTTCTACTGCCTGTACCTGGCTATACCACTTATGGCTACGCAATTGAAATGTATAAATTATCATACTTATGATTCAGAATCAGTTATACAGAAATAATAAAATTTTATTTTTCTTCTTTTGATCGAACTTTTTGTCTTTTGAAACTTGGACGAAATGAACTTCATCATAACATATTCCTTTACAATTCATTATGAAGTCAAATAGCCGAGACCAATTTTTGTATTGCGATATAAAATTACTCAGATAAATATAAAATTATAGAAGTGTGAAATCTTCGTCAAGCGCATAAACTGAATTCTTCGGCTGACCCTCTAGGGACTTAGGGGATCAACCTGATCATTATTCTGTATTTTTTTATGTGATTTAGTTACGGAACGAGCCGATGGCCCACCTGGTGTTAAGTGGTAACGTCGGCCCATAACAACCGATGCGATTTGGGTCCTCCCCAACTAGGTACGACAAGACTCAAGTAGCATCGTATGCGCCCGTAACTCTGAGACGTGTAGGTGGAATGTCTCATGTGCATTAATTTCACCGGCAACCACACCTTTCAAACCGGAACACAGTAACACAAAAGTTTTACCTTGGCGGCAGAAATGGCATGGTGGCAGTACTACTTCTTCGGAGGAACACGGCGTGAGTTCTACTGCTTTTAATAATAATAATAATAATATTGGTGGATATTACACACAGCACCATCTAGCCCCAAAGTAAGCTAAGCATAGCTTGAATCATGGGAACCAGACAACTGATATAACACTTATATACCTTTTTGTAAATACATACATATAATACATATTAACAACCAGACACAGAACAACATCTATGTTCGTCATACAATATTTGTCCTGGGTGGGAATTGAACCCACGACCTACAGCGTAGAAGGCAGGGTTACTACCAACTGAGCTGTGAGACCAGTCATGTAAATCTCTTCTCCACTATCTTCAATCTGCCACTATTTAGGTCCGTATGCGAGATAACAAGAATATCTTTATTCTTTCAGCTCTCAACAGCCTCCCCTCTTTTTATATACACAAAAGTAGATTATTACCATGTTCTGAGATTCGCAAATGTGACCCAAAAGTCTTTTTTATCGGATGACGCTGTGCCATGTTTCGAAGATATATTACAAGCGATGTCAGACGTGACCGACCGATTTCTTACAAACATTTCAGAGTAATCATCATTCATGAGATGCATCTAGTATGATAAAGAGGTTAGACACATCCTGTGGGAGGAAATTACAGAACTATTTAGATATATTTTGGGGTAAAACGTGTGTGTGATAAACATTACAATTTTGTTTATTCCCTAAACAAAATGGGATTGCTTGTCTAAATAAAATTGGAGTGTCTGTTTGTAATATTAAAATAACCGCTTTTTACTAAGTGCATATGGATATATACACGGTACATATACCAAAACAACATTTTTTCAAATTTTTTCTGTCAGTCTGTGCTGTGTTTCTGCTTGGCGGCAGAAATGGGCATAGCGGCAGTACTTCCCGACGTACTTGACGTGAGTTCTACTGCTCTTATATACATCTGCTGCTTAGTGGCAACACGGGGACGGTGTCCCGTTTAAAATCTTCTTATTATGTATAGCTACAAGTCTTTCTCATAAACCTGGATTCAAATGAAACTGTCTGAGTTTTATCACAGCTTAGTCTCAGTATAACTTAGATTCATTTTTAGGCACAAAATTACGAGCAAAGAGACATTTAGAGTCAAAAATACTGTAACTTAGTCCCAAAGGCGCTTTTGAATCAGATTATAAGACAAAATCAGAAACGCTAAGGACAGAAATCGTTTGTAGGAGAAACTTTGAAAATTTCAAGATTCTTAGTGAGTAAAAAATTGTGACGGGTAAAATTCTGTTCATATTTTCAAAGATTTGCCCTTTATATTGTGATATTATTATTGTCAGATTCTGATAAGGTTTATCATTATGTTGTAGTAGTGGTTTCAGATTCCCAGCCGCTCGTACTCAATCGTCCAAACCCGTCTTTTATTCATAAATCCTGCACTTACTCGTATATAACTTTTTAGAATATTCAATTTTTAAAGTGGATGCGGAATTCGAAGCCCTTGCCATAGTGATTATTAGCAGATAAATAAGAGGTAAACAAGATTACTTTCAAATGATGCCCTTCTCAATAAGGCCTCTAACTGAGAATTAAAATTTTACGGGAATATAGATGGCTCATCGCGATTGCTTTCACACAAAAGTTTACTACTCTTTCATACAATAAAAGATTATATAAACCACATGGTAATTACTAATATCCAAGTTATTTTGTTTCCTTAAAACAAGGAAAGGAAGAACACGACTAAACGTCGTTCATACTTATGATTAGACGTAATTTAGTATTTCAACACTCGTCTCACATGTTATCTATACAAATAAATAAAATTGGAGTGTCTGTTTGTAATATTAAAATAACCGCTTTTTACTAAGTGCATATGGATGTATACACGGTACCTACATATACCAAAACTTTTTTTTTACAATTTTGTCTGTCTGTCTGGCGGTTTGTTCCGGCTAATCTCTGAAACGGCTGGACCGATTTTGACGGAACTTTCACTGGCAGATAGCTGATGTAACAAGGAGTAACTTAGGCTACTTTTCCGAGAGGTAAAATAGGGGTGCGTGATAAAACCGAATTCCCCGCAGACGAAGTCGCGGCTAGTTTTTTCATATGATTATAAAATATATATAGATAGACTGTTAAATACACTCTTAGAACATTTTATAAAGAAGTAACTCTGCTCAACGACACACAAAACATCTTGTAATATCATATTTCAGTATTTTATGTAGTCATAATATTTACTTACATATTTAACAACAGGATTAAAGAGATAATAAAATATTAAGCCCAGCGTGGGTTTTTTTTTTTTTTTTTTTAATTATTGCCTTAGAGTCAACAGCACTTCGAGAAAATTTACAATTGAGAACTTATAACTAAAACTTAATGCCAATTACAGATTCTCATATGTATTTGAGGGCTTATATTTAGAGGACTAGATGAAAACTTATTTGTTCTCGTGTTAAGCCTATACTGCTTTTTTTTTGTTTACCTGCTGCAGCGAGGAATCATTCAGATGATTAGAATCTGCGACGCGACAGAAGCGGCATGTGTTTTTTTTTCGTGTATCGCATTCGGAATTCAAAGCCAAAATTGTTCCGTTTCCAAATCTTCAACAGACAAATGCGACGTTTCCAAAATGGCGTGGTTAAAAAATTCTAAGTAACGAGCTTTATTCATAGAAGTATAATTATATTTACAATATTATATATAAGTAACTATTTCAGCGAATCCGTGCTGCAATATCTACCCTTCGGTACTAATGAGTCACTGACTGACAATTTACTTAGTTCTCAAAATATAAAAAAAATTGAATACATACCGTGCTTCGCAGCGGTCAGCTTCTGAAGGCAAGGAGCACAACACTTGTGAGGTATTGCATTGCCTATAATCACAGGGCGGAGTCTAGGTACAGCCGGAGGCGAAAGCTTTTCAAAGCTTGTGTACTAAAGCTGTTTTAAGGTTTGAATGGAAGCTTTCGTGAAAGTTCTACTTGTGAAATTATCAATGTATTACTTACCGTTAACTAAAGATCATTGTATTTTATTTCATTTTACAATTTGTAGTTTATTTAATTAAAACTTTAAATTGATAGTTACGAGTATGTGTACTGCAAACGTGCGTTTTTGTTTTCGATATCAGGTCAATATCAGAAACTTTATTTCTATAAAGAAATGGCTTGGAAACGTCAATAATATTCAAAACATATTAAATAATATATAGATTACTTATTCGTAACGTATCCCAGATTATTATTTGTAAAAATCTTAAATGTTCAGACACGGCAATTCTACGATTTTATTATATGGATAGATAACATGTCTAACAAAGTTTCCTTTAAAATGAAATTCCACTATCACTTTCAGCCGTACTGATACCGCCCACCTACCTACTATTCCATGAAGATATCCACTTAGATATACACCTACATATAGGAAAGACATTATTATCATTAGAGAAAGGACGAGGTTTTTTCTGTTTTAAAATTTATACAATTTATTCTTCGTGTTGTATATATGTGTGCCAAAAATCAATTTCGAGCATTTATCAGATAAATATGAATAATAATTATAATAATATTGGTGGACATTTCACACAGTGCCATCTAGCCCCAAATTAGCTTGTATCATGGGAACCAGACAACTGATATAATATGTATTTTTTATGTAAATACATACATATAATACATATTAAACATTCAGACACAGACCAAAAATCTATGTTCGTCAGACAAATGTTTGTTCTGGGTGGGAATCGAACCCACGACCTACAGCGCAGAAGGCAGGGTTACTACTAACTCATAGCTCATCAGGCCAATCAGAACAAAAAGAAAAATCTATCTATCTTTTATCTTATCTTTGCTGTCTTTCTTAAATAAAGGCTTAATATGTTTCTTAAATATAGGTATTTCTATGTATATACCACTTTACATCAGTTGGGCCGTCAGCTCGTTCCCTCACATACATAACGTAAAAAAATATAAATATTTTAGATAATAGTTATTGTCAGTTAAATATAATGTAGTTAATAAAAGTAGATTTATAAATTTACTCAGAGGATGATTAGCAAAATTTTGCTGGAGTTTGATAAATGGTTAAAGAAAATCATTTTGGTAAGCTTTGCATCTGACGTCTATATTCGTCACACAAATGTTTCTGCTTGGTAGGAATCGAACCCATGTCCTACAGCGCAGAAGGCATAGTTACTACCGACTGAGTTTGCAATGCAGAACCATTTTTTTTACAACAACCTGTATAACGAAATTATCTACTTTGATAAAATAGAACTTGCTGGCTTGTTATTTGAATGAAACAAAAAACAATTGTATTTTTAAGTTATGTTTAGGAACACGAGAAACACCTACTAATAAACCAGAATACATAAGTTTCAAATGACGGGTTAAAGTTGTTTGAATTATAGAGTACAATAGAAAATAATAAAGATAACTTAATATTTAAGTCGACAGTTTTAATAATAAAGAGTGTTTGATGTTTTCTCTCTGGGTGTTTTTTATTTGAACGCAAAGGTATGACGTGTACTTGTCTATTTAAGCTAATAAGCTGGGGAATAAGCAGATGGCCCTCTCGATGTTAGGCTGTAACATCTGCCCATAACAAAAGCAATACGACTTGGGTTATGCCCTATTTAGATATGGCAAGAACCAAGTCGCATTGTACAACCCATAACTCTGCAACTTGAAGGAGGAATTTCTCGTGGCTGTAACTTCCCAGTCCCCACACCTTTCAAATCTGCGTTAGTGCTAGGCGGCTGGTGACATTACTTCTCCGGAAGAACGGCATAAACTCTACTGCTATTTGAAAGAAAGAAAGAAAGAAAAGAAAGAAAATTTTAATCTTAATATTAAAAGATAGTGGCAATGGAATGGAAATCGCGGTCGAGCAAAGATGACATTAACCCAGTATAAAGTAAGGAACACGGCACTTTCCCGGGATCAAGTTTGGCTTATATGTTAATGTAGGATATAGGTAATATAGGTAAATAAGCTATCCTGGTACCAAATCTCATTCGATTCTCTTCAGCCGTTTGAAAGCGAAGGAGTAACAAACATACACACCCATACACACAAAAACTTTCGCCTTTAGTATTGATTATAAATTGGTAGGTACTTAGGAACAATGAAATTCTATATGTCTCTATGATGCAGTAGCAGTAGAACTTATGCCAAGTTCGCCCGGAGAAGTACTGCCACCACACCTGGTAATCTGCCGTCAAACAGTGATGCACTCGTGTTGCTGTGTTCCGGTGGAAGCGAGTGCCGGTGAAATTGCAGGCGCATGAGATGTAACATATCCGTCTCGGGGTGATGGACGCAACGCAATGCGACTTAAGCTATCTCATACTTTGGTGGAGAGGACTTGAGTCGTATTGTTGGTGTCTGTGGGCGGCAGTTACCACTTAACATCAGGTGGGCCGTCAGCTCGTTCCGCCACCAGCAACACATAAAAAAAACGAAACTAGAGCTCATTAATCTGCAATTACAACCCAATTACTAGTTTATAAGTCTCTACAAATAAGCGTACCCAACTTTTTTTAATTAATCCCACAGTCACATGTCAACTAATCATGATATCAAGTTGCTTTATTACAGGCTACAATATAAAAGTTTCAGTAGAACACTTATTCTACGGCCCATATGTCTCTTATACTATTATTTATTTTCTAATTAATATAGTTATTATTCTAACTAGTATCCAGTATAAAAAAACGAACCCCATATCGCTAAGGACGACACATGTGACGCATTTGCACTGTCATGAAGCCGCCCGCATGAACGATGAACAGCACATTATTCTGTCATAATCGCCCTCACTAGTGTCGACAGATTTGAAGTGGGTAGGAAAAAAACGAAAATGTGATTGGACTGGCCTCACAGCTCAGTTGGTAGTAACCCTGCCTTCTGCGCTGTAGGTCGTGGGTTCGATTCCCACCCAGGACAAGTATTTGTGTGACGAACATAGATGTTTGTTCTGTGCTTGGGTTTCTACCTACTAAATACATATGTATGTATTTACAACAAAAAAGTATATGTAAGTATTATATCAGTTGTCTGGGTCCCATGACATAAGCTGCACTTAGCTTACTTTGGGGCTAGATGGCGCTGTGTGAAATGTCCTCCAATATTTATTTAACTATGAGACCCTTAAAATTTGATCTTAATAAGCTTCGATCAACAACTGAGTATATTAAAGAAAACAATTTGCTTTATAATGAAAATGATATTTAATTGTGGTTTAGTACATGCATAAGAGTTTATTTTGTGACATAATTATGTTCCTTTATCACAAAATGTTAGTCTTAAAAATAATAAATCTCTGTTTTCAATACAATCGAAAACGTTATCAGCTCTTTGATTACGTCTGTGGGAACGGGCCCTAAAGATTTTTAGATGATAAAGATTTAAAAGTCTTTGTCTTTCTAATAATAATAATTCTTTATTGGAAAGACGGGTGATAATAATACTAATAGTACTTTTGCTGTGGATCCAATAGGCGGTCTTGTCGTGGTAGACGATCTCTTCCAGACTACTTTAACTTAAACTGAAATAAAAGTAACTTAATACTAAATGCAAGAACTATGCTCTAATGTCTCTAATCTAATCACACTGATACCCACGATACAGATATATATCTAATGTGGGTATCAACGGAAACTGGAACATGACTCTCGCCAGCAATGTATCACATTTAAGTAGTATTATATAGGATCATAAGTAAATTTAGATTTGTTATTTACTATACTTCTACCAAACTGTGTCTTTTTTGCTGTAAATAAATAATTTTTCATTTTCAATGGTTGCCCCTTAACGCTTAAGTTGGTGACGGCGAGAGACATTTTTGTTCTGTAGACCGTATGAATAGATATACCGTGACATCCATCTGAACTGATCCTTACGATTCACAGTTTTTAAAAACTGTACAGTAATGATATATGTATAAAACATTACTTTAGAACGAAATGTTCAATTTTGTGTTCGGCCGCCATAAAGATGTTTTCAACGGTGCACGGAAACTCTGCAATTAAATGGAAAATTTTATACTTAATAAGTTAAATCCAGTAAGGTATATGTGCAAGTTATATTTTTAAGCATAAAGGCAGATGGCCACTTACCCTTATGATGTCAAAAATGGGTAAAATAGAAAAATCTTTATTTAACAAAAAAAAATTATATTAAATAAATAAAATATTGTATGTGAAATGTGAAAGTACACATACACATAATAAATACACATAACCTATAGTACCCACCTATATCAATCCATTTGTCTGGTTCACCGGCATCCAAACGAAACGAACGTAAAGCTTCGCGGGCCGCGTGGATGAACACTGATGATAAATTCAATGCCGGCTCGCCAGTAGCTGAAATTATAAATCACCCGAGGATGAGTAGAGTTAGTAGTCAATATTCCGGTTTGAAAGGTGTGGTGTGAAATTACAGGCACATGATACATTCTACCTACACGTCTCAGAGTTACGAGCGTATACGATGCGACTTGGGTCTTAGTTCTTAGTAGGGGTGGACCCAAGTCGCATCTGTTGTTATGGGCCGAGGTTACCACTTAACATCAGGTGGGCCGTCAGCTCGTTTCGTCACCAAAGTCACATAAAAAACCCACAAGGAAGTCTAGAATGAAGGCGGGAGCATGAGCGACACGCAATTTGCCTTCACGTTTCACATCAAAAATTACCTTTAGACTGTAATACTCCAACGTCATTCCTGGCGTTTCTACGGAAGTATATCCTCATGTCTGCTGGTATGTCTTTGATGCCGGGGGGTTTATAGGTCCACGTTCTGTCAGTCAAGAGTTGGCCATTCGTTTTGTCATAAACCAATTTTTCCGAAGTCCAATATCCGAGTCCCATTATAAAAGCGCCTTCAATCTATAAGAAGAGTAAAAATATCACCATATTTAATATTATTTTCGTGATCGATAAGCTTGTTCTAAAAAAAGTTGCATGTAGCAAGTAAGAAACTACATAACACTTTTCAGAGTGGGATATAAGCCATCTTATTCTTAAAATGTTAATTAAACGTTCGAAGATTGTAATTTAGGATTCGCGGTGTCAATATTTAGATGCGAGTACTAAGGCAGAGATTTGTTGTTGCACATTTAACGTGGAACACATAACTGAGAACTACGTTTAGCAATTTATTGTCATATTGCAATGATCTGAGCTTTGAGAATTTATAAAAAAAAGTTGACCTTCGTATTGAAAGAGAGGTAAGACCGGAGACAGCTACTATAATTTTTTTTTTCAATGTGATACAGTTACGGAATGAGCCGACGGCCCACCGGGTGTTAAGTGGTAACCTCTGCCCATAACAACCGATGTGACTTGGGTCCTCCCCTCTAGGTACAACAAGACCCAAGACGCATCGTATTCGCCCGCAACCCTGAGACGTGTAGGTAAAATGTTACATGTGCCTGTAATTTCACATTTAATTTAACAGTTTCTATATACTTAAGACTAATAAACATAATGATGAATATCTTACTTGACCAACATCTATATCTGGACTCAAACTCCTCCCAGTGTCCTCCAATATATCAACCCTCCTAACATCATGATTACCAGTCAAAATATCAATTTCTAACTCCAGAACGCCCACACCGTACACATAATACATTTTGAAATCAGTATCTTTTTGTGGTGAATACATATACGTTGCTTGTAAATCCACTCCTGCGTTATAAGCTTCTTGGACAATGTCTTGCCATGTTGGATTCTTTAGCTTTTCTTTGATAGGCTTCAGTCTTTCGTTCAAAGTTTCACAGGCTTTTATGGTTGCATACGCAACGCACTCACTGCCAATACTGCCACCAGTTACTATGGCATTAGGAGATGAGAAACTGTTACTTGCCTTGACACTTATCTTATCCAAAGTTACGCCCAAAATGTATCCACAAACTTGAGCTACTTTTGTGTTGAGGCCTTGGCCCATTTCAATGCCACCATGAATAATGACCACTGATCCATCTCCATGGTAAATATTTACAATGGAGTTAAAATTTCCTACAAAAAATAAATCTATTGCCATAGGGAGCAGTTTGATGGCTCGTTTTCTCCAACGATTCTTAACATTATAATCATCAATTTCTTTCTTTCTGGATTCATAATCAGAATCTTTTTTCATTTGTTCAATCAGTTCGGGAATGGGATTTATTTCGTCGTCTCCTATCGTCTTTGCCATATTCTTAAGTCTGACTTCAATTGGGTCTAGACCAGTAAAGTAAGCAATTTTTTCCATTATCAGTTCTACTATAGCTATTGCTTCAGTCGTAACTGCAAAGGAAATGTTGAATTATGCTTAAATGATATCGTAGAGATGTTTTTAGCAAACTGTTAATTTATAAATAACTGTATATTTATTATATATCTTACATGGTGCCCTACACCAGGTATTTGAAGCAGTATCAGTAAGCACGCTGTTGGTTTTGATATTCCATGTCTTGGTATCGTAACAATTTTGAAATGGTTTCAATAAGAGAGCAGTCACTGATTCATTGTACGAACAACCTGCGTCTTGGTAGATGTCGGATTTCAAATATTGAATAACGCCTTCTTTATTTACGCCAGCCTGGAAGAATAAGATAGTTTAAAAAAAAAAGAATTGCCGCAGTTCATAATTTCTTACCTTATACATATAAATAGTATTTATGAGATTGAACTTCGCATTCATCATTCTCCAATTTTAAAATAGTGTTAGTTTTAAATAGTTTTTAATCAAAGTAAGTTTATGAACATAGTGTGTTCATCAAAATGTGTGTTTTTTTTACCATTACATAATTTATTTTCAAACTATGTGATAAGTTAATATGCATAATAATTCATAATGTTAAAAAATATAAGAGATGCAAAATAATAGGTATCTAAAAAGTATTTTCAACGATTTATCTGATTATTTTTATTAGTTAATTATCTATGCCACTTAGACTGAATATGCTTTTTTGTGTGCTATATTCAGTTTTATTAATGAAGTAATTAAAAGTACGAAATAGCTTAGGGATCATATTATTTACCTCAAAGTGGCAGTTTGTACCTATTCGCTTCCCAACGATTTTCATATTTGTCATCAAAGGTAAAATCATCCTGCACGTTCGGCCTTGTAAATGAGTCACCAATGCCGCAGCACAGGCTATCTGAGCCTGCCGGGAAATCTTTCCACCATACGCACCACCTACTCGCCGTACTATAATATGGACACTGGGAAAAATAAATAAATAAATAAATATTGGGGACATTTCACACAGTGCACATCTAGCCCCAAAAAAGCTAAGCCTAGCTTGTATCATGGGAACCAGAGAACTGATATAATACTTATATACTTTTTGTAAATACATACATATATAATACATATCAACACCCAGACACAGAACAAACACCTATGTTCGTCACACAAATGTTTGTCATGGGTGGGAATCTAATCCACGACCTACAGCGCAGAAGGCAGGGTCACCAACTGAGCTGTAAGGCCAGTCAAATAAAGTGATGAAAAAAAAAGAGTAGCTCTAGTTAGATATTGAATAATCATATCTAACATAAATAAATCGAATTTCAAATATTATCCATATATTTAAGTGTAATCCTGCTTAATTAACTGCTATTTAAACAAATTTAATTCATTATTTCTATAAACCAGTATGAGTAGTACTTACCTATTAATAGGAACATTTAAGCATTTGGCGACTGCTACATTACTTAGATCCATCCATTGAGTTGAACAAAAAATCTCTATACCATCTTCAGTCGGCCTACACACACTAGTCTGTGGCTCCATGTAATAATGATACTGTGAACCAATATTCACATCACCGTATACTATAGTCTTTAGGTCTTTACCAGTTTCTTTTGGATCTATAGATGTATCGTTCCTGACTCTCTTACTTTTCTCGGGCGAAGCCATTACATCTTCAATAGTAATTAGAGGTTTCTTCTGGTTTACAAAACTGTATTTGACTTTTACGAGTTTAGCAGCTGCATTAGCCGTCTTTTCGTTATCAGCCACTATGATACCGGCTGGTTGTCCGTAGAATTTGACATCCTTTTCGCACAAAACCTCTTCAATATCAGTTAGGAACGGCATACCGTGTGGTGTGAAAGTATTTTGTCCTGGTATATCTTTGGCTGTATAAAATGCTACTACACCCGTCATCTTCTACAAAAACATTTACATTATTAGAAAATCACCCGTGGTATGCTGGCGATGATTAAGAACAGTGTCACTTCCAGTGTGACTGGCCTTATAGCTCAGTTGGTAGTGCTGCCTTCTGCACTGTAGGTCGTGTGTTCGATTTCCACCCAGGACAAAAATTTGTGTGACGAATATAGATGTTTGTTCTGTGTCTGGGTTTTAATATGTATTTACGTATGTATTTACAAAAAAATAAGTATATAAGTATTATATCAGTTGTCTGGTTCCCATGATTCAAGCTATGCTTAGCTTACTTTGGGACTAGATGGCGCTGTGTGAAATGTCCACCAATATTATTTTTATCATTACTTACCATAGCTTCAGATGTATCAAAATCAGCAATTATACTTCCAGGTATAACATCAGCAGTAACAAAAACTGCAAACACTTCATCTGTTTGTGTTGGCAGATCGTTTGCAAACGTGGCTTCACCACTGCACTGTACCAGAGCTTCTAACTTGGGTACAGGCTGATTTAGAGGCCACACAGTTTTATCCGTGTCATATATCTGCGAACCTTTTGAAGTATCTCTCTTTATGGCTTCGGCTCCAGATCTGAAGCGTGGGTCGATTCTGTCTTCTGGACAAAGACTTAAAATTGCCTGAAAATACGTATATTCATGGATACCAATACTGTGACTGATATTTTATGGGCGTAATTTCAACGCTTTTCACAAGGCGTTAGATATTCTAATTATGCATGTTAGAGTGTAGGTATAAGTGAGCGTTTTAGGCGAGTAAAATTTGATCCCAGCCAGCTTACAACACAAACCTTGAAATGGTCAAAATAGGTGGCATTGCAATGCATGCCTAGAACTCACAAATAAATTTATTAGTTACCTTGTAATAAAGAGCAATCGCAAGACTTTTCCTGTAAGCAGCCGAGGGTTCAGGCGGTGCTTCCTCTGGGGATATTTCTTCGGATAAAGTTCTCAAAGCCAGTTGTAAAGTTTCATTGGTGTACGGATCTTTACCGAACAATATTTGCTCAGTTTTGGTCGCGTGGATAAATGTCGGCGAGATGCTTCCGTAGACTATTGTCGCTTTTTCTAAGAGATTCGAGTTTGGGTTAAATCTGAAGAGAAACCCCGCGTTGACTACAGCGTGTGCGTTCTGTGAACGTGGCATTATCTGTAATGAATAATAAAATTTGTTTAGTTCATACTGTTTTTTTAATAAACGTTAGTTACAATATTAAAATACGTAAAAAAAAATACAAAATATATTTATATAACTCTCATCGTCGGTTTATAGTCTTCCTGATCTACTTAAGACGCTTCGAATAATTTACAGTTTTGACATAAGCACGACGTAGCTTACCTTGTACGTTTTCATTGAGCAACACTTTGCTAGAGGTGGGAGCAAGACATTTGTAATAATTTTACCCTTCATATTGGTTTTCAAAAATTGCGTCAATGATACTTTTTCTGATTTCGTTGCACTTTCCGCTGAAATTACATCGAAAATATAAATTGAAACCAAACTACATATGCTATGAATTAATTGGCTAATCAGGCCTGCCATAGTTTGCTTCTATTACCAAATCAATCAGTGAATTTTTCTATTAAATTTATTAATTTAGCTGGTTGGAGTCGATTCGTGCATTACATAGAATGCAGTTTCTAAAGTGTCACTTTTGATGTTAGACTAGACTAGTTGATGTGGCCTGGAATAGCGTGTGGAATAAAAAAGATATCTTACCAATTGTCAACACAGCACCGACAGTCTCGAAGAGTAAAAATAAATCCGACTGAAATTCATTGTTGAAATATTTGAGGAAGAGATTTCCTCCGATCGTTCCAATCTAAAATTAATTATAATTAAAATGTGGTAATAATTATTATAATTAGTTTATTTCAAAATTATTATCTTATAATAAAATAAAAACGTTTAACTTTAACTAAGACAATCAGTATGTTATAAATTGTAAATATGAACGTTTAAAATCATACATTGCAGGGTCACCGTAACAAAATTATACAATTGTGTAGTAGCAGTAGAACATGTGCCTCGTCCGAGGAAGTACTGCTACGATACATATTTCTGCCGACAAGCGACAGTGTTTCCGTATTAAGGGCGTCGGTACAAGTGATTGTGACTTCACTTGTACCGACGCAAATGATACATTCCAACTTTACGCCTCACAGTAACGGGCAGAAAAGGTGGTTTTCTTATTTGAATCCGACAATCCATTAAAATTAGGCCAGGATTTAAGTCTTAATGCTCTTGATATTTGCAGAGGACAGCGCTAAAATACACAACTCTGGTTTGGTTACAAAAAAGTTAGATATTAATTAAAAAATTCATCAAAGAAGTCGCCACACATTTCTTGACATACAAAACAATTTGATCCTGCCAATCTGGTTTTATTGCGAAGTAAATATAACGATAACTTAAGCGCGATGCACTCAATATGAAGAGTTTAATTAAAAAGCTCGATAAAACAAGTGCCACTTAGCTTGTTCAGTAGCTGTGTTGGATTTGATTACTTTTACGGTCTATTGCACCAAAGCACTGTTTCGAGACTCAAAATTAAAATGAAAAACACAACTTTCATTAGTTTGTTTGAATTTAATATAAATCAACACGAATATTATTTAAGTATATGAGAAATCATTATTCAATTTATTCTACAGTGAACTTATTAAAAAGGAAAGAAAGTAAACATATTTATTTGTCTATATACAGCATGGAACATATACAGTAGATACATTAAATTATTATACAAAGTGGGCAGTTTATATAACTCTATCTAACCCCAAACTTAACAAAGTTTAGTATGTAAACCTGATAACTGAAAGGGTACTCACATTTCGTACTGGTATATGCGCCACTAAATCCATATGTTCATAAAACACCTTCAAATATCCAAATTCCTCCTTCTCAGCCGACAGATCTTGGAACACTTGCATCATATCCGTAAGAGACATCCCAGCGCCAAGAATCAGATTCACGTCCAGAATGAAGCCTTTTATCTCAGCCACATTAAATATGTCTATTATATTCGGAGGGTAGTCCTTCACGTGGAATACTCCTAAAATGTTATGCATAATTTAATACGTTATCCTCGTTTTACGGTTAATTTGACTGGAACTCGCGAATACGAGACTCAATGGATTGTATACCATGTATACTTCTTTTCGTTATAATGTTAACGGTCATAGTTCAGTAACAACTCGTGATTTATAGGATGGCTACTTGAAACCTTTGTCGTTATTATGACAAAACTTTTTTAAAGGAATATATCGTTCTATACCTGGATTTGGATAGCTACTTCCTAAGTGTCTGCCGCCAGTAAGTATCTATACGGTCATCTATACAGTCGGCAGACGCATTATTTTTTTGTATTCATAAAAATGTAGGTACATTTTTACGGGCACATCCAACGCAATAAAGTACCTTATATTCTAGTCTAGTCTCATATAAGTTAATATTAAAATTAGGAATCCATTAATTAAATACATACACTTAAAATCAGTCCGCTAAAAATGTCAGAGATAATTACCATGGTTTGTCATAAATTATGTCGATATAATGTCAAATAAGTATATAATTAAAAAAAAAAAAAAAGTAAATTGATAATAAACTACAATAATAACATAAAAAAATAATAATCCTAAATTTGTCAACATTAATAATTATATTTATATTACTAGATCAAGTCAAAAATAAAAAAAAACAAGCCCAGAAGTGTCTTAGACTCGTATGTACTCTTCGATTATCATCAGGTAGGCAAATGAAAAAAATGTTCAACAAACTAGCAAATCGTTAAGCTTCTTTCAGCCTTCTCGCTACTTATCAGAAGAATTTGCACAAATTAACCTTTTCGCTTCAAACGCATAAAAACAAATGTTGTGGCTCCTTTTACCACAATTTCAATTAAGAAAATTAGGTAATTCACTCTTGTAAACACGCAATGTTCATTTATTCATAATACTTAAATTAACTGCATTAAAAATAGATGTAAGATCCGTATAACCATCTAGTAAAAAGTAACGACAGGTTTTGTTTTTATAACGACAAAAAAGATAGACAATATTCAAAGAGATACAATTTGATCGTGGGTGAACTTTGGAGCCTGTAGACCTCTGCCCAATCCAACATGGTGAATTTTTTTCTTTTATCTTTGGTCATCATTATACTGCATACTTTATTACCATTTTTATTAGTTTCCTAATCCGTCCGTTGCTTAGTTTTAATTTTATTTTAATTACAAGATTTTTTGACACTTTTAAAGATATGTAATTTTCTTTTAAAAAACTTAGCCAACCGAGACGTAAGTATAAATTATATTATTATTAATAATAATAACAATAATATATTTATTTCAGGCTACTTAGTATTAAATACTTGGCCCATATAAATCGATACCTCACATTAAAATATATTGTAAATTATTTCATTGGACTTGCCAAGAGGGGCGCTGGAAGTTATTTTTGATGATTAGTCTGCTTACCATCACAGGAACATGTTATTTAATTACAGGATTATGTATTTTTGATTTATATACCTGGAAATTAGTAATCTTTCCTGATGCCAATATTTTTTTAAATTTTCATATTTAGATTAGAATGTCAAGTGAATTTTGAGTTACACTAAGACTAGAGTCTTCCAATTCTCTTGTACATAAATAAAACGAAAATTTTACGATTTGCGAGTGTTTCACAGACTCAATTCAATATGAGAGTGTTTATCTAAGTAATAGTATTAAACAGTTTAGTGTTTCTCACCTTATAATACAGTTGTTTTTAAAATTTACCTTGGCCTGTATTTCCAGCTATCAGCTTATACTCCCCATTAGCCATCGCTTTGAAGGCATCCTCCAGCCCGTACACCCTGTACCAAGTTCGTGGCCCTTCGATCTTCATCATTTTACTATCATTAAGAAACGTAAAGTCAGCTCCATCATAAGCAGTGTCCTTGTGAAGGCATTTCTTGGCGCATTTGACTCCGCACTGTTTGAACAGCCCCAGGTCTTCAAGGTCGCAGACTTTGTCCAGAAGTTGCTGGTCTGCGTCCGTTGCGAAGGATTTGAAGGCGTCTGCGATTGGCCGGTAGCCAGTGCAGCGGCAGATGTTGCTAGCGAAGGAGTTCTCTATCTCTTTTGATGATAGTTTCTTGTTTTTAGATTCGTAGAGACTGCAACAATTTGTCGTTACGAAGTGTTTAGTTTCTAATGAGTCATTTTACAAATGTTTGCGCTATTTCTGGGTAGTTAAATGTATATTACGTTCATTACCCTACCTTATACTAGCTTATACTAATTATACAAACATCATATACATCAAAAAATTAAACAAAAACAAATTAACAAGAAGACAGTTCTGATATATATGTCAATTAGAAGTGTACACTCAAAGAAAATTAAAAAGGAAATAGCTACTTAAAACTTAAAGGGAGAAGAAAGAAGTTAAAATGCATCAAGTTATTGCTTTACAAGGAATCATACTACTCATGACAAGCGGAGTAAAAAGGATTCATATTATCAAACTCCATTCCAAATTAACGAAACGAAATCTCGTTATGTTGGTGTTATTAAGGGTTTAAAATCTCTATTTAAGTTTTTTTTATGCCAACAAAATCAACACCATTGAGAAATATTTATAGGGCTAATAAAAATGAAAGCTGATTCAGTCGAGAGTTAATAGAATTCGGTAATTGTTTTATAAGTAACGGATTTTACTGTGCGGATGATTCGTTACGGCTGCCGTGGTAACGGGGCTCACGTGACTCCTGTCGCTTAAGAATAACGGGGTAAAACCCATGAAATTCAAAATGATTGTTTACGTCTAAAGCACATGAGATGATGGCTAAGACAAATCGGTATTTAGAGAGTTTTTAGAGTTATGGTGATTCTTTTATTTCTTCAAAAGTGGTTTTTGAAAAAATATATCATTTATCGATGGCGTAAAAAATTTACGAACTAAAATATAAGTAAGAAGTAAAAATTGTTGCTCATTGTTTTATTACAATTTTTACTCATTTTCCATTCATAACATACCCTAGATTTATTAAGTCATGTAAACTGGTTTAACTCGAAAAAAGCAAATAATATGTATCATACTGATTTACCTGTACATGCTCATGACCCACCCAGGGGTGCAGTACCCACACTGGGTTCCGTTAAATTTAGCCAGTCGATGCTGAATGTCATGGTATCCATTGGTTCTGCTCCCTATACCTTCCACTGTAGTAACCTCCCAACCGTGGCAGGATAATACTGATACGAGGCACTGAAAAGGCATAAGATTTATCCACGTTATTACTAGTAGCTACTAACACGCGAAATAATTTAAATGTTCTTTTATATATCCACAGAAAACCAGCGCTGAAGCAGCCACACCGCTGATACAGCACACGCTGAGTGGTAGCCCTTTTTGCCACTACACACAAGCCAAATTTTCTTTTATTTTTACCTAATTTTATTTCTGATGTAACATGAAATAAATAATTAATATATCTTTCTTTCTTTCTATATAGGTGTTTAATATTAGGATTCATATTGTTTGCTGTGTGGATTATATAGTCCAGTGGAAGAATTAGATAAAAGTTTAATTTAAGCTGGCTTAGTTTCGTTACATACATTCATTAAAAGTTTTTGGATGAAGCGCCCCGTGTGTCAGTTTTTTAACGAACCTCGGTCACGTTTCTCTATTTTATCTAAAATAATCCCAGATTCAACCGCTCTTCAATGAGTCGCAGCAATGTAGACACCTGGGTCATCATTTCATGCAGGGCAGTATAACCACGGTGGCTTAAACTACAAGTATCTTCAGTGGATAACAGTCCTCTGCTGGAGGTCGTGGGTCCGATTACCACCCAGGACAAATATTTTTATGACTAATATAGATGTTTGTTCTGTGTCTGAGTGTTAATATACGTATGTATTTACAAAAAAAAAAGTATATATGTATTATATCAGTTGTCTGGTTCCCATAACACAAGGTATGCTTAGCTTACCTTGGGGTTAGACGGCGCTGTGTGAAATGTCCAAAAAAAAACCAGGATAATTTCTCCTGCATCTGAGTCAACACCAAATATTCAATATCCTATTTTCGATGCAGACTTACCGAATTGACAGAAAAAGTCCTCATGCTATTGGAAGGTGCAAGCGGAGCCCTTACTGTGACCACACACGCACCACACCCTCCTTCATGACACATAGACTTCGTTCCTCTCAGGTCCGCCACGTTTCTGATGTAGTCGTTGAGAGACACTTCTGGACCATATCTTCCATCCACTAAAAAAGACCGTGTAGAAGTAGTAAGTAGAAGTAAAAGTGTAAGAAGTGTTACATACACGATAGGTGAAGGCCTACCTGATGTTAAGTGGTAACCGCTGCCCATAGACAACAGCAATACCACTCAATCCTCTCCACCAAAGAACGAGATGACTCAAGTCGCATTGCGTTGCGTCCATCGCCCCGAGACGGGGATGTTACGTCTCATGCGCCTGCAATTTCACCTGTACCCACTCCCTTCCACCGGAACACAGCAACACGAGTGCATCACTGCTTGGCAGCAGATTACCAGGTGTGGTGGCAGTACTCTCCGGGCGAACTCGGCACAAGTTCTACTGCTACTGTGTTTGGTCATTTGAGGAGATCAAGAGATGTTGGATGAAAAAAAAATTGAGGAAAAGGTGTATGTTCTGGTGAGTGTGAATGGGGTAGTCGAAAGGGCTGACCTCAGCGAACTTACTTTGACCAAATTGGTAACTAACGTAGATGACGAATTAGTTTGGAGTGGCTGAAGCGATAGCCACCAAGCATTAAAACACTTCTATTAATGTCTTCTGGACAGAAGGAGAGATATCACAATTTCATGCATAAGATTGCTATAATCATATTGAAATTATATGGTACTACAATTTTGTGATGTAATGTGTTATGGCAGTAAAAAATATATATACTCATGTAGGTACGTCTCACAAATACATATTTCCATTGATCATCAATCATGTACAAAGGTTTTTTAGATTTATGTATACCTACGTGACTTCATACCTTGTAATTCATGAATTGAGCTGAAGGTCAAATTATTATAATAATTCAACTTCAAAGTTCAAGTGGTACAAGGAAATACCATATAAAAAGTAACCACAACAAATGATCTAAAATCATTGACATAATTGATTATTTGGAGGTTTCAAAGCACCTTCTTAGAATTTGTGGTTTTGAAGAAATTATTACGAGAATTTATTATTATTATATAATTACGAGAAAAAACGAATTATCTTCTGTATGTAATCAAGGGAAGTTGAAATGCACACCACTTCTCACGTCTTCTATTATATTCGTCTTATTATATTTCTCAAGTAATATTATTTAAAAAATTAAAAATAAAATAAAGAATGACTTTTTATACTCTGTTCAATATCAGACATTTCTAATGTTGCTGGTTAATTTATAAGGGTAATTTACTAGAAAAAAAACGAAATATCGAAATATTTTGACGTGAAGAAATAAAACAATCTAGTGGTGTCATTTCAATCGCCCTAAAATTCAAATTATGTGTTTGTATTGTGACATTGTTAATCATTGGTAGGCGAAAAGTGACCGCGTCGTCCTGACTGTTTTTATAAGGTAATATTAAAAACAACTAGAGGATTTTGATATATTTTTCAAAATCAACAGATGGACTAATTCATGTGAAACCGCCTCCGATAAAAAGAAACCTTAATAACCATGAAATCTTACCTTGATATCCTTTTCCATTTATGGTCAGAAATATTACAGACATTCTTGAAGAATAAAATAATAATATATCTGGAAAAAAAATGAAACAATTAAATGTGAGGTCTTGCCAGTAATAATGAATAATTAATTATTAAAAATGAAACGTATAAATTCATATTAGGTTTCCCATAACTGTGTAAAACTTATATTAAACTGTAACTTTTGGGTAAAATAAAATTTTACATTTATTTAAGACCCAAACTCTATTTCAAATTAATCCTTATCACTTAGCCTGCGTAGACCAAGGAATAAAATTATTTAAATTAAATAGAAAATGAAATTATACATAATAAATACGATTATTAAAAGTATATCATTTAATTGCCATGATGTAAATTTTTCACACGTAATATTTTAGAATATTACGTAAATAATTAATAAAATATTACGTTTATTTTAGAATCAGTTCAGTAGTCACAAGAATTACTATTAAAATTAATTTTACCTTGTGACAGTGAATATAATATTTAAATCCTAAATCAATTTTAACTGTTACATGTCAATTTAGATATTAATATATTTGAACGTTCAATTCTTATAAAGTATGCGCGCTAACAGCGACAGTCAAACACCACGCAATACTGACATGCTGATGCTAAACCAATACTGTATTGAGGTACCAATAAAATTACGGGCATAAACTCTCTTGGTGGATACTCGTAGTACTAACAGGCTCGCATTGATTGTTTTACCTAAGTTTTCACATCTCTTTTAAGACTTCTTTATTTATTGATTTATTCGCACAATTCTAACACAAGAGCTCACAATTCTAAAAACAATACATAACAAAACAATTGATAATCTGAATTGTAATAAGCATATGTGCGTACAATATAAACTAATAAATAATATAAAATAAAAAACTGATAATATCTCTGACTTCTGCTAATACTACAGCTCTCTACCAATAAAAGGAATTAAATTCGTCCCAAAGATACTGATTTCATACAATTGTAGCACAAGTCTTCGATTATTAAAAAAAAAAAAATGATGCGTAGAATTGTATTTAAAAAAAAGGAACTATTTGTACCTAGTAAATTTCCACAGCCCACCTGGGTGTTTAAATGTATATGTTTTAGTATACATACATTTATACAAAAAGTATACATGCATGTATTCCCATATTAAAAATACTTTGGGTAATCTCCAAAGCAATATGTATTATATTATTATTTTATTTATCTATCCCTAAACTAAGCATACCTGAAAAAGCCGAACATAGTACAGTACTCCATCAGCACCATCATTTACAATACTTCATTATAAGCCATGTCGGACTATAAGTATGGTATCAGTACTTACCCTGGCTCTATTGCAGCTACTTAACGTCGAGAAATTTGAGTGGCTTTCCATTTGAAGGGCTAATACATGACTAGCAACCTCCGCTATCTGCTATTACAGCTCAGTACAACCATTTATGTCAGTTTCATTGTCAAACCTCATTTACGCGATGACTTGATTCTGTAGGCAATGTTTATAGTAATAACACCCACGTCCGTCACAGTAAAATGCCTAACCACCGTATTAAGTAATTGTGGACGGATGACGTTCTCGGTGGTCAACGCTGTAACCTCAAAATCCAATCCATTCAAGGGATTTAAAGGATTTCTCAGTGAAATAATCGGATAACAATTTTTCATGACTGATACAATAATTTATAATAATATTATATATATATACATACATATAATAATAATAATAATAATAAAATATAATAATATTTTATATATATATATATATATATATATATGTAATAATATTGTAATTTGACATTTAAAATGGCTTTTGATGCTTTCAGATGTACTCTAGGTTGCAGAAGAATCGAAAACAACGGTATATTTAAATTTGTCGGATTGGTTCTTGTGCTTAGTATCAAATTCATACAAGAACAAAATAGGTCACGTGTAGTTTTCCAGCAGGGAATGATCAAAACGCTCGTAGATTTTAGTCCTTTGAGTATAAGAATATATAGTATAATAGAAGAAAACACTGAAATCACCAATTTTTATGAACTATATGGCTGCTTAAAATGAAGTAAGATAGTTTAAATTCAAAATTAAAAGTTTAATTCAAGCTAAGGACAGGTTCGTTAATAAATGTTGTTGGTAAGATAACAATAAAAAAATCTAAATTATTCAAGCGTAATTTTAATATTCCCAAGTATGATGATTATTAAAATATTTTATGAGAGAACGCAACTCTTAGTTATAATCAAAACTTTTAATTAGAAATAAAGTAAAACTTCACTTACAATTTTGTTTCATAATTGATTAGCTAAGCTAGCTGCTAGCTATGGTTTGCCTTTTTTTGCCCGGATTCAAAACTACCTCTCACGAAAAACAATAAAGCAATCAGTGGCGATTCGCCTTACAGCTCAATTGGTAGTAAACCTGGCGTTTGCGCTGTAGTTCCTGGGTTCGATTCCTACCCAGGACAAACATTTGTGTGACGAACGTAGATGTTTTGCCTCGATGTTGATATGTATATCCGTGGCCCGTGCGCAGCTAGGGTTAGTAATGTGAACACAAATATGTACGACGTACTAGTCATAAGGTGACCTGGAGACACGACCTAGGAATTCCCGATGGAGTGTCAGATAATAGGGTTTGAACAGGTGTCAAACTTAGCGATAAGTACGCGTGACATTATGTTTTGAATATTACTTATTTAACTTTGAATTTATCGGGTTATCGGGGACGAATGATCATCGGGTCAATTTGTATTAAGTTTGATAAATGATAATGGCGAGATGGAGAACGTCCTCTTAAGAATACCCTTCTTTAGCCTGATGGGTTAATGATAAACGTAATGTGTAATGTCTGTTTTGATTGATTTAAATTTACGCGGTGTATACATGGCAAACAAATTAATACATTAAATAACGTCTAGCTTAATACCTTGTGATTGAATACTGGATTATCCAGATTTCCAAATAAATTAATACATCAAATGACTTTTTAGCTATATAATACCTAGCAATTGAATACTGAATTATCAATATTACCAAATAAATTTATACATTAAATAACGTTTAGCTAGATATGTATAATGCCTAGCAATTGAATACTTAATGGAATGACTGCGCAACGGTGATTTTAAATAGCGGTCATGAGCTGACTTTGACGTTTCCCAGTAAAGTATAAAAAAGCGTTAAATTGGCAAATGGTTCATTACTTCATTACAATCATAAACAGGTAATGAACGCCCTGTATAATGACACAATTGAATAGGAAAGCTGGGGGGTAATTCTGGCGATTTGTCAGATCCCATTTGTGCCAATTAATGAACGTATTTGACAAAGTGGAACATCCGGACACAGGGCCATATTCAGGTAGCCCCCATTTGTGTGGAATGTTAATTGCATCTGCCAAATTTCAAGACTTAGAAAGCAAAAGCACTCGTTACATAAATTTACATGAAATGGTGTCTGTTATGTTGTTTTAAGAGCGGTAGAACTCATGCCAAGTTCGTCCGGGGAAGTACTGCCACCATTCCCATTTCTGCCGCCAAGCATTAACGTATTCGCGTTACTGTATTCCGGTTTTAAAGGTGTGGTTGCCGGTGAAGTTGGCACATGAGCCATTCCACCTACAGTCTCAGAGTTATGGGCGCAAACGATGCGACTTGGGTCTTGTCGTACCTAGTAGGGGAGGACCCATCGCATTGGCAACTTAACACGAGGTGGGCCATCGTTCCGTAACTGTATCAAATGAAAAAATTATAGATTGAAGGATTACAAAACATAATGACATTTAATTGTACATAGATATTTTTCGTGGTAAATATTTTGGAAGAGCGATGAACGTTTTATATTAATTAAATGGTAGCTGATAGTTTTACATGTGCAATATTTGTAGATCATACAAGTGTTTGTTTAGTGCGCGAATATAATTCGCGACCATTGCTTGCTTGCTTCTCAGCCTTGTTACTCGTGCGATAGCGCTAGGCCTCCGCCAAGTGCCAATTCTTTTAGTGCCGGATTAAACCAAATAAAACTAACCTGACTACGACTCTGTGGACGCAGATGACACGGCGAATAATTTGTATGGTCGGCAAATTAATGATGATCCATTATAAACGTATTAGGTAAACGAATAAGGTTTTTGTATGATTTAGGCGTCCGCTCAAGGCTCTAGGTTTGATTCCCAAACATTATGTCATTCACATGATAAAGTTATGTCTCGAAGCATTTTATGTAAATGTTTTTAAAATACCTTTGTTAGTAATCTAATCTTGTTACATAAAATTCTGTTAGAACATTAAGTTCTCATGAACTTTTATTTAACAAGGTGCCTTCGTATGTCTTTTCGATGCCAGATTTATAATCCACTAGCTGCGCCCCGCGGTGCATAAGTCATCACACGGGAACAGTGCACTCTTCCGGTAAAAGAGTAGCCCGAAATAAGTAGTAGAAAAAGTAGTAGAAAAAAGTAGTAGTAGCAGTGGACGTTAACTTGACCGCTTAACTTCTGGTGAGATCACCTAAAGTGAAAATCATACTGCTCGTTCCTTAACTAATTTACATTAAAAAACACAAGGATATAATTTCATAGGCCCGCTCAGGTAGCAGGTATTTGATGATAATATCACCCACAGCCGGGGACAGGTAACTAGTTTATAAGAAAATTGAAATAAGATTAACTATTTTTATCTTCCACATTTAAAAATAGTCTGTCGTCACAAAAGATATTAAGTGAAATTGAAAGATAAATCTCATTTCTATGTCCTAAATTTATTTACTTAGGTACTGTTCAAAATTTCATTCTCACCCGAGACAACAAGCTATAGGATTAGCCTTAAGAAATATATTTATAAATATATCCTGCAAACATTATATGTCATGCGAGATTTCAACCCGTGATCTTTGCGCATCAGGCGGTTACTAAAACCTCTACGCCCCAAGGTCGGGCCATTTTTCAACGTAATGAACTTTATTATTTAGGAAAACTTCACTCAAGATGTTCGCAATCTTACTGAAGCTTTGAGTATAATCAAATTAATTATTTACCGAGTTTTAAAGTAGGGATTATTTTTGGACTTTACTGAGATACAGGTCGACTTGGGGCTAGAGATACGAGACAGGGCTAGCACTAGGAATTACAACGTCGAGGCGGCGCGGCGGCCAACCTCAGCAACACCAGTCAGTAGTTATAATGATAATAATAATAATAACAACAATTATACTGATAATAATATAATATTGGTTGACATTTCTCACAGCGCTAGTAAGCCCCAAAGTAAGCTAAGTAAAAAGCTTATATCATGGGAACCAGACAACTGATACACTTTTTTGAATACATACATTATAATACATATCAACACCCAGACACAGAACAAACTACATTCGTCACACAAATGTTTGTCCTGGGTGGGAATCGAGCCCACGACCTACAGCGCAGAAGGCAGTACCTACTACCAACTGAGCTGTGTGGCCAGTCCAAAAGTTAGGAGAGTACAACATTTATAATCCTCATGCATATCCTGCAAGGTACTTTATATAGATATCTCTATGGATACTGATGCCAAAACTGTGTATTTTTCCAATTTTGGAACTTTATTATTGTAATATTTCAACTCAGGCAACTTACGAGTACATACATAGATAGTACCTACATCCTCTCAGCCACTATCAAGGTCTAAACGTTGATAGTGACTGTGAGGATGTAGGTACTATGTGCTCTAATCCTTTGCTGCAGGTATAAACCTTTAGACTAGAGCACAAAGTAAATGGAAATGGAATACTCCAGCTTCATAGCTGTAGTAGGTATTCCATTTCGCAGCGGAAACTGAAGCGAGTGAATTCAAAGGGTGACGAGGATTAGGTGGGAGGAATCGCGAAATATCTGACAACTGAAATAGAAATCCGTGCCTCACTAAAGGAACCAGCGGAAGACAGCTGTTTTACCAATCATGACCCATAAAATTATGATCTAGGACCTTCTCGTGACATGAAGCGTTTTTGTAGGATACATTCCTTCAGTTATTCTTTCTATATATAAACCGCCTTGGCTGAAGCTACTCAATATTAAGACTACATTGCTTGTAGATGTAATGTAAATGTTATATATTCCATTAATTATTTCTATCAAGGCGTTTTCAAGAAGTATAGCTCCTTCCTCTCAAATTCTAGTTCTCTTTCGATAACTAGAACATACACAAAAATAATGATTATACCATCTATAACACCTTTATATTTCCAAGAATTTTTTTCCATATCTATTTTCGTTTCACCTTATTCTATTCTTATATTTATTCACCTGCAAGATAATTGCTATAAATAAATTTCAGGCGTTATTCCACTAGATTCGTCTAAAGTCGTAAAAATACTGGTGAGCCACCGCCAGAACAAACAAATAATAGCAATTAATACTAAACACGTTTTTATGTGAGATAAGCTTCCCCGTACGTATGTTTGTGCTCCGCTAGTTTCCTACAAATTTTGATGCAAAAGAAATGTCGTCACATCATAGGATAGTTAATATCCGACCCATTTGTAAGAAAATACCTATACTAAGTCAAAATAAATTGGAATTGGCCGTAAACCTAAAAAGTCATATAAGTGTAGTCATATAAGTACTTACAACATATACATAGTCAAACCAGTGATTTCCTACTATACCATAAAACTAAGGACCAAATTATTCAGATGAAATTTGATGAAAACCACATACATACCTACGAATATAATAATTATGAAGGTGAATAGTCGAATGAGGAGTTTTTCAAATTTACTTACACGAATCGTGATCACGTAACCACGAACCTATCTCACGATTATTAAAATTAATATTAAGAACATGTATCTTCATATATACGTATGTACTCGTATATTATCGTTTATTATATATATACCGACAGTTTATCTTGCTTCAAAATAAGACTGAAGCGCTGGCTTATCCAAGAAACTTTTTATAATTTAGACGAATTTTTGAACAAAAAGTTACCTAGGTAATTTTTACCTACATTTATTTACCTATTTTTTAATTTTGTTTTGTTATAATTTTATCATTTGATTTAATTTTGACTAATTGTTAACATAGTTATAATTGTATAAATGACGAATAGATTTTGAATATGACTGTGATGTTATGTTGCCATTTATATTGACCTGTAATTATCATTATTAATAAAAAAACTAGGAACTATGAACTATAAATGAGAAAGTGACTGATTTACTCACTGACTCATCACGAAAGTTCAAAATGTAAGGCACACGAGACTTAAATTTTGCATGGGGGATTATTTCAGGACGCAGACGCTCGCTCGACGCGGCTTTGGGAAATTCCACCTCAAATCATTACAATCAGGTGCAAGCAAATACTAGATAATTAGGTAAATGAAAATATGAAAACACGAAAACGAAATAAAAAAATAAAAACTACTGACGTAGAGTCAATCTAGTTATCATTCATCTGAAACCAGTAGGCGGGCACTGAAGCAAATAAATGAATAGCTGTGACACGTCAACCGGAAAGATTTTGATCAGTCCGGCGCATAATGAGTTTTTTTCAGTAAAACTGTGAAGCTGGGTAAAATTATATGAGGTCTAATATATCATTTGCAAGTGAACATATCAGAATAAAATTCATTCAGATTCGTTTTTAAAATAAAATAAATACTCAAAATAAAAAGGTTTTATTCACAAAAAGAAGAGACAATAGGCGACATCAAGATGTAAGAAGTAGATTAAAGCATAAGAGTAAGATGAATCCCTGACATAAACAAGGTCTATGTACCAGTGACTTAGTTACTTGGATCCAAGAAACAAGCTTGTGTTTATATATACATGCACTTACTAAATAAAAAGTGATTACCTACATCTGAAGAGTGTCTGTCTCCTATCTGTAGCCTAGAAGAAATCGCTTTAAGCGATAACACCGCCCATTGTGCATTACTTATATATATGAGATTTTTTTTATGTCAAGTATGTATTTTTTTAGTTATGGTGTAATTAGTTATAGACAGTATAGAGTATTTAAAAATATTTACTAATAATGATTTCTATCCAAACATATTTATTGTTCAACTTCAGAACAGCTAACAAATACACACGCTGCTGTAAATAAATACAACACTTTTGTTATATATTTTAAAGCATTTTTTCTCACTTCCACATAGTGTATATAGAATGCTATTTCAGCAGTATTAGCGTGAAGTGTCAGCCATTTTGCTGTCGTTAGCCTGCTCCAGCAGAACAAGCCAGCACAGATTAACATGCTAATTTGAGTAACCACAATCTGCGTAACTTAAGCCTTCAATATAACATTGGCCCAAAATCTCATTTCAGTTTTTTATTTATTTTTTGCCTTCGCTTTAGTTTGTTTAAATCTAACTTTGTAAACAGCGTGTAGAAAGTATCTTCGTAAATGATCCTAGCCCGCTAAAATATTGACATCTGTGAATTTTACAGCGTCACAGTGTCTTTTAAACTGAGAGTATTTTGCGACAAGTTTCGAGTGCACCAAAAAGTGACCTGCTGTTCTGTTTCTTGATTACATAGAGAGGAGAGGTTATTTCGAATCAACTGCTTTATATCTATCTATGATCACAATCAAAAATGGACACAGTTGGTTCGTTTATTGAAGTGATATGGCCCTAAATATCGAGTAAATAAATAATCATTATTCAGTTAGGGTAACTTTAGCCCGGGCCAATCTTAGCATGATTGTCATTCTTTTAAAAAGGGTTGCTGTGAAAATTTATTTTCTGCTCATATTTCGATAAAAATACATCCAAATTATGTTATATTGAATAAATATATTGTTTTTTGTCATAGGTCATAGGCTATATATGTATAAAAATATATGTATTGGCTGTAGATCGCTTTTGTATAATTAATTACGAAGGAACATTGTTCCCAGGACGAATAGTACTAGCAAACCACCCAAAATACAATGTTTCTGTGATGCAAAAGGCCGAAATGGGCTGGATTTGGTCTAGGAGTGTCCAAATTGCTTCAGTGAATGATACGAATATTATAAGAGTGCTGAATGACTCGAATCATCAAAGAAAGAAAGGCTATATTACTATAGAAGACGACTTCCTAGCTATGGAATGGGGTGACTAAGTTTTCAAACTTTGATATCATGATGTGTAGTATTAAGCAAATGTTTTACTATATCGATGTTTTTTTATTAATATTTTAGCTATATGTTGTTATTATTATATGTAAAAAACGTAAGTTCCTGATTGATGACCAAAATATTTGATTTCATAAATGGCAGTGCCGAGTTTAGTACGGTAACGTTTTATTTACCCAAAAATACCGAAAAACAAAACAAGGACATACGAACTTATTGTCTATGGGTCTCAGCTGTATTTTTCTAAGTAAATAGAGTGGCTAATGTTAGCACTACTCCTTTATTTCCATAAAATAAGCAAAAAAAGCCTACAATCGGGACCCGGGCCAATCTAAGCCCAACTCACAATGTAACTTTGGCCCGGAGGTTAAATGGATTTTTCAGAACTATTTTCCTAGAAACGATCAGTAAATAATTATATTTTCTAAAAGAAGGTCACTCAAAGCCATGAAAATAAATATTTTTTTGTGTCTAACGTATTATTTTGAACATTAGTTTATCTGATTTCTCCGAAATGTGGGCCAAAGTTAGCCTAAGTGACTGTACTAGTGCATGTTTTTAAATAAGGTTTTTTAAAGAAACTTCATTCCGAGCATATGTATAATTAGCTTTTGTTATTCCGTGATGTTGTACCTAAAATAACGTACAAAATAACAATATTAAAAAGCCTTTTTTAATGCAATGAACGCGAGTTTATTAATTCCAAGGTAAAACTTAAGTCATTGTATTATTTATCGTATTGTACATTTGTTTAGGTTTGAAAGTTTTTGTAGTTCTAAATTTAGTTATTAGTACTTGATTGTAGATATCACTAATGCAAAAGGTGGTTCATTATTCTACCAAAATACAAAGAAACCAATTGGGATACTTAAAACATCAAAAGTTCTACATTATAATCCTACTAATATTATAAACGTGAAAGTTTGTATGTATGGATGTTTGTTACTCTTTCACGCTCAAACGGCTGAATGTATTTGGATGAAATTTGGTATCAAGATAGCTTATATCCTGGCATAACACACAGGGTACTTTGATCCCGGAAAGTGCAGTGTTCCCGTGGGTTGACTTACTTACTGCGGGGAATACCGCGGGGTGCGATTCGTTTCACCGCAGATTACCAAAAGGATGTTTCTTGCACTTAATCACGCAAACATTGCCTATGTTTTCACACACTGTGGTCGTATTTCATTGTACAGAGAGACACGGCCGTATCATATAATATGAAACGAAAAATTATATAAACTGAACGTAGTTGTTTATTGCTATTCAAAGGAAAATGAATTTTGGTGAGCATATTTTTATTTATAATTTAATAAACCGCACTAAGGTTATGTGAGTTTCTTTCAGGTGATATTTTATCTTGTTTAAACCGTGACGTGAGTTTTTCTATTACATTTACCTAGTTTTTGATTAATTTTTATGAGCATTGTTATTTTAATATAATTATTTTTTAAAATTGAAAAGAGAATTAAGTCAACTATATATAGCATTAAGAATTATTTCGTGATCTAGATGGACAGAGCCGAGCTGTTGAAGCTAATTTAATAAAGCAAATAGGTCATTAACGACTGATAGTTTAATGAATTACAAATTAGTACGTAGGGGAGGATCCAAGTCACATCGGTTGTTATGGGCAGAGGTTACCACCAGGTGGGCCGTCGGCTCTTTCCGTAACTGTATCACATAAAAAACCAGGTTTGTTAAATCCATGACCTTCGTTCCGTGATGAGTAAGTAGGCCGCGCCATCAATTGCTGCGTCGGCGATATTGTCCGCATCGGTACAATGATTTCGTGGTCATAGGTTCATTTTTCTCTTCGAGTTTTAAGTATTAGATTATATAAAATGTTGTTAAGGAAACAGCTTATGTATTTAATAAACTGTAGTTTTAATAGTATGTTTTCGCAATGTTTTCAATGATTAATATTAATAATCTGACTGACTGGCCTCACAGTGCAGTTGTTCGTAACCCTCCCTTCTGCACTGTAGGTCGTGGGTTCGATTCCCACCCAGGACTAATATTTGTATGACGAATATAAATGTTTCTTCTATGTCTGGGTGTTGTATTATATGTATGTATTTATAAAAAGTATATAAGTATCATATCAGTTGTTTGGATGATACAATCTATGCTTAGCTCACTTTGGGGCTGGATGACGCTGTGTGAAATGTCCACCAATATTTACTATTATTATTATTATAATCTGACTGTTGTTCTATAGGAGCCATCTTTTACTTTTTGTTTAATATACCCTAAGTTACTAGTAGGAATGAAAATGTATCTTTAATATATAACATTTTCCCGACTACCCATGAACACTCAGCCTGACCTATCGTCGAGCGCTACGGATTTTTCCGCAAATTTCGGGCGCATTTTCACTAAATCTGTAGTGTAGTGCTCTAAAGGATCAGGTTTTTGAAAAGAACTAACTTTTGCTTTTATAACACAATCGTCAAGTTATTAGCTCAAGTTCTTTTGTAATGAATTTATTTTGTTACTAGCTGTTGCCCGCGACTTCGTCCGCGTGGAATTCGGTTTTATCACGCACCCCTATTTTACCCCTTGGAAAAGTAGCCTAAGTTACTCCTTGTTATATCAGCTATCTGCCAGTGAAAGTCCCGTCAAAATAGGTCCAGCCATTTCAGAGATTAGCCGGAACAAACAGACAGACAGACAGATAGACAGACAGACAAAAATTGAAAAAAAAGTTATTTTGGTATATGTACCGTGTACACATCCGTATACACTTAGTAAAAAGAGGTTATTTTAATATTACAAACAGACACTCCAATTTTATTTATTTGTATAGATTTTGATTATTTTTTGAACAAAATGAATATTACCATTATTTCTATACCCACAATACACGGAACCTAATGTGATGATAGTGAAAGCGAGACATGATTTATAATTACCTTTTTTTTCCTGAAGAGTTGGGCAAAGCTTTAGAACTTCCATAAAACGAAAAAACATATAGCAATTGATTGAAAGCAAAGTTAAGGTAGTTAACAGTTTAGTATCCACTTTTCTCAATGAAGTTCCGTCTCAATGCCAGATTAGAAGAGTGTTATTTCAATTCAAATATCTTTATTACAGCGCAGCACAAGATAATACTGAACATTTACAATGTTCTTGTATTAACCAGTGCTGGTACTGCTAGGACATCGCGTCAGGACCCAGCCACGTTCACATTCAGATCAGTCAGAGATTCCGTTCTGCCTGCTATACAACCTTTAGTCGCTGCAGGATCCAACGGATGTAAGCAAAATTTTATACAGTGAAACATAACACAACAATTTTAAAACTGAGTTATTCGTTGGAAAACAATGGCGGCGGCGAGCTCACAACTTATCAAGTTTATACGTAAAATATTTTGTGTTTGTATACCCTATGTTTAGCTATTATGTATCCTGAGATACACCCTCAGGGAGTGTACTCGCGTGTACTTGTACTCGGGAATCGAACCTACAATCTCAATATAATACATGATCTTTGCGTAAACGCAGTGTCACAAGTGAGCTGTGAGACCAGTCAATAATATAATATTGGTGGACGATTCACACAGCGCCATCTAGCCCCAAACTAAGCATAGCTTGTATCATGGGAACCAGACAACTAATAGAATACATATGTATTACATATATACAATACATATCAGTACTGACTTTATTCACAGGTGCTTACTTCAAAAACTTTTTAGGCCTCACTTACGACCAAATGCAGGCTAAGAACGCCACTCCCCAAGAAAACATCACCATCGACTTAATAACCAAAACTGGTCAGGTCAAGAACATTCTTACTGACACCCAGACACTGAAGAAGTTGGTCCATGATGATGACAGAATCGTCGTCTTAATACATGGTTTTGGGGAAAGTTCTGAAGGAGAAATGGTTCAAGCGCTCTCGTCAGAACTGCTAAAACATGATGGACTGAAGATATTCGCGCTGGACGGGAGACATACTTTAAATTTGGAGTATTTAAGAAGTTCAACCCACTCAAGATTCATGGGGGAAATGCTTGGAGATTCTCTCGGCGAGTTCATAAAAGGTATACAACTCTGGTACTTATGCGATTGAACGAAGTCAGAATATTCATCGATAAATCTTTTAATCTAAGAGGCACGCAACGAAATAATGTACAATTCAGCGCTAGTCGAAGGAAAGTTGCGTATATGATTTTTGTCTATGCGTAATTCTTAATTCTAGTAAAGGCGAATTACGATCGATGAATATGTGATATTTTGTTGCGCGCTTAGCTTTGATGAAGTCCATCAACACAAGATATATCTAGAAAATTAGAAATTAAATTCGAAACTACGTAGAAGATGTAAGAAAATAATCAGCTTATATCGACTTGCCTCAGCTCAATTGGTAGTAACACTGTCTTCTGCGCTGTAGGTGGAAATCAAACCCATGATCTACAGCGCAAAAGGCTGAGTTACTACCAACTTAGCTGTTATGCCAGTCAAGGTTTAATTTTTTATCAGTAAAAATAGGATTTAACGAAAGTTCTGGGCTAACATTTAATCCTATGCAATCAGACAAAAGACACTCCAGTCCAAAAAAATAAATAAACCATCTGCATATTCGCAGGAGGTCACGACCCCTCCAAAATCTCCCTCATCGGGCACAGCCTCGGCTCCCATATAGCTGGAACAGCTGGAAAACGAGTCCACCAGCTCACTGGCAAACTGCTGGGAAGGATATCAGCATTGGACCCAGCTGGACCTTGTTTCCACAACGTCAGCCTAGAAAACAGGCTGGACAAGACTGATGCAGCGTTTGTGGACGTTATTCATACTAATGGAGGGATCCTGGGCGGAAAATTACCTGTAGGTAAAGGTTTTGAAATAAAACTATAAAACCAGTCGACACCAATCTATCAATTAGTTTGTCGTTATTAGCGACGCTGTTTATATTGTAAACATAGGAAGACTTCTCTCCCAGTAGAAATTAGCCAAGTTAAAACGACTTTTCTTCTTGTAAACTAATGGTCTTTTTAAACTAACACATAGAACGAGCTTACGGCCCACCTGATGTTAAGTGGTATCCGCCGCCCATAGACAGCAGCAATACGACTATAGTCCTTTCCACCAAAGTACCAGATGACTCAAGTCGTATCGTCCATCACCTCGAGACGGGGATGTTACGTCTGACGCGCCTGCAATTTCACCGGCACCCACTCCCTTCCACCGGAACACAGCAACACGAGTGCATCACTGCTTGGCGGCAGATTACCAGGTGAGTTGGCAGTACTTCTCCGGACGAACTTAGCACAAGTTCTACTGCTAGTTTGGGTTGCTTCTTTCGCACCACCCGGGGGACACGTGTAGGGTTTGGTACTTAATCGTTGCTAACTATTGTACTCTCGTATATATTAAAATGTGCGCTTTCCCCAATTATGCCTTTCTCGCTTCTTCGCCGAAAATAGATCCGTTGACTAACTAATCCGAATAACTAAAAAAAAAACAACCTAATGAAACCATCGAAGGCAAGGCTATAATCAAATTGTGATGGCATATAGTTGAACACAGCTAGCAAAGCGAAGAATACATAATTATTTTCTCTGGCTGGGGCAATGTGTGTGATGAGTATAATTTCTGTTCTTAGATCTCTGCTTTAATGTTACCTGTAACGCAGTTTACTGTATTTATTGGCCTGGCCAGGGTAAGAGCCTGTACCAATAATGCATAATATATTTCAGGACACAAAGACTTCTATCCAAACGGAGGGATGTCCCAGCCTGGGTGTATGTTCTACATATGCGACCACAGCAGAGCTTGGGAGTTCTACGCAGAGTCTATTAACAAGCCAAAAGCTTTTCCAGGTTTGCTAATGAGCTTGCTAGAGTAGTGGTTCGAGCAATTGAAGGCAAAGGGGTTTGCACGGGACAAAAACTGCAAATATTAGTTCTCTTTCTTTTCTTTGATACAGTTACCGAACGAGCCGACGGCCCACCTGGTGTTAAGTGGTAACTTCGGCCCATAACAACAATGCGACTTGGGTCCTCCCCTATAAGGTGCGACAAGACCCAAGTCGTATCGTATGCACCCGTAACTCTGAGACGTGTAGGTGGAATGTCTCATGTGCCAGTAATTTCACCGGCAACCACACGTTTGAAACCGGAACACAGTAACGCGAATGCGTTACTGCTTGGCGGCGGAAATGGGCATGCTGGCAGTACTTCGCCGAACGAACTTTGCTAGAGTTCTACAGCTCTTAAAAGTTTTAGTTTCGGGGTATTTTGATCCCACGGTACTTTAGCTTCCAGTATAAAAAGAATTCACAATCGTACTAATTAACTCCTGCAATGATATTTCCTAAAAATATTATATTTTTTCTTTATTGCAGTGGTAAAAACACATAAATGCACAACAAAATCACCCAAAGTCAGAGCAAAAGTTTATGCTCATCACCAAAATAATTCCGGAAGATATTATATTTTTTTTATTAATAATCTTATTCTTTCAGCTCGAAAGTGCTCAGGCTGGGCGGCTTTTATAGAAGGCAGGTGCAATAAAACAGAGCTGGCTTTTATGGGAGCAGATTCTGAAGAGGGGAGTCCAGGAGTATACTTCCTCAGCACAAGACCTGAGGCACCATTTGGGCTTGGAGCTGTTCGATGAAATGTCAATAAATCATTGCTTATTTATTACCTGATTAATTTAAGCCATTGCCTGTTGCCACTTGGCTGTTCTTTAAAGGTTACATTTGAATCGATAGCCGATCGATGGTAAAATGAAATGAGTCGACGATGATCAACAGCTCTTACACCTTGACTGGCCTTACAGCTCAGTTGGTAGTAACCCTGCCTTCTCCGCTGTAGGTCGTGGGTTCGATTCCCACCCGGGACAAACATTTGTGTGACGAATATAGATGTTTGTTCTGTGTCTGGGTGTTATATGTATGTATTATAGGCTTTAGATTAAATCGATTACTCAGGAGTAAACTTCAAAAATTAAACGCAGTCGAAGTCAAAATCTTTATTTCCATAGAATTCATAAATCATGAATATTTTCAGGTTAAAAAAAACATAAGGTCACGCGTACTTATCGCTAAGTTTGACGCCTGTTTAAACCCTATCCGAACCTCCATGGGGAAGAACATCCAAGACGGAGGGCTAAATTAGTTAACGTAAGGAAATAGCCTGGTTCTCCTGTGATGCAAGATCTCACATCCCAGTATAATAACACACAGTACGTATGCCCCTATCAAGGTCATCATCGGTCTAAAAATCTGCTGGAACTGTGTACTGACTTCAGTTACCGGGATGCATTCTGGTTCGTTTGCGTAATAAGATCTCTTCAGACCGTCTATGATGCCGAATTCCTTCAGTTTCAGGAACCTGAAATGATAAATGTTCATATTATAGAGGTATATACTACCTAAAATCACAATCACAGCTTAACAAAATCACATTTTTGTCATATGATTTTTTTTATCCATCACAGTTTTGCCATATGATTTATTTATCTATCAAATATTTGTCATATGATTTATGTATCCATCACATATTTGTCATATGATTTATTTGTCGTAGATATAAAATCCTGGTCAATAGGCGGGTCCACACCGGACGATCCATCGCGCTCCGATCGCGCGCGGCAGGAGCGCGATCCAAATGTGCAGGCGGTGTGGATGTGCCGCGCGCGATCCATGCGCACGTATTGGAGCGCGCGCTCCTTGCTGCGCCCGATCCGTACGTTATCGGTTTTTTGCCAGCCTCAAAGGTGCCTCAGTTGCGTGGCGCGCGCGGTGTGGACGGTTGTGTGTGATTCGCGCGATCCACCACACCATGGACATCTCGCAAAGTCGCCGTCTGATATCGCTATATAAGGAATTTAAATGTTTATGGGACCCAAAAGATGTTAATTATACCAATAGAGGTGTAAGAGACGATGCTTGGCGTCAGATTTCTCGCGAAATGGAGAACAAACCATCTCCATCTCTAGCAAGAGTTCGACTGAATCACGGATCGCTTATGGATCGCTTGGAGCGTAGTTCAGGATCGCAGTTTCAATAAACTGGATCGGCCTAGTACGATCCACGCTCCACGCATCACGATCTTGGATCGCGGATCGCGAGATCGCCGATCCATTTTGGATCGTCTGGTGTGGACCCACCTAATGTCAATTGCACAGCTTCAATGCAACCTCTACTTTTAAAAATAATAATTAAACTACATAGTATTAGATTGAAATTAGATAAAACTTTGCTTCAAATAAGTGAGGGCCTTTCATTATAAGGGAAACCAGTAAACTGTAGTATTCTTTAAACATACATACCGTACGAGTTCTGGAATCGCGAGGTACAAATATAGAGACTATGCAAATATTTTTGTTTTAAATAGTACAGTTATGGAACGAGCCGATGGCCCACCTGGTGTTAAGTAGTAACCTCTGCGCATAACAACCGATGCGACTTGGGTCCTCCCCTATTAGGTTCGACAAGACCCAAGTCACATCGTATGCGCCCGTAAATCTAAGGCGTGTAGGTGGAATGTCTCATGTGCCTGTAATTTCACCGGCAACCACACCTTTCAAACCGGAACACTGTATGGCGAATGTGTTACTGCTTGGTGGCAGAAATGGTGGCAGTACTTCCTCGGACGAGCTTGTCGTGAGTTCTACTGCTGTTAAGTTGGTAAAAGTGGCTTCATTATCATCACTTACGCAATTTTGAATTCTTCCTTGTAAGGGAAATCGTTGGATACGAAGAAGTACTTCTTAAGGTTCTTGACAACATCGATGTTCTTCAGATGACAAATTTCATGATTTTCAAACTCTGGAAATTACCGATATTCGTTTTAATTTATTACTTTAGTAATCTGTCAAATTGAAAAAAAAAAACTGATGATATTTTGATTAGATTATTAGTTCAACTGTTCAGCTCTCATGTTTGCCTACACACATACGTTTTAACTGAACAGTTAAAACTAAAGGTCTGTAGCCCGCTAAGCAGTAAGTTAACTGAGCGCAAGTCCAAGCAACAAGTTGACAATGCTTCATTGCTAACGGATGACCTGTATGCAGCGTATAAAATACAAACAAACAAACATTGATAATTATATATAATTTGTCACAGAGTAATTTGTTAACCTACTCCAAAAAAGAAGGTTTCATGTTTGTCTGTAAATATTTTTCATTAAACATGATTACAGAGCAGAGAGATAATAACAGAACTAATTTTATTATTAACTAGCTGTTGCCCGCGACTTCGTTCGCGTGGAATTCGGTTTTATCGCGCACCCCTATCTTACCCCTCGGAAAAGTAGTAGTTACTCCTTGTTACATCAGCTATCTGCCAGTGAAAGTCCCGTTAAAATCGGTCCAGCCGTTCCGGGTATTATTAGCCGGACAAACAGACAGACAGACAAAAATTAAAAAAAAAAAATGTTTTGGTATATGTACCGTGTATACCTACATCCATATGCATTTAGTAAAAAGCGGTTTTTTTAATATTACAAACAGACACTCCAATTTTATTTATTTGTATAGATTTGTGATTTAGGTATAAATTATTTGGTGATAATGTGTAATAAAACGAAATAAATCCCTTTTTTTATTATACAATGATAATAACAGACGAGTCTACCTATATATATTTTGCGCTTTAACGCTGACAATAAGTAATATCTATAGCCAAAGATGACATTTTGGTACAACGCTTTTGAAGTTCAAATACGTAATAAGTATCTTCAATAGTTATTTTATAATTTGTATGAATATTGTCATGTTGACAAGAACTACTAACTGACCTGTACGTAAAGCGGAGCCCAAACTGACGTAGTCCGACATGAGCGCCGTTTTGTTGTACTTAACAGCTTTCAGGCCCTCATTTAACGAGACCGGCTTCAGGGTTAATACCTTTTGATGCAGCAAACTCGTGTTGCCTCTATTTTGAAAAGAAATCTGGAGAAAAAAGTGTTATTTAAATTGGCAACATTTTTTTAGGAAACTTTATCTTACATACTTCACAGATTCACGTCTTTTTTTTTAGGACTCCGACTGGCTACTTCTAACCTTGTGGGTTACACTAAGGTGATAAGTGGTGAGCACTGCCACCATTGTTATATGGAGAATAACGCGGCTAACATTAATTTCAGTAAGAATTTGGCTATTAAATCTATCTACGTGAAGACTCAGTTCATCCGGGGAACTACTGCCACCATGCCCACTTCTGCCGCCGTTTCTGCAACCGTTCCGGTTTGAAAGATGTGGTTGCCGGTGAAAGTACAGGCACTTGAGACATTCCATCGACACGTCTCAGAGTAACAGAGTTAGATTCGTCTTAGGTCTTGTCGTAGCTAGTAGGGGAGGACCCAAGTCGCATCGCTGGTTATGGGCAGAAGTTACCACTTAACACCAGGTGGGCCTTCGGGTCGTTCTGTATATGTATCACATAAAAAAAGTTACATCGTGTTACGGCGATCACTCAGAGACATGAAAATGATACTGGTGGGCCACTGGCATCGGTTAGGGTTGTCAGCGTTTAATGTATAGGTTAATTAATGAAAGGAGCCTCTTTGAGGTGCATTAATCTTTTCACCTCAGGGCTAGTGACATTCGAAGAAGAAGAAGCAGAATGGATTAAAAGTCTCAACCAACTTCATACAGCACTTATAACTGGTCCACAGCTCAGTTGGCAGTAACTCTGCCTGTAGGTCATGGGTTCTATTCCCAACCAGGAGAAACATTTGTGTGACGTACAAAGATGTTTGTACTGTGTCTGGGTGTTAATATGTATGTATTTACATAAAAACGTATATATGTATTCTATCAGTTGTCTGGTTTCCATAGTACAAGCTGTGCTATGTTCGGGGCTAGATGGCGCTGTGTGAATTGTCCACCAATATTATATTATTATTATTATAACTTACAGTGTTCCAAATGAAACTTTTGTCATCTTCTAGTATCAACAAATTCAAATCACTATTCATCAATGCTTCTGCGTCTAGCACCTCCTTGTCATTAACCAGATGGGAGAGGAAGTTGGACGTATAGTACGTGTGTACTACATACGCAAATATGAAAATAGAAAAGTATGCCGTTCGACGGGAGCAAAGAGTAGCATCGATTGGTGGGACTGAAACAATATAGTAGCATCAATTGGTGGGACTGAAACAATATAGTAGCATCAATTGGTGGGACTGAAACAATATAGTAGCATCAATTGGTGGGACTGAAACAATATAGTAGCATCAATTGGTGGGACTGAAACAATATAGTAGCATCAATTGGTGGGACTGAAACAATATAGTAGCATCGATTGGTGGGACTGAAACAATATAGTAGCAACAATTGGTGGGACTGAAACAATATAGTAGCATCAATTGGTGGGACTGAAACAATATAGTAGCATCAATTGGTGGGACTGAAACAATATAGTAGCATCAATTGGTGGGATAGTAGCAACAATTGGTGGGACTGAAACAATATAGTAGCATCAATTGGTGGGATAGTAGCAACAATTGGTGTGACTGAAACAATATAGTAGCATCAATTGGTGGGACTGAAACAATATAGTAGCATCAATTGGTGGGATAGTAGCAACAATTGGTGGGACTGAAACAATATAGTAGCATCAATTGGTGGGATAGTAGCAACAATTGGTGGGACTGAAACAATATAGTAGCATCAATTGGTGGGACTGAAACAATATAGTAGCATCAATTGGTGGGACTGAAACATTATAGTAGCATCAATTGGTGGGACTGAAACATTATAGTAGCATCAATTGGTGGGACTGAAACAATATACGTTTTATTTTAAGAAGTTATCAAGAGCGTTAGTGTGTAAAACTAAGTTCACATTGTTGGGGATGATATTTTCAACCAAATGTATTTGCTTGCATCCAGACAATAAATCCTGATAAAACAATCAACATAAGACACAGGACAGGAGTAGTGAATGAACAACACAGTTTGGGTCAAATTCAAAGTCAAAGTGAACATTACTTCGAAGTCAAATGTCACTAGCGATTAATTTGATGTTGACGTTGGCTAATTCCCAAAGATATTCCCCGACCTATTTCATTCAAATGTCTCCTTTCCCTTCAACCACATTTCAATATTAACTGCATACTTACCAAATTAATAAATATTAACAAAATTTCACTGTAAATAACTATTAATACTAACTGTCATTATTGCTTCTTTAAGTTGAAGACGTCTTTTTTGTTTGTTATGTATACATCTTGTATGATTATATTATATTTTATGGTTGTAAAATTCCAGGACCTTCCGATTAATAGACTGGCAATGATCTCTTTTAAATAAGGCCAGCAACAGAACAACTTGTGAATGTAAACTAACCCGGATACTGGCAGAGTTTGTGTGGCTAAGACACGAACAGCCAAAGAAGAAGAACTGAACTGAACTGATGTTGGCTAATGATTAGGTTGCACGCAAATTGAACATTATGATGACCATAAAAGCTATGATTGTGGTACTCACTATGCTGGCAGTACGCTCCAACGACCATCAACTGCTCATACCAGTAACTGCATTCACGGTTGGTAATATCCTTTAACAGACGGACTTCCACCAGCTTCAAGGCGTAGAGGAAGATACTGCAGAAGAACACCATGCCATAGAGGGAGTTCCACAGCCTCCGCGTGAATGGTTGGCTGTAGAAGTAGTTGTAGTTGATGTAGGATTCTTGGCGGAAGACTGTGAATCCAAACCTAGAATATGAGCATTAATTTACTAGTTGATTATACAGCGTGTTACCTAAATTTCTCGCCTGTGAAGTAAACAATAAACTTCTAGTGGGAAATTTATTCGGATACACCATAATACAATATGTTGGATGCCATTTTGTAAAGTTTAATTAATGTAATAACATAATAAGTTATTAATTTAAGAACCTAACTATTTTTAATGGCAAAAGTTTTAGTAGTAATTATAACTTTATAACGAACTAGATTGTATCTTAGCTACAAATAAAGATTTTTCTTTCTTTCCTTCATAAACTAAGAAGTATTTATGGAGATCACAATGACTATATGATGATATAAAATTTATCACTCATTTACAGGTATTCTTATCATCAAGTCATAAAACTAAAGATAACTTTGCACCTTACACCATGGTCCAAACTATCTGTGTGGCTGAGCTGTCCCCAGAATAACTGAGATAATCCTAACTTTTCCAGGTCAAATCTCTATGCCACCGAAATAAACTACGGATGGAATTTAATTCCATAGTTTGAGTAGAAAATCACAAGTAAATTTACTTACTTGCGATCTCTCTCAAGGTAAACATCGATTAATTCGAAGTGCCACTGAAATTTGTAATCTCAGGGGCTTATTATTTTATGAAGCTAAGTATTTTGTACACGGATCATTGACGCAGAGTAGCCTTAAGTCTTAGCATAACTTGTTTTTTCCTTTTATTTGGATAAATGTATTATTTAATGGTTACTCTTTCAAGTGAGTTTTAAACTTTGAGTGAAACTTAAGGTCCTTTTAACCTGTTATTATTCGACTAGCCTCATAGCTCAGTTGGTAGTAACCCTGCCTTCTGCGCTGCAGGTCGTGGGTTCGATTCCCATCCAGATCCAACGTTTGTGTGATGAACATAGGTGTTTGTTCTGTGTCTAGGTATTGATACGAATTATATGTATGTATTTAAAAAAAGTATTTAAGTATCATATCAGTTTTCTGGTTCCCATGATACAAGCTATTTACTTAGCTTACTTTGGGTCTAGGTGGCGCTGTGTGAAATATCCACCAATATTTATTTATTATTATCGGACAACGATGCGGGTGACTGCTAGTTTACTATAAAAAAAGCGAGGAATATGTTGTCTCTATACTGTTTCTATCTACTTGGTGTATTGTATCCACTCACTCCCAATCGAAGAGCTGATGAACTGGATATGCAAGCTCCATCACATCCGCCCTAAGGCTCATGGGTCTGGCGAAGAAGTCCACTCTTTTGGTATTATAGACGATGATTTCTGCTGTGATGTTACTAACCTTTTTCTGGACAACATAGGTCATACTGAAAAGATATAAATTAATAAAATGTATAAGAAAACTACTGAATTAAACTTAAACATCACTATCTCTAAGTTTTCGATTAAAAAAATTATGTGCGCAATACCACGTTCTCAAAACAGTGAAGGAAAACATCGTGAGGAAACCGACTTGTCCTAGAACTACAAATTCGAAGACATGTGTCATTTGCACGAAAGGAGCCTCTTTGAGGGGTACTTAAAATCCCTTCACCACACTGGTTCGAGGGAACTAGTGACTCGAATAGAATAGACCCTCGTCTCTCTCATGCTGGAGCACACTGAGTTATCTGTGTGCATAAAAAAGACTTACTTGAAGTGGAAAATATCCTGCAACACCTGTAGGATATTGCATCCGAATAGTGTCTGTTTCCAGAGGCTGTTGTGTTTATGACTGTCGTTGCGATAACCATGCGTGCAGTCGAACATAGACCCGACTACGAATGTTTCGTCCATTTCGACTTCTGAAACCTGCGAATAAATCTGAAAACCAAAACACTCTATGGTGTTTTTTTTTTATTTTTAGGCTGAAAAGTTTCCTGTAAGTGCCATTCTTCCATAATATCTTTAATTGTAGTTTCATTGCTTTTATTAAGAAAGAATGAAAAGGTTAATATAAGTAGATTTACTATATCATTTTCATTCGATGATTATCAATATTAGTTTTCCTGGTATTAAAAGCAAATATGAATTTCGAAGTACAAATAATGAGCGATAAAACAGTTTAAATTAGATATCCATTAAGATTATGTTTAGTTATTAATTTATTTATATTTTTTTTTTAAATTAATTATTGTATTTTTTATTTATTATTTTTTTTTTTAGTTTTTTGTTATGGTAAATGTTATGTACACATATTATTGTCATATGTATCAGAACTGTTTTTTTTGTTATTCTATTTTAGTTTAATTGTGTAATATATATGATGTTTGTGTACTTAAATAAATAAATAAATAGTTATTAAATAGGCGCTCAAAATATACTATTCAAGAAACTAAAGCCAAAAATAGAAACGTGAACTTTGATCTTTTTTGATCGAAAACTTGCGAAAAAGAAAGATTCCCGAAATCTCTGTCTCGTGTTTTTATTGAAAAGTTTAAGTCTCGCAAGAAAAGAGCCATTCAATATTTTAATCTTGATATTGTTCACTTTTCTTCGAATCCTATCGCCAGACAGCGACATACTTATATCGAAAAAGTAGTAACTAATTTTGTTACTCATTTTAGATTGACAATATGACAAAGCATACATGTATAAATATGAAATATCGTGTCAGTATACCCAAACTAAACTATGTCTAGATATTTAGGTGATACCTGTATATGCTAGTTATTCATAAAAGTGTATCCTGTTTCAATCAACGGCGACAACGGACAACGTTACTCGCCACACTGCGGCTTCCCTGCAGTCATTAGTCACCCCTTTGTAAAGCCTTGTTTACACGAGGTTAATACATCCATTATTAATAATAATAAAATTGGTGAACAATTCACACATAGCCCCAAACTAGCATAGCTTGTACTATGGGAACCAGAAAACTGACAGAATACATGTACTTTTTTTTGATTGTTCACACTGCACCATCCAGCCTCAAACTTTGCATAACTATCAGAACCAGACAACTGACAGAATACATATTTTTTTGAATATATATATAATACATAACACCTATTTATTCCATTAGTGGCTTTCCAGTGCTTTACGACAAGTAACCATTTACGTACTGTGTTCAGATGAATACATGAGTTCTTTACCTTAACTGCCTGCTGCTGCTTAACCTTAACCTGCTTTATGAGATTTCAACCAATTTTCTTTTTAGTTTACTCCTTATGAATCGATTTCATATAAAGCCCGCGGTATGAAAATTTAATGGGTAGTAAAATCGAGTGTTAACGAAAAGCGTTACGACAAATTTCATCGCACTTAAGGAGCGTCGAGCGTCGGAACTGACACTCATGTTTTCATATATTTCATTTGGACTTTGCTCCCATTTCAAATTGTCTTTTGACAATTTTTTTTTTTTTTAATTTATTGACTTTGACATTTCAGTTGTCGTGGTTGTTCACTATATATTACAATAGCAAATAGAACTTAGTAAATTTTGCTTGAAATATATTTGCTTCTATTCACTAGCATCGCCATTTTCTATAGGACTAAGTACTTATTCAGCACGTTTACTGGCAAGGTATAAGTGTAACTGACAGTACAAAGCATTAGTTACTAAGCTCGTGTAAACTCTACATAAGCCAAGAAAAACAAACAAGATTTAATGAACACGCAAGACTAGTAACAGTAGCAGCTAGGAGCAGTTGTACTAGTGGTAAGTCCAACCAGAAAGTACTGCTGCCATACGTATTTTAACTGCCACGTGGTACATTTGCGTTGTCGTGTTCCGGTTGGAAAGGTGTAAGACCTAAGAACGTAACCTACCCTTATCAGGCACAAGTATGTTTTGATATTTGTCAGCGCAACGCATGATACGCAGGTGGGGCGTTGATGCTTGCGACACAGTAATATATCCTGCAAGAATCATCGTGTCTCTAACTATTTAAAATGTATATTTTTACTGATCCAAAAAAAAAAAAGTCACTGCTGACTACTTTATTACTCCTAATGGTGTCAGTATCCGTCCAACTATAATCAGTAAAAAAAAATGGGTTGGACCATCCTTATCACTTAGGGGTATGAAAAATAGTTTACCTACGTCCTATTCTCAAACCTACCGAATATACACAAAAAAAATAATTAAAATCGGTCAAGCCGTTTCGGAGGAGTTTAGTTACAAACACTGTGACACGAGAATTTTATATATATAGATTGCCCCCCTATAAATATATGCACGTTATGTAATCACATTAAATAATGAGTCTTTCAAAATCCGGTTTCTGTTTTATGCCGTTACGGTAAATTAATTCCAACGTCCTGACACGCAATATAAGTTTTCATAGTTGTAACATTGTTATCTTTACGAGAATGTTTGAACTTCATCACCGAGGAACACGGAACACCTGATTTTGTGCGTTTAACAATTCACAAGTTCTTTAAAGATAATATTCCCTAAAATTTGTTAGCCTGAAACTATTTGACCTATAATGTTAAGAAAACAAAGTTATATGAAATTGTTTGAAAGGCTAGATATATTAGAGTATTTTTGTCAAAATTAGTAAGCTAAAATATACTTAGCAGTTTTGCGCAGTCAGTTTCTTTTAACTATTATATTATTTCAATGGAAAACCTAATGTTTTCTGATAAAATTAGCCCATAAAAAACCTTACGTCTTGTTAACATTATTAACATTTACAAATAAGTAAACACCTGTTTTTCATCATATTCGCGTCTTTTAGTATATAACACTTTTGTAGGTGGGTAATTCTGCTATAAAATGTTATGAAGATGTCTTAAACATTCCCCTCTTGTGGGAAAATGTATCGCAGAGATGGTGGTTAGTAAAGTTTAAGTTAAGGGGTGTTAATATTTATTAAATGTAAAAGTATAGGTACTTACTACATAGTACAAGTTATGGTTAGTTTCGGGCTAGACGACGCTGTGTGAAATGTCCACCAATATTTACTATTTATTACTGTTATAATATTACTAATTTTTCACGGTACGTTAAAATTCTAAGCAGGAAACGGTATATAAATCATCATATTTGCGGGTAGACCGCTTCATTTTACCTGCACCCGGCAATCCCTCATAAACGTACGACAAAAACAAAATGAACAAAGTTTCAAATAAACCCCTTGAGGGGATGCCATTTTGTGTCACCGAATTCATGCAATAAACTCTATTGTGTCCCATCATTATTCCTTACCTTCTGAGGGACAAGTGCCCCTCAAAGGTTACGTGAACGCAGGGGAAGTATTCATATACCCATTATGTAGGCAAGTATGCGCCATGTATTTCTGGATACGTAATTGTGTCATTTGTGTGTTTAGGCAGAGAGTGTGTTAGACTAGAGAGCGTAACAATAGAATAATGTAGGTACTTCCTATTTTTTATTTGCTATTGTTAATTTGATGTTAATTGCGATAGGGTCTACGACGTGACCTTATGTTTTGAATATTATTGACGTTTCCAAGCCATTTCTTTATGAATTGTATGGAAATAATGTTTTTGACTTTGACTTTGACGTAGCATGCTTTCGTATTCACTCTCCACTTCAAAAATATTAGCTGTCAGATCTTATTTGACCTGTAAGCGACTTTTTGTGGTGTTTGGCGGAATTCCTCGGGGCTGTGAAGGAAATAATGATGTACATTAAAATCCTTTGAATTGCATAAGAGCTTATTATACTTATAAGTATTGAAGTAGAAGCTGGCTTTACAGCTTAGTTGGTAGTAAAGGGGGGGGGGGGGGGGGGTTACACGGGTCGAATTTTGCCGTGCGGCTAGTCGCTTCACAAATCGCATGGCCAAGCCGCATCGCTAGCCCATTTACACAGGTGACTAAAATCACATGCGGCTCGGTCATTTCATATCATTCCAAAAACTTGGCGCAAACACCATTTTGTATATGAAGGAGAACCTCTTTTTGTTCGGTGTGCATAACACACATACCCTTTCTGGGCAAAGGTAAAGTAGTCTAAATCGGTGAGGCATGCGCGATTATAAACACCGAACAAAATAGATTATCCCTCGTTTTTTATAGTCAAAATGGCGTTTGCGCCAATTTTCATTATGATATTTGTGATCAGAAGGTCAAAATACGTCAGTATACCAGATTTCATATCGATCGGCGGTATGCGCTTTTTCAGAAGTACACCCAAAATAAATATTTGTGGACATTTCAAACAGCGCCATCTAGCCCCAAAGTAAGCTAAGCTTAGCTTGTATCATGGGAACCAGACAACTGATATAATACTTAATTACTTTTTTGTAAATACATACATATAATACATATTAACACCCAGACAGAACAAACACCTATGTTCATCACACAAATGTTTGTCCTGGGTGGGAATCGAACCCACGACCTACAGCGCAGAAGGCAGGGTTACTATCAACTGAGCTATGAGACTAGACAAATATGTAATTGTTAATAATAATAATAATAATAATTTAAATACATGTATGTAATTTGTTTAACTGTGTATGTAAAGAAATTTCACTTTCTCGCTATTCGGGATGTTTGGTTAACAACCTGAAAATAGGCTATAAAACCCTCTTACTAAAATAACAATTTTATCAAAATAGCACGAATGGTTTTAGCACCGTGATTATGTAATGCTTCCTGCATGAGGCACTTTGTAGTCTCATAACAAATAATCTTCTTTCATCTCAGCGTTACGTTTAATATTCCTCGTAACGAAATCTACGCTCGCTATACATTATATATACGTATGACTATTATAATAAACATTAATATTAACTTTTTACTTAATTCAGTAAGTGATGTTAATAAAACAAAGTAGGATTAAGTTGAAACTTACTTTTTCCCCATACCTATTTAATTTTGACCACTCTTTTTTTGATGTGATGTAAGTGAAACGAGCTAACTGCCCACCTGATGTTAAGTGATAGAGACAATAGCAATCAACGACTCAAGTCCTCTCCACCATAGTACGAGATGACTCAAGGCGCATTGCGTTGCGTCCATCACCCCGAGACGGGGATGTTACGTCTCATACGCAAATATATGAACTTTGAGATAATTATGCCATAAGCAAGAAGATATGGGTAACCATGATATTTCCGAAAATAAATGTGCAATCGGATAATTACTCGTAAATATATTACCTATACGTACTGATATAGACCAATAGGTAAAAAAGGCACCTTTTACCTTCCGAATCGGAGTCACTGTATGACCTCTTTGAGACACATTAATCCTTTCACCGCACGGATTCGGGAACGCCAGTGACACAATAAGTAGTAAAAATAAAAAATTATTGATCTACAGTTTAAATCATACAACTCTTTGAATTTGACGTCTGGGTATATATTAATTTTAAATTAATAAGAGATCGACTTTTTTTTTTGCAAGTGTTTTATAGTTTCTTTTTCTTTTTATTTGAACTATTTATAAGTAACAAAATGTATAACTATGACTTGCCTAATTTTAAGATCGACGGGTATTTGGCCAATAAAAGAAATCTGAAATCTGATATTATGCTTCTTAGCAGTTTTCAACTATTTTCCAAACATTATTGAAATATTTGAATAATTTATAGTCTGTGCATGCCAACCCTCATGTAATATTCAACGGCAAATAACGGTAACTTACACTAATTATGTTTATATTTGAATTTTGTACAAATACAATCCAGGTTCCCCGAAGGCCACCTTCTCGGACCACAAGTATTAATTATTCTCGAAACGTAACACTTGTGAGTTCGCACAGTATAGATGATAATTCATAAAGATAATTAATCAGTAGTAGTACGCCGAGAAAACCTATAGACACATGATAACAGTATTGTTTAAAAGTGGGTAGCTATTTAGTTTTGCATTTCATAATACCAAAGGTTTTTTGGTAAATTTTTATTATAATTAATTAATTAAATTTATATTAGTTCAATTAATTAAATAAAACGACATATGTACCTGGATACGACGATTTGATGACACGCTCTTTAGCGAAAATCTCTAAGAAATACTCGTATACACGCATTCCTCAAGCGTACAGTGGGTATCAACATCTAAGCAGTATCTTCAAGCAAGTTAAGTTTTCACAATGACTTAATGAATATTATTATGTTTGTGAGACAGATTCAGTTCCCAAAACGTAATTCAACAAGGAGGTCGCAATCTTTTCGCATACATGTATATTAGCAGCATATGATTTTTATGCACCCTAGAGATACCTATCTCACAAAGCAGGCTAAATATTTATTACTTTAAATGCAATTTCTCAATTTACCTACCTGTTTTTTGAGTGGAAATAAATTTGATTTACTATCATTATGTGAAAATGAAGGGTTTTTTCAAACTAAGTTAACTAAGTAACTTATGTTATTATTTGAGCATCACTACTGTTTGTTTTGTTATCGATTATGCTCTAACGAATAGTTTTGCAGTCCAGTTTTTCACAGAATAATAGCGCTCATTATTTTCCTCAATTATTATTCGGATCGCTTTTTAATGAAATATTGCAGCGTTATTTGCGTTTGTTTATTTACGGTGTGTTTTAGTGGTGCATTTTGTATAAAATATAATGTTGCCTATTAGATGTAAAAGATGTTATGAGATAACTCAGATAATATTTAGATGATCTAAAAATGTTATAGAACTCTTCGTTTGTTTATGTGATAAACTAATAAACGCCATGGGCCGCCATCTGATGGACAGTGGTCACATATTTAATAAAAAAAACCGCAATATAGATAGTATAGATATTTATCAAAAACTTTATTTCCATAGAATTCATAAAGAAATAGCTTGGAAACATCAATAATACCAAAACATAAGGTCACGCGTACTTATCGCTAAGTTTAACGGTTGTTTAAACAATCCGACCCTCCATGGGTAAGAACAGACAAGAAATCCCTAAAGTGTTGTCTTCGCCCGTAATTATAGTGACACTTGACTAGATTAGACACAGAACATTGGTTTAAGGGAATGTGTTGGTTTTCGTATAAATATATAAAGGAAGGTTTCCTTTTTTTCACCTTTTTTAGCAAGATCCTTGTTACAATCTGAGTACTTAAATCTATAAATAAATAAATATTGGTGCACATTTTACACAGCGCCATCTAGCCCCAAAGTAAGTTAAGCACATAGCTTGTATCATGTATCATGGGAACCGGACAACTTATATAATACTTTTTTTTTTTGTAAATACATACATTATAATACATATCAACACCCAGACACAGAACAAACATCTATGTTCGTCACATAATTGTTTCTCCTGGGTGGGACAACCCACGATCTACAGCGCAGAAGGCAGGGTTACTGCCAACTGAGCTGTGAGGCCAGTCAACATTTATATTAATTTATGAGTAGGTACATAAAATACTGTAAAAAGATAAATATTACAAAACGTTTTGTGTTTGAACAGAGCGACTTCAGACCATGGGGATTTATCATTTAAATAATCATTTACAGCGTAATAAGCTTTATTTACTAGACCTTCTTTCTACACAACTCGAATTTCCGGGGCGGAAGCTTCTTCTGCAGGATTATCTGTGAATATCTCATAGGCATTACATACATTATAATTTATATCATAATATTAAAATAATATAATAATAATTATAGTTCCCAAGACCCGAAACAGGATTATGGTCATCATAACACAAATGTTTACTTATGAAACTATTATAATTAACGATTTTTTTTTAAATAAAATATGACTGGTGTTTAAACAAAAATGAAGATAACTTATGAATTACATATTGTTTTTCATATCATAAAAGCAATAGACCATTCATATGAATACAAACATTAAAAAATTCAAAAAATATAAATAAAGGGTCTTTGTTTTATATTAAATTTCTTTCTTTATATTTCGATGAATGTAAAACTGTTATATTTTTATTTTTATTTCATTGTGTATTTTTGTTCTCATCTGTTTCTTTTTTGTGTTATAAAGTGTTAGAATATATTGTGTGCTACTTAGTAAATAAATAAATGTCTATGTCTATGTCTATGTCTATAAATATTTTTATTGCAAATGTTTTTTTTTTATGTAATACAGTTACAAAACGAGCTGACGGCCCACCTGGTGTTAAGTGGTAACCTCAGCCCATAACAAGCGATGCGGCTTGGGTCCTCCCCTACTAGGTACGGCAAGACCCAAGTCGCAACGCATAAGGTGCAACTTGGGTCTTATCTTACCTAAGTAAAGGAGGACCGAACGTCTTGTTGGTGTATGCTTGCTATAGAATTACTTACCAATGATCTTTATTAGCAATATTTAGTGGCCACTTACTGCCAAGAGTAAGTAATTGATTATTTTCCTATTTAGAGAAGTTTTAAATATTTAAGCTTAAAATTACCAAATCTAGCTACCTGTCAAAATTAACGTGAAAAAATATTTAAATATAATAAAATATATTATTGATATTATATACGAAAACTAGAATGGTAAAAAGATATAGATTAGCATTTAAAATTAATTATTAGGTACTATGCGGCCTCGTATGGCCACAAAAAATAAATGTAAAACGACAAAAAACGTCGACTATAATATGAAGCCGAAAAATGTTACTCGTGAACTTCTCCGTAAATGGTATATGTGGGATCATTTCGGATTTCTGAAAAATTACAATTTACCTATTAATTAAAAGCCATATTAAAATTTCTAACTCGTTCTCGTTAAATATGAATTTTGAATTTTGAATTTTAAAATGGCAGTTTGTCCTTGGATACGAATGTACCTCGACTTAACGAAAGCCGTCGTTAGCCGTTAGACTTTTGATTCAATTTAACTAAAAAAGCTTCGTTACGCACGTGGAACCTGTATAAACCGCTTTAGATTTAATCCAATTAGTATCGAGATTACCATTGGCCCTTGTTAAGAAACTCCTGATAAGTATTAGTGCTGGTAATTTTTTACGTCACGTAACGTTCTCCACTGCCAATTATAACGATTAACGATTATACACTACATACTCATACTTGACAGGCCTCACAGCTCAGTTGGTAGTAACCCTGCCTTCTGCGCTGTAGGTTGTGGGTTCGATTCCCACCCACGACAAACAAGTTAAAGACGAATATAGATGTTTATCAGTGTCTAGGTGTTAATATGTATCATATAAATGTATTTACAAAAAAATAAAGTATATACGTATTCTGTCAGTTGTCTGGTTCCCGTAGTACAAACTATGCTTAGTTAGGGGCTAGATGGCGGTGTGTTGTCCACCAACACTATTATTATACCCTTGCATTAGAATTCCCTGTGTCCAATGGTGGCATGGACGCACATTTTCAACACTAACCTCAAAACAACCAAGACCCCATAAAAACTTCATGTTCACCTAAGAAATATTTGCACTGGCTGGAAATGGAACTAGTACATGGCAGAGTGAATTCTCATAGCAGGCCTCGTAACCTTGAAATAAGGAGATATTAGAGATCGATATATAGGGAATCTACGTCGCACTGTATTACGCTCGAATTTGCGTTTCGTTGTGTAACATTACAGAAAACATTTACAACGTCTCAACATAAAATGTGGGCTTACGTTCTCGTAAAAATAAAGGGCGCGTACCTAACCTGTTTAAATAAATTACTACTTAGGAGAACTACACAATGGGGTGATAGAAGACGAGACGGGGTGCGGTTACGTACCGCCTTTGTAAAACTAAGGCAACACACTGCGCCATGTCTGTTGGTTTGTCTCATATAAAGATGCATAGTTGATGAGAGAGTAAAATTCTCTCAATCGCCTATAATCAAAGTGGTAACCGCCATCCATTTACAACAGCAATACGACTCAAGTCCTCTCCACCAAAGTACGAGATGACTCAAGTCGCAATGCGTTGCGTCTATCACCCCGAGACGGTGATGTTACGTCTCATGCGCCAGCATTTTCACCGGCACCTACGCGCTTCCACCGGAACACAGCAACACGTGTGCATCACTGTTTGGCGGCAGATTACCAGGTGTGGTGGCAGTACTTCTCCGGGCGAACTTAGCACAAGTTCTACTGCTACTTTGGGTTGCTCCTTTCGCACCACCCGGGGGACACGTGTAGGGATTCAAAGGGTTAATACCTACGAACGCGAGCAACGTGTGCACACCAAGCTTGACAAGACTTGCCTGAATCTAGTAAAAACAATCATCATCATCTAGAAGTAAGAATGATCTAGTATATATGTATATAACTGAGCTATAAGACTAGCCTCATAACTCCTTTCTTTGGGGCTAGATGGCGCTGTGTGAAATGTCCACCAATATTATTATTATTATTTATTATATACATGTATGTCAAACGAAAACATAAAACAAATATTGTTTTAGTACTCAACGTCATAACTAGATGTCGCTATTTTAAAACACATTTAGAAGTTTTAATTTAAGCTTGATATATTACTAATTTCATTATAAATAATCGCAGGTTATCAGTCCGGTACGCGTTAAACCACTAGTATGTTACGCAACGGTATATGAACCTATTTACAGACTGAAATATGAAAGATATAACTTCATTTTATCCAAAAAGAATTCTGCATGAAGACCATAGCGGGAGTATAATCCTAAAATTATTTTATGATTAACATAAATAAAAGTGTATGAATTTTTATTAATTTGATTTTCAGCTGTTCCTTTTACTAACGTGTGGATCGTGCATGTACGAACCACGCATAGGTTATAAAGATTCACACAGTCGCCATCACGTCCCAAATTAACATAACTTGTACCATGGGTACCAGAATATTTTTACACGGTTTTATAAATATATACACCCAGACACAGAATAAACATCTATGCTCGTCACACAGTTGGTTCTCCTGGGTGGGAATCGAACCCACGACCTACAGAGCAAAAGGCAGAGTTGCCAACTACATTTCCAGCCCCTTACGTGGTTCAATTTATCGTTAGGTAAAATTTTGTTTTTCAGTCTACTCCAAAACTCGTGTCAGGGAAGCATTAAAAATTTCATTAAACTGAAAGTTTTTTTGGATATAAAAACGTGAAAAATTCACGTTGCCTTTAGTTTCAATAGACTTCCAGCTTTTGAAACAAACAAAATTTGTATTGCGCAGTTTAAAAGTAAAAAGTTGTTCCGAACTCACGTTCCAATTGTTCCCGAGGAGCGTGGCTTCTTTCCTTGTGCATGTACCTGTAATGTGTACGGAAGAACCACAGCAATCGATAAATCTGCAACTTGGACTCAACGGGGCGATGACAATAAAAAGGAATCCCTCCTTTACGGGTTTCTTGGCTGTTCCTCCTCATGGAATGTCGGATAGTTTGAACATGATTAAGTTACATGTTTTCTTTTATTGAATTCGTTGTAGAACAAAAAATTATCAGTTTAACATCTTCTAAACAGGAAATATTTGTTTTATTCTCTCTAAAATAAACATTGTAATTGAATTTTAATCCATTTTTGACACTTTTAAATTGAGCAACTCAATTTATAAGTATTAAAAAAATGCATTAAAATTGATTATTTCTTGTTCTACAACGAATTCAATGAAGAAAAAAAACGAATTATATCATGGGTATCATAGGCGTTTTTCTTAAAAGCGGCCTAAAAGGGGCTCCTTCTATGCAATTGCACTATTGGACTTTTTAGGGGCATCACTATTGCACGTTGCTCTCGTCCATAGGTTTTTTGATTGATTTACCCTTTGAGTCCCTAAAATTTTATTCGTATTTATATTTTTAATTATTTTACATTTTTAAAGTTTAAAATTATCTCGGACGCCAGCTTGTTCCGTTACTTAATCAATAAAAAAACATAGTGACTTAAAAATAATATTAAAATATTAAATAAAAATATTAAAACTCATTGTTACCAGCTATCGTTTTAGATATATTTCTTAAATCATATTTCGTTATGGTACCAAGGCCACGTTGCTTTTAATTACTAGCTCTAAATAGCGCAGCAATTTAATAGGAAAATAATATATCCGGGACAAACAAGGCAACTGCGTTGGACAGGCTTGCTTAATTGAAATCACGGATTATTTGGACAGAGTGCCCAGGAACTTGCTAATTTTATTTTATTTTTTCAACAGAATCTACAGCTCTTAAATCTAGGTATCTATTCACTTAAAATTACTCTTAAAGCCAATAACAGATTCAATTTTTTTAAATATACTAGTATTACGACAACACAACTTATATAATTAAGGACAATATGTCAAAACACTAACTTATACTAACACAACTACTACAACTAAGCTGAGTTTTTTTCAAACTTTTGTTTCACTCACTGTTGTGTGAAAAAAGCGATAAGTCTAAATATTGCCTGCGACTAGATCAATTACTTGCCTATCATCATAGATATTATTATTTTATTTCTAAAATCCAAGTCCTCAAAGGTTAATTTGATTATTCTATAATTTTAAATAACGACATTGAGTTCCAATTTACACCATTACAAGCAACTACGTCTCAGAGCGTTTCCGTGAAGAAGAATATTTAAATACTGCTTACTTTACTCAAAACAGGTTAGTATGTATCTTGTTACTCCTCACTTAAGCTAATACCATGTATATGGAAATATACAGTTATTTACATTTTTAATAGAAACCGAACACGTGTAAAATGAGAATTATTAATTTTCTGTAAGACATCTCTTTAATAAAAATATGTCCTTTATTCTCATCATTGTCGACAGATTAAGTGACTGGCGGAGATATTATCCGTGCCAGTAAGCGGATAATATAAGTACATCTTCTTTTATTAAGTGACCAAAAATACAATGAAATGATAAGATTGCCGGAATTAAGGCCGATTTTGACATTTGGAAACGACTACCAATCGCCTTGTTACGAACACTGGTGCTGGAAGAGAATAAGTAGGCTTCTTCTCACACACGGGCGAAGCCGCGGGCAAAAGTAACGTCAGATGAAAACAAGCTAATTGCCAGTAGCATCACGTAAAGTGAAGGATTCCGTAGTCGAAATAGACGTACAGAAAATAAAAAGAAGACTCAAGTAACTAAATATTATAAATTTATAATAATATAATATATACTAATATATATCTTCTGTTATACAAACATTATACAAAGTGAATATAAAAGAAAGAAATATACATATACAAATACAAACTTAAAAAAAACAGATTACAAATATGTATGAACAGAAAAAAAATTACTTACCTAACCAACTATGGACTAAAAAATGTCATCTGAAAAACTATATCATTTTTATAAAACAATTTAGAGATAGCCCTCGGCGCTATGTGAACTAGTAAATTTATTCATCCTTCAATTACACAAATGTACAGACAGAATTTTCATTATATTTTGTAATTTCACTACAACATTGTTAAGCTGTTTATAGAAGAAATTCAAAATTTCATGTCTAGTGCCGCAAGCCACAGACATTTTACTCAGAGACTTTTCTTCTAGTAAAATGGCTGACGTGCGGACAGAATGAAATTACAGAAGTATGGTTCTTGGCATTAGGCTAGGTAAGCATAAAAACGCTCCTAAGAATTTGGAAAATGAGCGATAATGATTTAGACATAACTAGAACTTTAAAGAGCAGTAGAACTCTTGCCAAGTTCTTCCGGGGAAGTACTTCCACCACGCCCATTTCTGCCGCTAAGCAGTAACACGTTCGGGTTACTGTGTTCCGGTTTGAAAGGTGTGGTTGCCAGTGAAGTTACAGGCACATGAGAGATTCCACCAACACGTCTCAGAGTTACGGGCGCATACAATGCGACTTGGGTCTTGTCGTACCTATTAGGGGAGGGCCCAAGCCGCATCGGTTGTTATGGGCTGAGGTTACCACTTACCACTGGTGGGCCGTCGGCTCGTTCCGTTAATATATCACAAAAAAAAACTAAGTCTAAGATAACAATCTCTTCTCAGAATAGTATAAGACAAAACCGCTATCTGGCTGTCTCCGCTTACTTCTTCTGACTAACGCAACCGATTTCGATACTGTTTTACGAATGCGAAGAACGTTAACGAGGAAGGCTTTTATATATAATTTGTAAATATTACCTATATACCTAAAAATTTGCTGAACTATAACGATTTTGGTCAAAAAACTGTAAGTAACTTTCTTGCTAAGCGCACTTATAATTTTCTTTGAATATGTATATTATACGGGGCGCACGTAAAAGATAAAAGACTTTCGAAATCTTTATGAGTTTGAAATGTTTCTATGAGGCTTTTTTCAGTGTGTAGGTGCTTGGTAAGGCAGGATTTTGGAAAAGTCAAAACTTGTATGTTGAAAAATAAGTAACAACAACTTGTAAAAATAAAAAAATATTTTCTTTACAAATAACTTGTAAAGAAAAATAACGCTAAAAATCAAATTCTACGCAGACGAAGTCGCGGGCAGATCCACCACTCTTTTTTATAGTAACCTTTATAATGGAACAAAATACTTTTTTGATCACAAAATCTTCTTATTATGGTAAATAAGGTAAAATTATATTGCTGTGTGGTGTGGCGTGAGGCTTCATTAGGTTAAAAAAACTTCAAGACGAAGACAAGATAAAATCAAAGATAGATAGACTTCGCAAAATGATAAATGATTTAATATGTGATTGAATGTGGTTTTATTAATTTTTATGAAAAATTTACAATGATGTGACTAAGATTTGGTCACTTTGGATCACATCTGTAAGCTGATTATATTATATATTATTTATTTATATAAATAAATACAACTACTACTGCTTGAATTTAAGGTACCTGAACGTGTGATTAGATCTATGATTGAAAGTCTCAAAGTTTCGATAGTATATCCAGCGAATTTTGTATTGTTTTATCCACACCGTTACACTTCGTCAAACCAGTCCTTAAGTGAAGGAAACCACTTGTCAATAGCTTAGCAGCGATATTGCGGAATTAATTAAACCATGTTCCAGGCAGATTATACTGGCTGATCCGTTTATAGTCCTTTTGTGGGACTTTATGAAACATGCTTAAAATTTCGTTAATAAAAGTACTACCATTTTCTTCTTTTTAACACTGACTTCCTACCAGCGTTATACAACCACGCTATCGTATATACATTACATGAAATATATTGCGAATAATATATATATAAAATTTATAATATATATATAATAATATGCGATAGTATAAATTGAGAAATGGATCGAAATATTTATTATTTATTAATTGTTTCACTTCGTTTTTTAAAATGTTTACATTGGGAAAACTTCTCAAAAATTGCAACATCGTTTTGACTATCACGCTTAAAATATTTTAACTTCCTAATTCACATCCTTGGAAGAACTGGACTAAAGTTCTACAACAAAATACTCAAAGTAGAATTTGTGGTATCTCTGCCGCCGAACAGAAACACACGCGCACTTTTACTGGCCTCAGAGCTCAGTTGGTAGTAACCCTGCCTTCTACGCTGCGGGTCGTGGGTTCCATTCCCAACCAGGACAAACATTTGTGTGACAAATATAGATGTTTGTTCTGTGTCTGGGTGTTAATATATATCATATGTATGTATTTACAAAAAAGTGTATATGTATTCTATCAGTTGTATGGTTCTCATAATACAAGCTATGCTTAGTAGGGCTAGATGGCACTGTGTGAATCGTGCACCAATATTACTATTATTATTACTACTGCGTTTCAATTAATGGGCGTTGAAATTACAGGCTCTTAAAACAATCCACCTTCGGTCTCTAAGTTGTGAGCGCTATACATTGTGGCGTGGCTTTTCCATACATATGTACCTTCAAGAACTTCGAGACGCACTGTTTTTGTTATGACCCGAGTTTTCCGCGTAACATTAAGTGGGCTGTCTTGCTCGTTCCGTAACTTATTCACATAAAAATATATCTCAACTTATTCGTCTAGCTACTGCTGGATATAGGCCCTTCCCAGTAAGCACCACTGCGTGTTTCTGGACGAAGATAAATCATATTTTTTTTATATCATGTAGGTGATAGAACGAGCTGACGGCCAACCTAATGTTAAGTGGTAACCGCCACCCATAGACAACAGCAATACCACTCAATCCTCTCCACCAAAGAACGAGATGACTCAAGTCGCATTGCGTTGCGTCCATCGCCCCGAGACGGGGATGTTACGTCTCATGCGCCTGCAATTTCACCGTTTCAAATGTTAAATGAAAGCTTGATGTTATTACTCGTTGATCAAATTCAAAAAACAACTCAGTACTAGGCTCGAAAAATTGCTCGTTTTTTACGCGGGTATTATTATATGCACATTTATGTCCAGGCTAAGGTAATATACAGTAGCTCCAAAAAACAGCCCTAAGGTACAGGTACAGGGACGAGGTAATAATGCGCTTAAAAATTTATTTTAATGGGAAAACACGTGCAAATGGCAGTACCGGTACCGGGAAATCATGGAAACGTGTGTCCATGGCAAAATAAAACGTGATATTATCACGTGTCTCTGCCTTTCTGCCCCGCAAACAATATGAAAATTTACATTAAAAACTCTTTTTATTGTATTTTTCTCAAACGAGTTTTATAGTCTGCAGCCATGAAAACTCTTTTGTCGCGTTGAAAATGTTTCCCAACAGGTAGGTCAGTCAGGTGGGCGCAAAATCCCAAACTCAAGTATAAAATTGAGGGACCAGCCATCGGGAACTCAGTTTCGCGCAGGCTGTTGCGAATGACGTACGTACGTCCCGTCTTTCGAGTGTTGCGAAATCCCGCGATGTTTATTTGAGTTAGGATCTGTTAGTAGTAAACTTATGAGTTTCGGTTTGGCACTTAGTGAGTGAAAATGGATTAGTTATTTACTGTGTGGTACGTATTCTTTATTTCAAATATGTATTTTTGAAAAATATTTGAGACATAATGAGAAAATCACGTGAAAACTTATTTACATAACAACTTTCAAAAAAAAAAATGTACAAAAAAATATCTACAAAATACAACGAAACCTTTTCCACCGTTCTAATCAATGAATTTACTGTCAATATCAATTCAGAATCAAGCAGGCAAAAGCGCCATTGTAAAAACAAGTCCTTCCGGGAAATAAATATTGTAAGAAACTTTAAGAATCGTCGTATAGATACCAACTGCTCCAGCAGATATTATTATATCTTTTTTCAGCCTGATGATAACTTCCGGTAAAGATGTCCAAGTTGTCAATCTGCTCCAATGATTCAGACCGGAAGTTGCTTATTTGATGAAGTTGTTTTTATTTTATAAGTAATATTCAAAATACTATAAACGATTTAAGAACTACTACTTAATCGGATTACTAATAGAGTTGCACAGTTGAATTAAGTTAGGGACGGACGGTGGTGGAGCGATTCTTTTTATTTTGGTACTTGACAAACAAGTCGATAAGTTTTTAATTTGATTACAAATATGAAATCAAGATAAAATTGTCTTATATCATAATTTACGTATACTCTACAAAATACATCCATCATTATTAGTAAATTAGTAATAATGATAAAAATATGTATATTATAGAATCTGTGATTATTGTGAATTTAAATAAATAAATCACAGAAACTGTTCGAAACAAGAAATGAAAATATATTTAATAATTTCTCGTCTCTTCGTCGTATACTCGTCCGTACCTTAACAACCACTAATATGTTACTACTACTGTTCCCACTGCAAGGATACTAGACTAATACTCTTTACAAGCAAGAGTGAATGCTTTTAATCTACCACGAGTGCCCAAAGTTGTCACATGTTCTAGGAAATTCCATTTTTCATGATTGTTTCTTACAGTTGTGAAAACGTAGTACAGCGCAAAGACAGATAGTGCTTTTTTGTACACCAAATAGAATTAAACACTGTAAACTATTCTTAAATAATACAGCACAATGGGCGGTCTTATCACTAGTAAGCGATACTTCCAGACAACCAAATGGACAGGACTGCATGGAAGTGGCAGGAGGTATTAAGTTGTTTCAACAAGCAAATAAATACATGAGTCAGTTTACCATATGGACATAGATAAATACGTTTATAATTAATTTTCTATCATAAAACACGTTATTGCACTTCTGGATTTGAACCGGAGATGTCCAAATTGAAACTCAGGACCACCACTGGGCGCACCATTGGGCCACCATGTTATGTTTCTTTTAGCCTTAGACAGTAGAGCTCTCGCCACTTTCGTCCGGGGAAATACTGCCACCATGGCCATTTCTGCCACCAAGCAGTAATGCATTCGCGTAATTGTGTTCCGGTTTGAAAGGTGTGGTTGCCGATGAAATTACAGGCACATGAGACATTCCACCTACGCGTCTCAGAGTTACGGGCGCATACGATACGACTTGGGTCTTGTCGTACCTAGTAGAGGAGGATCCAACTCGCATCCTGTTATGGGCAGAGGTTACCACTTAACAGCACGGTGCTGTTACTTAACAGCTTATGTTATTACCACTTGGTAATAACATAACATAACAGGCCGTCGGATCGTTCCGTAACTGAATCTCATAAAAAGAAGACACCAAAAATTTCAAAGAGCAACGCCCTATCTCACATGTACTATGAGTAACAAAATCAATTTTAATGCCATCTTAAACTTAGTAGACTTACTTATCTTTTCAATTATAGTTAAATTTAAATTGCATTTAGTTTTGATACGATAACATTATGAGCAAGATAGTGTTTACTGAGAAGTATTCAAAGTTAGATTCACTTAGACGGTATTAAATATTTTTCTCATAAGCTCTATGAAACATCAAAGTTGACGATCACAAATTTAAAGCAGTGATATATACAGGTTAATCTTTATTATATTTTGATGGAAAGGGTTCAGAAGTCGATTTGTTTTCTCCAAATACTAGTGATGATTACATTTATACATATATCTGGTAACTGGTTCGACAAACGGAAATCCTAACTTCCTAATAATATCATTAACGTGAAAGTATCTATGGATGTTTGTTACTCTTTCACTTAAAAAAAAATATGTAAACAATTACTTGACAATTTTTTATCGCAACTGGATAGCCGGTATGCCTGCGCATATAATACAAACAAACAAACATTGATTTGTATACATATTATCTAACTTGGCTAAATAAACGCATTTTCTTAGTTCTGACGTATAAATAAAAATACAGATTTATCCCGGAAGTAACGTAAGATTATTTACTGCCGGAATCTATTATAGATCAAGATCACCACCAATGGATTTGCGACAGCGAGAAAGAATAATGGGAATAAAATATATTTTCCTTACAGTCTGAGATATAAAAAAAAAAACCTACTCTTTGTAAAGTATGGTATAAGATTTTATTCTACATGCTTATATATGTATCTGCCGGATTTACAACTGATTCTATTTATTTCAAAGTCATTGTCGTAAATTCCCTCTTATTTTACCAAAATTATCTGATTTAATCAGTAATTTATTTTCTACTATCTACAATTCATCTGTGTACCTATATTTAATTTAAACAGATGGACGATCATTTAACGTCTTGAGGAAGAACATGAAATACTTATCTTTACTGCCATGAAATTTGCAATTTTTACTTGAAGTTATAAAGATATATAGTAGTTAGACTACAGAGTGATTTGGTTGTAACGCTGCCTTCTGCATCGGAGGTCGTGGGTTCGATTCCCACCCAGGATAAAAAATTGTGTGAGGAACATAGATGTTTGTTTCCATCTCCATCATTTCTGAAACAATTCAAAAAATATTTTTACAAATAGGTATAGCGTATGCAACCGTAACTCCGAGGTGAAGGTGGAATGTCTCGTGTGACTGTAATTTCACCGGCAACCACACCTTCCAAACCGGAACACAGAGACGCGAATGCATTACTGCTTGGTGGCAGAAATGGGTAGCGGCAGTACTTCCCCGGAAGAACTATGCATAAGTTGTACTGCTAACACAATATACCTATATCTGGGTTTGAACCAGCGGCCTCCGGATCGAAACATGGAGTCTGTATCACTGGGCCGCTCTCTGATAGATGAAACGAATGGCTGTTTTAAATGCTGAAAAAACATCTATACAAATAAATAAAATTGGAGTGTCTGTTTGTAATATTAAAATAACCGCTTTTTACTAAGTGCATATGGATGTATACACGGTACATATACTAAAACAACAGTTTTTTTGTCTATCTGTCTGTATGTCTATGTTTGTTACGGCTAATCTCTAAAATGGCTGGACCGATTTTGACGGGAATTTCACTGGCAGATAGCTGATGTGACAAGGATACTAAGACTAGGACTTAGGCTACTTTTCCGAGGGGTAAATAGGGGTACGTGATAAAACCGAATTCCACGCGGACGAAGTCGCAGGCAACAGCTAGTATAAAATAAAATAATAATACAAAACACTAACACACTAACAGCTAAAGTACAATAATACACACACCCACACAGCCTGTTAAAATCATAACCCTTCTTTCGTAGTCGGGTGCAAATAATAACGAGCCCATGGCTTTATCCCTGAGAAGTTCCACCGTAGCAAAAACAACTCACGTAAATACAAAATAGCTGTCTCACAATATAATTTATCTGGGATAGTATTTCGCGACCGAGTAATTCCACCGCTTTACGGACCCCAGTCGTCAAATTACACTCTCCAATGTCGAGGGATGAAAATGACAGGGGAATTAACGTCCATTCAGGATGCTATTTATAACGATTTTCATGTTTCATTTGCAGGGTATTCTTGTTTTACTATTGTTTCCCTTGGATTGGACATTACAATCACTTTCAGAGTAGATGAAGAGATTACAATAATGCAAAAACATAGCTGCGAGTATTTCTTTACAAAAACAACCACCAAGTTTCCCCATATTTTTTCTGTAACGAATTTTCTTTATGGCGAGTTTATGATAACCCGTTAAATCAAAGAAATCGCTGTCACCATCATGATAACGAAATATGATAATTAGCTAATCATCATAGTTGCTATCAAACTCAACAACTCAAACAAACGATGCTTTTTTGATAAAAGATACAAAAAAGCTAAAAGATAATTTATTCACATATGACAAATGATTGACAAATGATTCATAAAAAAAATCACAAGTAGAAAAAATGGATGTCGCAACAAATCTTGATATTATATATATTAAAGAATATCAATTTAGTGATTGTTAATGATAACATTTGTCAATATTTTTTTAAAATTTTGTCAGTATTATGTTTAATAATACAATTTTAACTTTTATAATATAAACAAAAATTAAAATTGTGAGAGATATAAATATCTTTTTACTGATTTTAACAGTTGCCGTAAGATAAGCATATTGGAATAATGTTTCATTAATCAGTGTGTTTTTAATGTTTGCAGCCTGTGTAAATTATTTTAGCTGAGCCCCAGATCTCAATTAGGTAATCTTAACGAAACTTGACCAGCGAGTTACGCGAGACAATTTTATTATTCCTCGAAGTGCTCCTTATAAGGAAGATATTTTTAATAATATTTTTTCCATTTGTGGTATTGTGTGAGGTAAGCGTCGTACTAAGCTAACATATTTTTCTTATTACTAAAGATCGGGCTGTTCATATTTAGGATTGTAGTTGGAAATTGTATTTTCAAAGCAAAAATATAATATTTAGTTTTTAAAGTGTTTAGTGTATACAGGAGTAAACTTGGAAGAATATTTCTTCGTTCTACAAAGGAATTGTCTATTCTGATTTCTCAACAATAATTATTAAAACATAAGGGGCTGGTTATTCAAAAAATCTTTCCAAGATGGATACTTTATGAATAATAAATATATATCTGTCTGTTTTACTTGAAAGTCGAACTTGAATTATAATTTGTACGACCCAAGACATCCTATCATTCTTTATTGAGATAAATCTATACCATTTTTCTGGTTTAGCCTGAGCACGCGAGTACTATTAATGCAATAAAATTATATTTAAATGTTATAAAATTTTGAAAAAATATATCATATTAAACTGCTTTTTTCAAATTTCTAACCTATATCAGTCATTCAAATCCTAGCTCTCTAAATAGGTTTTTCGATGTTAAGTCGCCCAGTAGGTCATAGAACGAATGAGGAATGCTAGATTTTGCACAGCTGTCTACGAAATTTGCTTTTATAACGCCGTCTACCTCGACGAATACAACTGGACAGTCTCCTACATATTTTAATCAATACACCACAGCTTCAGCTGCAAACGTTCATACCCAGACATAATTATTAGATTTTATCTTTTCCATTTTATAAATATCCGAGAATCCATTGTACAAACGTTCGATGGGATACCGGCCGTCAATATTGGCACAATGGAACCAATTTAGGGACTGATGGGTAAAAATATACTTATAAATTGATTTCGATCAATTTTCACACCAATTAAGAGCAGGTACTTATTTGTAAGAGAATGATCGTTTTTTATTATTCAGTTGTTTATTTTCAAATCAAAATATTTCTACTTTTAACTCTTGAGGTACACTCTCAAAATATTTGTAAAGATTGAAATTCCTATAACGACTAGATTGCGCATACAGTTGTTAAAACAGTAGTTAAAGTATATAAATATTATATCAGTTGCCTGGTTCCCATGATAAAAGCTATGCTTAGCTTACTTCGGGGCTAGATAACGCTGTGTGAAATGTCCACCAGTATTAATTTATTTAAACATGCATAAATGGAACCAATTCGAGTATTTTGTGGGAAATAAAGATTTAATTTTCAGCGGCTGTAATATTAATAACTTTCCTCTCAAACCTAAAAGGAATTTTTTCCATACTCAAGTCATTTGCGGTTCCTGTTAAGTAGGTGGAGTCCGATTAACGTTTAATTTTGCCTCTCTTGACCGCTGCGTGGCCGACTTCTTGAGCTACATTTCCTATTCTTTTTGTGAACGTGCATAACTTCTTAAGTCCACTCTTGTTAAGAGACTTTTAACACGAATACCACGGAAGAAAGTTAACGAATCTCTACAACTATACAAATAAATAAAATTGGAGTGTGTTTTACAACTTTTGTCTGTCTGTATGTCTGTTTGTTCCGGCTAATCTTTGAAATGGCTGAACCGATTTTGACGGGACTTTCACTGGCAGATAGCTGATGTAACAAGGAGTAATTTGGGCTACTTTTCCGAGGGGTAAAATAGGAGTGCGTGATAAAACCGAATTCCACTCGGACGAAGTCGCGGGCAACAGCTAGTATTAAATATTTTTATTTAGACCCCTTTGTGGTATAGCTTCTATTATCACTGAAGAGAAGCAGGCCTACGCTCAACCAGAATTGGCATCTTATCTGTCACGGTGGACCAAACAGGACGTTAAGAGAAACACCATTTGAACGAATTTTTGTTTCTAAGTATTATTCACATGTTGAGAAAGTGGTATTGTTAGCACAATCAGTTTTTCAAACGAAAATTCTTATTATTATCTCTTATTTGAACTTGTTCTGAACATATTTTCACTGAATATAATATAGATTTGTTGTCAGATGTGGTAAGTGGTGTAGGTAAGCTGTACAAAGATAGGTTAATAATAAATTCGTTTGAGTGTTACTACTATGGATATAAGCTGCTATACTGGATTTATGTTGGAACAAGAAACTACAAAAAAAATGGTGATTGCTTAAAACTGACAATTTGATTTGTAGCGATCAATTACCTAATAGGGTAGGTACATAATTTTCAAATTTAGTGCATTAACATTAATATACTAAAAAATTAATATACTAATTTAAACGTGATTATAACTTAAATCTCCTTTGACAGTCAAGTACATTTCGTTGGATAAATGCAAGCTATAGCTTTCAGTTATCTGGGCGCCGCCCAAAACACACAAACGGAAATTGCTCTAGGGCAAGGTCAGACGGACTGGGCCGTTTGTAGTGAGGTAGCTCTTTGGAGAAATTCGATTTCAAAGTCATTTAATACCTAAATTAAATTATGGTCTTGCCGTTACTAGGAATAATTAACTGAAGGTAACCCTTTTGTTTACATTTCCGGTTGGTCAGTCAAGAAAGATTGAAAACCGGTGTTACCTTCGCAGTCAGAACAAATTTTAGCTAAAATTTTTATTTGCCCACGACCTACAGCGCAGTAGGCAGAGTTACTACCAACTGAGCTGTGAGGTCGGTCAAAAATACCCAAATACCATTTCGTATCTGTAGCTAATCATAAAGACTTCTGACGTGATTAGTGAAATAGAACCGTATTTTATTGGGATATCCAATGTACATGGAAGCCGTAAATCGTTCTTTGCAGCATTGGATATGCCAGCTAATAATCGTTAGGCTCTTTGATTGGTTAGATCAGTGGAAATCAATTCTGAAAGCGCTAATTTTATGTGTGTCTTCGTTTCAGTAGCTCATAAAGACCATAGACTGCAGATGACATATTTCTTTAGAATAACTTATCCAAACTCTAAATGCACCCATAGTTCCCAAAAACCTACTCTAGATAAACGATAGTGACCACTAAAAAAACCTGATTGGTAGATGTTTAATAAAACTCTCAATCAGGCTCTAAATAGTAGGTTTTCTCACTTATGTACAGATCTCTGAACTTCTGAATGTACTAATATGGTGTGTTCTGGATATCGGGCATTAAGGATAAGGGTTGAGCAGTTTTTTTACTGGAAGAAATTGGCAGTTATATATTCGTGGGAAACAATGGTGGAGATGAGTTTACCACTTGTCACGTCTAGCTTCCACGACAATGTATACATACATAAGGGAAGAAGTGACGCATGGAGACTTCGATGCTTTCGGGAAATTAAGTGTGAATTCATGTTTCTACAAATTGTACAAATACCAACACCAATAGAAATTAAGATTAAAAATATATGAATAATATTCATTTAAAAATATATGAATTTAAATAAACCTTAATTGAAAATTTATTACATGCAGTTTTATAAAGTGCATAACAAAAGCTTTGGTACTAATTTAAACTGTAGTATGATTGAACATTTTAATAAATCTCCGTCATTTTAATGGACTTAGCTCGTATTGCAAGACTGAAGGCATTCATTGAATTTGTTATTAATTGAAATAGTTCAGTTTCACAGTTAAACGTTCATTTTTCCGCTAAAATATGATATATTTTATTCCATATTTAGATTATAGACCACATGATTATAAGTTCTTTGTTCTCAGCTTAATCTTCGATATGCAATTTTTTTCGATTTAGCTCGCTTGAAAAAGCGGTATTAAAAAGTGTTTTGCATTCTGTGGGCGCTGGAAATTTTCAAACTCAATAAAATAGCGAACAGTTTAGGTCAATGATCTGAACGCATACGAAACAAATGACAATAGCTTTTTTATTTTAAAACTTAGGGTTATTAATGGTTTTAATCTTGAAGGTGTGGAACAAACAATTTGCATTATCGTATAAGGTTAGTTAGAGAGCGCATTCGTGAAGTAAGCCCGTGATATTTATTTTAAATGAATTAATAACCTTTTCCTCTTTTTATGAAGTCGGTTAAAAGACTTAATCGGTTCCAGTTACATAACTGGACGCTCAGAGAATACTATAGAGTAGAGAGCAGCTTCATTTCTAAATTGTCATCCAAGATTTCCTCTCACAAAAGACTGTCACAAACAGATTTCAAATAGCTTAGACAATTACATTCAATGCCATTTGTAGCACCAATCCAACCCAAAGGTTACTATTATAAAGCTTTAGTCTATTTGCTTATTCGAGCGTCACGTAAAAATATATTGAACCTTTTTTTGATTTAACTTAGCCATTTCTTTATGAATTCTATGGAAATTAAGTTTTTGACTTTGACAGTCATTGGCTCAGCAGTTTGGTGTGAGGAATAAAAATAATGAGTTTATTAAAAAAAAATTGACTCCTCGTTTCCATTTCATGAGAACTGATATTTGGGACTTATTACTTATTCCAGGTCATATCGAACTGCTAATTCCAATTTCACTTAATTTGGATTTGCAGTTTTGATCTGAAGGAGTAATAAACATACAGACATACATAGGTACATCCAAACAAACTAAGGCATTTATAGTATTAGTGTGAAGAAGTCATGATGATCTTGTTACTTTGAATGAAAGTATCATTGTATGAAGCTTTCTTTCGATGAATATATGATCTTATGGAGTTGTGTATTATCACATTTTCATAGATAAGAGCCCACTTACTTTAAATAATTTGATATTTTGAGGGTATACACGTCAAAACGTGGGCGGTCGATCAGAAAAATAAAAAAAATATTGTCACACGTTGGGCGCCAACCAAAAACCTTAATGTACTTAGTCGTATGAATTGTCAAAAGGCGCGATTAAGCGGAGTAAAGTTTCCTAGGAACTTATTTGAAACGCCCATAGCGCGGCACCAGAGCCTTCCTCTTTGTAGCTTGTATAGTTACTAAAGATGAAAGACGACATTTGTACTTTGACCAATTAAGTTATGTGTTAGAAACCACTATAATTGCGATTCCGAGAACTCCTTTTAGATGAAGTAGAGAGAGTAGTTTCACTTGCAAATATTTTGTTGCGCTTTATGTTGTTCACATAATTCATATTTTTTTTGAGGAAATGTAATTAATATTAATATATATAAAATATATAATAATAACTTAATTTTATTTTGTTATTCAAAAGTGAGTTTCCGACTCATTAAGTTGCTGATTCAGAAATATCAGGGAAAATATTCTCAATTTAACGAGTTTGTAAACTCAAAAGACTATTGTCAACTCCTGAAAACCATTCATTTTAATCAATTCCAATTTTATTTTATTTGACGAGGTATTGATGGTTGTGGTATCTTTATTCACATATTTACATTACTTTATGATTACTAATGATCTTGTTGGTTGGATAAATTATTTATCACTCATCATCACTCAAAATCTGGAAAGTCAAGAAAATATGAATAAATAGGTAATTAATATTGGTGGACATTTCTCACAACGCCATCTAGCCCCAAACTAAGCCTTGTTTGTACTATGGGAACTGCCAACTGAGCTGTGACGCCAATCAAATAGCTAGACGTCTTATAAACGGAAACTCGCGAGATTTCATCATGTGTTTTTTTCATCTATCATTCCGTGTGTGAATATTTGAAGGCTAAAATGTCGTCCGGAATGTTCTCGATTTTTTTTATGTGACAGTTACGGTACGAGCCTACGGCCCACCTGGTGTTAAGTGTCGGCCCATAACAAGCGATGCGACTTGGGTCCTCCCCTACTAGTTACAACAAAAAATATATAACAGAAATGGGCATTGTGGCAGTATATCCCCAGACTAACTTACCATGAGTTCTACTGCTCTTAAAAGCAATCGTATACAGGAATCTCGTGCAATTTTCTCATCAGCATACTATAGAGATCTTCCTTATTTAAATCAGCTTTCAGATTCGACCACCTTCTAACAAGATTCAGACTCCCAAGATAACAATATCCACTTGTTACTTGTTCATCGGCCTCATACAACGGTAACCGCAAACCGCAGAATATCCGAGATCAAAGCCGCAGTGATCACAAATCACTATTATACAGTTATAACTAAGTGTAGGTTATTCTAATTAGTAGTAGTATTCTAAGTACTTTTATGTCCACTTTATGACTTTCGACAAGCATATACATATATGTTTTTTTAGTATTTTTTTTATATAATATTTATTGTATAATTTTTTTTTTTCATAAAATCTAATATCAATGAAAAAAACCGCATTGATATCATCCATAACGAATCTGTGAAGCCAGACATATTCGTAGGTACAGATATTACATAGGCGTCTAAATTTTACGTCTCTCGTTTTTCAACGTCAGAGGCTCAAAAAGATTTGATCGTTTCGTGTATCTATATTTATAATCTAACGACTTCGCACGGGTGCAATTAATTTACTTTATATACAAACAAACCTTCTTCGTTTATCGCTTTTTCTATTAGTGTAAGATGCGTTGTGTGGCTTAGAAGTGTGTTACTCCGACAGAGGCAAATGTTTTAGACTATAGAAGAAAAAAGGACTGAATAACTCACTGACTCATCACAAAATTTGTGATACTATAAGGGCTATGACACTTAAAATTTGCATGGGGCTCCTGACTGATCTTATATACTCGCTGAAACGAGGTTTTTTATGTGATACAGTTTCGGAATGAGCCTAAGGCCCACCTGATGTTAGTTGGTAACCTCTGCCCATAACAGACGATGCGACTTGGGTCCCTACTAGGTATGACGAGATCCAAGTCGCATCGCATGCTCCCGTAACTCTGAGACGTGTAGATGGAATGTCACATGTGCCTGTAATTTCACCGGCAACCACAACTTTGAGACTGAACACAGTAATACAAATGCGTTACTGCTTGGCGGAGAAATGGTCATGGTGCCAGTACTTCCCAGGACGAACTTGGCGTGAGTTCTACTTTGGTTTGGGGAATCCCATCTCTGAAATCTCAACTGGCAAATAAGTTCCATCCGGAAGAATTCGCTGAAGTTAAAATATAAAATAATCTCGCCCTATGGACAGCCCCCAACCTACCATGACCCCTCCATCCGTACATCAATTATGTACGATCCAAGCTCCACTTATTTCAGTCCTTTGCTTTCACTTCATCAAACTTTGTACGGCTGTAACTTAATTAGCAGTACTGTACGTAAATTAATAAATTGCGTAAATGAATACTGCATATTTATGAAGACAGACTGCTTGAAGATGTAATGACTTACATTCCGCTGGTCCCTAGGTTTAGTGTTATTTTGGGTAAATTAATTTTACTATAGTATTCGATTAGGACATGGCGGTAGAACTTATGCCAAGTTCATCCGGGTACTTACCCGGATGCTGCCGCCAAGCAGTAATGCATTCGCGGTTACTGTGTTCCAGTTTGAAAGGTGTGATTCGTGGTGAAATTACAGGCACGAAAGACATTCCACATTCGCGTCTCAGAGTTAGGGCGCATATGATGCGACTTGGGTCTTGTTTTAGGTAAGTAAATTAGTAAAAATCGGTGGACATTTCACACAGCGTGAAGGAAAATATCGTGAGGAAACAGACATGTCCTAGAACGACAAATTCGAAGACATGTGTCAAGTGCACGAAAGGAGTCTCTTTGAGTCGCACTTAAAATCCTTTCACCTGGTTCGAGAGAACCAGTGACCGAATAGAATAGAAGAATCAGTAAACTTCTTCCCGCAGTACTTATGAGATAAATAGCGCGTTTAAAATGCCCATTAAATTTCCTTTTAGGATATTTATCTCGCCGAAATAAATATTGTATCTCAAAGCTCCCACGGAACCCGGTTTGGCACGTGTATACACACAACATTATTTCACAACACCGGAACAGGAAAAGGAATAAACAAGTTTTTTGTGTCGAATGAATTTCCATTGATAATTCTCTTTGTTTTTACAGAACAATTCATAAAAGACGACGTTTCAGGACCAAATCTATATTAAGGTGATTTTATATTCTTTTTCGTAATTTTCGGGTCAGCTTTTAATTATCTTCTTTGTTGTCGCAGATTTGTACGGTACACCTGTTTTACAAATTAAAACAAGTGGGAAAATAAAACCTACGTACCAAAATTAAACCAACAACGAAGAAATGGGACATCAATACAAATAAATAAAATTGGAGTGTCTGTTTGTAATATTAAAATAACCGCTCATACTAAGTGCATATGGATGTATACACGGTACATATACCAAAACAACACTTTTTACAATTTTTGTCTGTGTGTGTTTGTTCCGACTAATCTCTGAAATGCCTGGACTGATTTTGACGGGACTTTCACTGGCAGATAGCTGATGTAACAAAGTGTAACTTAGGCTACTTTTCCGATGGGTAAAATAGGGGTGCGTGATAAAACCGAATTCCACGCGGACGAAGTCGCGGGCAACAGCTAGTAAATAATGATAATAAACAATCTTGCAGCATTATGCTGAGTTACGCCCAAGTTTGTTGCTACGATTGCCAATTTTACTATTGTAAGCTGTAATTTAAATAGATTTTTTAAAAGCATGTAACCTTCATGCAATCAAACATCAACATACACACACACCCACACACACACACCCACATGCACGAACACGCACATACACACACGCACACACACACACACGCACGCTCGCACACATACACACACACACACACACACACACACCCATACACACACCCATACACACACACACACACACACACACACATACACACACTACACAAATAAATAGTGTAAAAACACAGTTGTTATTTTCTTTTTCTTTTTTATATAGAACGGATAGCATTATTGGGTGTGAATTGGGTGTGAATAAGTAGTTTAAGTTCATCAGTTTAAATTTTTATCATGTATAATTATATATTATTAGAAATGTTAAACCAACTTCAATAATTATCACTTGTGTAAGGGAAGGAACTGGTTGCCGACATACAGCTAACGCTAGTTCGGAAACCAGGGCTATAACAAAATTGTATAATGTGGGTTACTCAAATAAAGTTTTTATTATTATTATATTTATTAATTATTTTCCAGTCCAAAATATTTCTTTCTTCTTTCGTTCAATTATTTTTGTCGTTAATTAGTACAGGTAATAAGGGAAAATATAAATTAAATAATATATTAATTTAAGTTAATACAAATTCATTATGTTAAGAAATAATCTCATAATATTTATGTGAGGGTAAGTATGTACCTACTCTCACAGATAACGGAGGGTACGGAAAATTAACGGCACTCTTAATTGTTTTTAGTTCTACGCATCTGCTACCACGAACTTTTCACGATGCTCAGATATGATGCTTTGATAGAAGTGTGGTAGATTATTTAGTTTAGTAAAAACTAACAGTGATTACATTTAAGAGCAATAGTACTCACGCCAAATCATCCGGGGAAGTACTGCCACCATGCACATTTCTGCCACCACGCATTCGCGTTACTGTGTTCTGGTTTGAAAGGTGTGGTTACCGGTGAAATTACAGGCACATGATACATTCCACCTACCTCTCAGAGTTGTGGGCGCATACGATGCCATTTGGGTCTTGTCGTACCTAGTAGGGGAGGACCCAAGTCGCACTAAATATTGTGTTCAAAACTTCGGGAAAATCCGTTTAGTACTAGTAAAGTGAACGAATCAAACTTCCGCATAGTGGGGTGGGATTTATCTGTTACGAGTAACTAAACGATCCTGTGAGGGAAATTTCCGCTATCTTTTATTGTACAACTGAACAATGCTTTAGAAACTTTACTTAATGAGTTCTCGTCCAGTGTAATTACTTTTTAAAATCAAATAAAACCCCTTGACCTGGTTCCAGATTAATTTCAATATATTGCAGTATAGAATAGATAGATAGATATAAAACTCTTTATTGTACACAAGATTAAGAATAAGAATATTTATTGCAAACATACATGGTACTATAACTTTTAGTTTTATTATAGTACCATGTGTAGAAATAGATATCCTTAGATTATTCCCCTGTATTTTATGGGTATTTAGTACGTCCACAGGGGCTCGTTTTACTGTAAAATTTCATAGAAATATAAACGTGGAAAGCAGTGAACTCAGTATCTTTTCAAAATTAATGAATAAACAAGCAATTAGAAAAAGTTTTACATACTAGCGAAATAAAACCCCCACGGCTGGACAGTACGAAACTAATGAAACATTTCTTTCATTCCAGATTTGAATATCCTTGTGACAGTTTGTAACGTGAACGATGTCTCGTGCGGGGGAACTGTGATGATGACGTCATACCCGGAAGCCTTCAACGACACCGTAATAAAGGCTGACGATGAGGGCTTCCCACTGTTGATGCCGCGATGGGGATACGTCGTCTCGGCCTTCGCGTTGTTCCTCATCGGATTCTTCGGGTTTTTTCTTAATTTGATGGTCATCCTGCTTATGTTCAAAGATCGTCAGGTGAGTTTGAATATATTTTTAATGTTATGAATGAGTATCTCATCAATTGACAGGCCTCACATCTCAGTTGGTAGTAACTCTGCTTTCTGCGCTGTAGGTCGTGGGTTCGATTCCCACCCAGGACAATTATTTGTGTGACGAATATAAATGTTTGTTCTGGGTGTTTTAATATTTTACAAAAAAGTATATATGTATTCTATCAGTTGTCTGGGTCCCATAGTACAAGCTATGCTTAGTTTGGGGCCAGATGGCGCTGTGTGAATTGTCCACTAATATTATATTATATATTATATCTCTTTATTTCACAAAAGTAAATACAAACGTTATACTGATTCAAATAAGCGTAACTGGATGGTCTTATCGCTAACGAGCGATCTCTTCGAGGCAACATCTATTTAATCCTACATTAAGGCCACAGAATCACCACCATGGAAATTTGGACTTGCCTCAAAGCTCAGTTTGGTTGTAACCCCTCCTTCAATGCTGTAGGTAGTGTAATTATATCAGTTGTCTGGTCCCCATGACACAAGCTATGCTTAGCTTACTTTGGGGCTAGATAGCGCTGTGTGAAATGTCCGTCAACATTTATTTCATTAATTTATTTGTACTTTCCCTCCGACACGATATATGAGATAGCTATGTTTCAATTACCCATGTTTTTAAGTGTGTTCTCCAATGTTTTATTAATTAAACAATAATATGAATTCTCGAACGGATATTGGAAGGGTAAAGTAAAAGTACTTCCGAGAGTATTCTCAATGTAATGTTTTGGTAACTTTGTAAAACATTTAATTAAAACGATGTAGATTTTGTACATATAGCAAATTTTCGTCACTACATAGCTATCTATACAAATAAATAAAAAAAAAGTAAAAAATTAATAAAAAAGTCTTCCTTCTATTTTTAATTTCCAAATAACAGATTTTCACTTAATGCATATGAAGTATACACGGTAATTATTATAACGAAAAACGATTTTTCAATTTTTTGTCTTTCTGTCTGACTGTTTGCTCATATCTGAGTCATCTGGGCCGATTTTGAACGGGACTTTCACGCAGACAGCTGATGTTCTAAGGAAGTAATTTAGGCTACTTTTCCGATGGGTAAATTAGGGGTTGGGTGATCAAACCGAATTTCACTTGGACAAAGTCACGGGCAACAGCTAGTTTATCCATACATAAAATATAAATGAGAGGCAGACAAGTTTAACGAGCAAATTCACATAAAATGAAAACATTTGTCTCGTGAAGTAGAGCTTCTGAAATTCCCCGTTAAAAGTTGCTAGATGAATTCTAAGAGCAAATTTATGTAAAAAGTAATTACCCCACTTACGAGAACGATAATTTAATGCCGTGTCGCAATCACTTTATTTGTATTATTCTCTCTTTATTCATCAAAATGTATAAGTTTATTATATTTTTATGTATGCTGCATTCCAATCATTTTGACGATAAAAACCACCTTTCAATTATAGAAAACTAGCTCTCGCCCATGGCGTTGATCCCGTCACTCAGATCTATTTCACAAAAACCTGTTGTTTTTTTCAACGTTCCCATTATAGTGTTATAATATGAACATAAACGTGAAAAATAAGCCGCCACTGTTTTCTCACTAATAACTCGGCTAACAGCATATAGGACAAAATTGGTTATCAAAAAGGTTCTCCATGAAAGCACACTTAGATGTGCCAATTTTCATGGTGATCTGTCATCCAGACTTGAATTATATCAAAATTATACATTTTTTGGCAACATTACACCCTTTTACCCTTTTGACTTAGATTTTTACAAATATCGTGCTCGCGAAAAAAAGGAAGCCCTCTTTTAGGGGGTTTCTTCCTGATCTTCGCCATGGAGGGTTGGATGGGGTTTGAACACGCGTCAAACTTAGCGATAAGTACGCGTGACCTTATTTATGTTTTGAATATTATTGACGTTTCCAAGACATTATGAATTCTATGGAAATAAAGTTTATGACTTTGACTTTGACATTCATTTTATATAGATAATGCTATTAAAATACGGTGATCAAACAGTGAATGTTTGCAAAAATGAACTATAAATATCATGTTAAATTTTAATATTCATATTCTCAAATTTCCATGACAGGCCTGGAGAATTTTTATCGTGACTCACGGATGAAATTGTCTATGACGGAATCATGGAGTTAAATATGATTGTTTGAATAAAAAATGATGCGTGTGGTCTCGAGGCGCGACTGAATTATGTCCTAAACAAACACGCTTTCAGTATAAGATGTGTGAATATATTGTGGTGAGGGATTACATAACGACTTCACTTTTTGTTAACACTCGATTTTGCTCCCATATAGAGGGAATTTGCATACCGCGAGCTATTCAGCAAAATTGATTTTTAGGAGTAACCTTCAATAGAAACATCTGGAATATGAAATTCCATACCGACCCAACTTAGTACAGAAGTAGCGAAGCGTAATGTTGTTTATAATCTATACAAATAAATAAAATTGGAGTGTTTGTTTGTAATATTAAAATAACCGCTTTTTACTGAGTGCATATGGATGTATACGCGGTACATATACCAAAACAACTTTTTTTTCAATTTTTGTCTGTCTGTCTGTTTGTTTGTTTCGGCTAATCTCTGAAATGGCTGGACCGATTTTGACGAGATTTTCACTGGCAGATAGCTGATGCAACAAGGAGTAACTTACGCTACTTTTCAGAGGGGTAAAATAGGGGTGCGTGACAAAACCGAATTCCACGCGGACGAAGTCGCGGGCAACAGCTAGTAGGGGTTAAACCCTACAGGAGCTGCAGTTAGAATCCATACGTCTTCCTCCATACTCACCAGAACTTGCTCCAACGGACTACAATTTTTTTCTTGATTTGGACAATTTTCTACGTGATAAAAAAATGGTACAAAATGCTTTCACACAGTTTGTCGAATCTAGATCCCCAGAGTTCTATCGTAAGGGCCTAAATGAACTTCCGTTTAGATGGCAGCAATGTATAGATAATGGGGGTAAATATTTTGTTTAAATTAATATGTTTACATCTTAGAAAAAAACGAGATTCAATTTTTCAGTGCAAATCGGCAATTATATACTTTAATCCCTAACATTTGACATAGTCTAACGATGCCACTCACTCATTCCGCTTGCTTTGAGCCGATCCATTTTGACTCAACGTCAGAACTACCCTCAGGTCGCTGTTAAATTTTAGCTTTGTAACTGCTGATCTAATTATTTCGTTGAAAACTGTAATAGTAAGTAAAATAACTTATTCTGATTTGAATTGTAATCAAAACAGTGATATAAGTATTACATTCATCGTTTCGTTGACATCAGTTGATACGATTACAATATGAATCGTTATACTGATAAAGCGCGGTCAGCGAGCAATGATGAGTCCGTACCCAAAAACTATATTTTCCTAATATTTAGCACCTACCAGGTAAATTTGGCCAGTTTATAATATTTTTTATAAAATTTGAAATGTAATCACAGAAACTTTGACGCTTGTAATGTCACCGTAGCATAAACCAAAAACAAAACATTGAAATATTATAAATTTATAATACTACTAGCGTAATAAATCTATTTAAAATATGCGACGGACGGAGAGGCAGCCACACATTGTAAGCTTAGTAATTCGGTCCCACATTGGAGTAGGGAACCCTAAAAAAGATGCTCATGACTTGATTAAAACCATTTTTATAGTAATAATAATAATAATAATAAATAAATAATAAATATTGGCGGACATTTCACACAGCGCCATCGAGCCCCAAAGTAAGCTAAGCATAGCTTGTATCATGGGAACCAGACATTTGATTTAATACTTATATACTTTTTTGTAATACATACATATATTAAATGTCCATACCCAGACACAGAACCAACATCTATATTCGTCACACAACTGTTGGGAATCGAACCCATGACCACAGCGCAGAGGGCAGAGTTACTACCAACTGAGCTGAGGCCTGTCAAAATAGTATCGATTAATCTTAAAAATAGACCCAAAATGTCATTGTTATTCAGCCATAAACGTGTCTTATCACAATATCTGTTTGCAGATACGCATTGCCTACTTGAGATTGCTGTGAGCACTCGACCCTCTGAATTCAAAGTACTTTTCACTTTAACATAAAATAACATTTATCCAGGGATCTAATATGAGTTGATAAAAACCTCTTGAAAATTGACGGCTTTTAAGTAGTTCTGATAGTATAATACACGAATCCAAGTTTCAAATGAAGCGTTCGCGAAATTCACTGTCACGAGAATTATGTTGAAAACGTATTTGCTGACTTTTTGTTATAATTCAATAAAACGCTGAATTCTGAATAATATATAGGTAGTAGTTAAATTTTGTACAATTTTTTTCTTAATATATTTTTTAACACTTCAATTAACTCGCTATTATGCTAAGAATAATCAGTCTTCACCTATAATTGTACTTACATTTCGGAAGTAGATTTTATATTAGTTTTTCATTTATACCACTTTTTTTTAATATTGGTGACAATTCACACAACTACATCTGGCCCCAAACTAAGCATAGCTTGTACTATGGGAACCAGACAACAGATAGAATACATAATATTGGTTGGTTGGTACCTATCACACAGGTTTTTGCCAAGTTTAGGGCAAGTATGGACCACTTAAAAATTATGTTTAGCAGCATTATAACATTATTTATATTGTTTTTGTCTTGTATTGTATATTTTATATTACTCTTATATTGTGTATTTTATAAAAATAAACATTTTATACTATATATAATGAAATAAACGCTTTCTTATTATTATTATTATTATCATTTACTTTTTCTTTTTTTGTAAACACATAATTAGGAACACCCATTTTGGTGTTCATATTTCAATTTATTAATAAATAAGTAATGTTTTAATAAAGTTCTCTCTTTGTTACAGCTATGGACCCCTCTCAACATTATCCTCTTCAACCTGGTGTGTTCGGACTTTTCGGTTTCTCTCCTGGGCAACCCGTTTACTCTGATTTCCGCCCTATTCCACCGATGGATTTTTGGTCATACAATGTGTGTCCTGTACGGGTTTTTCATGGCTTTGCTGGGTATGTATTTTTTATTTATTATATTTATGTTTGTGGACAATTCACACAGTGCCGTCTAGCCCCCTCGCTATATAATACATACATTTAATACATACGAGTATTTGACACAATCAACAAACATCTATATTCGTGACATAAATATTTGTCCTGGGTGAGAGTCGAACCCACGACCTACAGCTCAGACGGCAGAGTTCATGAGCTGGTAGTATAATCTTGCCTTCTGCACTATAGGTCGTGGGTTCGATTCCCTCCCAGGAGAAACCTTTATGTGTGTGTTAATGTATACATATGTATACATTAACATACAAATACAAAAAAAAAATGGTATAGCAGTTGTCCATGATACAAGCTACGCTTAGCTTAGTTTCAGGTTATATGGCGCTGTGTGAAATATCCACCAATATTTATTTATTTATATTGTATTTATTTATTTCAAACATTAGATTTAAATGAGCACTGCATATCAGGTTTTTTGCAGAACGCAAACAAATCAAATCCTGATGTAAATCCTAAACTAATAACAGTTAGTTAGATGCATTGCAGGACTAACAATTGTGTGACGAATAATACGAATATATTTGTTCTGTGTCTGAGTGTTATTAATATGTATTAATGTATGAATTTACAAAAAAGTATATATGTGTTCTATCAGTTGTCTGGTTCCCATAGTTAACTTTGCTTACTTTGGGACTAGATGGCGATGTGTGAATTGTCCACCAATATAATTAATAATTCATTTTTAAAATTCAGATGTTCAACCATTTTGTTAGTACTTAATGCAATTATAATTCAAACCTATGTTAGTAATAACTTAATAAGATTTCATATTCCACAACCAAATCACTTAAAAATTTCTAAATTAAATAAAATTTCCATGTATAATTTGTCATAAGTAATTAATAATAAATAAAAATAAATTTTAAATTTTAACACATTAATAAATGATTATATTATTATTGTACCAGCTAAGTAGCCTCTAATTCTATTCTACAGTTCTGCAGATGTTTCATTATGATCTCAGTAACTTTATAACGTCCTGACAAACTTAGAAGCATGGGATACGGAACCCGGTGCGTAATTGGACAAGTTCGTTTAACTTTACATGTTAGGCTCGTCATGTTAACATAATCATGTTTTAATTATGAACTATCGCCCACTAAGCCCGGTAGCATGTTACATTTGCCCCTTCGATGCCCGGTGTAATTACCAAGGTTAACTGAAGGTGTCAATTACCATATAAATTAACAAAACTGTCACACACGCCCAATTTTACCCGTATTTTCACGGATTACTAATAATAATAAATAAATATTGGTGGACATTGTCACACAGCGCCATCTAGTTCTAAAGTAAGCTAAGCATAGCTTGATCATGGGAACCACACAACTGATATACATACTTATATACTTTTTTGTATATACAATTGACACCCAGACACAGAACAAACATCTATATTCGTCACACAAATGTTTGTCCTAGGAATCGAACTCACGACCTACAGCGCAGAATGCAGAGTTACCAACTCAGCTGTGAGGCCTGTCGGACTATATAACGCTTGGATTGGGAACCGACATCTTATAATTTCCTCTTGGTGTTTCTTTCACCAAAAACTAAGCCTCGTTGTAGGATTTGAGCCCAACTGAATAGTCACCGCTTCTTCATGTCCTTGGTTGTCTTATTAGTGGTCCTAACAATATTTTTTCTTAAATATTGCTGATTTAATCTTCTTGCATATCTTATTAGTGCTCCTTTCCATAATTGTTCTGAAATATTGCTGATGTAATATTCTTGGTTGTCTAATTAGTAGTCCTTTCTATAATTATCCTAAAATATTGCTGCTGTAATGTTTTATTGTCTTATTCTTGGCCTTTTCTTTAATTGTCCTAAAATGCTGCTGCTGTATTTGTCTTATTAGTGTTTCTTTTCTTAAAATTGATCTAAAATATTGCTGGTATAATGTTCTTGGATGTCTTATTAGTGGTCATTTCCATAATAGTTCTGAAATATTGCTGCTATAATATTCTTAGTTGTCTCATTAGTAGTCCTTTCCATAATTGTCTTAAACTAAAATATTGCTGCTTTAATGTTTTAATGTCTTATTAGTGTTCCTTTTCATAAAATTGTTCTGAAATATTGCGGATATAATGTTCTTGGATGTCTTATTAGTGGTCCTTTCTATAATTGTCCTATAATATTGCTGCTGTAATAGTTTTATTGTCTTATTAGTATTCCTTTCCATACTTGTTCTAAAATATTGCTGCTGTAATATTCTTGGTTGTGTAATGGTCCCTTCCATAATTGTTCTAAATTTTGCCGCTTCACATAAATAACTTCGAATTAATTTTATCTCGAGCCAGGGTCATCATATCGCAGACCGAAGATATTAACGAGAAAATACGAGAGCAATTGAAACTGAATTGAAATCAGCAATAAATAATACTCCACTAAGTCTTGTGAGACGAATAAATTATCATGACAAATTATTTTTTCCACTCTTTAACTTAAATACAGTGCAACACTGAACTGTGTTCACTTGTTAGTATTTTTACATGCAGTAGGACTTGCGCAAAGTTATTCCGGGGAAGTAATGACACCACACCTATTTCTGCCACCATTAGGCATTTACTGTGTTGAAAGATATGGTTGCCGGTGAAATTACAGGCACGTGAGATCTTCAGGTTTCAAAATTACGAGCGCAACAAAAGGCAACGCGATCTTCCCATACCTAAGTAGGGGAGGACCCCTGGACTTGTTTTTGTCACGGGCAGAGATTACCGCTTTACATCAGGCAGACGATTTCACTCGTCCCGTAGCTTACTCAAATAAAAAAAATTACTAATGCAGAACTAATAAATACAATTTCTGAAACCCAACTCACTAGTCTGGACGTACGAAGTAACAGGAGCTAAAGGTCAGATAATGAAATGCGTCTACTTATTATTTTGTTATGTGATATTGCCCCTTAAGCCTACATGTTTAGTTTTAGATATAATGAGTTATTATAGCTTTGCACCAAATGTTTACCGTTTAATGTTCGCCATTGTTGAAACCCCAGTCGAGCAGAAAATGACTGTGTATGCTATAGTGACTATGATGTTGTTATTTTTTTTCGGTAATTTTAGTTAATTAGGAGTTTCCACAGTTCTTATAAATATTTTGGGCGAGAGCTGTTCAAGGAATACAACTAAAATTATAAACGAGAAAGTTTTTTTTTATTTGATACAGTTACGGAACGAGCCGATGGCCCACCTGGTCTTAAGTGGTAACCTCGACCCATAACAACCGATGTGACTTGGGTCCTCCCCCACTAGGTATGATAAGGCCCAAGTCACATCGTATGCACCCGTAACTCTGAGACGTGTAGGTAGAATGTCTCATGAGCCTGTAATTTCACCGGCAACCACACCTTTCAAACCGGAACACAGTAACAGAAATGGGCTTGGTGGCAGTACTTCCCCGGGCGAACTTGGCGAGAGTTCTACTGCTCTTAAAGTTTGTACATATGGATATTTGTTACTCTTTCACGCTAGGATTAACACATAGGCTACTTTGATCCCGGAAAAGTGCAGTTCCCGTGGGATTACTTATTACCCCATCGTCACTTAACATCAGGTGAGATTGCGGTCAAATACAAAGCCTATCGTAATTAAAAAAACAATATAAAAAAAATCTCTTTAGCCATGTAGTAGCACTAGTCTACTATCTGAACTTAGGCTAATATGATACCGAGAAGAAAATAGTGTCTTCAAAACTTTATGTTGAAGTGAAATTAAACAAGCAGAAGGCCCCGAAACCTTCGCATAAAATAACAATAATAAACGTGTATATACTATCAAAGTTCCAATTAATGATTCAAATTCAACTATCCCGAACCAAACGAACAAAGAGAATTCATAAATTTTGTTACAATATCAACATTAGTTTGGAACTTAAACAGAAACTAAGTTTCAAGGATGCATAATCTACAAATAAATAAAATTGGAGTGTCTGTTTGTAATATTAAAATAACCGCTTTTTAGTAAATGCATATGGATGTATACACGGTACATATACCAAAATCATTTTTTACAATTTTTGGCGGTCTGTCTGTCTGTCTATCTATTTGTCTGTTTGTTTCGGCTAATCTCTGAAATGGCTGGACCGATTTTGACGGGACTTTCACTGGCAGATAGCTTATGTAACAAGGAGTAACTTAGGCTACTTTTCCGAGTGGTAAATAAGGGTGCGTGATAAAAGAGAATTACACGCAGACAAAGGCGCGGGCAACAGCTAGTTTATATCTAAATACTTAACACAATATAAAGAAATTAATTCACTACCAAGTTCCGGGAACCAGTTTTAAATAACTAAGCAACTCCGCTGTGCCTTCTCCAAATTAAGTTGATTAATAATTCACATTGCTACGATGCGTGCCATTCACGAAACTCCCTAAATCTGTATTGCGGTGTAGTCACTTAAGTCGTGGGAGATTTGCGTCTAAATGTGTACGTTTTACACATTTATTTTATACTTTTCTTGGTCCAATTACCTCGCATCCGTACGAAGCGTTTTGCTTCCACTTTCATAATGCGGACAGCCCAAGAGTCCTTGCCTGCGTCCGTATTTCCCAAAACTACAATCTGGAGGTCTTCAAGAGGGGAGTGAATAGGTATCTTCTAGGCAAGCATGCTATATCGTAGTGACCGCGTCGTCACTTAACATCAGGTGAGTTTTGCGGTCAAATGCAAGCCGATCGTAATTTAAAAAAAAAAATTAGTTCTTAAGTTGTAGTTAAGTCACAGAATGAACTATAGGCATTTCGTATTTTACCGTGAATGTGGGAGGGACTTGAGTATTCGTGTTTCTATGGATAACTAATATAATCAAAATAATATTGGTGGACATTTCACACAGCGCCATCTAGCCTTAAAATAAGCATAGCTTGTATCATGGGAACCAGACAACTGACATGATACTTATATACTATATATTAAATCCCAGACACAGAACAAACATCTATGTTCGTCACATAAATGTTTGTCCTCAGTGGGAATCGAACCCACGACCGCAGAAGGCATGGTTGCTACCATCTGAGCTGTGAGGCCAGTAATATATCTTACATTTCCGCTCAACGTGCTAAGCAGATAGTAGAAAGAAATACCTTTGTTTTCGTTGTATATCATTGGTAAATTATGGCGTCTACATTTCCGTCTGTAAAAAAGTTACTTTTTGTTTCTCTTGCGCAAATAATTTGATGAATGGCAAATAATTTTCGCTCGTAATTCTCTTTTATTTAGCCACTTGGCATCCCGTTAAACGAATACATTATTCGTAAAAGCTTATTGAGGCTACGAACTCTATACGAACGATTAGTATATTGGAATTTTATGTTGAAATAAATGTATTTATTGGTCATAACCACTCAAACTATTACACTCGTCATAATGATTTTCTTCTAATTAATTACTCATGTCTGATGTAGTAATTAGCTCATGTCAATCGCAGATTCGAAAAGGCACAATGTTAGTAAATAGGACTGATTTTTCTTATTATTGTATAATTATTTATTAATGGCTGACAATTCACACAGCGCCATCTAGCCCCAGTCCAAGCATATCTTGAAATGTGGGAACAAGGCAATTGGAAAATACTTCTATACTTTTTTTGGTAAATACATACATACACATATGAACACACTGACTAATAATTAATGACTGGATTCAGGTTATCTGTATGTATTTACTATTGATCCAAAATTGACTGGCCTCACAGCTCAGTTGGTAGTAACCCTGCTTTCTGTGCGCCATGGGTTCTAACCAAGGAAACATTTGTTTGAGGGATATACATAGATGTTTGTACTGTGTCTGGGTGTTAATATATATGTATTTACAAAAAAAAAACAATCTGTTATCTGGATTCATAAGTATGCTTAGTTTGAGGCATTTTATGAAAAAAGTAATGATAAACGGGTAACAATAAAATTTTAAAATATAGTAGCTTGCTATGTCTTAAGACACTTCAAGACTAATAAATCTAGGTAGATCTAACATAAATTTATAGTACTTTTATATCTCTGTATCGTTTCTTTTGTACAGTGTTGGTAACGTTAGTGTAATTAAGGTATGTATCGACTGCAGCAGTATGTTCGCGAAGTGAGAGCCCTGGTGACCTGTAACACAGGTTTTAACAAACCTATCTCAGGCACCAGTCTCGCACTAAATAGGTTTTTTGCTCGTCCTACATTATTGTATCTAGTTTTAAGATAAACCTATTTTTTCGAGAGAGTAAATAGATTATTATTATTATTAAAGAGAAAACTTAAGATCTAACATAAACTCTAAAGTGTGCAGTTTAAAATACTTTAACTATATTATTGTCGCTCGACCATCTGAACCTACGCTAATCGATCGCTTTGATATGATAAGTTACTGAGTAGCGTTCTCTTGTCCACAGGAATAACTTCAATTACCACCCTAACGGTGATATCGTTCGAGAGGTACCTAATGGTGACTCGTCCGCTGAGCTCGCGCCATCTCAGCTCCAAAGGAGCCATTCTCTCGATTGTGTTCATATGGACGTACAGCCTAGCGCTTACCACACCGCCGCTGATCGGCTGGGGGAATTACGTCAACGAAGCCGCAAACATAAGGTTAGTTTTAGCAACACAAAATATTTTGTTATATCTTACGCATTCCAGTATCATGCTGGTAAAGACGAAATGTAACTCGGTATTTAAATATTTCATTTATTACAAGGAGCATGCTCGTGTAAAGGAAGACAGAACAGACAAGAAAACCCTAAGAGTGAGACTTTTAGGGGTTTCTTGTCTGTTCTGGCCAATGGAGGGTCGAATAGTGTTCGAAAGGTGTCAAACTTGACAATAAAAATAATATAATAAATAAAATAACAAAAATTGACATTAAAGTATGCTTGTCCTCTACTATTGACGATTTCAGTGATATATATATGAATCCTATGGAAATGATGACTTGACTTTACTTAAGCACACACCAACTCTATGTGTAGCGTAGCGTTCTACCGAGGAAGTACTGCCATGCCCATTGCTGTGTTCCGGTTTGGTAGGTGTGGTTGCCGGTAAAATTACAGGCACATGAGACGTTCCACCTATACGTCTCAGAGTTACGGGCGTATACGATGCGATTTGGGTCTCGTCGTAAGTGGTAATGGTGAATCGGTTTCGGAGGTCAACTTCATACATATTTTTATCATCCTTTTGATATATATAAATTAAAACTTTATTCTACTCTTTCGTATATATTTGACTGCAAAACAGATTTTTGCCAACAAGTTAATTGACGTTTGGCTGAAATTGAGGCGTCAAAGGCTCGTGAATGATCTGAAGACCTTATATTACCCTCTGTGTTATTTACTTATACGTTGAGTGTCATTTGTCCAATTGATTTTCGTTTTGAACTCTTTTATATTCGGATCGAGTCTAAGACTAGACTGTCCAAATAAAGTCAGTCAGATGATTCTATTTAGTTTCTGTGAATATTTTACAGTACGTGGACGATGGCCCTTCTGATCTTGAACGGTAGTCAATTCCCTCAACAAAAGCAATAAAACTTGGATCTTCCCCTTCGTTGGTATGGGAAGACTTGAGTTTTGTTATCGTTGGAACGAAAGTGTGACGTTAAGTGACTGAATCTGAGGTGCATATGATCTCTTTTAAATGTTAATATTATGTGTAAAGATACACTTATACTTTTAAAATTAAAGATCCTAGATTAGGTGAATATTTACATGTGGGGGCTCCACTTTGAAACAGCTCCAATTTTTTCTATCATTCTTTAACACTAGAATGTAGTATCCCAAGTAATATTAAGGAGGCGAATGGCCTGGGTACTTTAAAAAATCCTAACCTAACTTTACCTTTGAAGTGTCTGCTTGTAATATTAAAATAACCGCATTTTACTAAGTGCATAAGTGGATGTATACACGGTACATATACCAAAACATTTTTTTTTTTCAATTTTTGTCTTTCTGTCTGTCTGTCTGTCTGTTCCGGCTAATCTTTGAAATGGCTGGACCGATTTTGACGGGACTTTCACTGGCAGATAGCTGATGTAACAAGGAGTAACTTAGGCTACTTTTCCGAGGGGTAAAATAGGGGTGCGTGATAAAACCGAATTCCATGCGGACTAAGTCGCGGGCAACAGCTAGTCATAACATAACTCACGAAAGTAATTAAATTCAAATAATGAATCATTCTTTTAAGTGTTTTTAAGGTGTCTTGCTAATTGAAATGGTATAAAAGAAATAACAGTCTGTGATATCTTAACAATATTTCGGGATAAAAGATTTTTCTTCTTAAATAATAGTACATTTTTTTAGAGCAATATTTAAGCCACTATTTCTTCTCGTGTTTGACAGACTTTATTCAAAACATCATAATATTTTATATGTATGAATGATTTATAGCTGTTGCCCGCAACTTCCTCAGCGTGGAATTGGGTTTTATAACGCACCCCTATTTTACCCCTCTGAAAAGTAGCCTAAGTTACTCCTTGTTACATCAGCTATCTATCTGCCAGTGAAAGTCCAGTCAAAATCAGTCCAGCCATTTCAGAGATTAGCCGGAAGATACAGACAGACAAATAAAAATTCAAAAAAATGTTGTTTTGGTATATGTACCGTGTATACATCCAATATGCACTTAGTAAAAAGCTGTTATTTTAATATTACAAACACACACTCCAATTTTATTTATTTGTATAGATAACCTCCCTTCAAATTCAATACAACCGTAGTGTTAATTCTAAGGAAAATAAATAACAAAAATGCAGTACATTCATTATGTATTGAAATGGCACACGTTTTAGTTCACGTGGACGCTGTCTGATACCACTGATGATCTGATGATCTGAGACGCTCTGTGTGTGTGTGAGTTACATTAAATTACAGGTTCATGAGACGTAACATCCCCGTCTCGAGGTGATGGACGCAACGCAATGCGACTTGAGTCATCGCGTACTTTGGTGGACGTGACATGAGTCGTTGTCTATGGGCGGCGGTTACCACTTAACATAAGGTGGGCCGTATGCTCATTCCATCATCAAAATTACGTAAAAAAAAAGGCAAAAAATGTCTCGGCAGCTCAAGGTGCCGTTTTGTCTATAGTTTTGTTTTTTAATTGTATAACTTGACTGCTCAAACGTTGAGGCTTAACAAATCATTTGGATGGGGACATATCGCATTATCTGTTGTTTCATTTTATTAACCCTACCTACACTAGGAAATTCGTTGTGATAACATATTTAATAAAATATGAATACAATTCAGAACAAAAGCGATAACCGTGGCGAAGTGTTATTCCCTTATTGGAAGTTATTCTCAATTTTCTTTACTGTTATTTCGGCGGGCAATACAATTTTACATGGAAAAGAAAACACTTCAAATTTTATTCGATACGCGATTCGTACGTTGGCTGTATGATTTTCGGGGTTATTTTTATTGATAAATCCGCCAACTGATCTAGTCTGTGTACATTCAAATTTGGTAGGAATCACAACGGTTTTGAAAGCGAAAGTTGGAACCGTGTTTTCCTTGTATATCGATAACTGGTTATCTGTTTCCTGCTTCTAGAATATACCTGGTAATCAAATATAACATTATTCCTGATAGAAAACAGTTTTACCAAAAGAATAGTGCTTGTTAGAAGGTAACTGATATATTGAAATTGTTTGACTGGCCTTACAGCTCAGTTGGTTGTAACTCTGCCTTCTGGGCTGGAGGTCTTGGGTTCGATCCCCACCCAAGACAAACATTTGTGCGACGAAAATAGATATTTTTCTGTGTCTGGGTAGTATGTGGTAGTATGTATTATTTACAAATAAAGTATGTTTAGTATTATATCAATCATCTGGTTCCCATAATAGAAGCTATGCTTAGCTTACTTTGGGGCTAGATGGCGGTGTGTGTAATAAATATTGGTGGACATTTCACACAGCGCCATTTAGCCCTAAACTAAGCTGAGCACTACTTGCTCTAAGACTGATAGAACTTAGATAGACTTATAGTCATCATCATCATCATCATTTTCTTGCCCTTATCCCAACTAGGTGGGGTCGGCACAACATGTACTTTCCTTCCATTTCTCTCTGTCAGACGTCATCTCAGCACTCACTCCTTTCTTACTCATATCATCTTTCACGCAATCCATCCATCTTTTCTTTGGCCTACCTTTACTCTTACATCCATCCACATCCATATCTAGGACTCTCTTTGTAGCATGACTTTCATCCCTCCGCATAACATGTCCATACCACGCTAACCTACTGCTCCTCAACTTCTCCGTCACTGGCGCTACTTTCAAACTTCCCCTTACATACTCGTTCCTAATTTTGTCCATTCTGGTCACGCCACACATCCATCTCAACATTCGCATCTCCGCTGCATGCAATCTTCTTTCATCAATTCCTTTGGTGGCCCAACATTCCGATCCATACAATACGACAGGTCTGACAATCGACTTATATATTTTCCCTTTCAGTTTAAGGGGCATCCGCGGGTCACATGCTGTTGCTGAGACCTGTCGCCATTTCATCCATCCCGCATTTACTCTATTTCTCACATCCCTGTCTATTTCACCATTATTTTGGATCACAGAACCGAGGTACCGAAAATCAGGGCAGACTGATAGGGGTACACCATCTAAGGCTATAGGGGAAAAATTGGATGACCCACCAAAATCGCAGAACAACTGTTCAGTTTTTGTTCTGCTGACTTTTAAACCGGCATTCTCCAATTTCTCCAGCCATTTTTTCAGTCTGGTCTGGACCTCAGTGGCTGTTTCTCCGACCAGAACAATGTCATCGGCGAACAGCATGCACCAGGGTGTTTCCTCTTGTAAATCAGATGTTAAAGCATCCATTACAAGAACAAAAAAATACGGGCTTAAAGCCGACCCCTGGTGCAAACCTACAGCCACACTGAACTGGTCCGAGACTCCAACCTCGGAGCGAACATTCGTACTCGCTCTGCTGTACATCGCCTTTACAAGCTGCACATACTTCCCAGGCACTCCTTTTTCTTTCATAGCCCACCACAGAACCTTTCGGGGAACCCTATCGTATGCTTTTTCGAGATCAACAAACACCATATGCAAGTTTTTATGCGCAAGTCTGTACTTCTCGCAGATTTGACGAAGTATGAATATGATAGATAATAATAAATAAAATAATAAATAAAATAATAATAATATAATAATAATATGATAGACTTATAGTGTCACGTCAAAATATCTAGTCAAAACAAGGTAGCTATCGCCTCTGTATGTTTCTTCCCATACTTCTTCTAAACCACTCAACATACAATTTCTATTTCTATTATATTTATATACGGTTTCCACTAATAGAAGGAGAGATAAGCAAGTAAGGTTTTTATATATAATTTGTATTTTTTTCTTACAATGGTTGAATTATGACGGTGTTTTTCTAAAAACTGAGTATTTTCTGTTGTGTGTTTCTTGTTAAGCGCACTCCTCATTTTACTAAACTATTCCTGTATTTATACAAATTTTGGCTCGTTGATTCTTCCATAAAGAAGTTGGGTAATTAAATAAAAGTAATTAAAAAAGTAAAAAAAAAAATAAAAAAAAAAATAGGTACGAAATAATACAAAATGGTAAAAATTTCTAAATTTCTGTTAATTATCGCGCAACGTCAGCCCTAAACTAATTAAAAACTGTGATGAACTGAAACTAACTTTTAATAAATTCTGTTCTACCTGCGACCCTGTTATACATATCCTAGCTACACTTCACCGCGGCTTCAGAAAGCTGGTGTGAGAAAGTTTAGATGAAGTCTAATTTAGTTTTGAGGGTTGAGAAATTGCATGCACGCAACACTTTCAAGATTGCAACTCTTAAACTCTTAGCATGCACAAGGTGCATATTTTGAATCTTTTTAAGTTCTCTTAAGTAATAAATCTTTTCAGAAAGCATAATTCGACAGGCCTTCGGCTCAGTTGGCGGTAACTCTGCCTGCTGGGCTGTAGGTCGTGGGTTCGTTTCCCATCCAATATAAAACAATTACGTGACAAACATAGGTGTATGTTCGATGTCTCGTTATTAATAGGTCAAAATCAAAAACTTTATTTCCATAGAATTCATAAATAAATGGCTTGGAAATGTCAATAATATTCAAAGCATAACGTCACGCGTACTTATCGCTAAGTTTGACGCCTTTTCAAACCCCATCCGAACCTCCATGCGGAGAACAGACAAGAAACCCCCTAAAGGAGGAATTCCTTTTCGTAAGCACGATCCTTTTAACAATCTGATTACTTCATTCTGTGTTACATTTATGACTACATAAAATATTGGAATAAGATATTACACAATGTTTTGTGTGTCGTTGGGCAGAGCGACATCAGACCCGAGGGGATTTATCATTTAAGTAATCATTTACAGTATAATAAGCTTAATCTTTACAAATAAATAAAATTGGAGTGTCTGTTTTTTAATATTAAAATAACCGCTTTTTACTAAGTGCATATGGATGTATACACGGTACATATACCAAAACAACTATCTGTGTGTTTGTTCCGGCTAATCTCTGAAATGGCTGGAACGATTTTGACGGGACTTTCACTGGCAGATAGCTGATGTAACTTAGGCTACTTTTCCGAGGGGTAAAATAGGGGTGCGTGGTAAAACCGAATTCCACGCGGACGAAGTCGCGGGGGGGTCGCTAGTATTAATTATTATTTCAGCAGTATCATGATACTGCAAGATAGTTTAGGCTTTCTAGGTGTCCTAAATACGTGATTAATGCGATATTGAATGGCCTTCTCTGCTCAGACTAGGCTTTCAATAGAAACTATTGGTTATCTAGACCAAACACTAGTACCTTGATATTAGCTTTGCTTAATCCGTTTTAGTACTTAAACCATTAATAGATTGGTAGTACTATCTAATGTTCGTTTCAAACGTATTATGCTTAGATTAGATTAGCTAGTGTAAATATTTTAGGCGTGGTAGCTGAGTGATGAAATTATTGTTTTTCATCTGAAGGTCGTCGTTACAAAATCAAATTTTCGTTAGTTGTAAATGCATCATAAAAGTAACGAAAAAATCAATATACGGTGGAAAAAAAGCTTATTCTCCCTTGCTTGCAAAGATTAGGCATGGATTAGGCATGTGTCCCTTGAATTTGCTTGAGCATTGCCCCAAACTAACTATATTTATATTGTGCGATAGGAACTAGATAATTGGTGGTATATTAATCAAATTCTTGAAAATACATACATACAATCACCCTGAAAGACAGCAAATGGCTGTGTTTGTTTTTCGTGGATGGGAATAAAAGGTTTTCTCCGTAATTATACCTACTAAAGAAATTTATGTACAATTTATTTACGTATCTTATAATTTTAATTGAATTTTTGTTATAATTCTTAAGTTTGATTGATTTTGCATAATTGTTGGCATAGTTATAATTTTATTGATGACTTGATTAGAATTGTAATACGACTTCGATGTTATGTTTCCATTTTTATTGAAAAGTTGACTTGTAATTATTTTTATTATTATTAAAAAACTATGAATCCAACCTACAATGCACGAGGCAGTATGTACTACCAACTGAGCTGTGAAGCCAGTCAATTATTATAATATAAGTGTAAAATTAACTTCATATATAACAAATAACAAAATAAATATATAACAGTCACGTACCTAATAAAAAATGCATCTACATTTTCATACATTTGGATGTAAATATTTGCGAATAAAAGCAACACAAAAAGCTATATCCGAACACTTTGTTTTGTTCGCAGCTGCTCCGTGAACTGGCACGAACAGTCCATGAACACGCTGACGTACATCATGTTCCTGTTCGCGATGGGCCAGATTGTTCCACTGTCCATCATCACATTCAGCTATGTGAACATCATCAGAACTCTGAAGCAGGTAAATTTAACTTTATGACTTATGTAACATTATGAATCGCCTCTTAGCTCAGTTGGTAGTAACCCTGCCTTCTGCGCTGTAGGTCGTGGGTTCGATTCCCACCCAGGACAAACATTTGTGTGACATTTGTAACATTGATGTTTATACTGTGTCTGGGTGTTAATATATATTATATGTATGTATTTCAATCAAATGTAATTCAATGTAAATTCAATGTAATCAATCAATCAATCAATCAATCAAATCAAATCAGCGTTTGACAGCGATAATTGCGCAATTTCTTCCAATTGCTGTTTGCTATTTACATAATTACCCCGCCGAGTATAATAAGTATTCGAATATTTCGACTACATTACTTCCTATAATAATCACCCAGTAAACCAGGTGGCAACCAGCGAGAGTATTTCCACAATTCTCATGAAATACAAATTATCGACTACGATCTTACGAATAACACTGATTTACAAACCAATACACGTTTTGCATGTTAATTAGTCACGTGGGAAAATTTCACGAAGCCGTGTAAACATTATTATTGAAACTGCGATGGATGTCTTCTTTTTGGTATTATTAACTTTAAAACACCGTCTTATTTGTATAGTAAGCTGACATGGATTGCTGCTAAAAGATGCTGTGACAGTAGACAGTGCTCCAAGCAAATTTCCATCCAGCCCCATCGATCAGCAGCTTTTCGTGGTAGTCAGATACGCAGCGTCAAAATGCTGGAACAATATACCACCCCCACTTAGAAAATTAAATAATATATTCAGTTTCAAAAGAAAACTTAAAGCGTACCTCATCGAAGCCCAGAGACAGCTGGGCAACACGGTTCAAAATGATTCGCTAATTTAGCTAACTACAATCTAGCTATCGTACTGGACTTCGATGAGACGCTCTATTTATCAGATACCTACGAGTATTTTTATGTTAAAGATTCTCAGCTTGCGAAATAGGTGCTCGTTTTCGTTTTTGTTCATCCCATTGCAACTTAGGAATTTTTATCCTCCTAGCTGCGTCGTCGTATTGTTTATAGCCAATCAAGTCAAATTTTTAACTCTTCCGCCTACCATTTTTTTTTTTTTTGTTTTTTAACGTTTAGTAGCACTTGAATGTTTTACACAGTATTTCTTTTTTAATTTTAATTTTAAGTTTGATTGTTATATATTCATCAATTTTATTTTTGTTTTATGATTTGTTTGCAAAGACCGCAACTGCCGTCCGTGTCGTCAATGTCTGAAAGGATTTTGGCTGAAAACCAGCGCTGAGTAAAATTACTCAGCATATGCTGAGCCAACCCCTTTTTCGGCACTGGAGGCACAGGTACCTACATATTGTAATATTTCTTTTTTCTTCATGTTTGTTATTTTTAGTCATTGCTCTTTTGTGTATTTGTGTCCAGTGTGCCGAAAAAATGTGTAAAAAAAATAAAAAAATATATTGAAACTTGCTAGGTTACCCAGGCTACGGTTACAGTCAGTACTGCAGTACTTCCGAAGGCCGACAACATAGCGCAATAATGAGCAGTCAGAAATTATAGGATTCCTAGAACATCTAATATATAAAATTCTCGTGTCACAATATTTGTAACAAAACTTCTCCGAATGGGCTAGACAGATTTTTATGTTTTTTTTCGTGTATATCGGTAGGTCTGAGAATAAGACTTAACCTATTTTTCATACTAAGTAAGTACTGGTGGTCCACGCCAAAAAATTTATTTTTTGTTGGACAACATTTTTATTTTTATTTTTTTATGATTCAGCATTAAAAAATACATACAACCCTAAATTTTCACCATTCTACCACCAACCCCTATTTTTAAATTGTGATATTTGTACTTTAATAATTTTCAACCCTCGGTGGTCGATTACTGATCAATTATCTCACGATCAGTTTTTCCCGCTAGGCGTCTACCAGTGTCACTTCTCACCCACTAAACAGCACGAAGTAGGGATGAGAAATATTTTTTATAGCAAAACAAATTTTGCTAGGTCAGCTAGTTTTTTATATATGTACAGAAACTACCCCTGAGGTTTTCATCAAAATTGCACATCATTAACCCTGTATAATATAGTGTAGTAGTATACCATTATAATTGAACCACTATTGTTGACGCAGCGGCTTATAAATCTATAATGATGCATTTAGACTAGTTACAAGACAATTAATTATTGGTATTGTATGAACAGCCCCGAGTTCGCAGCCTGGAAATACCCTTTGGTGAGGCTCAATCTAGATCTAGATATTGGCATCCACGAAGACGCACCCCACTATTCTCATCGCCCCTCATTCTTAAATCAGTACGCATATCTACTTAAATTATATCGACTAAACTAAAATAACGTAATGCCCTTCCCCATTCCTAATCTCTTACAGCAGAAGTGTGCAACTTCTGCTGTAAGAGATTAGGAAGGGGACTGGAGCGCGTCGTTGTGGATGCCACTATCAATCTACAACGTGGGAAATTGGATACTTAATTGGACATATATAATAGTATTGTATAGAATATCGTACCAGTGTATGTTTTACCCACAGAAGGAACAAAGGCTTTCATCGACAGGCAAGAGATGTGGCTCTAATCTATCCACTAACCTGATTAGGTTTGGTAAATCTAATGACGTTTCGATTTTTTGGTACATGTCTGTTGCAGATTTGTGTACTTTATTGACACACGACGTGAAAGATGGGTGCTAATAATTTGGCCACTCTTTTATCAAAAGAACTCTATTATTAAAAGGATCTGTGGATGTGTGTGACATAGACACATTTTCACAATCCTACTAATTTACCTCCCAGGGCGTTGATTCTAGCACATTTTATTTTTAATCATTAAGATAAGATATAATATATTTTGCTTACCGCTACCATCACCCGTTTATTATGTCGTCATCTCTATGTTCCGTAAGAGAAAGGCTGTAGTGATGTTCCATATAAACGAATTCCTCATTTGCCTTCCTGAATTTCGATGCTAACGCATTTATTAATCGTAATATAGATACCAACTTGCTTGGCGCTATGGGCGCTATTTATTTCAATTAGTTACTTGCCAAAGGAAGCATAGTATATTATTCCCCGAGATTCCATTAATAGCCCTCGTTTGAAGCGGTTCATAAGCAAAGTTGGCATATTCAATAAAGGAACCGAATATCTATACATCTATACAAATAAATAAAAATTGGACTGTCTGTTTGTAATATTGAAATAACCGCTTTTTACTAAGTGCATATGGATGTATACACGCTACATATACCAAAACAACATTTTTGACAATTTTGTTTTGACTGTCTGTCTGCCCGCCTGTCTGTCTGTCTCTCTGTCTGTCTGTTTGTTCCGGCTAATCTCTGAAATTTCTGGACCAATTTTGACGGGACTTTCACTGGCAGATAGCTGATGTAACATGGAGTAACTTAGTCTACTTTTCCGAGGGGTAAAATAGGGGTGCGTGATAAAACTGAATTCCACGCGGACGAAGTCGCGAGCAACAGCTGGTTGCGAAATATAAACTTCTTTCATATATTAAAGTGAAGTGTAAAATAATATAAATCGGTCCACTTTTGAGGGGAAAACACGTGAACACGAAACTCAAATTTCATGGGGTGGAATTTCAATAACTATCTCTAAACAATGTCGGATGTATATATTTCATATATATAAAATTAATACAGTACTAATATAATTAATATATATATATATATATTAATTATATTAATATATACACCAATTGTTACATATATGTAACATATACATAATACAATTTAATAATATATACACAGATTGAATATAATACATAAATATGATAATGTTAAATAATAAAATAATAAAATTAATCTTTGGTCATATTTGGTTCTCTGACCGTTTTAGAGAAACGAGGGTTTTTCGTTTGTTTGGACAGAGTACCACTTAACAACTGGTGGGCCAACGGCTCGTTCGGTTACTTTATCACATAAAACATACATAATATAATCATACTCATGTATATATTATGTCGGAAATTTGCCTGTGTCCGTCACTCTTTGTTACAGCACGGTATCTCTACTATATTGACTGGCCTCCTACCTCAGTTGGTAGTAACCCTGCCTTCTGCGCTGTAGGTCGAGGGTTCGATTCCAGGACCACATTTTTATGACGAACATAGATGTTCGCTCTGTGTCTGGGCGTTAATATGTATTTTATGTATGTATTTACAAAAAAGCATTATAACAGTTGTCTGGGTTCCCATGATACAAGCTATGCTTAGCTTACTTTGGGGCTAGATGGCGCTGTGTGAAATGTCCACCATTATTATTAATATTATATAACACGATAAAATAGTAATTTTACATCCCTCCATATTAAGTCAATGTCACTGCGTAGAGTCATCACCGCTGTCAAATTATTCAGCCTTTGATTATGAAATACCATCTGGATCTACGTAACTACTAACGTGACTCGAGTACTTAGCAATAATTTTCTCTTTGGTTATTCTCTTTGGTGCCTTGTGTACGGGCGATTAGTGTGGGGACAGACCAAAGCACAGGCAAGTCCTTTATGTATTTCTTTACTGGTTTTTGATAAAATTGCTGCCCCCTTTTTCTCATTTCATAACGGTTAACTAATTAATTAGATTGTGTTTTTGTATATATTTTTAATTAATCTATGGTGTTTTTTTATGTTATAACATCGCTTTGGTCATGCTGCTATGGTGTTATAATTAATTTTACACAAAATAAATTAAGAAAAAACTACTAGTAATTTGTAAGGAAATACGTACATTACATACGTATCTACAAAATCAAATCAACTAATCCAACTATGTAACAAATGCTTCCAACAATCTGTAGATAGCTCAAATGATCTAATTTATTCCCAGATGGAACTTTTTCTCAGACCACTGGCGGTATTGCCGTGCTAGATAGCAACACTCAATATCTGAGAACGGAATCGCGGATCATGTTGGCGCCTCAACCAGTTACTAGATAAGAAAATTTACGGTTGCAAGGGTTTTCGATTTGATAATTTAATAAATTAGCAAAGTTTCGTCGATCAAGCAATATATTATATTCAATTTATTTCTTACTTTTTTTACTTCTTTGGTCTTCTTGTACCTAAGTAGGTAAGGGAGGCCAGGCCTGTTTGTTTTGTTATGGGTAGTAGTTACTACTTAACATCAGGTGGCCAGATGGCCCTATCTGCTCGTTCTGTAAACTTATCACATAAAAAATAATAAAATCAAACTTTTAACTAAATAGAGAGATACAGTTTGAAAAGTACATAAATATTTTATTATATCATTTAGTCAAAGTATACACATCGGCAAATGTAATTTTGTTATATAAACCACAGTATTTTTTCATTGTTTGTTTATGTTTTAGACAATAAGATACTATCTGTTAAGGAATTTGTCGATCCTACTACCTATTTACGAGTATAGTTTACAAACCCAACTATAATGAACAGATCCTAAGTTCAAATCTGATTGCAGAACTAATGAGTCCCTAAGCTGGTTAGTAACATTCTAACAATATTGCAAATTGCAACACAAAGTTAGATAGTTTGGACCGCAAATGAGATTATATCATACTCTACGTAGTTGATAATAAAACGATGGGTGAATTTTCCAATTGCTGTAGGGAAATAATGATGAATGAAAAACTGAATCTCAGTTCCGACACGCGACTGGAGTTGACTATTTACCTGTTACCTACTGTTTTGATTGACAGGCCTCACAGCTCAGTTGGTGGTAACTCTGCCTTCTGCACTGTAGGTCGTTGGTTCGATTCCCACCCAGGACAATCATTTGTGTGACGAACATAGATGTTTGATATGTGTTTGGGTGTTCATATGTATTATATGTATGTATTTAAGAAAAAAGTATATAAGTATTATATCAGTTGTCTGGTTCCCATGATACAAGCTATTTACTTAGCTTACTTTGGGGCTAGATGGCGCTGTGTGAAAAGTCCACTAATATTTATTTCTATATTCTAATTAAGTGTATGTGGTTTGTTCGCAGAACTCTCAGAGACTGGGGAGGGTGAGTCGAGCCGAGGCCCGCGCCACGGCCATGGTGTTCATAATGATCGTCGCGTTCACGGTCGCATGGACACCCTACTCGTTGTTCGCTCTCATGGAGCAATTCGCTACAGAAGGCATAGTGAGTATCTAATCCACTTGACTACTTTAACCGATTTCATTACCACGTCCATGGTGTTCATAACGATTGTCGCGTTCACGGTCGCATGGACACCCTACTCGTTGTTCTCATGGAGGAGTTCACTACAGAAGGCATTCGCACGCCCGCCGCGCCCCATGGCCACGGTGTTCATAATGATCGTCGCATGGACACCCTACTCGTTCTTCGCTCTCATAGAGCAGTTCGCTACAGAGGACGAATTGCCCAAGAACGTTATAGTTTTTACCGGATAGTTATTAGTATATAACTCCAGCAGTTTATAATTAATCAAGACATTTTGTAAAAAGTCTAAAAAGTGGCTAATAAATTTGGGATTTCACTCTGTTATGTCTGATAATTTAGTACTTTCTTACAATATTTGCTATAAAATGATGGAGGATCCTGGGAGCGATATCGACTCAGCATTGTATCTGCAATGTACGTAGTATAACGATTATATTATTCCGTAATAGCGGGATTAGCAATCTCTTGTTTTTCATGAATACATAAATAAATATTGGTGGACATTTCACATAGCGCCATCTAGCCCCATAGTAAGATAAGCGTAGCTTTTATCGTTGGAACTAGACAACTGATATAACACGTACATACTTTTTTGTAAATACATACATATAATACATATTGACACCCAGACACAGAACAAACATTCGTCATACAAATGTTTGTCCTGGGTGGGAATCGAACCCACGAACTACAGCATAGAAAGCAGGGGTTTCTAACAACTGAGCTGTGAGGCCAGTCAATGCTCATTATTAATTCTCAGAAACACAAAAAGAGCTGCCAGTATGTTGGAGTCATAGATGAAATTAATCTCTCATTATGTTTCAATTTGTGATCTCATATTACAAGCAATCATTGGAACAGAAGATTGAAACAATTAATGTTCGTCGAAGTCAGCCGAGTGTCAATATTATCGAAGAAACTAAATTAATTTCGCGCATTGGAAAACAATATTTGTTTGCACATTCACAGATTAAATTGTGGAGTTCAAAAATTAATTGTAGGTACGGCCGATTTAAATTACATCGCTGGGAATTAAATCCATTCCGTCTTAATGAGATGACCAACATTGAACTGAAATGGACTTTCTAAATTAAATGTTGAGGTGGAATGTATATTACCACTGTTCCGTACGAGAAACGGCATCGCCTTAGGTTTAAGATAGTTAAAAATGTATAAGTAAGAAATAGCATCATAGAAGACAATAGAATAGTTCTAAGTAAGATCTTTTGTTATAACACCTGGTGTTTACGTGTGAAAATACAGATAGTTAATTCCCTTCTTCGAATAGTTCTAAGTAAGGTCTATTGTTATAACACCTGGTGTTTATATGTGAAAATAGTAATAGTTAAATCTCCTTCTTAGAATAAATACTAAAAGATAAGCCGCAGCATTGTCGTACCGCTCCCATTGGCAGCTGCGGCACAAGCCGGTTATAGTTAAATAGAATTAAATAGAATTGAATAGTACAATAAAGGAAACTGGAAAGGGGTTCGGAAATATCGTTGTGACGAGTGGTATAAATATAACGCCATTTCGGGCGTAAGTTGTAGTTGGTTAATAGTCGCGTAACAGTACACACGTATAGTTCACGTAGTTGGTTCATAGTCGCGTAACAGTTCACACGTATAGTTCACGTAGTTGGTTAATAGTCGCGTAACAGTTCACACGTATAGTTCACGTAGTTGGTTAATAGTCGCGTAACAGTTCACACGTATAGTTCACGTAGTTCCTTAGTAGTCGCGCTATAGGCGACACGCGTTCCGTAAATAGTCACGTAACAGTTCTTCGCAACCAGTGCGTTAATAGTCCAGCGTCAAGTCGAGCAATAGTCGACACGTTGGCTTAAATAGTAGTGCGCTAATCGCGGAATAATAGAAATAGATAGCAGATCGGCAGTACCACTCTGAACAACCGGAACCCAACCCTCCAGTATAGAAACACCATCTGAAGTTTTCTTAACAGAATCCCAGTAATAGCGTGTACAGACCCCTCGCACCGGCGGAATAACAACAGCAACATACAGTCCACTACCACCTTATAGACCCCGGTCGAGCCGTCCCGTACATTTTGGTCCTTCGAGCCGAATATTTTGGTCCTTCGAGCCGGATCCGAGAAGACAGAAGATGGTCACTGAAGTCACCGGCAGGAGGAACCAGAGAGATCCCGATAGAGAAACGTCGTTGCACAACGAGCACACTACGACCACCAAGCCTAAGTCGACGGCTTCAGCAAAGGCAAGAAATAATAAAATAGCAAATGCCCAACTAAAATTGCTGAACATCCAAAAGGAAATAGCGGCCGTCGAACTAAAGAAGTTAATGGAGGAATCGGAGGACGACGATGAAATAGCAATCTCTGGCCCTGAAAACACGTCAATGATATCCGATTGGGTGAAAAACACAGCCAGAGTGTTAGATATAGCAAACGAATCACAACGAAAAGAGAGGGAAACAATACCCTCCGTGCTACCAACGGAGGAACAACGGACGGAGCTGCTCACTGAAGATAGACCGGCACCGCGCCCTGCACCCGCTGCGGTTCCTGCAGTCCTTATAAAAACAGAACAGGAATTGCCAGCAGCGAACGAGGAGCGCGGACCGATGAATAGCAAATTTGTAGATGGACCTGGACTCAATAGTTTTAATGTGCCCAGACCCAATAACGGATATGAACTTCCAGTGTTAAATAGAACCAACATGAAAAATAGTGATTTTGGAGACAATAGTGCATCTGCAAACAATAGCGCGTATGCCAAAAATATTGGAAACGTGAACAATAGTGCCTTGGCAAACAATAGTGCCTCGGCAAACAATAGTGCCTTGACAAACAATAGTGCCATGGTGAACAATAGTGCCCTGGCAAACAACTGTGCCAGAGTGAACAATAGTGCGATAGTGAACCAGATTGTGGGCCAGCCTGGAGGACCTACGAAATCTGAAAACACTTGTTGGGAGGAACCAAGCCGGGAGCAACCGGCGGGAGAGCCTGATCTTCTGAAATTGTCTCGTTTCCTGGATAGAGAAGCAAGCAGATGCGGTCCCTACGCAGAGCCAGAAATAGTCCCTTCAGGAGAAACCGACAATAGAACTAACTTCAAGGACAGAAGTTATGCTGCGAGGGTGGAAGAGAAAAAAGGAAAAGTTTGCCTAATTTGCAATAGAGAAAACCATCCCACAACGATTTGTAATAGGTTCACGAAGGCAGAAATTCCGGATAGATGGGATATAGCGAAGAAGCATAGATTGTGTTTCAGATGCCTTCGATTGAAAACGGTAAATCACACGTGTAAGACGAGAAGGTGCGAAATAGACGGTTGCCAATACTGGCATCATAGACTCCTTCATTTCAAGAAGGAGGAAACCCAACAGAAAAGGGAAGCCGTAGCCTCCACATGGACTCCCAAAAACATCCAAACGTTTTTAAAAATAGTACCTGTAACAGCGTTTGGACCGTCGGGGAAAATAGACACGTACGCGCTTTTAGACGACGGATCCACGGTCACCTTGGTAGAAGAATCTATTGCAAAGGCGATAGGGACAAAGGGAAAGAAGGATCCCTTATTCATAGAAGCCATAGGAAACTCTGAGGTGAAACAAAGACAATCGCAGAGAATACAGCTCACTATTAGGGGCACAGAAGAACACACAATAGAAGCTCGAACGATAGCAGAGTTAAAACTTTCACCTCAACTAATGAAGAGGGAAGATATCAAAACGATGTATAGACGCCAACCTTCGTCGCAAGGTATCTCGGCTGAAGAGGGTCATAGTCGCCGTGTACCCAGGAGCAGATGGAATAGTACGCGTAGTAAACATTCGTACCCCAGGCGGCGGCGTGCTGAAACGACCTACGCGAAAAATAGTAATTCTACCCACCGAATCGGACCCGGCGTACTCCACACCATAGTTTGCAATGCCAGGAGGCATTGCACGGCGGGAGAGATGTTCCGTACGAGAAACGGCATCGCCTTAGGTTTAAGATAGTTAAAAATGTATAAGTAAGAAATAGCATCATAGAAGACAATAGAATAGTTCTAAGTAAGATCTTTTGTTATAACACCTGGTGTTTACGTGTGAAAATACAGATAGTTAATTCCCTTCTTCGAATAGTTCTAAGTAAGGTCTATTGTTATAACACCTGGTGTTTATATGTGAAAATAGTAATAGTTAAATCTCCTTCTTAGAATAAATACTAAAAGATAAGCCGCAGCATTGTCGTACCGCTCCCATTGGCAGCTGCGGCACAAGCCGGTTATAGTTAAATAGAATTAAATAGAATTGAATAGTACAATAAAGGAAACTGGAAAGGGGTTCGGAAATATCGTTGTGACGAGTGGTATAAATATAACGCCATTTCGGGCGTAAGTTGTAGTTGGTTAATAGTCGCGTAACAGTACACACGTATAGTTCACGTAGTTGGTTCATAGTCGCGTAACAGTTCACACGTATAGTTCACGTAGTTGGTTAATAGTCGCGTAACAGTTCACACGTATAGTTCACGTAGTTGGTTAATAGTCGCGTAACAGTTCACACGTATAGTTCACGTAGTTCCTTAGTAGTCGCGCTATAGGCGACACGCGTTCCGTAAATAGTCACGTAACAGTTCTTCGCAACCAGTGCGTTAATAGTCCAGCGTCAAGTCGAGCAATAGTCGACACGTTGGCTTAAATAGTAGTGCGCTAATCGCGGAATAATAGAAATAGATAGCAGATCGGCAGTACCACTCTGAACAACCGGAACCCAACCCTCCAGTATAGAAACACCATCTGAAGTTTTCTTAACAGAATCCCAGTAATAGCGTGTACAGACCCCTCGCACCGGCGGAATAACAACAGCAACATACAGTCCACTACCACCTTATAGACCCCGGTCGAGCCGTCTCGTACAACCACAATTTTTTAAAATATCATTAAATATTTATGTTTGTTGTATTGTAAATAATGTGGTATAAGGCTTCCGGGTCATTTCAATCAGTCTCTCTAAAATATTTAAGAAAATGAAAAATAATTATCTATTCCGTTTGTAAGGGCCCAAACTCGTAAGGGCTTGGTCCAGTGGAAATTACCATGAGTTTCAAAGGTTCGAAAAGCCAATGAGTTTTTTTCACTAAACAAAATTTTGTCTTCGTCCCTACGTTCGCGAAGATTTGAACTATTTATAATAATAATAATATATTGGTGGCCGACTCACACAACGCCGTCTAGCCCCAAACTTAGCATAGCTTGTACTATAGGAACCAGACAACTGATAGAATACACTTTAACTTTTTTGTAAATACGTACATTAAATATATATTAACACCCAGACACAGAACAAACACCTATGTTCGTCACACAAATGTTTGTCCTGGGTGGGAATCTAACCCACGACCTACAGCGTAGAAGGCAGGGTTACCAACTGAGCTATGAGGCCAGTCAAGGTACATTATGTGGACATTGATTTAACATCCCGCATACGCCTCGACTAGATAAATCTCCCTTTTAAATCTATCACACCTTCCATTTTTACGTGTGATATAAAACGTAGCGACTTTGATAGACTGTGATTCGCTGGCAATTAGTCTTTTGTGCCCACACAGTAGCAATTTGTCAGTGTTCGTTTCAGAGCAAACATGTAACCTCTGTGTTTTGCTGATAAAACCTCTCATTGTATACTTTTCTTTGTAAATTTTCTTATGTGACGAATATGGAATTAATAACTATTAATATTTAATTAAATATCGAATATAACTTGTTAAGTCCTTTCCGTCCTAAAGCTGGAAGAGATCGCTTCTGAGCGATAAGACTGCCTACTGTACGTGTATCTTAAGTAGTTTTAACGTTTGTAATGTATTTTAATGGTGTACAATACAGAATTTTCATTCATTCATTGGTAGCATTAAAAACTGAACTTTAAGAATAACATGAACATTAAGAACTGAACTTGATACGGTTCCGACCAATGATACGGATACGGATACGGATCAGGCAAATGATACTCATGTGAACCCGGGTTAATACTGGAACGAAATACTCTCACAACTACGTGTATGAAATTTTCAAATCAGATATGTTTACATTTTCGCTGACCGTACTTCGTTAAATTAGAATAAACAAAAGCTATGTCAAATATGATAAATTTTATCCCTCAACAAAATGAGACATGAAATTGCAAGCCTGCCACCCACATCAACTGAGCAATGGTGTCTTTTGTGCGCGGATCTATCAGGTTGTGATAACCTAAAAGATTTCCCTGGATGGCACCGAAAATATTTTGATAGTCCAACATTCATATCAGAAATATATCATTCATATAGTAAACATTTTTCTAAATAACACACAAGTGTTGTACTACTACCAGGTGAATTCCTTACTTATATTTCAATTTATGCACCCGGGTTATCCAATTGGATTAAACCGTTCGCTGTAACTCTGTATGATGTATTAAATCCGTAACTAGATTATTGGAATATCAGCTTAGCAAATGTGTTTTTTTCCGACGCCGACGGTCCACCTGGTGTTAAATATCGTAACATCTGCCCGTAACAACCGATGTGACTTGGGTCCTCCCTTACTAGGTACGACAAGACCCAAGTCGCATCGTATGCGCCCGTAACTCTGAGACGTGTAGGTGGAATGTCTCAAGTGCCCGTAATTTCACCGGCAACCACACCTTCAAACCGAAACACAGTACTGCTTGGCGGCAGGAGTGGGTATGGTAGCAGTACTTCCCCGGATGAACTTGCTTTAGTTGCTCTGCTCTTATTTTATATATATTTATATAAATTCGTATCCATTTGTATTTATGATTAAAAAGTAATTTAATTCAATGTACTTTAACGTCAGAAATAATAGATTCACAACAGGCTGAATTTAAATACGACTGAAAATTAAACGTTGTATTATTTTCGTACATCTCAATTACGAAGACGAAGAATTAAGAAATACACCGTTTTAAATCATTATCACAGATCTGAAGTAAATTTATAATTAAACATTCCTGGAGATGGATGAATAAATAAATGATATATACAAAATAAATATAGTTGAAGCCATTGCGGTAAATCTTATAATTATGAGGCTGACGATTGTATGAAATTATTTTTATATATTTATTCCCAGACACAGTCAAATCTTGAGGCTTGAGGCTTGATCTTGAGGCAACGATGAGGCTAGTCATATCCTTAGAAATAAGAATTTAGAATATGCTTATTGCGTACATTCAACAATTGATTGATATCGGCATGTTGCTGAGGCATCGACCCATTTGACCACTATAACGAAGTAGGTAGGTATACTCATAATTACTTCTTTGATGTACCTATTTTTTTATGTCATTGAAGTGACGGAACTAGCTGACGGCCCACCTGATATTAAGTGGTAACCGCCGTCCATAGACAACAGAAATACGACTCAAGTCCTCTCCACCAAAGTACGAGATAACTCAAGTCGCATTGCGTTGCGTCCATCACCTCGAGACGGCGATATTACGTCTCATGCGCCTGCAATTTCACCGGCACCCACTCCCTTCCACCGGAACACAACAAGATTATTATTACAACAGTACCTATGTATGTTTTTGTTTTCAATGTTTTATTTTTTGGCGGGTCAAACAAATGTTTTTCTTTCTTATTAATTTGTTTATTTATTGTACAGGTGTCACCTGGCGCTGGGGTTATACCAGCTCTAGTCGCAAAGAGCTCCATATGCTACGATCCACTGATATACGTCGGCATGAACACTCAGGTACCACTGTCTATTACCCTTCTTCACAATTGATAAAGGTATTGCATCCACATATTTGAAAAAAAAAATGCAGGCGCATGTGACGTACCATCCCCGTCTCGGGATGATAGACGCAACGCAATGCGACTTGAGTCATCTTGTACTATGAGAGGACTTGAGTCGTATTGCTGTCTATGGACGGCGGTTACCACTTAACATCAGGTGGGCCGTCAGCTCGTTCTATACCCTACATTACATCAAAAAATAATATATTAACGATGAATTTGTTATTCAATTACTGCCTTTTTGAAACAAATTCAAACTATCTGTAACGGAGAAAGAGGAAACACAAATTAGCCAATACATTGCTAATGATACATAAATATGAACAAGACGTAAAGTAAATAAGTCGTATCATTAAAGTTTGTTGACTTCACTTGTGAGTAGGCTCAACATATTTATCTATACGCTTTCTCAATGCTATAGATTTATCTGTATGTTCAATTTGTCAGAATTGTATTTTGTTTAAACATTGTTGCAGTCCCTACCAGTAAAGCAGAAAATAATTTAAGTCTAATGTGGTGAATTCCCGTAAAATCAACTCTCTATCCAATATGAAATATTATCTATTGATTATTAAAATAACAATATTTAAAAAAAATTAACTCAACGATTTGCCAAGTTTATTAGCGTAAGTGTAACTAAATGAATTAATTTCTACAAAGCCAAAAAACTTCATTTTCATAGAATTCATAAAAAAGGCTTAGAAATACGGTAAAGTTATATAATAATATACTTTCATAAAAGTATAAAATACGAACTGTATCTTTTTATTATTCACTTATTTACCCAGCTACAAGTTTAGCTAACAGTTTATAATAAAGGTTAGCTAATAAAATAATTCCGAACACCATTCCTGCAGTAATGAATATTTATCTTTCAGTTTCGTCAATCAATCAAACGCATTTTTGGCATTCACACCAAGGGTCAGGACTCTCAGGCGGAGAAGTACAACAACACTCTGATGTCGCCAGCACAGAGGCTGTCGAGCATGAACTTAAACAGCACTCGCGTCCCGTCCGACACCAGCATCAACCAGCTCCCGAGGAATAAAGACAAGAAGCCGATTCTCAACGATGACGCTTCAGAAGCCAGCAACAACGAAACGCCACGAGCTGTCGGATCTAAAAACCCTAAATTAGGAACGATACAAGAAAACAAGTCATTATCGGATGAAAGATCTAGTGAAATAGTCTATGATGATGAATCAAGCGGCCAGAAAAAACTTGAAGTTTTCGGTGAATCCTGTGGAGCTGTCCAAGATGGATCACCCGTGCTCACCTACATCGACTCCGGTAGATTGCTATTCACAAAAAGCAAAAAAGACATCGAAGAAAACGTGTATGGTAACGAGGCGTACGTAGAACATCCAACGGACGAGACGAAAATCGAGAATCCCGATGTTGACAATGAATATTCAAATTGTAGGAAATCAAACACAATACGGCAAAGCTACTCCCTGGACTTCGGGCGTTATCCTTGTGAGAACAAAAAAAGAAAGCTTTCCGTTGAAACAAAATTGGAAACGATCATTCACCCGAAAGGATTTTTCAAGGACACCTTTGGAAAACTTTTTGAATACGACTCCAAACAGGGCCATGACAATGTTAAAAGCTATTTATGCGAACGTAAAATACAAATGGATGATGAAAATTTGTAGTTTGAATATTGTGGACTGTCAGGAGGGAACAATGTCAAATTATTCATATTAAAAGTATTGATAAGGTGGGTAACGCCCGCGCGGAACGGCGGCGGCGGATGTTCAGCCATCCACCACAAGGGTAGTGAGGTGCTTTCCAAAAGAGTAGATACATAGCAAGTATATTGATGGGTTTAGTCAAAGATCTGTGATATAGACTGAGTGCCAAGTTAAAAATTAGGGAGTCGAAGGTGTTTTGGGATACCACATAATGCTTCTGAATTGCATCTCTCTAAAACTTTGATCTGAACCTATTTTTTGTTTTTTATATTGTGTAGAAGAAATTAAAAGTAACACAATAACAGTTAAACTAACTGTTAACGATTAACGACTGAAATCTTTCAAACGTAATGATGTAATTCTATATAGAAACATTCGTTTTGTTTCAAATTATTGACTTCTCGAGTATCATACGGATAATTTGTAATTGTATTGAATCGTACATTATGGAAATATTATCATACCGTGCCCTAGATACAAGTTCAGAGACCATTGGAATTTCAGCTTATGATTTCGACATAAAATGAATTAAATCGTTTTATTTTTATTTTATACTTATGTATTGTACTCAAATTTAAACGTTTGTTCTATTAATAACAATAATAGTTTATTTCAAACAACAGAATCCATATCAATATAACAAAGAAAATTAAAATAATTTACAAATTTTAGCTTTAAATTTAAATTATTTCAAAACCAAAATAATAGATAATAATTAGAAGAAATAATTAGAATTACTATCGAAAGATTTATATTATTACGGTTAGGAGTTCATTACGTATAAAGTCATTTATACGCTACGTCTGACAGAGAATAAAACTATTTATGTGAGACTTCAGTTTATTTTGTCCCATTCTGTTCAGAAATTTGGTTAATGTCTGAATGAATAAACATCGATAATGAATTGAAAACGAATCATCCATTAAAATATCTATTTCAGTACATTTAATAGTTTTAAGTAGTACCTAAGTAAAATGTTAATTTTAGAGTTAAATTTTATTGTAAAAAAATACACGAGGGATATATAATTTGATATGAAATCATAAGTTTTATTGATCATTTCTAGAATTTGTGTGCTTCTGACATTTATTGATAGGACTGTGAATATATTACCTGTGAAGACTTTCTTTCATTCAATGACGAGCCCTCATCGAATGAAAGAAATGCAAAGAGTTAATAGTGATTAGTGCTTTATTCGTTTTCTTAAAAAAAAAACACCATTTTGTAGCTTGCAGACTTCATTTGCGGGAATAAATTATTTTCTAATATTATTAAAGCTTAGGAATTATAAGTGTAAGTAGATGTTAAAAATTTGTCCATTAGAAATTACATTTTCAATGTTTTACACCACTTTTCTAAGTTATGGACAATAATAAGAAAGGTGCAGGTTTAACGGTGTAATTCAATTTAAATTAATTGTTTCATCATTGTGGATGATGGCCACTTTGGGTAGCCATTATAAAAGGAGAGGAGGTAATTAGTTTGCTAAGTTTTTTTTTTTTTTTTTTTTTTAATCATTTTTATTTTTTGGGTCTTTGAGTCGCTGAGCGACTATGTCAGCCCCGTTATGTTCTACGTAATTAATGACTTATAATGATCTAATAATATCGTACACCAGACAATAGAGTGACTTAGCAGCTTCACACAGCGGCTCAGCTAGCACAATTTGGAGCATACCTAACTCTGACAAATTTATACCGTAATTGGTGCGTATATACGTTCTCATCGACTGGCTCCGAACACATTCCACCAGAAGATGATGAACATCTTCTATGATCCCGCAAGTGACACAATAAGGCGAGTCTACTATTCTCATCAGATGATTAAATTTATTCAATGGAATATGTCCCGATCGCAGCCTATGAGCAATCACAATAAGATTTCGTCTCAATTTACTTTTTGAAAACCAGGGTACGCGAGGAGGTTCGTCTTGCAAAATTCTATACCATATACCTTTTGAATGTGATAAATGACAAAAATAATGTTTCCATTTCTCAAAAACTCTATATCTGTAATTTATTAAAACTTCTGTGTATTCTTGTCTAATATATATTTCCATGCCGTTAGTTATCGCCTCTTTTGCTAGGGAATCGACCTCCTCGTTACCCGGAATGCCAGTATGTGAGGGAACCCATTGCAATTTCAGATTCACACCATTATTTAAAAGAAATAATGTTTTGTTTACGATGGCATATGCTACCGAAGCGGCTCGTGTACTAGAGGCGCATCGAGCTATATGCTGTAACGCACTTCGGCTATCAGTCAAGATGACTACATTCCTGAAGCCCAGAGTGCTGACGTAAGATAATGCCTCTGAAATTGCAAACAACTCCACTGACATGATAGTATTACAATCTGAAGTTATTCTGTACATTTCACATGTTTTACGACTGGGATCGTAAAATGCTGCACCAGCATTATTACTAGTTTTAGATCCATCTGTATATACTTTATGCCAATCTTTATATTTGTCATTCAGCATCAATAAGGTGTTATATTTAAGTTCTTTATCCCCATATTCCCTTTTTGGATTATCTATTCCTGCTATGGTCGTTTCTATAAAATCTATTTTAATATGTGAAACCCATGAACTCAATGAAAACATACTTAACGGATTACAAGTGTTAATTTTTTCTTTATGTGTATCTTCAAAAACAGAACTAAGTAAAGGTTTCTTTCTCCAATATCTTGACTCACGTAGATCTTTCAGTTCATTTAGTAGTTTAATTGTCATGTTATCAGTGAATGACTGAGCTTTTAAACAATATTTATAAGCCAGGTATTGTCGCCTGAATTGAAGTGGACATAAACATAACTCGTATTCCATGACGTGTATGGGCGTGGTTTTAATAAAGCCACCTATCACTCGCATTGCCATATTCTGAACTTTATCCAGTTTTGATAAGTGAGTCTTCGCAGCTGTATCATATAAAAAGCAAGCAAAGTCAAGCCTACTACGAATCAAAGCTATGTATAATCGGCGTAGATGCTTAGGATGCATACCCCATGACGTTCCGGCTAAAACTTTTAACAGATCTATGAATCTAATTGTTTTTTCCCGCGTTTCATGTATGTGTTTTCTCCATAATAAAGATTTATCCAGCCAAATGCCCAGATACTTAACAATTGGCACAAACGATATGGGCTTATTATTAATAGTTAGGGTGATTTGATCTACTCCTCTTCCTCTCTTGAAACTGCAGCATTGTGTCTTTATTGGCGATACATCTAGTCCTAAGTGATCAAACATATTGACGGCAGAATTTAATGTGCTTTGAATATTCATCTCATTTAGGCGTGAATCTTTATTTTGCGTGTAAAAAACAAAATCATCGGCGTACTGCAGCACGTAAATATGCTTATCAAACGCTTTACAAATGTGGTGTGTTACAATGTTGAAAAGAAGAGGAGAAATCGGATCACCCTGCGCCAGACCTCTACTAGTCCATCTGACCATGCCTTGCGCAGAATCATCCTCATCCAACAATTTTAGACACCTATTGCTAAGGAATGCCCATAAGTATCTGCATGTCCGAATACCTAAGTTCAAGTTATCAAGAATCGTTACTAGTGTGTCAGTTAAAACGTTATTATAGGCATTCTCAATATCCAAAAAAACCGCTAGTGTAGACATGTCTTTACAAAATCCTATCTGTATGTGTGTGACTAATCGAACCAAACAGTCTACACAAGAATGACATTTTCTAAACCCCGTTGTGGCATCAGATAAAATTTTATTTTTTTCAATATACCATTCGATACGCTGACCAAGCATTTTGTGAAAAATTTTGCAGATACAAGATATTAATGATATGGGTCTAAATTTGTGTTCATTATGAGAATGGTCGGAAGCTTTCGGGATTGCAACAATTTTAATACAGCGCCATTGTTCTGGTATAATAGAGTGCATGTAAATCTGGTTGAATAATTGAAGTAAGCATAACTTACCCTCCCTTGGTAGAAAATATAGCATAGAATACGAAATATTATCCTGTCCTGGCGCTGTATCCTTTTTCTTTAAACAATTTGTAAGTTCTTGGTATGAAAACGGCTTATCTAAAAGGTTATTATTTGACCTAAAAACCGGTGGAGCGGCCTGTACCGAATCTGGAGCTAAACTGCATAAAAGATCTTCTTTTTTATCCCTGGGAGCGTGTACATATTTTTTACTAGCACCTTTCATCCAGCGCATCCGGCGCCACATCTCAGATGAGCTAGTTGCTTCGTCTACACTACTACAAAATGACTGCCAAGCAGCTGACCTAACCTTTCGGTGTACTCGCTGTGCTTCTGCTATCTTATCATTCAAATTTTTTAAATTGTTCGGTGTAGGGTTGCGCCTGAAAGTTTTCAATGCCAAGCGACGCTGAGCAATTGCCAATGAAATATCCGGGCACCAGTAAGGTTTGGGTTGAAATTTTTGTGTTGGATCTGTACAGTATCTTAACATAGGTATACTCTGATTAGCTGCATTATTTATCTTGTCAATAAATGAGTCATAGCTAGATTGAATGTCAGATAGGCAGTCTCCATTGGTGAAGCTTGCTTTCAAAATCTCTTTGTATAAAACCCAATCGGCCTTCTTTAAATCACGACGCTTAATAAAGCTACGTGAGCCTTGATACTGGAGAGAATATTTTATAATTAAATGATCGCTACCCAAGTTTTCCCTAGTTACTGACCATTCAAAATAAACAGCTACATCGGGCGTTACGAATGTAATATCCGGAGCTGTCTCCTGTAAATGGCCGTTCACCAATTTAACTCTCGTATGCTCCCCATTATTTAGTGTCACAAAATTATGTTCTAATGAAGATTCCAAAAGTTGCAGACCCCTATTATCTACTTTACAAGACCAGTTAGTGTGATGGCCGTTGAAGTCTCCCCCAACTATTGTTTTTTTAGGAAATTGTGAAAAAATATTGTCCCAATCACTTTGAGAAGTCCTTATTGCAGAAGGACAATATATAGATACGACATATTCTAAGTATTTATGATTAAGTATTTTAACAGCTATCATCTCTATTCCAGGATTCGTAACATTAGTATTATAAATTTGTGTTTTAATCGACTTGTGAACAATTATAGCAACCCCCCCATATGAATCGGATCTATCGTTTCTAAAAATATTATAGTGACTTATTCGTAAACTTATTTCAGAATCGAGCCATGTTTCGCTTACCAAACAAATGCCTAACTTCTCCTGACAGAGCAATAATATAAACTCGTGTTTTTTGGGAATCAGACTCTGTGCATTCCACTGCGCAATATTCAGAAATTGCGCAATGGCACCCCCAGAACCTGACACCCCCAATGCGTTTACTTGTATGATGTTGTTATCCATCATAAAAGAGGCTTATTACTTTACTTAAAACCTGCCCATTGCTCATCATCTCCATTATGTAAGACATTAGATCTTCAAATAAAGTTTTCAACACATCATACACTTTATCTTCTAAACTGCTATTAGATAACACTATGTCTCTCAGTCTATTAAACATTTTCCTTAATGGCTTAGTTTTATTGTCTCTCTTCGTTTGCTGTACTCCATCTGTCCCCGATGAAACCGGAGTCGACGAAGCCGCTGGTGCCGACGTCGAAACCGTTGCTGGCTCCTGAACCCATGAGTTACGGTTATATTTGTTCTGTCTCTTTTTGTTCTTCTCTTTCTTTCTGTCCACCCCTTTTTTATAAAGAGTATCCTCTCCAGTTTCCTCTAATTCACTTACACTTTCCTCCTCGTAGTTATTACCCTTCTCAGTTTCCATGTTTTCCTGAGGGATGATAGCTTCCGCTCTAGGTATTTTTGCCCCTACACTTTGACTGTATGTCCTCGCAGGTGTAACGTTTCCGTAAAATTTCCGCTCATTGCCAAACATAAAGACCGATGATGAGTTCATCGGTTTCTTAAAATGCTGACTTCTGTAGCTTTCAATGTACTTAGAAAGTGCAATTTTGTAGGTACAGTTTTCTTCGCTCATAATTGATCTAATTTTCCTCTCTTTTAAAAAAACCGGACATGACTTAGCCATTGCCATGTGTTGACCTTTGCAATTAATGCAACGGTATACTGCAGTCTCGCAATTTTCGTGGTTATCACCACATTTTGGACAAAATACTTTCTTTGTAGGGCATGTTCGTGTTGAATGGCCAAATTTCCAGCAGGAAAAACATTGAGTGACCGGAAAAGTGTACGGGTCAACCTTGAACCTACAGCCATATCCATAAATATAGGGAGGCAGATTAGATCCCTTAAAGCTAAAACGCACAGTTTCACTACTAGCCCATTCCCCCTTTTCCGTCATTCTTTTCAACCTTTTGACTGCCATTATATCATATTCACAAGTAAGCGATTTCATTAATTCTTCATCATTGACGTCCAGTTCCAAGTACCTTACTATTCCATAGGTGATGCCCACCTCGTCCCTCGAATGGCATCGATATCCAGCATCCGAAAAGGTTTTGTTATTTATTAATTCATAAGCGTCTATCTTATTTTCGAATGTAATAATCGCTTTGTAAGGGCTTTTATACTTTATTTGCGTTATACTTTCAATCTTCTCGGCTTTAAGCAATTTAGCCAATCCTATTTGTTTTGGTAAAATTTGGTATGATGAAACGCAAACTTCGAACGAATTTATATCATTTAAATTGTGATCGGTTCTCCTTATCGACTCCCTAGGTCTAGTACTTGCAAAGCGTTTTGATTTCCTTTGTACTAAAGTGAATCCGTCTTCATCCACTGGTTCGTCCTCCGCACTATCGTTTCTCAATCGTTTGACCGGCCCCGGGCCCGGCCCCGGCCGGTGCGTGTTGATTATCGCCGATATGGGTGACTCAGCGCGCTCACCGCATAGATCTACGCATTCCGTTTGTTGTTCCTCAAATAAACCACACTGCATATCCTCTTCGCTCATCGCATCACTACTTTTCCTGGACAGAGGTCTCTGGTCGACCTCGTCCATCGTTAGTCTGCCTCAATTCGCACAGGGAAGAAGTTAACGCGGCCCGAGTAAGCATATACTAAGTATACACACTAACACGTGCAATCGTGGCGGCGCACCGCGCGTAACTGAGTTTGCTAAGTTGGAATCAAGTTATTATGAGAACTGGTCGAACCTATGATGTGTAGGAAAGTGGTTCATATAATAGTTAAGGAGGTGGGTGTTGACTCTGCTAACTTCTAACTTTGCAGTAGTCAACGTTCCTTATTGTTTCATTTATCATTGTGTTTTGTTCCAAATAAACTTATTTATATTTGATTAAAGTTATATTGCATATTACTTTACCAAAAGTTCTAACGAAGTTGGCTCTCAACTGAATCATAATAGTTTAATTAATTTCAGAAGTCATAATAATTTTAATTCAATTGATTTGTTTTTTTTTAAGTAAACCTTATTGTGTTACACAAATTATATAGATATTTGTATATTTATCAAATTCATAATATTTCTGAAAAGTATCTTGATCCTTAATTCCATTTTATATATATTCCTTTGTAAAGAATTCTTAAATTTTTCTTAGAACGTCTGGCAGATCACTCAATCTATTTAAGTAACATTTTTGGAAACATAATGGGGTGACAATTTAGAAAATAATGTAACGTGAGTTGGGACCCATTGTAGTTATATAAAAAAATATTCTCGATTATTATGTTTACTTGGGTAGAGTAACAAAAGTATAAAGCCTGAAATATATTTATTCGTATTAAATTTGCTTATACATTCATTAATTATATTTTTTGTATGGTGTGTATTAAATAGTTATATCTTATAATTATTAGGTTTTTGTTGAACTTAGTTACAAAATAGGAGATAAAAAATCTAATCAATGTTAATGTATCAAAAATATTATCTAACAATTTTGAGTAAACTTTCACGAATGCGGGTCGAATTCCTTGTTTTAAAAATACTTCTTGTATATATAATAAATTTATGTCTAATGTAACATGTTCATAATTTTTCATATTTTATGTTTGTTATATAATGCTGATATATATGATGTTAATATATTAATGTTGTGTACATTATTTATTGTAAAAGATTGTCTTGATCGAGTATTCTAATAAAATCAACATTACCTATCGTAATTTTTAATTTCTTTTCCAAATTAGTGTTACCAATATTTCACGTTACATACTCTAAAATAAAATATTAAATACCTATGTTTTGGTGGCCAGAGGTAAACCAGAATTTCTGAAAGGTGCAAAACAGGTACCAAATATCATGTTTATATTATATCATGATGCATTTCTTGTTAATGGCACCCGCGGTCAAGACGCGAATTTGGACTTTTCGAAACAACGTCAAACGTTGTTTCTAAAAGTCCCAATCAGAGTAATAGAGAAGTAAACATTTTCATATCCTTTTGCAGTATGCGTCCAGTAAAGCAACTACTACAAATAGTGCAATCGCAGTAATGTATTCCGGTTCAAAGGGAGAAAGATGCTGGTGAAATTACAAACACAAAATATTGGCATGCAAACTAAAAGCCGATCCAAATTCTTAAAGATACAAAATTATTGTTGATAAATATACAAACAAAATATATACTATACATACATATAGACTGGCCTCATGGCTCAGTTGGTAGTAACACTTCCTTCTGCGCTGTAGATAGTGGGTTTTATTCTCACCCAGGTCAAACATTTGTGTGACGAACATAAATGTTTGTTCTGTGGCTGGGTCTCTCTCTCTCTCTCATTTGCCTTTTTTATGTCATGTAGGTTATAGAACGAGCTGACAGCTCACCTGATGTTAAGTGGTAACCGACGCTCATGGCCAACAATGCAATACGACTCAAGTCTTCTCCACCAAAGTACGAGATGACTCAAGTTGCATTACGTCGCGTCTATCACCCGGGACGGGGCTCCTGCGACTACAATTTCACCGGCACCCACTCCCACCGGAACACAGCAACACAAGTGTATCACTGATTGGCGGCTGATTACCAGGTGCATTTCATCACGTCCCAAACTAAATATTGCTTGTACTAAGGCAACAAGATGACTGATAGAATTCTTAAACGCATATTTTTTTGTTAAACATAAAAGAAACAGATATTGGGCGCAAAAATGTTTATCCTGGGTAGGAACCTAACCCACGACCTAAAGCGCAGAAGGCATAGTTACTACCAACTAAGCTGTGAGGCTAGTCAGTATTTATCCATCTTGAGCGAAATGAACTATTGAAATCAGGATAATCAAGCCGTAGGAAATAGGTCTTACATCAAGGCTTCTTTTCTTCTGAAAATGTGGCCTAACTGTTGTTTTATATTTCATCTATTGGGAGAAATTATTTACAAAATTTTGCTTTTTAAATGCAATGTTTTACTTATCATTTTGAACAGATTTAAATGGCGTTTCTAACTAGGGCAATTACATGGAACTTTTGCAATTCGTACAGAGACCTGTGGGAAGGAACTAATTAAAACTAAATATCAACAGTCTAGTCTGTATCACAGGTGACATAACAAACAACACAACAGAAGTATCTTAAAATACATATCAGCTGTGCACAAAAATAAAAGTTTTTTATTTGTTAAAGTAACTAAACCTTACGAATAAAATGTAAGTTGACAGTTTTAAAGGGACTTAATGTTTCACCTAGATAGAAATAGTTAGGTACCTACGGTCAGCAACGTAAATGGAGCAACATAACGTTTTACGACTCGAGAATCTAATTGTGATTCAGAATAATTTTACGGTGAACTGTAAAATTATTTTGAACTAGTGTTGTAGCTGTGAACTAGTGAGCTACCTTATATTATATATTTTTTAGACAAGTGCTTAAATCACATATTTACCAAATTCCTAGCTGCACCCCATCACTGTTAACCATTTTGGAATAGCTGGTATCCGTTTGAAATTTTTGGTGTATAGAACTTGCCGGAAATGGAAAGTGTGATAATGTTTACAATGAGTACTTAAACCACTTTCAGAAAGTAACATTGTACAATAACATATTTAGACAAAACCACATAGAAATAGAAATAGAAAATATTTATTTGCAACACACATACACAGGAAAATACATCGAGGCACGGTTGCTCCGAATTTAAAATAGCTGGTTAACTAGTGCGTGGTGGATGGGTTGCACAAACCTCGAGTAATAATCTGGAGGTTACTGCTTCAAACCCAGACTGACGCCAATAAGTGTTTCAAATTTTCATTTTTTTTTGTATGTTGACTGAAATAAATTATTATTATTATTATTATAAAACAATGACTGGCATCGTGAGGAATCCAACAAATTTAGAATCAAAAATTCGCAAACCGTAACATATTACTGGCATCGTGAGGAATCCGGCAAGATTTAGAACCAAAAATTGGCAAACGGTATCATATATACTACATAGATTTTTCAACTCGAGTTGGAAAGAAAGCCTACTCTCCTTTTTTGGCATGTGTCTAAGTGGGTAGATTAGAAACTGATATAGAGGTAGGTTTGTCGTCGCTACAGTTAAAACACGTACAGACAGAGTTTTGAACCAGTCAGTATTCAGCTTTTAATCGAATCGGCCATTGCGTTTTCTATGACATATAATTTTGTCGCTGATCGTACTGCCCAGGGCCTGCAAACGAACGATAAGAGAAATGTGCTTAGAATTTTGTACATTCCGGTTTCCAGAGCATAAATTTATTGAAGACATTGTATACAATTACATACCGTTACAGCCATCGGAAAATTATTAAAAGTAACCCTTTATAATTTTCGTAGCAACTGATTGCTTGATGTAAAAATATATGCTATTTAGATGGGTGTGAAGATTAACGTTTACTACACAGTTACTTTGTTCTGGTTTGAGGAGTGTGGTTCCCAGTGAAATTACAGGCACAAGAGACATTCCACCTCTCGTCTCGGAGTTATGGGCGCATATGCGACCTGCGTTTAAGTAGCTGAGGACCCAATTCGTATTGTTTGTTATAGACACTAGTTACCACTTAACCACCTGGTGGGCCATCTGATCTGTATCGGCCATATTGAGTTTAATGACTAAATCTGGAGGTAAGCGTTCTTATCGTAAAATTAGTTAAAAACGTGTCATCAAAATTTCCTTAGATTATTAGAGATTATTAATTTATTTAAAAATATTCATGTTAAGTGACGATGCGATCTACGACGTAGCTACTTGCTACGTCGTAGAAGTCTAATTTACCTATTCTCTCTCCATTTAAAGACTTCCAGACTTTAGTTTGTTAGTTTAGAAAATAGAGTGTTGGGCAATGAGTTGCAGTCTTTGGCAGGTTGCATTATGACAGTGGAAGCTGAACGCTTCGTATGGATGTGAGGGAATAAGACCAAGTTTTATTTTTTTATTTGATGCAGTTACGGAACGAGTCGATGTTAAGTGGTAACCTCGACCGATGTGACTTGGGTCCTCCCCTACTAGGTATGACAAGACCCAAGTCGCATCGCATGCTTCCGTAACTCTGAGACGTGTAGGTGGAATGTCTCACGTGCCTGTAATTTCACCGGCAACCACACCTTTCAAACCGGAACACAGTAACGCGAATGCGTTACTGCTTGGCGGTAGAAATGGGTAAGGGCATGGGTATGGTTTTATTTTATAATCAAGAAAGAAAGAGAATATTTATTTGTAACTGAACAAAAACAAGCATGAAATATTATAAATACAAAGCTTCTGTGTCAATCAAAACGTTCTCTGTTTGTCTTTTTTTTTCTCTCTGCCATTTTTCTGTCATACATCGTTTGATATCAGGATGAAAACTTTCTAATGGTAAGTAATTGTCGTCGACCACTCATCCCAACAGATCCAAATCTACATTTCAAATGTTACAGGGCAAATTTAAAAAATAGCCATATGAAACAAATTCTGCAAAATTTTAGTAAATTTATATATTTTAAATTTAAAGCGATACGGAAATCTGTCTATTTTTGAAATAATAACAGTTAAAATTTATTTTATTAGTATGGTGAAGTACTTTAAAACATAGGCAGATAACTAATTTAGGGTAACTAAGGCTCTAATAGGATAACATCGGTTAAATTAGTAGCCCCAGTAACAGAATTAATGATGAAGAATGTTATTTCAGTTCAAAAGAATACCTACCCTATTGTATTATTATAATTCAAAAGATTTTTAATAATTAGGAGATCCTGTGGTATTTTAACAAAAGACGTTATTTTTTTGGAGATTACTTTTCTCGGAATTCGTGTGGTCGGCTGTGAAAGGTTTTTAAGATCATGACGCAACATCAGACATTGGATGAAATTCTAAACATAAAGACTGACAACTAAACGTAGAGACTGTAAACAAAATGATATATAATGATGAAATATAATTTAGTTAAATTCTACTGGTTTACACAACATGGCCAATATTATTTTCTAAGTAAGAGATATCTTTCGCTATTCTGTTATTCAGAATCTTATGTTATTCAATCTGGAACCGAACCAGCGACCTCGGATTGAAAATCGCAATGTGTACCTACCACGGGGCCACTACACTACACTGAGCTTTATTTTGGTAATTTCGATACATAAATCGCTGAAAGTTGTCTCTTGTAATGCGTTTCTAAGTTCCTTAATTAAATGCGGCTCAATACTTCTTTTATCAAAGATGATTAAAATCCATCTGAATGAACGGGCCTTTATAATTTTTTGGGGGGCCTTGTTGCTCGCGTTCTTAGATGATAGGTAACCCTTTGAATCTGAATCCCTACACGTGTCCCCCGGGTGGTGCGAAAGGAGCAACCCAACGGAACAGAAGAACTTGTGCTAAGTTCGCCCGGAGAATTACTGCCACCACACCTTGTAATCTGCCGCTAAGCAGTGATTCACTCGTATTACTGTGTGCCGGTGGAAGGGAGTGGGTGCCGGTGAAATTGCAAACGCATGAGAAGTAACATCCCCGTCTCGGGATGATGGACGCAACGCAATGCGACTTGAGTTATCTCGTACTTTGGTAGTGAGGACTCGAGTCGTATTGTTGTCTTGGGCGGCGGTTACCACTTAACATCAGATGGGCCGTCAGCTTCTACTGTCACTAATAAAATAAAAAAAAATAAAAAAAATTAACAGTCTCATCTCGCGTAGGCACCCTCTACGAATAGAATAATAAATAGATAAAAACAAGAAACTTCTTTCCACAAGCTGACATTTTAAAAGCCTTCAAATATATCATTGTCACTTGATTTGCGTTTTTATTTTGCCAAATTACATTCAAGGAATAAAATTAAATTTATTTTGTATAAAGATGACCGCTTTGGACGATTTACCCAACGTGGACTCATTCTTTGGAGTTGATTTAAGGACTGGATCCTTGATAATAGCAGCTATTGGAATCGTAAGTCATATCTACTATAACAAATTTTTAAGAGCAACAGAACTCTCTCCAAATTCATCCGGGGAAGTACCGCCACCATGCCCATTTTTGCTGCCAAGCAGTAACGCATTACTCGGACGATGGTATTGCATACATACATTTTTCAAAATCCTCATTGGTTCCTCGCCGGATTTGAACCAGCAACCTCCGCATTTAAACTCGAGATTGGTATCACTGGGTTACCACCCTCTCTGGAAGCCCACTGCGACGCAATTTAAATCTGGGGTAGTATCGAACATCACAGCACCGCCATGCGTCACATTCGTTTTGGGGATTTCATTTCCCTTCTATAGAATAACTAGCATCTTTTGAGTCCTTTTCTGTTTTTAATACCAACACCCTTCTCAAAGTAAAGGTCGAGCGTCCGGGGAATGAACAGCGGTGTAAGATGTGATAGTGTCGACTTGAAAAGTGATTCCACATGGGTATTATGGCTTTGTGGCGATATTTAAATTTATATGGCGTTTCTGTATTCTTGTCACGCCTTCATTGACAGGCCTCACAGCTCAGTTGGTAGTAACCCTGCTGTTGGGGGTGCACAGTAGAAACAACTGGTTAGCGAAATGGGTGAAGGTGCGAGAGAGGTAAACACGTCCGCGCGTTGTCAAATGAAAAGATCACTAATTGCAAAATATCGTTGGAGGCGCATCTATGCACGCGCCCCCCCGCTTCCCCGCTCGCATACCTCTCTCGCGCCTCGTTCTATGCCCGCGTTTATTAAATGTACTCAAAATGAACATACAAAATAATATCAATTAACAACTAAAATATAAATAACATAAAATAGTTCACGCGTCGCCTACACCTGCCTTCTGCGCAGGTCGTTGGTTCGATTCCCACCCAGGACAGACATCTGTATGACGAATACAGATGTTTTTTCTGTGTCTGGGTGTCAATAAGTATTATGCTCATGTATTTACGAAAAAAAAAAGTATTATACCGATTTTCTGGTTGCCATGATACAAGCTATGCTTAGCTATGGGGCTAGATGGCGTTGTGTGAAATGTCCACCAATATTTATTATTATTATTTATTTAAACTTAAATTTCGGCTTCTTTTTCACACAACCTCAAATTACAAAATAAGGGTTTGAATTGCCATAAAGATAATTATCATTTGAAAATATAGAATTTTTAAGTAATTACGCTGTGAACCCTAGTTTTATAAGTAAATATATGTAGTCGTCGATGTTACACGGTCGCTTGCGACTTCAACGAAAACTCTGTATTGCGAACATAAGTTTCAATTTGTCTAGAATTCTCTAGATCATGGTCAGGTTTGACACGTCTGGATTTGAACCAGCGACCCCTGGGTTGCAAATACCTGGAACATTGCAGACTATGCGATAGATATCCTAAGAATATACTTGCACTTGTTAATCGTTTTTTTATACAGATTGTTATGGAAATATTTCCTTTGGCAAAAGGTCAGTTCGAAATGGCCAGTTTATACAAACTATCCAATAATGCGTGGATAGCCGATAACCGCTGCTAAAAACATTATCGAGTAGCGATTTAGAATATCTCTTCGCACCCTCATACTGACTTTCGGGATCAGCTACATCGTAGACGGCATCGTCACTTCAGGAGGGATTGCGGACAAATGATAAGACTATCGCGAATAAAAATACAATATACCTATATATATTTGTAAACATCATATACATAAATAAATTAATATTGGGCACATTTTACACGGCGCCATCTAGGCCCAAAGTAAGCTAAGCGTAGCTTGTATCATGGGAACCAAACAACTGACATAATACTTATATACTTTTTTGGAAATACATATAATACTTCAACGCCCAGACACAGAACATTGTTATTCTTCACTATGTACGTCACACAAATGTGTGTTCTGGGTGGGAATCGAACCCATGACCTACAGCGCAGAATGCAGGCTTACCAACTGAGCTATGAGGCCAGTCATACACAAATATTTGAAGCAAAAATTTGCTTATATTTTTATTCGTTATTTAAAGTCCAATATCGTAGAAGAAATAAGAGTTATTGCTAAAAGCAGCACGTGATAGCTTGCTAGATAATATTTTGCCGCTATCGCCTGGTTTTATTATTTCAGATACACCCGATGGCCTACGGTTGCTCATTCTTCGTCCCGATGAGCTATCTGCTGGTAACAATATGGATACTTGTGGCACTCTTTTTTGCTGCGAGCGTCGTCCTATTCTGCGGACTTGCCAAGGTAGCCTTTTGTTCACATATTTTATACATTTTATCCTTTGAACACAAAAGATGAGACACATTTTCAAAGCTGAATATTAAAATGTTTTTTGCGTGTCTCGAAATGATCTGCTGTAGGGCATATTGAGGTTTTAAACGTATTTTTGTTAGTTACCTTGTAGTAGTGTGGTATACGATGTAGAAAGGTGAAGAAAATAAACATTGGGGTAATATAGGTATTTACAAATTTCAGCCTTTTGTGGGCACAGTTTATATGAACACATACAATAAACTCAATGAAGAATATATTTCGTGGAATAACAATAGATTTGTTGAAATTATTCGCATTTATAGCAGAGAACTTTTTATGTAATTCTGGTGGCGGGACCAGCTGACGGCCCACCTGATGTTAAGTGGTAACCGTCGCACATAGACACATTACTTAAATTATATATTAATATTAATTATATATTACTTTACTTCAATTACTTTAATATAACAGGACGACGCCCTCCTGTGCGCAATTTGGGTGTGGTATGCGGTTATATTTGTGGTAGTAATGTTGATGATGATGATTCTCCTGGCGCTGGTGTTCACCTCCAGAAAGCAGAGGAACCGGGTGTTCATCGTCATATTCGGGATGCTTTGGTATATTCGTGAGTATTTATTTATGTAGTGGTTTTATTTTTACACACATGATATTCCATTTCTGCCGCCAAGTAAGAGTTTATTCGGATAGTTTATGTTCCGATTTGAAATGTGACGCACTATGTTATTTTATGTGAGTTACGGAACGAGCCGACGGCCCACCTGGTCAACCTCTGCCCGTAAAAACCGATGCGACCTGGGCCATCTACTAGGTACGACAAGACCCAAGTCGCATCGTATGCGGCCGTAACTCTGAGATGTGTGGTGAACTGTCTCATGTGCCTGTAATTTCACCGGCAATCACACCTTTAAAACCGAAACACAGTAATACGAATGCGTTACTGCTTAGCAGTAGAAATGGGCATGGTGGCAGTACTTCTCTGGATGAACTTGGCGTGAGCTCTACTGCTCTTTATAAATGATGTCAATTAGGTCTCGCTTATTTAAGTAAGGGATAACCTTCGATGAATTGCCCTTGTTATGGGCAGGGGGTAACGCTAAGCATTGCATAAGAAACATGCGTGTAAAATAAATTCCTTGCGAAAATATTTACATGTACTTAGAACTCCTTGAAGATGAGACTTTCATTCAGAAAATAAACGCCTTACCTTTACAAGAAAAAGAGGCGAACTAATAGCGCTAAACAAAGAGACGGTTTCCTGTATCTTCAAAAGGAATGTCACAACTGTAATAAGAACTATGAGAGGCGGTTTCAATTTATTCCCTTTCAAATGACTTGTTCAGAGAGATAGCCGAGAAATTTTTTATGTCTTTTGACCTCCGGAACGAGCAGATGGCCTAGATTTAATTCGCTGTCCGTAACCAAGTGCAGTGGCTAATAAATTAACGTATCAAAAATCCCCCTCGATGATTTGCAGTCAATTTATTCCCAGTTAAAAAGTTTAAATCCCCATCTGGGGTTGTCTGTGTCTTGGATATCAGATAATACGGATACCACTCTCGTATTATCTGATATCCAAGACACAGTACCAAACTTCGGCTGGACGTAGTTAAAATACTTATATTATTGACTAGCCTCATAGCTCAGTTGGTAGTAACGCTGCCTTCTGCGCTGTAGGTCGTGGGTTTGATTCCCACCCAGGAAAAAAAATTGTATGACCAACATACATGTTTGTTCTGTGTCTGGGTGTTCTGTTAAATTAAAAATATATTTTATATTCTTTGAAGAGGTCTCAACCAAAATATTGATAAGTGCACCACGTGGAATATCTTAGCTGCTACTCACGAAGGTGCACTTGAGATGAGTGCACCTCATGGAATACGTCGAAAAATCATTACTAAGATAAATGCGTCTCAACGCTTACACCCTCACTCTTCTATATACTGTAAAAATATGCTTTCAATATGTCACAATATGAATCTGTGAAGAATATATTAATAAATGAATACCTACTGTACTATGACAAGTTCCGTCACAAGCCTGCGGGGAAATCATAACTTAAAGTTAATTTAAAAGTAAGATTTTCATTCCACACAGAAATTTCCGAATTATACAAAGAAAATAGAAATTACTTTGGTTATTTAAGTCATATTTTACATCTAAGGAGTTCCACACATCGACACAATGCGGTGCGGTTAGAACTGCCTAGGTTTAAAATCGCACCGCGCTGCGTCACTTTCGGTATTTAATCTAAGTGGGAAGTACTACCACCATGCCCATTTCTGCCACCAAGCAGTGACACATTCGCGTTACTGTTTATTGGCAGAATACTAAAAAAGCATCAACGGATAGAAATATCACTTGATTTTCTGCCGTGATTACTTCTAACTTTGGTATAACTAACTCTATATTCTGACATTTCTTGTTCCAATGCTTACATGTTTAGAAGAAACTCTGCGAAATGCACTTCAACATTTGTGTTTCTAATAATTCCAAAACAGTGAATATTGGTGTCAATACTATTTATACTTCTTGCTCGTGGTTCGTTTAATTAAAAACCAAACTCAATAAGGGTTTTATTTCATTTTATATGGTATTCTGAATTGGCAAATTATATATATATTATATAATGTATAATACTCAATTCCATTAACGGAAAAACTCGTGGATTATTTTTGATGCAATTTACACTCTTGCAATTCTGGGATCAGTTTTTCCGTGAAATGAACTTGGTGGACAATTCACACAGCACCATTTAGCCCCAAACTAATCATAGCTTGTATTACGGGAACTAGAGGACTGATAAAATACAAATATACTTTTTTGTAAATACAGACATATAATATTAACACGCAGATACAGAACAAACATCTATGTTCGTCACACCAATGTTTGTCCTGGGTGGGAATCGAACCCACGATCTACAGCGCAGAAGGCACAATTACTACCAAATGAGCTGTGAGGCCTGTGGTCAAAACTAAACTGTATTTTTAATTTTCAGTCACAATCTACTTTATTTTGGTTGTGAACAGTCATCGAAAACGACTACTCGAGTCTGCGGAGATAAATAATTTGGAAGCAAAGAACATCGACACTAAACTGGACGAAAATCTGTAAACACAGAAATAAAAAAAATCATTAAAGAAAATTTCTTTTAATTCATGCATTACAATCTTTTACTAGCTGCACCCTGACACAGAACAAACATCAATGCTCTTCACATAAATGTTTGTCCTGGTGGGAGTCGAACCCACGACCCTAAGTTTAGAAGGAAGAGTTACTAACCAACTGAGCTGCGAGGTCAGTCATAGTTATTAGAACATCAGCTATCTGCCAATGAAAGTCCCGTCAAAGTCCTAACTGTTTCGGAGATAACGTGAGATACGGGCAATATTAAATTTAAAACTATCGGAATAGGATATTTTCCTGCGGTAAAATGATGCCTTTATTTTAAGTGAAACGTCTAGAAATACATCGGTGAAAACTGCATCACATGCTGTAATTTTTGCGTGATGCGTGTACAAAAATACAGACAGACAGACGAAAATTCTAAAACCGGTTATTTTGGCTTCTGTTGCTCTAATAAAGAACCTCTTTAATAGATCCTCTAATAATAGATCCTATAATTATAGATATTGAAGAAAAACTAACATATTAATACAACATGGCGGACCATATTGGTTTTTCTATATCTTTTTATATTTTATATTCTATATCTATATAACTAGCTGCGCCCCACGGTATTCCCCGCGGTGAGTAAGTCAACCCACGGGAACACTGCACTTTAGAGTAGACAAGACAAGAGTAACAAACATCCATACATACAAACTTTCACGTTTATAATATTAGTACGATGTACAGACATCTTACAATCTTATTTTATGTATAGATTTATTTCATAGTGTCGTGGCGTCGCTTTGCGGTAGTTTCATCTCAAACCATAGTCCAAGGCCCAGCAGCACTCCGTAGGCCGCAATTCCTGAAACAAATTATTTGTCATTCGCTTCTTTTTATTGTATTTGCTACGAGCTTCTGCTCCATGACAGGTGGGTATAATCCGACTGGCCCCCCTGCTGTTTACACACCCTTTGCATTTGACTGGCCTCACAGCTCACTTGGTAGTAACCCTGCCTTCTGCGCTGTAGGTCGTGAGTTCGACTCCCACCCGGGACAAACATTTGTGTGACGAATATAGATGTTTGTTCTGTGTTACACGCACAATTTTATATTACATTTATACCCAGTACATAAAAATATCGATGTGTTGCCATTTAGTTTTGTACATATTATCTAGTAAGATATGATAATATTATCTTATCCTTTCCTGACCCTTTTTCTATTCCGATGCACCTATGTTTATTCCGCATTGATTCCCTAGCTTTTGAACAAGCTACAAGAGATTTACTTGCGATGTAGAAGTAAATTATAGGACGTGACTAAGGATAATGACGCAATGTGAAGTCAGAAGAAAGAAAAAAAAATATAAAAAACTAGCTGTTGCCCGCGACTTCGTTGTATTGTATTGTATTCATTTATTCATCTTTCTACATAAATATATGCACTTAGATAAGTCTAAAACAAAAGTAGAAATAATAATACACTAGAATTATTTAAAAAAATCTGCAATTGCATCGTCTTAATGTAAATATAAATAAAATAGGATTACGATAAATCAAAATGTAATGTGATTTTACCCCTCGGAAAAGTAGCCTAAGTTACTCCTTGTTACATCAGCTATCTGCCAGTGAAAGTCGCGTCAAAATCGGTCCAGCCATTTCAGAGATTAGTTGGAACAAACAGACAGACAGACGCAAAAATTGAAAAAAATGTTGTTTTGGTATATGTATCGTGTATACATCCATATGCAAATAGTAAAAAGCAGTTACTTTAATATTACAAACAGACACTTCAATTTTATTTATTTGTATACATATTTGAACGTACCTTGAACGTAACTCTTCCCGAGTTTGCTCCAATTTGAGCGAGTCATTAATCACCTCCCTGGATTCCAATGACAGCCTACATTCCGAACGGTGTAGGCGATTAGCACGGCACTTCTATTATATTCGAGTCACTGGTTCTAACCAGTGTGTGGTGAAAGGATTTTAAGTGCACCTCAAAGAGGCTCCTTTCTTGCACTTGACACGTGTCTTTGAATTTTAGTTCTAGGACAAGTCGGTTTCCTCACGATGTTTTCCTTCACAATTTTGAGAACGTGGTATTGCGCTCATAAATCTTTCAATTGAAAAACTCAGGGCAATTCGGGATTTGAACCGGCGACCTCCGGATTGAAACTCGGGGTCAGTACCACTAGACCGCTCTCTGCGTACTACGCACTGCTATGAGATTAATTTACTCGGATACAAGTGACCACTGAGACGTAAAGGATCATCTCGACAAGCAATTTAATAAGAAAGCAAATCAGTTGTGATTGTACTTCTAGTGCTCATTATTATACAAATACAAAACATTTATTTCGAAAAAACTGTGTACATGTGTTTGTGAGCACCGTTTCCTGCGTTAGTTTTACACTGTGTCGCAGGAAAACTTTATTTTATTTTGATTATAATAAATAAATATTGGTGGACATTTTACACATCGCCATCTAGCCCCAAAGTAAGCTAAGCATTGCTTGTATCATGGGAAGCAGTTAGCTGATATAATACTTCTGATATTGATTGATATACTTGATATAATACTAGACACGTCATTAAAAATAATTAAAATTAAATTAAAAATTAATTTTAATTAAAAATAAAATCTCAAATAGACAAAACATTCATAGCATTATTTTGGAGAAAATACTGTTTGAATAAAATAAATAATTAAAACACTATTTTCTAAAATATTCATTTAAAAAATATTATTTAAATAAGAATAATGTTTTTAATGAATATTATAGAAAATAGTTTCATATATTTATTATACTCAAACAGACATATTCTCTAAAACACATTAACCAGGATCAGATTTCGAACAAAATTTTGCAGCTTTCATTGCGGTGTTCCTTCGGGAATAAACTCAAAGTCGACGTTTACGATGCTTTTGGAAATAAGGGCATGAACAAACAATAACTTAGATACATGTTACATTGCTTTGGATATTTTGTTGTCTACTTGGTTTTATTGTATGGTTGGTTATCCTTGGCAAACGCATTTTCAATATAAATAGTTCCTAACTAATCATACTGATGCTAACTTAATTAAACATGTACTTAATTTATAAACTGCAAAATAAATAAATAATAATAATAAATAAATATTTATGTACATTTCACACAGCGCCATCTATCCCTAAACTAAGCTAAGCATAGCTTGTACTGTAGGAATCAGATGACTGATAGAATACTTATATACTTTTTGTAAATACATGCATAAAAATACATATATTAATATCCAAACACAGAACAAACATCAATGCTCGTCACACAAATGTTTGTCCTGGGTGGAAATTGAACCCACGACCTACAGCGCAGAAGGCAGAGATCGCCAACTGAGCTGTCAGGTCAGTCATGCATACAATAATATGAACATGTTACATATTAAATTATTAAATATATTTATTAATTTAATTATTAAAATAGAAATATATGTAAAAACATGTTATATTAATATCTGAAATTATATGAAATTCATAATATTTTTTGAAAATTATAAACTATTAATAATAATATTGTTTTATGAATATATTATAAGTCTGCATTTATTTTTGATTAGTTCCAGACAGAATAAAAAGTTCGTCCGGAGAGGGCCTTATCCGGGCATCAAGCAGCCATCTTTCCCATTGTCACCAACTCGCGTAAAGGGAGTACGTGATTACGCGATAAAAATTATGAGGTTCATTTCATTATTTCATCCTTGTAAACGGGTGAGGTAAAGATATATTCGTATCATTAGAAAGGTTTTTTTTATGTGATACAGTTACGGAACGAGCCGACGGCCCACCTGGTGTTGTTGTAACCTCTGCCCATAACAAGCGATGCAACTTGGGTCCATCCTAATAGGTACGACCCAAGTCGCTTAACGGTAAAAGCTTAAAGCTAATACATGCAATTTGAAATAAATAAAAATTTCGTTAAACGAAATACAACCTGAAGCAGTAAACACTAAATGAAGAATCATTAAATTATCATCGTTACCCAAGAAGTTCACTTTAACAGTCGATTGTCTAATTTACACAGTAAAGTAGTACACAAATAGAACAATATTAAGTCAAGATTACAGTCGTTAGAGTGAGGTTAAGTATTCAAACACAGACGGGTAGATAAAGCTATGATAGCGGCCGTTTAAGTAATTCAAATTTAAATATATCTCATGTCAAAAGTGTTATGGATAAGAATTAATAATAATACTATGGATTTCTGAAAGAAAAAGTGTTGATACCAGAGTTATGAACAATGGTGTGAGTCATACAGCAGTCGTTCGCTGGTTACATTGACTATCGCGAGAACGTGGTGGCCTAGCGGCACTGACCCAGAGTTTCAATCCGGAGGTCGCCGGTTCAAATCCCGACTTGCACCTATGAGATTTTCGCTTGAAAGATTTATGTGCGCAATACCACGTTCTTAAAACGGTGAAGGAAAACATCGTCAGGAAACCAACTTGTCCGAGAACTAAAAATTCGGAGACATGTTTCAAGTGCACGAAAGGAGCCTCTCTGAGGCGCACTTAAAATCCTTTCAAGGAAATAGAAATAGAATTAATTATCGCAGAACAGAGCGTGGCAGCTCAGTGGTACAGACCCCGGGTTACAATTTGGCTTTGAGACAGCTGGTGCCAATCCTCTAAATTCCTCACTCAAAAAAATATGAGTGCAATACCACGTTCCCAAAAACAGTAAAAATATATATGGAGAGTATGTTACGTTCCCAAAAATAGTAACAATATGTATTGAGAGTGTGTTACGTGTTATGTTAAAACAGTTAATGGTTAACCATAAACTCGAAGATATGTGTCTAGCAGGCAAAGCCTCCTAGAGGCGCACTTCAATTCTTTCAACTCACTGGTTTGAGATAAATAACAATACTACTAGAATTAATAATATTAGCAGTAGTAGTAATAGCAATCTCACCAAAAGCGATGGCCCCAAAGACAACAGAAACGATCCAAGAAGCTAAACTGGTCTTAGCCAGATACATACACAGCAGCACAACTGTCAGACAGAAGGTCTGAGTTAGCCACATGGTAGTCACCACTACCCAGGCAAGGACCACTGAAGACTTCCGCTGAAAAATTAAATACAACCATTTGAATAGACTAGACTGGCATCATAGCTCGTTTGGCAGTAACCCTGCATTCTGCGCTGTAGGTCGTGGGTTCGATTCCCACCCAGGAAAAACATTTATTTGATATATGTAACATTGGTGTTTGTTCTGTGTCTGGGTGTTAATATGTATTATAATTATGTATGTATTTACAAAATAATATGAATATGATGAATAAAAAAATTGTTCTACACACAATTAATATTGCAATTTAAATTAATTTAGTTCTACGAGTAAATTCTTCAGAAGTGAATTTTCGTATTGGTATATAGGAAGAATAAAAAAAAACTACACTCCTACAAATGACTGAAATTAATTTTACGAAGTAACTGTCTTCTGAAGTGTATTTTCTTATGGGGATTTACTCACTTTTTTAACTGCCCACAGGAACCACAAGTGCATAGATATCATGATAATGCAGTAGATGATGGCCGTTCCACTGAAACCGTACGCACACCTCAGCACAGATTGTGTGCAAGAGTCACATTTGGCGAAACCAATCATTTCTATGGCGATAGCCATTATGCACGCGAGCTTCACCAACTGCAGAATTCATTAGTACATCACACGCCAGAGTCGTAAAATTTTATATATAGATAAAACTGACTTCTGACAGGCCTCACAGCTCAGTACGTAGTAACTCTGCCTCCTGCGCTGTAGGTCGTAGGTTCGATTTCCACCCAGGACAAACGTTTGTGTGACAAATAAATAAATAAAAAATGCACTTTTTTGTAAATACATACCAACACATATCAACACCCAGACATAGAACAAACATCTATATTCGTCACACAAATGTTTGTCCTGGGTGGGAATCGCACCCACGACCTACAGCGCAGAAGGCAGGGTTACTACTAACTGAACTGTGAGACCAGTCAATAATATCGTATTAAAAATGAATAATAAACAAAAATTTAAGCTTTAAGGCAGTACCTACTGCCTCATTCTGAGACAATGTGACGCTAGAACCAAGCAAGGTATTTACAGAATACCGTGATCTCTCGTTCTGTGGTACCTACCTGTACAAAGTATTTCTACTATAAAGTATTTTTCCTGTACGAGATCCTAATCCTACTAATAATATTATAAACGTGAAAGTTTGTATGTATGTTTGTTACTCTTTCACGCTCAAACGGCTTAATGGATTTGGATGAAATTTGGTATCAAGATAGCTTATATCCTGGATTAACACATAGGCTACTTTGATCCTGGAAAAGTGCAGTGTTCCCGTGGGATTACTTATTCACCGCGGTTAACACCGCAGGGCGCAGCTAGTCATAAATAAACATATATAGACGTAATTCCTACGGCACAGTATTTGACGTACAATCACGTACCGCGCTCACATGTGTTAAGATTAATGACTATACAAAATGCTTACATGAAGTAATGATATCATTTATATGCTGGGGATAAATTGCGAAAAACAGGCTGGATGATCTAGTAGTTCTAAGGTAACTCCAACTTACAATATAAGGTTTTTTTTTTATGTGATACTGTTTCGGAACGAGCCGACGGCCCACCTGGTGTTGTGGTCACCTCGTCCCAGAACAAACATCATTGTTTATCCTGAGGGAATCGAAACCACGACCTACAGCGCAGAAGGCAGGGTTACTACCAACTGAGCTGTGAGGCCAGTCGAATAATTAATCCGGAGGTCGCCGGTTCAAATCCGCTACGTCCACCTATGAGTTTTACGATTGAAAGATTTATGTGCGCAATACCACGTTCTCAAAACCGTGAATGAAAACATCGTGAGAAAACCAACATGTCCTAGAACAAAAAATTCGAAGACATGTGTCAAATGCACGAAAGGAGCCCGGAGTCACTGGTTCGAGAGAACCAGACCTCGAATAGAATAAAATAGAATAGTCGAATAATTTTCACCAATTCCCTTCGCGCCCCAAATCATTGGTGTTTTCAAGCGTTGTAATAACAACTAGTTGCAATGTGTGGGTGTAATATATGAATGTGTGTTGTGCAATGAATTCCTACGCTTCGAGAGCACATTCTGTACACGACAAATGTTATTTTGTCAAGATATTTGTCCAAATACGTTGAATTGCAATTCTTTGTCTCTCGGTTTGAAGCAAATTAAATCAGACGTATTTGGGCGCGCATATTCCTGCACGCTTGGGGTCTTTCATTTATTTTTGTCTTAAATATCTCGCATTGAACGTAATATGTATGTAACGTCATTGAACGCCATGAAATATATTATGTAGACTCAAAAACGTGTTGGATCAAAGGTGTAGTAAATTAAATCTATTCTATAATTTTCTCAGGGAGCAATAAAGAAAGAATGAAAGAAAAATATTTTATTATATTTTATACATATTTATAGGAAGTGCTGTTACCATACCTATTTCCACCACCAAGCATTAACAGACACGAATTATTGATTTTATAGGAGCATTTACCGTTGAAATTACATGCATGTGAGACATTACATTATGCTTAAAACTCATGGAAGCATTAATATGTGAGTTGAAAATTCCCATACTCATGTAGCAGATTCAAGTCGTATTGCTTTTATGGGCAGAAGTTACAACTTCACATTAGGCGGGCCACCTGCTCATGCCGTAACTTAATAACATAAATAAAACAAGTGAATATAACAATATGCCTAATAATATATTATTATTTTTTCTACAATTTTTGAAACTTTATCTAGAAAAATATATTTAAATGGGACTAAAAACTGGAGGTAGCCTTTACCCAAGTAGGGGTTCCTATCCATGCAAATACATCATGTGAATGAAATAAACATCGACAAAGAAAAACATTTATAGTGAAATTTCACACATACATACATGTAATACTTAGGGGGTGGGAAATAAATAAGGCTTTATTATTATCAACAATAATAATATATTATTAAGTATGTATGATGATATGATCTTGGACCGAATTCTAGTGCAAAGTGTGAAGTGATGAACTGGAAATCTTAATCATATTTCGCATCGTTGATTTATTGATCGGTACTTACAGTCATAAGTACTCCAAATACCATACAACCGAGACTTAGAGGATATTGACAAACAAATTTATCTGGCACCAAACGTTTCAGAAACATTATGAAATACTTATGCGAAAAATTTCACTTTGTCGGCTTCTTGACCAACTAGAAAACTTCTATTGAGGGCATAAACAATGGCAGTTTTTTTTATGTCATTGATGTGACGGAACAAGCTGACGGCCCACCTGATGTTAAGTGGTAACCACCACCCATAGACAACAGCAATACTACTCAAGTCTCCATAGTACGACATGACCCAAGTTGCTTTCCTATTCTTCCATTTCCATTTTCTTATTCAATAAAACGTTTCACGACATACAAATCCAAACCGCATTTTTTTTTCTATCTTGGCACGCTCTCTCTGCCCTTGGTTTAGGTATTGGCCTACCTTAGCTGTGCTGCCAACATACGTCATTTTCCATTTTTTTTTTGGGTTTTGTAATTTGATCGCCGGTACTGTTATGATACCTATTTTTCCTCCAAGCAGTAGCGAGCTCACACTTTCGTGTTAAAGTCTGAAGTTTTTGTTTTAAAGTATCGGTAAAACTACACAATACATTGTGTAGTTTTAACACAAGAGAGAGAATGGCGTAATTAAAAAAAACGAAGTCTTAAATAATCCAATTCGAATTATTTCAAACCACACTATGAATTCAATGAATGAATTTAGTTTAATTAAATGTTGTCTGGTATCTGTTTATTGAGGATAATTTATGGCAGACAGCTATAGATACAAAGTTATCAGAGGCAAAGTAACAGTTGACAGCTCATCACTTGTCAACTCTTTTGTGTACCTACAATAGTAAAACGAGCCCCCATCCTATCTCATCATAAACAAAGGCAAGTCTTTGGGAAAAGGCCTATTAATTTAATCGTAATACCTACGTAGTTTTTGTGATTAGTTCATATTATATTTTACATTTCGTAGTTTTAGTTCGTCCGGGGAAGTACTGCCACCATACCCATTTCTGCCGCCAAAAAGGAACGCATAAGCGTTAATGTGTATGGTTTCAAAGACATGGTTACCGGTGAAATTACAGGCACATCAGACATTCCACCTACACGTCTCAGAGTTACGGGCGCATACGATGCGACTTGGGTTTTGTCGTACCTAGTAGGGGAGGACCCAAGTCGCATTGGTTGTTATGGGCCGAGGTTACCATTAAACACCAGGTGGGCCGTCTCACGGCTCCTTCCGTAACTGTATCACATAAAAAAATAAAAAAATATACATTGTTACAACTTACAAGGAAACTTTAAAGCTATAAAGACACTGAACATATCGATCAGGTGCACATAACCGCGTTCACGTGAAACATCGTGAACAAAACAAGCCAAAGACCAAAGAGTCTGTACCAAAGAGTTCGAGAACCAAAGTATATGTGTCAATCCAAATCAAAGCAACACGTCGAAGGTCGCACCTTCGGTACTTTTGTAAGATGTAAAGAATATTTTTTGTGGCAACACTTACGATCTCTTCCAACGCCTCAGTCAAGACAGGCACTCCCGCTCAATGGGGAATATTTATTTATATGGCAGGGATAGAGTCATCTCGACATAAGTAATAGTTAATAGTGGCGTTTTACATGGTAGTGGATAATTGTTACTGGTATTACCGATATAAATAAATCAGATTTTTTATTCGAAACTGCTGTCATTTCCCGTCGTATGCACTCCATTAATGACCATTGCAACTATTGATTACAGACATTAGTCCAATCCTGCCAAACGTAGCAATAATCAGGTAAGCGTGAATTTGTTTTTTTTTTATTTATTGATGTGTCAAAGCTATTTCTTTATAATAATAATTAATTATTTCTATCAACATAGGATTATACATAAAAATATATATATATAAATATTATATGTTTTGTTATTATGATTACTTAATGATTTAAATGACACAGATGAAATAATAATCGAAACATTCATTAAATTCAATTGGATTAATTTATGAATTCAAAAGGATGTTTCTTTTCTATTGTTTAATCTAACAGCTAATGAGTAACGATGTTCAGGCAGGACCTGCGCCAAGATTTACTTATTTACTTTATTAGTGAAAGAAGGTAACTATGGCAGAGTTTCAGCCCCACCATGCTATACCGTATAGTATACGAGCCTGCCGTTATAAAGCGTCCATGAAACAGCTCGGCATGTGACTACTAGTTTAATGGAGTTACATCAACGTTATCCTCCTTTATTCAATTGAACGGCGTGGCGCGTGTGAATCTATTCTCGCAAATCGATAAGTGGGTTATAACGGTTTAACGATGTTGGGTAACGACTACTCGTGTCGCTGACTCTCTCGAAACAGTGCGGGAATCGATTAAAGTGCAAGATTCCTTTCCTACATTTCAGTTTTTGATTTTACATGTCTATTTTCAGTCTGCTTTCCGTTTTCCCGTTTTGCGAATGATGTATTGTTTATACTATTATTGCAAATTTATCCTATTAGCTTTTTATCTCGGATCTTAGCCCGGTCCTTTAGAAGGCGTTAGTAGAGCTTAAGTCAACACTAAGAGGCCCGTTTGATATGTGTGTTTATTACCTACGGAAAAGTAGAGGGAAGGTAGATGCTAAATCTATTATAGATATGGAGAATTCTACGTTATGACTGCTTTATAATAATTATTCTACCCTATTTGACTGGCCTCACAGCTTAATTGTTAGTAACGCTGTATTTTGCGCTGTAAGTCGTGGGTTCGATTCCCACCCAGGACAAACATTTGTGTGACGAACATAGATGTTCTTTCTGTGTTTGAGTGTTGATATGTATTATATGTATGTATCTAAAAAAATATAAGTATTAAATCAGTTGTCTAGTTCCCATGATACAAGCTATGCTTAGCTTAGTTTGGGGCTAGATGGCTTTGTGTGAAATGTCTACCAATATTTATTATGTATAATTAAGTAATCCTACTTGAATAAAAGTTTACCTAACATATGGGTCTATTCTAACAGGGTTCTGGGTATTTGAAAAATTCATTCTTTTCCCACCGATATGAGGCACGTACTGTCCATCGAGCTGAATAAGTGAGGGGTGGGTTAGGGTCCATCCCCATTGTCACGGAGGAGACGTGAACGGATGCGAAGCGAATTTTTGGATCAAAATTGTACAGTGTGGTGTGGGTACTGATCATATCTTGATTATATTAAATACGTATTGCTGTTGTCCATGGGCGGCGGTTTCCACTTAACATCAGGTGGGCCATCAGTTCGTTCTATCACATGCATGGCATAAAAAAATAAGCAGTGTGTGTGTTAATAAGGTGTGGTCGTGGAATTTTCCGACCCGACTACAAGACATGACGTTTATTTTAAGTTGTAACAGTTGAAATTGTTATATTTATTATATTACTAGAAACAATTAAACCATTTGCACTTATGTAAGGTAAACTGGTTGCTGATACAGCTAACGCTAGTTCTTAAATCAGGTCTTAAGAAAATTGTGCAATATGGTTAATTCAAATAAAGTTATTATTTGCATGACTAAGTGGACAACGGTCTTATAAACAGTAAAAGTTTACTTACTTAGTCACCTTTTCCAGGCATCGCAAATATTTTTGACCTTGAGGGAATGTACTATCTAATTATGATACATCGGTTCTTTTTTTTATTTTAGCCCCCACACTATGAAGAGAATAAATATTCAAAATGTAATGCGCTTTCAAATTCACTTAAATTATCTTCCCTTAAGTCCACGACACTGTGAACTGACCTTAAGTTGGGCAGAAAAGCAGTTTTATTCCACCCTCTATATTGTTTACCGGTGAAGGGGTAGTCTCATGTCTTATTTATGATGGCTTATGTGTTTCATTGATCTGCAGCACTACGTCTGGATACAAAATATTTACATTCGGATTCCCGAATATCTTTGTACTGATGTGTTTGTTTTAGGACCGATGGCAAAGTGTAAGGAGAATAAATAAATAAATAAACATCGGGGGACATTATACACAGCGCCATCTAGCCTCAAACTAGTACAGCATATATAAAACTTAACTATATGGGATACTCGATATCTGACAGAATACTTACATCTTTTTTGTAAATACAAACATACAGTTACCCACACACTGAGCAAGTTCCTCCGGGGAAGTGCTGACACCATACTCATTTCTGCCAAGCAGTAACGCATTTGCGTTACTTAAGTAGAGGAGGACCCAAGTTATATTGCTTGATACGGGCAGAGTAAACCACTTAACACCAAGGGGGTCATTTGCTCGTTTAGACAATATCACATAAAAAAGACAGAACAAACATCAATGTTCATCACAAATATGATTGTTTTGGAGAGGAATCGAACCCACTTTGTAAATGTAGTACAATTATAATTCAATTACAGGCAGTTAGACATGATACGTTACATGCGTGCCTCAGCTGTGGCTTACTTCAGGTCTAAGTGCAGGTTTCAGTTAGACCTGAAACTTGCACTTCGACCTGAAGTTGCATTTGGATTGATCCTAAGCCTAAAGCAGAGGAAGATTTACGCGCATCGCTGTTGGAAAGAGGGCATCATTTAACGCTTATCATTTCAGAGGGTATAAACAAGGGAAAGGGCAAAAGGGTTCCTTTTTATAAGGCGCATGTGATTTCGCTTATCAACGTAATTTAAACCATGGTGCATTGAAATACAGTTTAAATTACAATCAGTTTATTTGAATAGTTCCATAGATAATATATCGATATACTTGTGAGCTTAAGCAATACTGAACGAAACAATAAACATTTACAAACATGACGAACTTTCATACCACACGATACATACTCGTATAGTATCATATCAAATCTCATTCAGTGTCACGGTAACAACCTTTGTCGAAAATTAAAATAATATTTACAGTTAAAAAGAAATAATTTATGGTTTACAAAATGTATATTCATCGAAAATTACTACACTCACGCGATAATGATGATTATAATAAAATCCAAAAATTGCAATCAATTCCTAACAAATAGGTATATCGTCTATCAAGATTGGTTCACGGTGGCGTGACAGAGTTCAATCTTCATTAAATCGTGATTGCCCGTTTGTGTGTCCATTTGTCTAAGAGGTACTTTAGATATGTTATCAAAATAATGCGTATTCCCAAGTCACCAATATTACCAATTTATTCGGAACATTATGTAAATCAGTCGATAATACTTACTGAAATGTCTACTAATCCAATCAATCGCAATATCTATTACCTACCTATAATAATTTAAACTTACCATACTTTGATCTTGGTAAATATTTTTTAAAACGATGGCAGTTTTTAATGTTTTAAACGGATATTAAAGTTTATAAGTATATAAAACATAAAGGGCCAATAACACGGAAATAAAACTTTTGAATTTCTTTATCATTAACTTCGTTTTATACTGTGTAAGAAGTTTTTTCTGTTATTTTATTATTGATATTTATTTAAATTTATATTTTTAATATTTTATTTTTGTAGGTGCAAACAAAATAATATCTCGGATCCATTCGTTACGTGAAAGCTTATTATAAATAAGCGTAACGTAACGCCATCATCAAAATGACTAGACACTGTCTGGCTAAACAAAACTTGCACCAACAAAATAAATTAAGACAGAACATTTTGTGCGTTTTCGCGTATTTTATTAATATTTACGTCATCTTCTTGTATTTCACTTAACTGTTATTATTTGGAATATGTAGGTACGATTTTTCGGTGTGTTCCCTTAGATCTAAAGTCGATACAAAATCTGTATAAAAATGTAAAAAAAAAATTAGGCACCAAATAGTTGAAGCACAATATTAATCCAAAATGGCCGAGAAAATATTTTCGTTGTGTATAATGTTATAGAAAACTGCCCAATTTCTGTTTTTCCAAGCATGAATTTTAATTCCGTCTGTTTTGTTCACATTTGTGACTAATCAAATCTCCCATATCACGTTTTTTTTTCATGTTGAAAATATCACTTGTGTATGTATACCCTAAAGCCTACAGTTACAGTCCAATACATGACAGACACAAAAACTGGTCCTATACATAGTTACTAACTAGAAATCGCACTATTTTTTTTATGACAAACTTATTTTTTACCTTTTTTTTTAACTTGTCAAGTCAGACCTATAATTTTCAAAAGTAACTAGTTAGCGTTGACTATTTCTCCAGAGTCTTTCCAGTCAAGTTATCATCAGTAGAGTCAATTTACCATTTCCACTATTTTTTTCAGAAATTTCGGTAATTTATCTAGAAATTCGTACATAACATGCAAAAACTGTTAAAGTTTCAAGTTGGTTTACACATACATTCTAATTGTCAGATATCTATAAACATTTTTAACGATTCTCGTTGTTAAGGACTTGTGAAAAGTTTCAAAACCTAGAATTTTTTCCTCCATAATTCTATTTGGTTCACTTTTTCTGTCTCTCTCTCGAGTCCTCCCTGCAGACCGCTTTCGGCGGAGAGTCCCTGCCTTTGAGACTCACTTTAGATGTTTTCCTCGACCTGAAAAGATAAATAATTTTATTTAAGGTAACGACGATTTATAATTTTTTTCACACTCGTGATTCGTCCTCTACGTTACTTAATATACATATATACGATATATTTATGTTATTTTTTTTATCGAAGGAATCCTTTGGTGCCTGCCAATATATGTCGAGAGAGTGATGGCAACATTCAAGTTGTATTTCGAAAGATTAGACAGTGGCAACATTCAAGTGGTATGTCAAGACAGTGGGGAATGGCAACATTCAAGTGGTATGTCAAGAGAGTGGCGAATGGCAACATTCAAGTGATGTATCGGGAAAGTGGCGAATGGCAACCTTTAAGTTTCTTCAATTTACCTTTTGAACTTGGCGACGTCATCGCCGAACACGTCGCCGGTGCGCAGCGCCGAGATGAGGTCGTCGAACTCCCCCTTTTGTCCGTTGGTGAGGGTTCCGTCGCGGGAACTGTCGGAGTTGCAATCCGACCCGTTCGACTTGCCAAGAGATTTTCCCACGGAACTCAGCAGGCTGGACTGTTTGCGCTCCATAGTACGGCGTTTCAGCTGTTGGGAAACATTATGTAGTATATTATATTTTGTGACCAAAAAATGGTAATAGGAAACAAGGCTTCAAAATGTTATATACATATTATATATTATATTGAATCCTTTTTGCTCATTTAGACAATCAGTAAGATTATTTAAAGGACATATAAATAAGTTTTATACTGAGATTCTCTGTCTTTTGTGTTTTTTTTTATGTCAGCAATGTGATAGAACGAGCTAACGGCCCACCTAATGTTAAGTGGTAACCGCCGCCCATGATAAACAGCAATACGACTCAAGTCCTCTCCACCAAAGTACGAGATGACTCAAGTCGCATTGCGTTGCGTCCATCACCCATGCTCCTGTAATTTCAGCATGTCAGGTTCCTCTTGTCAGATGTAACTCTCAGTCAGCCAATAGGGGGTTACCTCCTGTTCGTGTCTGATCCTCCTCTCCTCCTCGTCCCTCCTCCGCCTGATGGCGTCACACTCGGCGCGCGCCTCCGACAGCTGCGTGAGGAACGAGTCCATGGCACCGAACAGCAGCTCCGGAGAGGTGCTCGGCTCCTCTCCGAACGTGTGCGCGCACGCCTCCAGCCGGCTCTTCATGTCCTGGTAATTACAATTACTAAGTGGTCGCAGTAAAAGATATGACGCTTACATACTAAACTGGTGTTGTGCATGGAGACCGCGGTCGGAAAGTTGATTAGGAATATACTGTATACAAAAGTTCAAATGAAATTTCGCGTCTTGTCAGCCGATTGTTCTGTGCTTATTTTATTTATTTATTTAATACTTTATTGCACACAGAAAAACAATGTACAAAAGGCGGACTTAATTCAAATGCATTTGCTACCAGTCAACCAGTAACCGCTTATCAGTGCGATGCTACGCCATCTCTTGTTGGATTTGTGTCAAGATGTAGTGCAGTCGTTTTTGGATATGTCTCGACAATGATGTAACATAATGATGATGAATGTGGCAGACGGTAGCATACTCCATGTGTCCAGCTCCTTGGACACCTCCCAGAGTCCATTCCTGTGCACCAGTTCTACATACGTGGAACAGGTCCTCGAGCTGGGTGAAGGAGCAGACCGCGTGCGCGTGGAACTCCCGCATGACGGGCAGGAAGGCGTCGTGCGGCGCGGGCGCGGGCGCCGGCAGGGCCGCGTGGTACTCCAGCTCCTTGGACACTTCTCGGAGCCCGTTCCTGAGCGCCGTGACGTCCTTCTCCAGCTGTTCCACGCACACTTTGGCGGCCGCGCGGACGTGGGGTAAGTCTTCTTCCAGGAGAAGCACGTCTTTGAACTGCAAGTGGACGAATTACGCATCAAACTGTGTTTAGCTTGTCTGCCTTAATAGACTGATGAACTAATTAATGGATCCGGCAATGAGACAGGACTACCGACAACCAGAGACCTAAACGCTGCAACGTGTGGTGTGCCTTGCCTGCAGTGCCTTGGCAACATCCACCACAAATTAATAAGAATTAGGAGAGTGTGATGAAATCTAAGTAGTTAAGGAGGTCGTATGATTATGTGTTGTGACCGGTGGTTCTAATTCAAAGACAATCAGAAACGAGATGCCTAAAGAAGAAAACATAGAAATCTGATATGCGTAGGAGAGAAATCTAAGAGGCGTTTATAATCAACATTATAATGATGATTGATAATATTTTTTTTTGTTTAGTCTCGAGGAAGTTGGCACTTCCTTAACATAACCTATGAACTGATAAATACAGTGTGGTTTTTAATATATTAAACAAACGTTATTTGATTGACTGCTTCAAATGAAGTTCGAAGGGGAAGTAGCTAAATGTACACAGCAGTTCAGGTGAGATGATAGAAATGATGATGATCATGATTATTTCGGAATCTTACTTACAGTAGATATCGACTGCTGTGATTTTGCATGAAAGTGAATAGAATTGTGAATAACTTCGAAGTAGTAAGTCACACAAAATTAAACCTTAAAACTTAGCACATACGACAAAAATAATCATGAATTTGAAATAACTATCAGCAGTTTGCCTAATGCGCCAACTATAGGGTAGTTTTCACACTTCTCACCCATTCTACAATGGAAACCAGTTCAAATAGAGAAGAGATATCTCCATTTTACTTTAAATAACTCCCTGACTACATATGTACTTGTTATGTGTTTTACCTGTGTTTCCAACATCTCAACCAGATAGTGCAGGAGGGTAGTGTTCCGTGTGACGCTAGACTTCGTGTCCGCCAGTTTGTTCAACGAAGAAAGGCGGAACCCTGATGCGTTGCCGCGTGCTCCTCTGAAACAAACAACATATCTTTACATACACACATACATACATAAAATCACGCCTGTTTCCTGTCACGATCCTGATGTACACCCTTTGTTCATCCGCTCTTCTTCATGCATGCTTCGATGAGCATTTAGGGTACTGTTGATCTGATCTTTTTCTAAAACGTCATCCTCATTTTCTTCTTTGATTTTATTTGACATTATATGCTTTTGCCCTATTATATAGGGAAAAACCGTAAAGACCGTACTAATAGAGGTACTTACAGTTTCAGAGCAGCTAATGCTGAAACTACGCTCAGAGGTTTGAGCTTTATCCGTGTATAATTTCAAGGGCATGTAAGTTACCTGTTCATATAATTCCCGAGGGCCAGCACAATTTCCAGCAAGGTACGCAGCCGCCTGGATCTGGTCATGTCGCGCGCGGCGCGCAGCACCACCGAAGCCCTGGATGTGGCCTCAGCAGCCGCGGCCGAGAACTTCTTCTTGAACAGCAGCGTTCGGACGCGTTGGTGGTAGTGTGGGATTCTGTGACAATGTGATTACATTTAAAGGTATTTTTGAGACGAACATAATGGGCAACCGATTTAAGATAGAACAAAAAGAAGAAGATAGATAAGGAAGATACAAAAAAAAACAGATATGCCTTTGCCAACACCCCACATATCATTACTATCGGCAGGAGGTCTGCATCATCAGACAAGAGTATTTAAACAGCGGAGAGTTAATAGTATTTTTGAAGGTAACTAGAACACATGTATCCTAATTGCCATGAGACCAAGCCTTTTGCAGCTCAGCATCAAATATAGCAACATCCGTTGGTAACTACAAACATACAGCAATTTAGTAAGTGCACTTGGCTATTGTATATCAATCCTAATATCGTATCGTAAGGAACTGAAGAAGAAATTTCTCAAGTGGAGTCAGTGCAGGTGTCATGAGGCGACCGCCAGAGAAGCAGCGATGACAGCGAGGCTAGATTTGAGTGCGGTGAACAGAATGATGATGACGCTGTATCCAGAACTGTATGGCATTACAATATATAAGCGCGCGTCTCACTTGGATATCTCGTAGAGGAACCGGTCCGCGCGCGCCATGCTGTCCAGCTCCTCCTGGTGTTCCTCCAGCAGCGCAGCTTCCTCCGCGCTCGGCGTGAACTTGAGCAGCTGCTCCACCATGTCGATGGGCAGCTGTTCCCCGCTGTCCATCCGGAGTATGGCACTAACACAACAATTTTTCACATCAGTTAGCCATAATTTGATGTCAGTTTGATTTGTAAGTTAATTTAGATACAGCTTACAAAATCAAAAAATATACAATAAATGGAGAGGATTTTTTTATTATTTGCATACGCTAAACTTTGGACTGCAATCGTGCCTGATGACAGGTAAGGTTGTGGTCTACAATATAGTATGCTTGTCTATGTATGAGTAGCCTATTGCTATGTCTGAGTGCTGATTTCTTTTATAGTGTGTAGACTTCACAAAGTGCTTAACCATCTTAAATGTACTTAATCTGTTTACTGTTAATATAGTGTTAGCTTGTACTCTTGCCTGTTTATATAACTAACCTATTTCTAGTTGTGAAGACCTGTTATTAGCCTTATGTTTTTCATTAAGTTTTAATTATTATGTTTTTATGTGCTGTAGGTTTTCCTCAAATAAATAAATAAATAAAAATAAATAAATGTCTACATACCGGCAGATCTCTTCATCAGACATCTTGAGTTTGGACAGCAGAATGGTGCAGTTCTGAGCGCGACGCCCGTCAATTACGGACAGAATCTTTGTGCGAGGTTTGGATCCCAGCTGGCGTAGATCTTCCACGGATCCTTCGTTCTGTAAAACATAGATGCTTATTATTCTTATTAAATTATTTATTGCACATAAAAAATATACTCAGTAGGAAGTCTTCATGTTCAATCATTTTTGCCAGTTAATTTTGCCAATTTTGGCGTGCTAACAAAATACATTACCTACCCAAACAAATCAAAAATAAGGAATAATTTAAAACCCATTGATATCAATGGGGCAAGGAGAATCGAGGTGGTAAATAACCTTTCCAAGGGGATGAACTAACTTCACACAAACGAATGATGATTCTAACCAATAATCGTGACATACAGAATGTGGTGGCCTAGTAGTACACACCCCGAATATCAATCCGGAGGTTTCTGGTTCAAATCCTACAACTACAACTACTAGTCGAGCCAATGGTTCCATCGAACCAGTAAAATGATTTTAAATGCGCGTCAAAGAGGCTCCTTTCGTGAATTTCAAGTTCAAATCCTGACGTGCAATGGGTTTTTTTTTATACTTAAAACTTTTGTAACAGCAAGGTCTCAAAACGATGAAAGAAAACATCATGAGGAAGCCGACATGTCCTAGAACCAAATATTCGAAGACACGGGCCCAGTGCAAGAAAGGAGTCTCTTTGAGGCGCACTTAAAATCCTTTCACCAATACGAGTAGAATAGAAGAATCAGATGAAAATGCGGTCTATTATTAGACTAACGCAAAAACAAAAACATGCAAATAATATAAGTAAACATTTGCCTGTTTCTATTCATTAGTTAACGTCCGATATCATAGAGGTAGAATAAATAAAAGTGACTAGACTAGTGACACGAATAGTAGCAGTAGTTACCTGTACTCCGTTCTTCTGGTAAGCGCAGAACATCTTATCGATGGAGTGAAGATCGATGGCGTTGTACAGTTTGGTGTCGTCCAGCTCCTGCCAGATGGTACCGTGCAGTTTCGCGTCGGGCAGTTTGCTCCAGTTGAAGCTCTTAAGGGGGTTCCCCGGCGTGGGGACGTTCTTCTTGGGCTTGGGCGCGGCGGGGGCGTGCGGGGGCAGAGGGGCGAGCGGCGCTGGGGGCGGAGGGCATAGCGCCGGGGGCGGGGGCGGGGGGCACAGCGCCGGGGGCGGAGGCGGTGGGGGGACGCCGCACGTTTCGATCACGGCGCTTTTTAGATTGCTGACCTGGTGGTAGAATTTCGAAAACGCTAGAGTGGCTACTTTTGATTCATGTAAAAGACACTGAAATATAGCAATTTGTTAATATTTTTTGTTCTTTGTGTGGGTGTTCATATAATAATAATAATAATAATAATCATCATCTTTTTTATTTTCTCGAGTAAATTGGTTTTATCTTGTATTATATCAGTTGTCTGGTTTACATAGCTAAACTTAGTATGGGCTAGATGACTTTGTGTGAAACGTCCGTAGTATATATAAAAAATACAAATATTTATATATTTTATTACAATTTTGTACCGCCACCATTCAATGGATTTTTCAGAATGTCTTCTTCAAAGTTCAAGGTCACCGCTCGAATAGCCTCACACGAAAACGATCGCAAGCTAACTTCACTATCCACTAACTAAATTTATCGCCGCAAAAGCAAAAAAAAAGGATTCTCAGTAGGATCGTTTGAAGTATTGGATATTTGTGTGAGTTCTATAGTTCTATCTATCTATAGTTGGAATTTTTGCAAACAAAAGTTTTAACGTAACATTAGTTGATTGATTATAATTATGTATTACCTTAGCATCATCGGGGATGCTTCCTTCGCTGACTAATTTCTCGAACCTCGCCCGTTCCGATCGCTCTTGGGTCAACTGAAAATATTGACATGAATTTGAAATATCAAAACAAATGAAACATATCAATACAACCATAAACTCTGATTGGCAACTTTTAACTGCACAGAGATAAAAACTGTTACGGTGTTGACACATCAAAAAAATATTCATCTTGACGCTATTCATGCACACATTTTGTTGTAATGAAGTTAGGCTGAAGCAAATTGATAACCGCAAACCTCGCATGTAAAGGCATAAAAGTCTAATTTGGGCGTACCAATGAAAATTCTAGCGAAACCTTTGGTCCAAAGCCAGCAGTAGCAGTCATTACCTCTGTAGAATGCATATGGTTGTCACTATCTGCAATACTTAATCTAGTCTCCATCATTTTTCTCTCTTTCACTCAAGATAACTTCTGCTGGAAACTTGGCAGATTTTCCAGCTGTGTTGCTCTACAGGCATTAGACTCCTTATATGCAGTCGTTTCAATCTTTATTGTTTCGACTATCCCACCGCACCCCCATTCGAATTTGATTTCCTGATTCCAAAATTTCTATTTTTTGCTGGACCGACCTGAAACATACCCGGTATTCCAACTGCGTAGCTCCGTAGACAGTACGCAGCACTCATTCTCTCGGTATACTCGATACACGGTGGTATCAATCTTCCAATGTTTCCTCAATGTCCTCCCACTCATACCACCTCTATTTCACTATCATCAGCTGGAAACTTACCTGATGCTCCAGCTGTGCGGCTCTGCACGCAGCGGCGCGCATTCTCTCCGTGGACTCCATATGCGCGGCAGTTTCCTTCTCCAGTCTCTCCTTCAATCTCCCGACAACGTTCTCCAACTCTTCGCGCTCCTGGCTCTGCTGGTCCACTTGCTTCTCCTGTTAGTGTTAGTTCATGCAAGGTTGATATTATGATGGTAAAGCGGTCCTAAAATGGCTCGTTAGACTTGAAACGTGAACTTACTTCGTGAATGATTCCTGATTTATTTGGTCCGAATCATTACTGAGATTTGATAGTAAAAATTAAGAGCTTAGAAGGGCTCGTGTGGGTCTACAGTATAATACATTTACCCATGATATTATACTGTATAATATTATGGGGAAATTCCACATTGTAGTGAAGATTACACTACACAATTATTTCTTATGAAACTAGGCGAGATATCTCGTCTTTCACAGTTCTGGTTAAGATGTTTTTTTTAAGAAAACGGAGTAACTAGTTCCTTATGATCAAGTGAGCCGATGCAAACCCAAAATAACTTAGTTTAGAACCTTAACCTATGGGGGGTAGAATTTGGTAAGTTTGCTGGTATAATATGACCTTGACCAAGTGATTTTTCGTAGCTATATCTTTTAACGTAAATAAATTGTGAATATGGCTTCCCATTACTTTATAATGAACGCTCTTTAACTTAAACCAGAACCATATTATTATGTATTAAGCTGATGTTCTGTTCCTCCGAAAGCTGATAATAAGTTAGATTTGTGGTGACTTTTTTCGATTGGCAAATGACCACACCGTTTCGTCATTATCCAAAACCGAATAAGCTTAGGTGATGGATTAAGGCTTTTATCATCTTGACTTCCCGATAAATGACTAATTTTAAAAGTAAGTTAATATAAGGTGTGAAATGTTGGTACCTTCTTAGCTAATTCGGTAGCGAGGTCACAGTTTTCTCGTTCCAAATTGTCGGCTTTAGTTCTGGCTGCCACCAGCTCTTCTTCTTTAGCCAGCAGGTGGACTATCTCACCCACGTTGATCTCCAGAGGTGCTACATCTGGATCGTAAGTCTGGAAAAAAACAATTAAAAATGAAATAATTTAATGATGCATCCAAACTTTGAATGATTTTTAATACTGCACAATGAGGGAACACATCTGCCTATTAGCTGATCCCTGCCTTCTCCGCTGTAGGTCGTGGGTTCGATTCCCACCCAGGACAAACATTTATGTGACATTTGTAATATTGATGTTTGTTCTGTGTCTGGGTGTTAATATATTATATTAAATGAATTTACAAATGAAAAGTATATAAGTAATATTATATCAGTTGTCTGGTTCCCATGATACAAGCTATGGTTAGCTTACTTTGGGACTATAGGCGCTGTGGGAAATATCTCCACCGATACTTAGTATTTGTTTATTTATTTATTCCGTCAATAATATCTCATAAAAAAATAACATAATATTGTTTCACCTTAGTGGTATCGCTGGTGGATCCCCGTTCACTGCCCTGCTCGCTGTTGGCGCGACTGCCGGCCGAAGGCTGTTGCAATACGATTTGTTGTACAACTCGATCGAGCAGCAACCAATGCTGAGATTGAGGATTGTATTCCACTGGAAAATTTCATATTGTCAGATTAATTACATGCAAACTGGTTTTTATTTCGATGATGGGATGGGATTTAGAAGCTGAAACACTATGGTTATTCAAACAAGTTAATTATTGGTTCATTTATGTGAGCAGTGACTACATATGCGATGGATACAACAGAAATAGCATATAGTGGTGCTTCCAAAGTTTCTGACTGTCATGACACAGATTGTGGGATTAGGTCTATGAATTCAACTGCTAGATTTTAAAAGCTCTGGTAATTATAGAGGTAAAATTGTATTTTACTTCTTTTCCCCTAAACCTAAGTATTAATCTCTAAGCGATTTGCAGAAGCAAGCAAAAAATAAGTATTTATAAATCTCAATAAACCAAACAACACAATTTTATTACAGGATTGACTTAAATAATAATAATGATAAACTTTTCGATTTAAAAGACAACACATAACATAGACATAACCTTACAAAAAGCAGCCATATTAAATACATGCAGGATAGTTCGAGTCCTTTTTTTTTCAAATCAAAGCAAATCACTTTATTCGCATAAAACATGGTATCTTGCAGTTGGATGACAATTATATGGATCAAAATTTTACATCCACAGCAAACATACAACGCATACTGTAATTTGCTTGGCTAACAGCCCGTAAATGCAGTTAATACCAACTTTTGCGTAAAGGTTGAGCATGCAAAACATTTCCGAAAATAATAATAATAAGACCGCAGAATAAATAATAGTTTGTATGAACGTAATCAGCACAATAATATGCATGTTTTAGATATAACTACTTAAATTATTGTTAACTCTGGTCGTTTATTTCAGTTTTTATTTTTTATTCTTTAAGCTAGTTTAAGTTATTATTGTGCTATTGTTTTTTTCTATAATAATATTCTGAGAGATGGTACCGGCAAGGCAAATTTAATCCAAAACGTAACGTTCTACTGGCAACACTCACACGGCAGCAACAGCAGATGTTCAAGCAGGGACAGCATATGTGGGTAGGCAGCGGTGTGACTGAGCTTCCTCCTGAGCAGTTCGAACATAGAGGCGGCGCTCTTGGTGTCGACGTGCTCCTTGTCGAAGCGTCTCGCCAGCTCGCGTTCGTCCTCCACGCGGACCATCTCGAAGAATTCGATGTGACGGTCCAGGGTTTCGTTCTCGTATTTGCGCAGCTTTTCGATCACTGGAAAATTTTAATTTAATGTATATTATTTGGATGTAGACTAAATTACAATTTTACTTACACTTAGTTGAAGAAAAAAACAGTTAAACACATTGTATTTTCAATACATTGTACTCTGGAAATTACCAAGCAATGTGATTAACACGTATGCAGGTTACTATTAGGATTTAGGGTTTTAAAATATTATGAAATGTTAAACTAGCCCACATAATGCTTTGCCATGCTTAAACCACAAAAAAAAATATGTTGTATATGTGTGGTGAAAGGTTAAAAGTGCGCCTCAAGAGGCTCCCTTCCTACACTAAACGCATCTTCGTCTCGATTGTATTTTGTCTTAGAACGCGGCGGGTTTCCTGGCAATGTTTTCAGTTTTGAGAACGCGGTATTGCGTAAATAATTTTCACACGCTCTCAAATCACTTTGCTGAAGAACTAGTATCGCAGAATGGAATCGTTACCTTCGACACTTCACATTACTCAATTCCACGACAAGACGGAGATTTTGGACTATTGAGGCAACTGAATGTTACCTGGTTGTATTCCCATCATTAGGAGCTCGTATCTGAGGTGCAATCTGAACTCGAGGCTGTCTTCCCCCGGTCCGTAGTTGAGGACCGCGTTGACGAAGGACATGATGGCGGTCTTCAGGCCGAGGTCATCCCGGTAGGCGCCGGTGCTTCGGTCCAGCTCGTTCACTACGCCCTGGAAGCGAGCGCGCTCGCCTGCGTACTTCTGGTAGTGGACCATTGCTTCTAGCACCTTAAAGACAAATTTAAATTACTCACGCATCTATCCCCGAAGAGGTATGCAAAGCCTCAGTGGGCCACATTGCACCTTGTGGGTTAACTATCGTGCGAATGTAGACATGACAAGAGGGCTACATTGTTTTCTTATAAATAACTCTGCTTACTACTCCAGTAGTTTATTCCTTAATATCCGGAAGCCCGGACAAATCTTATTACCAACGAAGTAGACTAACAGAAGACACATTATACTGCAGTTCAGCAACGCCTTTGACTGTTAAAACTGTTGAAAGCTTTTGCTCTATAGAAACTAAAACTACAGAACTAAGAAATCGAGAACCGAATTGATACCAGACTATTATCTCACGAAGACTGAAACTTAGCTTATACTTAGCTATACACTACACTTGGTTGGATGGAGAAAAAGCAGCATAAGATTTTAAAGACGCTACAAACAAAAAATAAGCATAACATCTACAGAGTCTAATTAAAAACAAAGCAAAACTACTACACAAGCGTAATAACTACCTTTTTATGACCTCCAGGCACCAAACAGACAGCCCCAAGAATCTCCAAAGCGGCCACTTTAGTCTTCACATTGTCTGTGTCAAGCGACTGTGCGATCAGGTCGATGCTGGTCGGGTGTGCGAGGACGTGAGCGCGACCAGTCTGGAAGTAAACAAATAGAAGATGAACTTACATGAGCAAATAGATGATGAACTGAACATATTATTTATTCTATTTTCTTTTTTTTATTATTAATTAATTTTATTAAGACTTAATACTTAAAGAGTTGTCGATCAGCGGTTTAATGCCCGTTATAAGACTGTGCCTGGTGATTGACATTTTCTCTTAGACCTCGTTGAAAACCTTCGAGAAAAGCACCAACTCCTTTGACAAATCTCATTTCCTCATAGGTCATCTTTGCAATACTTACAGAGTTGTTCATCAGCGCTTTAATGGCCGCTATTAGGTTGTGCCTGGTGAGCGCGTCGTCCCTGGGCGCGCGCTGCAGGGCATCAAGCAGCGCGCCCAGCCCGCCGTGCTTGATGAACCTGATGACGAAGCTGTGTGCGCGCGTGCGCAGGGCCGTCTTCAGCCCGTCGACCAGTGCGCACGCATCGGCCGGAGGCACGCCCTCCGATGAGGCGAACGCCTGGAAAACGATAAATGGATTGTTGTATTGATGAGCTTAGTCAGAATTATCGTCGATCATTTCACATTATTTAATGCCTGATTCAATATCACACTAATTCTAGCAAATGTTTGGAAATACTGAACCGATTGGGCTCAAATATGAAACAAAGGTAACCTGAAATAAAAAGAGGCGAAGCCGCGAGCACAAGTGAAAATTAAGAATATTAAGATCCCACTAATATTATGAAAGCAAATCAACAATATATATAATTGGATGGATTTATGTATGTTTGTTACTCGGTCACGCCAAAACAATTAGTTCACTTATTTATTGTAAGATCTGTAGATTCTGTTTGAAAAATAACTATAAAACAGAATTTAGCTAGAATTTGAAATACAGATGATACCCTGGAAATACATATAGGTTATTTATAATCCTAGTACTACATGTGGAAGCTAGGTTTGTATAATAATCTAGACGGCTTAATCTTAATCTTGCTCATTCTACATTATTGCATCTAGTTTTAAGATAAACCCATTTTTTCGGGATAATAAAAAATACTATTATTATTATATCTCGTAATTATTAAGAACCACTTCAGGATCGAATCTCAACGATTACTCACGTCAGCGATTTCGTTCAGAGCCTTGATGTACTCCTCGACTTGTGGCGCAGTCGCTAGAGGCATCACCTGCCCGGGCGGCGGCCGCCGGCTGCAGTATATCTGCCATTTCTTTGCGGCCGGGAGAGCCATCATTGCGGCTTTGTTCACGGCAGTCAGATCCAGCTCTTCCTGTAAACATAATTATAAATTATAATAATGTATTTCTGAATAAGATACAACAGGGGTGCACAGGTTGATTGGCCTCACAGCTCAGTCGTAGTAACCCTGCCTTCTGCGGTTTAGGTCGTAGGTTCGATTCCCACCCGGGACAAACATTTCTGTGACGAACACAGATGTTTGTTCTGTGTCTGGGTGTTGACATGTATTATATGTATGTATTTACGAAAAAAGTATGTAAGTATTTTATCAGTTGTCTGGTTCCCATGATGCAATCTATGCTTAGCTTACTGAAATGTCCACTGATATAAAAAAAAACTATTGAGTTTTACTGTAACACGTTTTTGATGACTATTCATGTCATTATCGTGCTTACTCCAAAAATCGCCAAAGAGTAAGTTTTCTTAAATTCTTAGTATCAATATCACATTGCTAAGAAACCTCGATCTATCTGGATGTTTTTTAAGGTTAATAATTTAAATATATACAGTTTGATGACAAACGGACAAATAAGCATACTTGATGACCTAGCTCTGTATTTAGATGAGACAAAAGTTAAAGTAAAAAAATTATTGCTCAATTTTCTATAGAATTCATAAAGAAATGGATTGCAAACGAAGACGCGTACTTCAGACATTGAAGTAGGCAGGCAGGCAGTCAGGCATTTCGCACAGTTAAATCCAGTATTCTAAGAACGGATATACGGATGTCGGCACGATCCGGACCAGTTTCCATTTAAATACATTGTATATGAATGAATCACTTCAATCCACATATGGAGCAATTATTTAGGCAATTATGTGGAACTTCTAAAAACGCTCACTTGGAAAATCAAGTCCTGTAATGTCAAATTCCATTCCTAAAATGGCTTTTCATGATACATATTTGGAGGCGACGTTTAAATATATTTCGCAAGGTGTTTACATTACTCCACTGGAATGCCAAGTCTCGTGCCGCAGACATAAGATACATTAGTTATTTTTTAAGAATTAACGGCGTTTAGTTACCAGCCGTATATTTGGCTCGTATGAGCTCGCATTTTGATGTTCATATATTATGATACACCAAACAGAACGCACTGAGTACCTATTCCTAACATAATACCTACTTTCATTACTAATTGAAAAAAAAGTGTTTAAAAATTTATTTTAAAACAAATTTTTAATATATTTTTAACCGCTGATTGGTAGCCTTTTTTGTTGATACAAACCACATTTTCTTTTATTTGTACCTACTTTTATTTCTAATGTAACACAAAATAAATATTTTTCTCTCTTTTTCCTTTGTCAATCTTATAACAGCATGTAACTGCGAAGTCGGGGCGGGTCGCTAGTAGTGAGTGCCACAAGATACCTGCTCGCATCGCGCAAAATAACAGTGATAAAGACGCTAAAGAACACTCGTAAATATGAAAAATAATGAAAACCGACACAGGGTCCATAAACTTGAGAGATATTATCATTTCTTTCTCGAAGCATCACTTAAAAGGAGAACCTCACGCGATACACAAACATATAAGACGGTAAATGATATACAGCAATGTTTACGATTGAGAATGTTGAAATGACAAATCGCCGGAAAGCTTGCATTTACTATCCTCATTACGAGCGCAATAAATATCATGAAACTGTAGTTGCCGAATTTCACACGAATTTAAAAAAGTACAATTGGACCGTGTTATGCAGAAAACAGCCATGTGGGGAAAAGTACAAACGGAGTTATAAGCATTTTTCGGTTACTTCGGTTATGTATTGATTCATATATTGTATTGGCTCATATCTCCGTGATAAATAGAGATATCGAAATGGCTGTCTTTGCAAAAAATTCGTCATGTCCAAATTATATGGGCACGTTTATAACACATTTTTGGAAAAAAATGACACATGGCTGCTTTTTGCATAACTAGGCTCAATTGTAACTAATGGGTGCCGTAGATCCCGCACACGAGCAGCAAATAGACTTGCATACGTTTAAAACACTATAAAACTTATAACATTTAAATACTGATCAAACATTTTTAAGCGCAAAGTACAAAACGAGCAGTTGACTACAAAAGCAATATTTTCTACGCGCAGTAATTGGTTCTTCCCCATACTCAAGTACAATACAATGCAATATAATAATAATTCTTGATTCTAAACCAATAACAATACAAAGGTTAGACTTACGAAAACTGTTTTAATGTGTTTACTAAATGCGGAATAACAACAGGCAGTCTTATTGCAATGAGTATTATCGAAAGATCTAAGTCGATTATCACCGCCCAAAAACTCGGTGACACGAAGGAACCACTCATGTGCGTTCTTCATGTCTCAATATCAGCTCTGCCATGTCTGTGCTATGTGCGTTCTTCATGTCTCAATATCAGCTGTGCCATGTCTGTGCTATGTGCGTTCTTCATGTCTCAATATCAGCTCTGCCATGTCTGTGCTATGTGCGTTCTTCATGTCTCAATATCAGCTGTGCCATGTCTGTGCTATGTGCGTTCTTCATGTCTCAATATCAGCTGTGCCATGTCTGTGCTATGTGCGTTCTTCATGTCTCAATATCAGCTCTGCCATGTCTGTGCTATGTGCGTTCTTCATGTCTCAATATCAGCTCTGCCATGTCTGTACTATGTGCGTTCTTCATGTCTCAATATCAGCTCTGCCATGTCTGTGCTATATGCGTTCTTCATGTCTCAATATCAGCTCTGCCATGTCTGTGCTATGTGCGTTCTTCATGTCTCAATATCAGCTGTGCATTAGCACTTACCCCCATCACAACAATAACAAAGCAATTCAGAGACTTCTCTTCAAAAATAAGGTTACAAATCCAATAACGAACTCTTTCAACAACCGCCCACAAACAGTTAGTTCAAATACGGCATTAACTTGCAAACTACTCTTAGAAATCTATAATAAACGAATGCCGACAAAGCTTTTTATGACAGCGCAAAATCAACACGTCCATTCAAATTGAAACCAAAGAAAAAATTCGAAATATATAATTATGCAATACCAACTCATCTTATACCACTTTATACGTACAGACGCCAAAAACATCCAATCATTAAACGTAACACCGAATACATAACGTCAGGTGAACAAAGGCTAATTTCTAACGGCCACTTTCATTCGGACACGATTTTGCAATAAGTGATAGGTGCTATAAGTGTAACTAGAGAATAATATGTATTGTATGCCCCGAGGGGTGGACGGAAGTTTAATTGACGTTTACAAGTTACCTGTGCATACTTGTACTTACAACAAGGAGATTATATCGTTGTTTCAAGCGGAAGTAGACGTTTGAACGTTCTCTTTGAAGATTACTAATTACACATATAAATAAAGAAGAAGTGCGAAATACGAAGTTCGACATTATATTAAACCTAACATAGAATCACGAGCATTTGGGAATTAAACAAACAATGAAATATATAGAAAGCCAATGCGGTACAGTAAATAAATATATTACAGTGCTTTGCTATGACGATGCCATGAACGAATATATTATAAAAACAATCAAAAAACAACTAATGAGGTGATAATACATATTATTACTACAATTATATTAGCTACATATGTACAAAAATGTATGATTTCTTTTGGACATCCTCTTACAGAAAGAGACTAGAAAATTTTAGTGACTGACTATTTACATGAAGTAAAAAAAAAACAAGTATTCTTCCGAACACAATGTGTGACCAACATATAAACAATATAGTAAATTCCAAATACCACACGACAAAGTAAAGAAAGCTCAAATCATCACTCAGCGTCAACGCGGCTGATGACCGTGACACGTGAAAGACAAACAGATTCGTGATGATGATAGATGTATGCTGATCACACCGGACCATCCACTGACTCTCTTTCTTTCTGACATAACCCGATGAACAATCTATACAGATGAAGTTTTTTTATTGGTGGACCTTTTCCTACAGAGCCATCTAGTCAAAAACGAAGAATAGCTTGCTTGCTTATGGTAAGCAGAAAATCGAATAAAAAAATTCATACATATTATACAAATTAACAATCAGACACAGATCAAACATCGATTAATCACTCAAATGTTCGTCCTAATCGATTAATCACTCAAATGTTTGTCCTGGGAGGGAATCGAACCCACGACCTACATCGAAAAAAATACTACAAATACTATTTGTTAGTAGCAGGTAATCTCCGAAACTATTTCCTTTTATTAAAATTATTTTCTTACAAGGAAGCTACATTATCCTTCAGTGCTACTTGGCTATTAATTATTCAGACAATTATGAGTTACAGCCGTAAATACTTAAGGCTACCCGCGCAAAGCCGGGACGGGCTAAAATAATCCGTTGAATTCACTAATAACCGCGTCAAGTTTCGTGAAGAGAAGGAAGAAGATTCTAAAAACGTTACTCTTTCTAGCTTTAGCAAATACATCGGCGTTCTATCCTCAGCCATCATAGACTGCGGCAGGAAAGTGCGTTAGTTGATGGGTCGCTATTGTTGACACAGGAACAAATGGAGGGTCTTGTCCGGTTATGGTCTCGCGTGTAAACAACTTTCTAACTCGTCTGGAGTTCATATGAAAAGCTTAATTATATATCTGTACAAACACGTTCCTTTCTTTGCTAGGAAAGGACTTAACTATACACTTGAACGGGGTACAGTCTGATTAATTTAATAATTAAGGAACATGCAGGATGGCCCACCTGAAGTTTAGCTGTAATCTATGCCTGTAACAAGAGCCATTCGTGTTGGGTCCTCCCCTAATGTACGGGAAGACCCAAGTTCGATCGCAATGAAACGTGAAGGGATTTTAATGTCGTTTTTACGTTCTGTTTTGTTAACTTTTGCTATCAAGATAGTCTTGGAAACACAAGAATCAAATTTTCAAAATATCCAGGCAGGGTAGTAGGTACCAGAAGCAGTGAAAGTCGCTTAACCTTATAAAAACGACCACTCAAGTTCAAGGAGCTCCACACTTCACACTTTGATGTGTGTAGCGTTGCCAGGCGTCCGGACAAAGCCGGACACACACAGTCAGGCTTTTTGGTTGCGTGTCCGGCCAAATTAATTGTTTTTTGTTTTTTGTTAGGCTTTTTAAAGTTGGCCAGTTTCTTTACAATTCTCATATGTTGGTATAAAGAAGACTTATTCATTCAATTTTATTGCTGTTTCATTAGAATTGAAGAAGGTGAAAAAGTAAAATGATTACGGTTTGATGTATAATGTAAGAGTCAAGTTTTAATAAAAAAAACTGTCGTGTATAGTAAGACAAAAAAATTAGAGGTGTCCGACATTTTTACCAAAATGTCCGGCTTAACTAGCCGGTCTGCCCGGCTTTTCAGTTTTACGACATGGCAACTCTAGGTGTGTGGAACTACTAACAAGGCGACATAAAAATCAGCTTATTATCCACTTAGCGCATTTTTACAAAACTAGTCCAGCGGTGCTATACTCGCAAACCCTAGATCAATCTCGAGCATCATTATAAAATATTGCAAATTTTAGGGCGGCGTTAAATAGACCCTCGGAATGTTACTCTTGTGACCGTGGCTGTTAAGTGCCGTGTTTAACTTAATCCGTTGTAATTAAACGTGGGACCACTTAGAGATCTTGGTCATTTACCTTTTTTTACCGTTTACCTAAGTACATTATTTATAACTAGCTGCGCCCCGCGGTGAATAAGTAATCCCACGGGAACACTGCACTTTTCCGGGATCAAAGTAGCCTATGTGTTAATCCAGGATACAAGCTATCTTGGTACCAAATTTCATCCAAATCCATTCATTCAATTGAGCGTGAAAAGGTTACAAACATCCATACAAACTTTCACGTTTATAATATTAGTAGGATTATACGACAGATTATTCATTACGACTTCGTAATTTTTCTAGGTCTTTCCCTGTTTAAGTATGGAAAGAGCCCATTGCGCACATTATCTTTAGACATGAAGATTCAGTATGGAGCCCATGTTTTCTGCTGCTACCTTACCCGTTAAATCGAAACATCAAAGCGAGTAGAGTATTATTGTTAGACGCCAATAGCTGCCGCTAGCAATATATTTTTTTGGAAGAAATCCGCACACAAAGCCATATTGCTACAATCATCATCAAATGTATTTGATTAAAACAGTTTTCTAAATTAATAATAATAATATTGGTAGACAATTCACTTGTATCATGGGAACCAGACAACAACAAAATATAATACTTATATACTTTTTAAAAATACATACAACTAATACATATCAACACCCTGACACAGAACAAACATCTATGTTCGTCACACAAATGTTTGTCCTGGGTGAGAATCGAACCAACGACCTACAGCGGAGAAGGCAGGGTTCCTACCAACTGAGCTATGAGGCCAGTCAATAGATTTTTTGACTTTGTTTAGAGAAGAGAATAGACACGACAGCTCAACGGACACCTGCTATTCACTCCAAGGGCCACAAGTACCAACTCTCACAATTTTCAATTCTAGTTTGCGTTTAAGCGGATTTCTCCGGCAGTGTTCAGGTTCATAACATGTCAACTAAACATCTCAAAGCACTTAATATGAGCTTTAAGAGTAGGGTACAGTCAGCAGCAAATGTTCAGTCCTTGTAAGCATTTAAACTTGTATAGTTCGTTTAATAATTATTATAATATTGGTGGACAATTCACACAACGCCATTATAATAAATAAAATAAATAAATATTGGTGGACATTTCACACAGCGCCATCTAGCCACAAAGTAAGCTAAGCATAGCTTGTGTCATGGGAACCAGACAACTGATATACATACTTATAAACTTTCTTTTATAAATACATACATATAATATATATATCTATTAACGTCGAGACACAGAACAAACATCAATGTTACAAATGTCACACAAATGTTTGTCCTGGGTGGGAATCGAACCCACGACCTACGGCGCAAAAGGCGGAGTTATTACCAAATGAGCTATGAGGCCTGTCAAATTTTTAGATAAAAAAAAATTATACTATTATCAGATATCATTATTTGTTATGTACTCGGTATCTGGTAGTACGTTGAAACTTGTTTCAAGGTTTTTAATGAACTTCTTATGTTGACTGTAGGTAACTAGCTAGTGCAGCTAATGAAACTGTCAACGGCAGTTAAATCTTGGTAATGCTTTGAAAGTTTACGCTTGGGGATTCAAGTTAAGTACGGCTGAGAGTAAGTTCCCATAAATTATACATAATAATATATATGCATTTTTTCTTTAATATTTTATTGTTCATTTGTTTCTTTACGTTAATTTTCTTTTAACTGTATACATTGCAACTTTTAAAATTTATATGCTATTGTATAATTTATATGTTCATGTCGAAAGGTCACCTCTTGAGAATTTCCTTGCAACATAACCAGAAATACTATCTTAGTCTACGAAGAAAACTGTATACTAATTTATAGAAAAGTATAAAACCACTCTAGAAAGAATGCAGGAACTAATCATTATATACATACAAAGAATACACAAGGACTATTCTAAACATTATCATTAAATATACAGTGATATCAACTCGACAGCGCCAAGATCGAAAACCGGACGACCTCAAAGCGGGCAGACGGACTAGCAAAGAAATATTTGCAATATGAATACGAACAACGCCTTTGTCTAATAACGAGAAGAACGAACTTACGTACTTGTGCTAATTTTTGCCGGAGCCTTTCAATTTCTGATGCAGATTTGTAGTACTGATATACAGGGAAAAAATTAAAGTAGCCGAACTATTTGAGAGAAATCTATATAGATAAATACTTAACTTACTAAAGGCGCTGTAACCTTACAGTTTAGTTGCACAATACTATGTCAGCCCTTCGAAGCACCCCTTCGTTTCCTCGTAATTGAAGAAGAAAATTTATTTTTGTACCTTACTTTATTAAACTGTGTAGTCAGACCTCGTAAAATAAGGAATGCTTATCGATAAACTAATATCGTCCAAATATACATACTCCATCAGAAATTCTTTGATCCTTATTTATTTCTTGTATTTAACTTTTATTGAATGAAATTCAAATACAATACATGAAATCAGATTACAATATTGACAAAAATAAAACAAAATAGTTAAAAAACAAAACCTAAGTTAACGAAGCACTGACTGCACCATGTATGAGCCTAATATAATAAGGCCCATTAGCACATTCTTGAGTCACATTTAATCTGGCATTTAGTCAAATCTACGATTAAACTAACTCGGTCAATGAGAACCACAGGTCATTTTATAATTATTCATCGTTTAATTTATTAACATAATCTAAAGAATGTTATGTATAATGGAATTTACACTTCTAGTCTAGAAGTTAAATCATTTTTTGTTGCGAATCAGGTGGCGGAATGAGCTGACGGTGAGCTGAGGTGGAGTGGACTCGTATTGTTGTTATCTATGGGTAGCGGTTACCACTTAACATCAGGTGGGCCGTCAGCTCGTTCTGCCACGAAAAACATTTAAAAAAAACCCTCCAAACTTACTCGATAAGCGATTGCCTGCTTGTACTAGTAAGTTCGTACGACCGAAAGTTTCGTAATTACCAGCCGGCGTCTAAAGTATAAACTTTACGAGTCATTAGTATCAGATAGGACCCAATAAATAAATAGCTGATAATTATTACAATCTCAACGCGATGGAAAGCGTAAAGTTATCTCCGTTTTTAGATACATACAAATGAATACGTTTTCCGTTCGGGCAGGGTGCGCCCGCGCAGGTGAGAGTGGATTTCCATAACCTTCGATTGCTTGGTTAGCTGGTTTCCGTGAATACCATTACAATTAACGTGATATCTTATTACTAATTACAATTAAGATAATGAAGTGCCAATCTACGACCTCAATGTTTTTTTAATGTTATACAGTTACGGAACGAGCCGACGGCCCACCTGGTGTTAAGCGGTAACCTCTGCCCATAACAACCGATGCGACTTGAGTCCTCCCCTACTAGGTACGACAAGACCCAAGTCGCATCGTATGCGGCCGTAACTCTGAAACGTGTAGATGGAATGTCTCATGTGCCTGTCATTTCACCGGCAACCAATTCAAACCGGAACACAGCAACGCGAATGCGTTATTGCTTGGCGGCAGAAATGGGCATGGTGGCAGTACCTCCCCAGATGATCTAGTTACTACTAATGATCTATTACTACTAAATTCCTAGTGGGAATACTTTTAGAGTTCTCCACTGTCTTAATGCTCCGTGTAACCTATTGGACTCCAAACTCAGCCAACCAAAATTAACGCAGACAGACTGATCTACATTCCACTTACAGGATTAATGCTAATATTACGGTTCATGACAAAAGAATCGGTCATCGTGACTTGTCGAAGGCCATACAGAAATAATACACGATATCCATTCAATATTGTTGAAAATAACTCGTTTCTAGAGTGGCATTCAAACTCAATGTAAATATGTAAGTGTCGGGACAAGTCGAGACCTTTGCATTTGTTGTTGGAATGAGGAGTGACCGGCTATCGAATAACACCTTAGGTGTGACGGATAGAGGTAATTTGCCGGTGTCAAGCACGCCATTGGTATTTTGCTGCCGCCAAGCAGTAATGCATTCACGTTACTGTGTGAAAGGTACACGTCCAGTTTGAAAGGTGTGGTTGCCGGTGAAATTACAGGCACATTAGACATTCCACTTTCACGTCTCAAAGTTACGGGCGCATACGATGCAACGTAGGTCTTGTTCTACCAAATAGGAACCATGGGCCATCTGCTCGTTCCATAACTGTATGATATTAAAAAACAATAATGGGATTTCCGCTTCATATATTTATGTGCCACCACGTTCTACCAAGGCGATGGAAGACATCGTGAGGGTCGCTTAGGATAAAGATCAGACATGAAAATCGCCAACAAGCTATTAGGATAGTCTGTGGCATTACGTTTAGGAACCTGCTGTTTTACTTAGCTCTGGCACTACATATGATTGAAGAGAGACTGAGGTAGAAAGGTATACGTCCGCCGAGCTGAGCGGTTATATGGTCATTGGGTTACAAGAAACAGAATTTCGGTTTCGAAACAATCCTACAAGTAAAATAAACGTGAAAGTCTGTATGAAAGGATGTTTATTACTCTTTCATGCTCAAGCGGCTGAATGGATTTGGATGAAATTTGGTACCAAGATAGCTTATATCCTGGATTAACACATAGGTTACTTTGATCCCGGAAAAGTGCAGTGTTCCCGTGGGTTGTGGGATTCATCGCGGGTAACATCGCGAGGCGCAGCTAGTTATAAATAAAAACCAGTCGCCAAAACTGGATTATGTTATTGATGCTCCCTCGTTATAATTTGCGTAATGTTACCGCATGTGATTATTCACGTTGCTTTATAAATATCCTGTGAAAATTGCTGTTACTGAGGCGATTTTACACGCTGCAATGTATATATATAAATGACATTAATAATATTGATATGTATAAGTATTTAAGCTGGCATTTTAATCAGTGCCAATTCTTTATTAAAAATGACCTTAAAAAAAATTAATTGGAATCAATTCTTCGTAATTATTTCGAATTACAGGGTCAATTCGGGTTGGAGATCCCTTTGACATTCTAGAATTTTGTATTTCTTTTCATTTTTTTCTGTACAAGTAACATATATTTCAGATAACTGCATTTATAACATAGTTCCACTTCAGACAAAAAAGAGACGTACAAACGTAGCTATAATTATTATTATTATTATTATTGTTATTATTTTATATTATTATTATTATTATTATTATTATTATGCCTACTTCTAAGATATCATAACGTGTCCGACGGACCTTTTCCTTTCCTTTTCATAACTTACGTTAAACTTTTCATTGGTATTGAGTGACACTTGTCTGTCGGTGTCCATCGGCTCGCGTGTATTTGCACATGTCAGACTGACGCGTCAGATTTGTTATATTGTTAAGTCTGCGTATGCGCATATATTTTAACTCAAGGCAGTTAAATATTTGGTAGTGTTTCTGCTATTCTCTCCATTTACGCTATATTAATTTATATAATTATATTTATCTAAAATTCTGTGACTACAGGTGCACATGACTTGGGTCCTCCATTAGTTAGGTATGGGAAGACTCAACTTTTATTTTGGGCCCGGAATTCTGAGATACAAAGGTGAAACTTCTCAAATACGCTCATCAAAACCAAAAAACTTGGCTGCTCTAGACAAAACTGTTATATGATTTTCAGATGCACATACGAGTATATCGTCGCCGTAGAGCGAAAAGTCATCAACTAGGTCATTTGGTGTTTTGAGTTATGGAGGTTTAAAGTTTTTCAAATGAAAAAAAAATCATAACTTACGTTTGGTATGAGATATATCAAATGTTATGGTCTCATATCATAGGCAATAGATAAACGCATAGGTTTATAGTGCTACATTTTATGTAATTTGTTATTTTTCAGAGATTTTGACATAAAACTGACTTAGTTATTTTTCGCCCACAAATCCTGTACCCAGATTTTGATTTATTAATTTGCTAAATAGAGTTAGTGACTTTTTGCCCTTGATTAGGCTATTTTGAGGTATATTTAGTGATTATTCTAGATTCTCTACACTGATCTATTTTTCATTTTTAATTAATTTAATCAGATAATCGAGACAAAAATGGTTGGAAATAAAATGCTATTATCGTACATTTTATTAAATATAATAAAAAACGCGCAAATAAAGCAACCTTCCAAATTAACAAAGAACACGATTAAAATTTCAAAAACTAGCAAATAGTTCAATGGTTACTTGAGACTAAAATCAGCGGGTTCAAACCCAGAACATGTTTATGGTGACATTCTGATCTTATTGATATCAGTCTTCACCTTCTTCGGTGATATCGGGCTCTTACAGCCTGTCTACAACGTTATTGTTGGTAGGTAGAGATTCATACCAGGAATGTAGCTCTTCCTTGTGACAAAGACCAACTAGATCTTTTTTCTTTGCCTTAGAAATAGAAAGAGGTGCTGTATACGCCATAGGGATTTTCAATGCCTTTAGTTGACCTTTCACATCATCACTCATTCTCAATTCAGCGTTACTTTCTCCTGCGCTATAGTCTTTCTGAAGTCTCCGTCTTTTCCTTGTTTGTGGGACTGCCTTTTCTTGTTTTTAGCACGCATCATCAGTAAGCTTTGTTAGGAGGTTTTGCAGTATGAATCGTGTAGTTATGCACATACAGTTGTCTGGTATAGAAGAGGATGCCAACACCACAAACAGGTATGTGCAATGTTGATTGCATCTTAGCAGTGAGTACAACATAGGTTTCATCATCAATAGATCGTTGCTTGTCTAGTTCCTTGGCAGCTTGTGCAGCAATATTTCTCGCTATATGGGCATCATAATCTGCTTTAAGGTCTGCAGGTCGACCGGCATTATCATAGCGAGTACATATCACGCACAGATCCTTCTTTGGCACGAAAAATGACAAGTTAAACTCCGATCCAAATACTCTTTTGTAAACATAATAAGAACTCGGCTTTTCGTTACTCAGTACCAGTTGTTCTTTGTTCATAGTCAGGATCGCAGGAAATCGGTGGATGCAGGTGGCTCAAGACCGTTCAAAATGGAAATCTTTGGGGGAGGCCTATGTTCAGCAGTGGACTTTTCCGGCTGATATGATGATGAGTTGTTCTTTGTACAACTCGTACATTTTAGCAATGCTAAGTTTGCTGTCTAAATACTGTCTTTGGGTTGTTTTTCTGAAATAATGAGATTCTTGACGGGGAAAGGAGCTTCTGTGATCAGTAACTTTTTGTTTGGAATCTGGACGGGTTTTATTTATAGGAACATTGGAACCACGTCCGTCTTTTCCTTCGAAATAGCCGAACTCGTTGTTATGTTTCAGTGCTTCATTAATTTATCGGTCCATTTGAAATGCACAATGTTTTGGTAAAAAACGGCTTGCACATTTTGGTGTCATTCTTGATCAAGTAGTATTCATTATGAGACACGTCAATGTTTTTGATCTGGAATTCCAGCCTTTAATGTTTTACTGGCATGTGAGAGCGAGTGGAGAGCGTGGTGGTCTAGTGGTACTGACCCCGAGTTTCAATCCGGAGGTCGCTGGTTCAAATCCCAAAGTGCACCTATGATTTTTTCTATTCAAAGATTTATGTGCGCAATACCACGTTCTCAAACGGTGAAGGAAAACACCGTGAAGAAACCGACATGTCCTAGAACTAAACATTCTAAGACATGTGTCAAGTGCACGAAAGGAGCCTCCTTGAGGCGCGCTTAAAATCTTTTCACCACACTGGTTCAAGAAACCCAGTGACTCGAATAGTATAGAATAGAAATCTGGCATGTGAACTATCAATTGCAAAAAAAACTGTTTTTGAGCCACATAATCATTGATCTTCCAGTAGTCTTGACAGAGCTTTACTCTATCATCTTCTGTAAAGCTATACAAACAACGGCGTCGGCAATTTATATCACAATTCACAGGTTTAGGCTTCTTTGCGGGCGCATGTTCGCCCGACGAACGGTGGACTAGATATTGAATGAATAATCATCAAAACACTTTAGTGACTATTCAAAACAAAGCTTTGTGTGCATAAATATTAGGATAAAGCTCATAAAACCAGTTTAATGATTTCTTGCTCCTACATAATAGCGTATTTTTCATAAATTTCGATCGAAAATCAGTAGCTAACTAGACTTAGTTAGTTTTCGCTTTCATGGTTTGTATCGAACCAGCCATACTAAAACTAATCAAGTGGATTAAGTTAGTTTTACGTTCTTGTCCTTACAAGTATTACCTATTATATATTAAGGAAAAGTAACCAACTCGACTTAGATTTCGGATTGCGATTTCTCCAAGTAGAGAAAAAAATACCAAAATGAGTTAATGAATTTTCGACTACAATATTTTAGTCGAAATGTCGAATTAGTGTTTTTTCGCAAATCCTGAAATGAAAACTATGATAGCTATGAACATGGTTTTAAGACTGAAAAATGCAGAAAAAATCAGTGAGTTTCATGACATGCTTAACTCAATTTTGGCCAAATAGCGAGTTGATGACTTTTCGCTCTACGGCCACGATATGCCCATGAAAACGTAAGAACGCACTCAAGCCAATTACAACACAGCTAGGCGTCGAAACTCCCTCAAACATGATTGATGATCTAGTGAAAACACCATGCAATCTTTGGAGAAATCATTAACTCACTTGCGATGATGCCAATCATTTGCTTCTCAACAGGGGTCAGGAGAAAGTCATTCTCGTTTTTTGTAAGTTATGTAGAGTCATTTAGATGAGTTTACTGATTTGGCAATGCGTGAAGCTCAAATAAGCTTTGAACATTGCCGAATGTTATCGTAAACAATGCTAAATCAACATTGAATAAACTGAAAGTTAAAATGAAAATCTTCGATTTGCGAATAAACATTGACAAATGGATTTAAAAGGTAAAGAAAGCGTAATCATTTGTAGTAATTACAAATAAAATGGTGAGTGAAGCTTCTTATAGACTTTGATAATAAAAACGGAAATGCAATACGATTTACCGAGGTCTTCTTTCATTTATATTAGGTTCTAAATCTCACCACATCTCCCTGACACATAAAAATAGTCTCATAGGATGACCAGAATAATATTGAAATGATAAGCATGAATTATAAAGTCCCAATAATGTTATAAAAGCGAAAGTTTGTTTGTATGTTTGTTACTCCTTCACTCCAAGACAACCAAAGAGATTTAATCTCAAAAGTCACATTAGTGCAATAAATGCGAAAGTTTGTATGTATGTTTTTTACTCCTTCACGTCAAAAATAACTGAACAGATTTGGCTGTAATTTTGAAAATACGAGTAAGTAAATAATTACCCAGAATTATATTCTATTCGAGTCATTCATTCTCTCGAACCAATGTGGTGGAAAGATTTGAAGTGCGCCTAAAAGAGGCTCCTTACGTGCATTTCACACATGTATTCGAATTTTTAGTTCTAGGTCATATCGGTTTCCTCACGATGTTTTCCTTCACAGTTTGAGAACGTATTATAGCGCACATCTTTCAAGCGAAACACTCATAGGTGAACGTCGGGATTTGAACCGGCGACCTCCGGATTGAAACTCGGGTTCAGTACCACTAGACCACCACGCTCTCCATTACCCAGAATAAGACAGATACTCGTATTTATCCTGATACCACACGACAGAAGCTGCGGGAAGAAAATAGTTTATTACAAAGCAACATTGCAGTTAAATGGTGGGAAATAACTGGCGTTCATGTTAAAATAATTAAAACAAAATGCACATTCAAGTGAATAATTTAAAATAGGGATGATGCAATTGTGTGCGAAAAATCTAAATATGTCGAGACGGTTCAGATATTGTGATGTAAGCTATGTGTATCGAATAGAACTCATTCTAATCTATTTTAAAATAATTTGGTATGTAATTTTACTTACCCATACAACTACTACAACAATGTGATACTCATGTCAGACTTAGTTAGTTTTCTGAAAAATCCACTATATACATTTCTATTTTCAGAAATCCGTGATTACGGCTAATGAACCAATCAAAATACCGAAAACAAATATGTGGTTACTTTCCGGATATAAGTATGTCGCATGAGATTTATAAAGAGGATGAGAATTGCGTCACAATATAATGAAACGACTCGTACATTCAACAATAAGTGTGATTATGTTATAATTATTTAATGTTTAAACGAACTTACTTGAATGTGAAGTTCTATCATAATTATACGAAGTGTTTCGTCCTTGGGGTCGTAGCTATTGATATAAAAAAACCTTTAGGGTTTCTTTTCTGTTCTACCCCACTGAGGGTCGGATAGGGTTAGTACAGGCGTTCAACTTAGCGATGAGTACGCGTGACCTTATGATTTGAATAATATTGACGTTTCCAAAGCATTTCTTTATGAATTCTACGGAAATAAAGTTTTTGACTTTGACTTATACATATGTATATATTTATCTACTAACCTCGACGACGAAACACTAGTATAATTATTCTGTACAAGTACAGGCTATGCTTATTTTCAGACTAGATAGATTGATAGATAGATAATACTTTATTGACCACCATACATGGAAGTTTCGTAAAGATTAATACTTAAGCTAAGGTAATACAATGGGCGGCCTTATCGCTAACAGCGATTTCTTCCAGGCAACCTTTTTAGATGGCGCTGTGTGAAATGTCTAAAGAAGTCAAAGACCTCGATACAAATTAACTACGTCTTGCGTCTAGCCGGTGTCTGACGGACAGTAATGACCATCGTCCGGTGTCGCACTCACCGGCCGAACTGTCACGTTACATAACTTGTGGATAAGATTACAATTTAAGATTTACTTTTGTTGGAACCGAAAAGATTTTATTTAGATACTGAAACTGAATATTAGGCAACCAGAACTTTTTATAATTTAGTTGGTATTAGATTTGAACTGGCTGCCAGGATACTGAGTAATAAATTACTGGACGAAAGCATTCAATAAAATAATAGCGGTCTTTTTTAGGAATGGACGATTTTCTGTTGGCCGCAGATGGCCTTGACAGCGTTTACACCGGCTTTTGGTGAGAGCAGACGGCACACAACCGGTGTAATAGCGGCCATGAGCTCATCCCTCGTTACATCTATGTTACCACGGTAGTGTACCTACCCCATCGGGGATATAGGCGTGGATCTATGTACGTATGTTTACTGAACCTGACATAAACTAATTATTCAATGTTAATTCCTCCAAACAAACAAACTATAATTATTTAACCACAAAAACTTAACATATTTATAAGCTTTTAATTTAACAAGTTAATCGATCGAAAACTGTTACCGATAAAGTGGTTCATATGTACATATTAAATGAACATAAAAGCCTTCCGGCCGTATATTTAAGGCAAGACTCAATGTGAGAGTATGTAAAGAGACACGAAGTATTACAACTTATGAATAAATTAAAATGTCTTTTAATTAACTTATTCTACAGATTTATCAATCAAACATGAGTCGAAGCTATCAAAGCAGTGACACGAGGTTTGAAATAACAGACACAATAACAAATCCTACACACTCCTACACCTCTGCAGTTGTTGATAGCAAATGGACACACGCGGACACACAACACAAACTTCCAATGACCGACAACCAACTTTATGTCCTCACTATCCCACAAATGTTTTCCCAAACCAAGATCCAGCCCAACGCGCTATGCTTTAAAGGGTCACTACAAACTAAGCTTTTAGCTACAGAATCGTATTGTTCAAGAATTTGAAGTAGGCATAACCATTACTAAGTAAGTCATTTAAAAAAAAAACTAAGAAGTAATGCATTCGAGTTAATATTGCCGGTGAAATTACAGGCACATGAAATATTCATCTCCCAGAGTCACCGGCGCGGCGCTACGATGCGACTTAGTTCTTGTCGAACTTATGTATTGGAGGACCCAAGTCGTATTGATTGTTAAAACTTTGTGTGTTCAACATAGGTTCGACTACGTGTCTAACAGGATTTTTATACAACAAAAAAGGAAAAGGAAAAGTCCCTTAAACATCGTGCATTGCATTGCGCCCGTCAGCTTATGTCATGGCGATTAAAGTTTCCATTATTCAGGATTTCACCGACCCCCAAATCATTCATTCACTAAAAAGAGTGTGTCACTGCTGATAGAAATACTCTACTACATTTAACACTTTTAGTGTTCGATTTACAAAGTTCAAATGATACAATTTTTCTTCAGCATGATGGCAGCTCATTTGGTCAACAATTTTCCCATCAAGACAAGATATAAACGGATAACAACCCAATCATGAGAAATTATCATAATCACCGATCAATATCGTGAATAAATAACTCGATAAGTTCGGATAAGCGCCGGACGCCGCCTGCCAATTTGCGGGTCCGACACGGCTTGTAAATCAAATTACACGCCACCTACAGACCATTGTTATCTACGGTAGTGTATTTGGTGGCTGGCACACTTAAGAGAGAAGAGAAGATGAGTGGTAGCCCCCTCCTGACTTCCTGGCTATTTCATTTTAAACTTTAGTAGTTGTCAACTTTTTCTTTGGGTTTAAGTAACTTTTTTTTTCAAGTAACTAAGTTTGAAAATTATACGATAGCCTATGCATGCCTTTTCATCTTAGTTAAGCTACGGTCAAAGTAGGTTAACGTTCGTTTCTACGCCTTCGATATTACTATTTAGCGCCCACATCTGTAACTGTTAACGCTTAGGGACTAGGCAATAATGAATTTCCCACGTAGTGATAAAACTGCTTTATTTTATTTCGTTATGTTACGGAGCGAGTAGACGGCCCACCTGCTGTTAAGCAGCATCCTCTGCCCACGACATTTAGATCTCCCCTGCCTAGGTATGGGATGACCCAAGCCCAAGCATCAGGTTGCGCCCCTGAGACTTAAAGACGAAATATCTCATGTCTGAGTTATTTCACCTGGACCCACAACTTTCAAACCGACACAGAATCGTTTACGACTAAATGGCACAAATAGGAAATTTTGAATTTACGTATTAAGTTTCTTAAAAAAAAAATGTATCCATTTTAATCAAGCGATATAATGTAGTGAGTTTCTTAATGAATCCTATGGAAATAAAGTTTTTGACTTTGACTTTGTTGGTCCTTTCCTGAAATTATACAAGCGACAGATAATTGGAGCCTTACAAATAGTTAAAAAGATATAGGTAAGTCTGCTTTGAATGGAACCGTCTTTCGAATGGATGGTCGAGGAGTGCGTACCATGGGCTATCAGTTATTGTGTTATAAGTATGCAGTTACAAAACAAAAATATTCATCAAAATATCAGTTATCTGATTCTCACAACTATATAGGTGTCGAAACTGTTAAAATTAAATATATTTTTAAATATTTTGATATGACATTTTTTATTTGCCAGGAATATATGTTTAATTTTGGTCAAATGGTGAAGGCTTTTAGTAATATCTACTAATATTTCTGATCACTTATTTAGTGTTGTTCAGCCCTACGACTGTATTGTGAAAGCGGTTAAGTCCAGGTCTCTGCGGGCGCAGCCTCCTCTGTCCCTACACCTACTGCCTCTGATTTATCGTCCATTTTGTACAGTTGCCCGAACGTTTAATACCGGTACGAGTCGAGATCGTTTTGAATCACTTTGATAAGAGCTTAACGTCTGCATTGCCACCTCGGGCTAATACAATGGACATTGTAGTGATTGTAAGTTTGAAAGGTATAAAGTGCTTACTGTTGGTAATGAAAATAAAAAAGTACTGAAAAAAAAAACCTTTATTTCTACTGCCTAATAATACATACAAAATGATCTTTAAACCTACAGAACTTAATTTTTACATTTTTTTTTTATTGACCTAGTTCCTACTTTTCGGTGTAGGCCTCCCCTAAATCCCTCCATTTGCCCCTCTCCCTAGCCGCTATTGTTGGTACTTACATGTAAAGAGATGGCCCATTGTTAGCGACTGAGACAAGAGGCTCACAAGTCCTATTTCCGCTCCAAAGACTGTGTTCCGGTTTGAAAGTTGTAGCTGCCGGTGAAGTTACAAGCATATGAGTTATTACACCTTCGCGTCTCAGAGTTACGGGCACATGCGATTAAACTTGGGTCTTGTCGTACCTATGTAGGTGAGGACTGAAATCGTATTGCTTGTTATGGGCAGAGGTTACCGCTTAACACCAGGTGGGTAATTTGCTCGTTCCGTAACTTTATCACATAAAAAAAAGATGTCGAAAAAAATAAAAATATCATTGTGTAATTATTAAATTTCAGCATTATATTTGACCTCATTTAACACCCAAAACAACAAGAATATTAGTGTTGAGTCAGGACTAACGAACCTCTGGCATGTCTCAGGGATTTAGAATAATAAATAAATAAAATACAATTAATAAAGTATAAATACAACAAATTCGGTGCCCCCTCGCTTTGTATGCAGAATTTATACACTAAGTTTTAATCAAGAATCAAGAATGAATACCAAGTTACGGAACATCCAGTTGTTAACAATTTCAAAACCAATGATGTTCGGTGTAGACACTTTCCCATGGAAATCTAACAGAATCGAGAACGCAAATGATGATAGATGCACAATTATGAAACACATTTCCGATGCATTTCAAATGGTGACTGACAGGTAAAATTGTAGGTACAGTTACACCCCCTCATCTGCCTGATGGCTGTGCAACACACATCTTGCATTACCTCCCCTCACAGCTCAGTTGGTAGTAACCCTGCCTTGTGCTCTGTGGGTTGTGCTTTCAATTCTCACCAATAATAAAAAAAAATGTGTCAAACATAGATGTTTGTTGGATCTGTGGTCTGTCTGGGTGTCAATATATATTTATATGTATGTATTTTGCAAAAATTATATAAGTATTCTATCAGTCATCCGGTTCCCAAACTACAAGCTATTCTTAGCCTACTTTCGGGCTAGATGGCGCTGTGTGAATAGTCTACCCATATTATTTATATATAATTTTAATTCACTAAGAATTGGTGAAAGAATAGGTTCGAATAACGTCTAAAAAGGCGCCAGACTTAGCTTGTATCAGCACGCGTGTTCTTGCAATGTTTAAGTGGACTGATAGATGTTTCCAAGCTATTTATTTAAGAATTCCATGGATATTTTGGGGGCCCACGTTGCTCGCGTCCGTAGGTGATATCCCTTTGAATCCCTACACGTATCCCCCGGGTGGTGCGAAAGGAACAACCTAAACTAGCAGTAGAACCTGTGATAAGTTCGCTCGAAGAAGTACTGCCACCACACCTGGTAATCTGCTGCCAAGCAGTGATGCACTCGTGTTGCTGTGTTCCGGTGGAAGGGAGTGGGTGCCGGTGAAATTGCAGGCGCATGAGACGTAACATCCGCGTCTCGGGGTGATGGACGCAACGCAATGAGACTTGAGTCATCTCGTACTTAATGACACTTTTGGATAGATACTTAATTGATATATTAGTGTAACACACATTAGAGACGGTGATTGCGTAAGATCTAGCCTGACAATGATGAAATTAGGCAAATAATGATGGGAACTTACGCCGAAGAAGATGTTCAGATTATAATGAAAGCATGAGAAGTGTATAAAAATTGTTATTAAAATTCTTGTGAAGGTTAAATTAAAATAGTTATGTCCGTAATCAGCGGCAACTTTCAGACAATGTGCGGAAATCACAAGAGAAAACAAAACGAAGTCCAATCTTGATGTTTCTGAGGCAAGGATTGGCCTAAACTCGTGAATGGAGCCAATCTCCAAACAGTATGAAACAACGCAGCGATATACCTCTCCGTTTACTTCTACGCTTACTTCTAAACCATGCAACAGATTTTGATATGGTTTTCACTAATAGAAACTGCTATAAACGAGGAAGGTTTGTTTACATTTTGGATGTATGTTGTGAAACTCACTCTTGGAAGAAGACGATGGCTTCCGAAATACAGTTTTTAACTGGTTCGGGAGCCAAAGGCTTCAAAACAATTGATGGCACATTAATGGTAAAAGCAATAGAGATGATTATTATTATATATATTGCTTTACGTGTTTTGTAACTTATATGTATACAGTCCTATATATGTACACCGCCTTCAAATGTGTTTTCCCTATATCCTGTCCATCCAAAGGCTGCAAGAAAGAGATCACTTATAGCGATAATGCCGCCCATTGTGGGTCTACCTAACTTTATAATTTATTTTTAACTGTAAAAAAATTATTTATTTCTATGGTGTACAATAAAGAGTTTATCTATCTATATAATTTGTAAATTGATTGCACCCGTGCCGAGCAATGTGAGCTGAGATCACCTCAGGATCTTGTCATTAGATTAGATCGCATATTGGGTAGGTTCAAAGAAGCACTCACCACTAGCTCAGCGAACTTGGCGTCAAGCTCTTCCTGCGGCGGCATGGGGTGCGTGGGGGTGACGGCGTGCAGCGCCAGCCCCCCCTCACCCCCAACCACGCAGTACGTGATCTCGGGGGGTTCGTCATTCTGGAAACAATACAACATTTTAATATCTAAAGAAAAAAAGGTGAAGAAAATTTCTTTTGAAACGGCTAGCGAGAAAGACCGCGAAGAACATGATGGCCAAATGTCTTTATTTATTTTTAAGTAACATCACATACATTAAACAATGAAACAATAGCAAAACAACAAAATGACAGTTCTGATATATATGACAATTAGAAGTGTAGGTACATATCATTTCATGGAGATAGTTCAGCACGTTTTAGAAAATATATGTAATTTAAGTTATTAATATTAGATGGTGTTTTTTGTATTGTATATATATATATATATATATATATCTTGTATTTTTTTTATGTGTGTTTCGTATTTTTTGTGTTATAACATCGCTTTGGTGTTGTTACTGTTATAATTAAAAAAACTAAAAAAAAAGTTTACCATAACACTCATAGAAAATTAAAAAGGAAATAAGTACTAAGAAAGTTAAAATGAATCAATTAATCAATGTCTTCCAGAAATATTTCTGCAAAATCTTCGTTACATTTATTGGTTTCGCCTCTTCTAGATGAGTTAATTTCGCGAATAGAGAGTAATAATCCAAACAACAGTCTTCACTTCATATTGGGAGGCGTAGTATCCGGTCAATATCTGAAGTTGCACTCCCCGCAAAGTTCCCTGGGTCTTTCATACTTAAATATTAACCAAAAAATATATATTAGAAGTACGTTATAAGTTACTTTTTCGAAGAATCAGATATCATAGTATGATATGTACTTCCACATGCTCGTTTTCCGAAGAATGTTGTTACACGTAAAACTAATTAATTAAATTTTCCAACGATTAATCCGGAACCTAATTAAACCAATTTAACCACTTCAAAGTAACGTAACTGGAAATAAACTAGTTACATACTAGCAACTGAAGTGCAATCAACGAATCGCGTCAGCATTAACTATCGTTAATTTCACATTACATATTTGTCAGGTTTTTCTGTTCGTCTGTTTCCTCATTGCGAACATTCAAACCCTCCTTTTAAGGAAGTGATCCTTCTACCGCACTTTACCAATATAAATCATGGTTTTATTTCGTCGACTCGTTTTCTGATTGTATTACGCGTGCGGATTATGTTCTCCTCATGATTTATTCTCGGTGAAACAAAAACATCTGACAGTTTAATGTAACTGGAAATTAATTTATGTCCGCTGCGGACAGATTGCAGCAGGCGATATTGTATGGTTTCACAAATATGGCGAATAATATGCAGGGTATTATGACGCTGCTTTGGGCACGTTCGTTGTTAAGAAATATGCTTTATGGTTATGTGACGGAACGAGCTGACGGCCCACCTGACGTAAAGTGGTAACCGACGACCAGCAGTACCTACGACTCAAGTTCTTTCCACCGAAGTATGAAATGACTCAAGTCGCATTCCGTTGCGTCCATCACCCCGAAATGGGGATGTTACGTCTCATGTGGCTGCAATTTCACCGGCACCACTCCCTTCCACCGGAACACAGCAACACGAGTGTATCACTACTTGGCGGCAGAATACCAGGTGTGGTGGCAGTACTTCTCCGGGTGAACTTAGCACAAATTCGACTGCTACTTTGGGTAGTTCCTTTCGTACCACCCGGGGGACACGTGTAGGGACTCAAAGTGTAATCGCCTACGAACGCGTGCAATGTGGGCCCCACAAGGTGAAAAATGGTGAATTACGACTGCGTCTGCCTGGCTAAAATATAAATTTATAACCTTTATGATAATATAGTTATAGATATAAAGCGAATTACTATTTATTCTATTGTATGGTAAAAACAGCACGAAATCTCTGTCTACACTGCCCGCGAGTCTGCACCCGCCTTTACTGTTTTGTTGCGTACGCTTTTCAATATTTTGGTAAGTTTCCTTATACATTATTCTGATGTGAACGAGAAAGATGTCCGTGTGAAAGTTGAAATACTTGGAAGATGAGTTGTTGACAGATCTCGTGGGTAAATCATGCGAGATGTAAGTACCCACTTGAAACGTCTCTGTATTGTATTATGGTGCATTTGGTTATTATAACCGTTACTTTTGACTGCTATGCCAGCCGAAAACGACATGAGTTATAGCGCCAGCTTCACATTACAACAAGATAAATAAATAAATATTGGCACATTTCACACGACGCCATCTAGCCCAAAGTAAGCTAAGTAATAGCTTGTATCATGAGAACCAGACCGCAAAATAAGTATATTAAAAAAAAAACCTTTGATCTCGCGCAGGAGATATGCAAATGAAATAGCATTACCAGGTAGATAGTAGATACCAGGTAGTTCTTTTATGATAATAGCCAGCAACCAATTATAATTGATCCACTATACAATTAACAAGTAACACAAATATATGTACAAATCACTCAGTCTTCATTAATAGTCATTTGTCCAAGTAAACATTCAAACGCTAAACTTGAACGACTTTTCATGACTAAATAAGCGACGCCGCGAGCTCGACATCATAAATTCGTATAAACGTCGTCTCGTAAATTAGCCGGTCCATTCGCATGAAACCGTCACAGTGGTGAAGTCATCGACGGGAATAGCCACCGAAGGGTCGTAGGGATGTCGATCGTAAATAAGATTTTACATGAGAGTAAAAATAACGCATTTCACTTGAAGCATTTCGGTGTGCGCTCAACAATTTGGTAGAAACCGGTTGAAATACATACGCGCATTTCTCATCTTTTCTTGATTCTATCTGATCTTCTCTATTCTATTCGAGTCAATGGTTCTCTCGAACCAGTGTGGTGAAAGGATTTTAAGTGCGCCTCAAATAGGCTACTTTCGTGAAGTTGAATATGTCTTCGAATTTTTTGTTCTAGGACATGTTTCCTCACGATGTTTTCCTTCACCGTTTTGAGAACGTGGTATTGCATACATAAATCATTCAATTGAAAAACTCATACGTGCACGCCGGGATTTGAACTGGCGACCTCCGGATTGAAACTCTGTTTCAGTACCACTAGACCTCGCAATTTCATGTGATACTCAACAAACCTGCCTGTTTGTTATTCTCGTTGCAAGTTTTGTATGGTTTTTGTACTAATCATAACTCTCACCAAATCTATGCGGACAATATCACACAACAATAGTTTGTTTATAAAATAAACTCAAATTTCACGAAAATATCAAATTTTTTGTGTCTCATTAACCTTCACCTTTGCATACTTTCACGAAGCGAAAATTACTTAAATATTTAATGTATCAAAATAATGAGCTCTAATTTATATATTCATAGTTTTATATTATAATGCGTAATGTTCATAGGCAGATGCAATATAATTCCATTGTTCTTACAACAAATATTTGTTGCACTGCTCGTGACCTGCTTTCGTGTGTACTCACTGTTGCATCAACTCTGATAACGATTTGTTTGCTCAGCAGTTGGTAAACTTGACATTCTCGAATGGAAATTCCTGATTTTGATACAATTTTCAATGTGGTTTCAGTAATATAAATAATTAAATAATTGCTGTCTGAATGTAATGGTCTATCTGATTAAGAGGACATTAATCAATTAAGATTAACTTTATGGAATAAATTTTATGGTGCGTATATAATATGACCAATTTTGTTGTTATCTCAAATATGAGACAGCCCTTATTTCTCAAGTCAATGGATTCGCGAGACGTGACGATATCAGACGATAATCGACACAGAATGCGACGTGGCGCCGAAAGGTCGATATGAATCAGTCGCAAACTTATGTACTTTCTTGCATTTATTAGCTTTAAGTAATTTTTATTTTTGTTTTAGTTAAGTATATTTTAGAAACAGCTAGTCTGGAAGAAATCGTATCATACCATAAGACCGCCTTTGGATGAACATCAATTTTTAATAACTACGTTTATGTATTATCACCTGTGTTTCCCAAAAAAGAATTATTATTATTATTTTAATGTAACATGCAAGACCACAATGATTTGTTATTTATAAATCAAACGCTTTAACAAATTAACTTCAGTATGAACACAATACATATAATGTTTTATTCCAGTCGACAACAATATCAAACCATGGAATACTTAATACACCAACTTTCATCACAACTAGGCGTCTGACATATCGTTAACTATTACTGGACGAAACTTAAAAGTTATTGTGAAACCATCCACAGTCAGTCAAAACAGCAATTTACTTGGATGAATCATGAAAACAGTAACAACGAAATGATTTCGTCAAAACCCATAAAAAACGTAATAGAAATAAATTTTCTAATTTGTAACCTAACTGCGAAAGATCACACAAGATAACTTAGATTTACTACTTACTGATTTAGCACCTTTCGAACGCTTCCTACCGAAGGAGAAATCGAAGTTTTTTGACTTAACCATGTTCAGAAACTTCACTATAAACACACGATTCAGCTTAGTAATAATATTTCATATTAGTATCCTTATGTGTATTTAGATGTATTTTCCCTTAACTACAGCAGTTTAATTGATGCTTCTTCACCGACAGTGGAAGGATAACTAAATAGCAGTCGATTACCACCAGTAACAAGGATAAACTCTTATCGCTTTAGTAATTAATGTTTCCAGAGACAGAAGGGGCTATTGTCCGATTTTAACGATATCCCCGTTATCTGTGAATACAACTCAAAGTGCAGCAGGTGCACAACGTTAAAAATATGAAATTACCTAACACTAAGCGTTAAAAGACGCTTTGCTCCTTCAAGGGAAAAATTACCTTCATGGCGACCATAGATATTTAGGACCAATTTATAGCTGCCGTTATACGCATTTCTGCACGCAAGCAGTTATGCATTCGCGTTACTTCTTCTATTCGAGTCACTGGTTCTTTCGAACCAGTGTGGCAAAAGGATTTCAAGTGCGCCTCAAAGAGGCCCTTTTCGTGCCCTTGACGCATGTCTTCGAATTTTTAGTTCTAGGACATGTCGGTTTCCTCACATTGTTTTCCTTCACCATTTTGAGAACGTAGTATTGTACACATAAATCTTTCAATCGAAAAACTCATACGTGCACGTTGGGATTTGAACTGGCGACCTCCGGATTGAAACTCGGGGTCACCCACTACACCACCACGCTCTCAACCACGCTCTCAGTATTCGTTACTATGTTCCGGCACAAGCGCAATACAATGCGACTTAGGTCTCGTTCTACCTAGATAGTTTACCCAAGTCGCATTTCTTGTTATTTATTGGCAGAGGTTACCACTTAACTTCTAATAGGGAGAATAACGAGAATAACTAATAATAGGGAGAAATCGTATAATTTATTTATTTATTTGTATACAGAGAAAGTATAGAATCCGCAACGAAACATAAACTAATGTGATGAACAATAACAATTAATATATTTAAGTCAAATATCAATTAAACAGCTCCAATTGATAAATCGATTCATAAATAATAGAGTGAGCTCAAAGCAAACAATACGTCTCAATCAAATTAAGACGTCTGAGACACAACAAATCACTTCCCGTAATTATCTGGCCATTGTTTTATTCTAATTGCATTCATTGCACTATGCAATAGTTATATATTGATATTATTAGTAAAAAGTGTAATTTCCCGGACTTGCTAATCATTTCCTTGGCATAATGTTCGTCCTGACTGTTGGACAATTAAGAAACTATAACGGTATTAATTTTCAGCTGAGTTATTCGTGAGAAAAGAATAGCTATTTTAACTAAGTTATATTTAAGTTATTATTATTTCTATTTAGTTTAAGAGTCAGAGACCAATAAATATCATACAGAATCTTCTATTCTTTGACTGCAATAACTATGTTCGTTCCATATCTTTGGCGCAAAACTTTGACCTTATACGTCGCGACGACACTTACAATTTTTTTATTTTATTTATTTATTCGATATCCAACCTTATTCACTAAGTTGCTATTCTAACCTTCGCAAAATAAAAGAACCCAATCTACATTGCACAATGTCGATACGATTCCGATTCCTAACTAACATATTGTTGGACCGACACATAGCACACTATCTCATCTCGATTCATTTGTTGACCGAGTGATTGTTCAACTGAGATTGTATCTCCGCCAATAAAGGAGTCATTCATTCAGCCTCACTGCATTGTCGCCGGTTAGTTTAAGTTGTCAGAACGTATATAGTTGATATCAATAACGTTCCTTTCATATCTGTCAAGTGGATCGTTAACGCTACTTGTTATTTTTATTTTCAATGTAAACTAAGTTTATTATTTTAACTATTGTTTTGGTGTTTATATAACTTAAACTAATAACTTATTGACGGTTTTATCTGTCAAAATATGTAAGATGAAATATGAGCTTCCCTTACATCTGAAATCTTTTGGGTATAAAGTTCGTTTCCTAATTTAGGTACTATATCAACTATAATTATATTTTTAATGTGTAAATCTGTTCGTTGATTTGTCCTTATTAATTTAACGGATCGAACAAGGGAAATATTGATTTTTTATTTATGCGTCGCTGAGTAATATAGGCTACTTTTCCCGAACAAATGCATGCCTGGAGCACAGCACGTAAGCGAAACCGCGGGTAACAGATAACTTGTAAATAGGTATATTACATATAGGTATTATTTTATGTTATACAGTTACGGAACGAGCCGACGTCCCACCTAGTGTTAAGTGATAACCTCTGCCCATAACAACCGATGCAACTTGAGTCCTCCCCTACTAGGTACGACGAGACCCAAGTCGCATCGTACGCGGCCCTAACACTGCGACATGTAGGTAGAATGTCTCATGCCTGTAATTTCACCGGCAACCACAACTTTCAAACCGGAACACAGAGCAGTACACATGTTAGCAGTACTTCCCCGAAAGTACTTGGAAATATATAGCAGCTGTGATGTAAGTGTTAAAAGTCAATTCACTGTATTGAGGCCAGTTAGTTTCATCTCGTCCGTACAGTTTTCACTCTCAAACTCGCAAATCCTAATTCCCAGCCATGAACTAGCCATTCAGCCCATCGCAATAACCTCGTGCCTTCTAAATTGTTTTATGCTTCTACTTTCCAGTACTCAATAGTAACAGGTTCTAATACAGTCGACGACAGACGGTGAACGAAATAATCAAATTACTCATAATCAAGCTTAATTTTAAATAAATTAATAAAATCTAAAGCTAGTTTTTTTATATAAAATAAAGTAATTGTTTACAGACGTTATGATAAAACATTAGCAGTAATCCGTTTAGGACTTACCAGTTGTCAAGTAGCTTCATTTGATGCTCTCTTATTTTGTCAGTACTGAAGCATTTACTATGAAAATGTTGAGAAAATATTAAAGTTGAAGATATATTACTACTAGATATATACTTTGGTGATAACAATTCCTGAAACTTTTATCGATAAAAAAAACATATCGAAAATTACATCCAAAATTAGCATTCACGTTGTTTTACTTTTCATGCAATAAAACTTTTTTCATCAATAAATTTTAATTTCTGTTATTTTAATAGCTTTTTTATTACACATTTTTATATCTTAATTATTTTAAACTGTTGAAATCAATGCCCTACAGCTTGTGAAACGTGAATGAAGAATTCAAAGCCAATACAGAATTGGTAATTAGCAAATTCAAATTCATTTCCGTTGGTATCATCACCAAATCAATTTTCTGCCAACGAGACTGTCCATATCTATACTAATTTAAAATTACCAGCAGCCAAATCATTACGTACACGACTGTACCCAAGGACCAGACACACATCATGGCACATTAGTATAGTGAAAATTGCATTCAAAAGGTTTACGCGGGGCTTCTTGCTTTTACACGAAATTAGAAGAACTCGGCAGACGTTGTTCTGTCGTAGGTAAACGTATAGGAAAAAACCTTCGCCACGAAAACATACTCAGATATTTTCATGAATGGACGAATAATATTTATTGAATTCATGAATTCATTTATTTTAATTACAATTTACACCATAACAATGAAAATCATAATTTAATAATTGACTGGCCTTATAGCTCAGTTGGTAGTAGCGATTGGTTCGATTCCCACCCAGGACCAACACTTGTGTGAAAAACATAGATGTTTGTTCTGTGTCTGAGTGTTAATATGTATTATTATGTATGTATTTACAAAAAAAAGTATATAAGTATTGTATCAGTTATCTGGTTCCCATGATAGTTCCCAAGATATGATTAGCTTGCTTTGGGGCTAGATGGCGCTGTGTGAAATTTCATTATATTATTATATCTTCTCTCGTTACAACGAGAAAGATTGCTTGGGAGCGCTACTACGTAGGTACCTATTAAACGGGTATCTTATTCCGGCTTTTAGGATATTTATTTGAGTATATAGTGAGTTGTTTTTTATGTAAGCCCTGTAAGCCTGGTGTATGTCACAATTCATTTCACATAATATGTACCACCATTTATAAACATTATAGCGTGACCCTAAAGATCGAATTTGTTCGAGTGTGAGTGCGCATTAGTTAATGAATGAAGACATCTGGCATTAATACGGCAGTAGAATTGGACAATATTCACATCTAGCGGACAGCGGACAAAAAGTTTCCATAAAGTTGAACCTCAATAGATTTTTAAACCATTTAAAATATTGTTGTCTGTGTTAGTAATACAAAAAACATTGGACATTTAGTTTAGGTATTATATTTGAAATGCAACGACGAATCTGCAATATTTGACATCACAAACCTTTATAACAGAGCTTGATTACTAATGTAACAGGTTTGAAATTAAAATCATAATGCGACAAAAACATCTAGATCAATTTTTTAAAGCATAGTGCATCACATAATCAAGTGAAATAAGTTTTTGATAATTATATCATCTGATAGTCGACTTTAGCAAATATTACAAGCTACTATAATGAGCGGCAGGCAGTACGGTCATCCGCTAGATGATCACGAAACAACATGAATAATTCATATACCTAATCCTCATCTCAAATAGAAACGTTAGGTATGACATGATGTTATGCACAATGATGTTAAAACCGTTTCGCTGGTGATTTCCGTATGGGAAAATTATGGTAATTTATTGAGGTAGGTAGTATTAAAATAAAAAATAAAAGTTGTCTTACGCTAAGCCTGGTAACCCAGAGGTTTCGATTTCCATTTTCAATCCATAGGTCACTATTTCCAAAGCGTGAATGCTTTTCGCCCGAAACACAATATAAACACAATACTACGTTCTCAAAACGGGTAAAGAGAAAAAATCATGAGGAAATAGATTTTTCTTAGAATAAAAATTTTTAAGATGTGACATTGGCCAATCCGGAAAGGCACCCGTGGTAGATTAATAGCCCATTCAATTTTGTTGGTCTGAATGGCATCAGCTCAGTTGGTAGTAACTCTGCCTTCTGCGCTGTAAGTCGTGGGCTCGATTCCCAAACATTTGTGTGACGAATATAGATGTTTGTTCTGTGTCTGGGTGTAATATGTATTTACAAAACAAAAAGTATATATGTATTCTATCAGTCGTCTAGTTCCCATAGTAAAACTATGCTTAGTTTGGGGCCAGATGGCACTGTGTGAATTGTCCACCAATATATTAAAAAAGACCTAGTGTGCCCGCAGTGAGGATATTAGGATATTATTGCTGGTACGGATATGATGTTCCGAAGTCAGCATTTTTTTCAGCCTAAATCCAAACTGCTCTATGAAGCTTGACCATGTTGCCATGTGGGGAGACATTGTGGCTTCTGAAGTATACCCATCCATGCCTACCACACCTCCGCAACTCCTACGTGAAACAAGCGTAACATGACTAGAATTATATTGGCAACACTGACTTGAAGTAGTATTTTAACTAACATTTACTCACAATGTCTGCCCGTAATTGGTAAATTTCATTACCATAATATTGTCTCCTTGCGTTGTCGTCCTAATGGCCCTAAGAACGACCGACCTGCTGCATTATGGACCAATTAACGGCACTACCTTATACTACCTACCTATGTATCCTTGATAATTTATAGGACTGTGAAAGTACAGCGTTATGAATGATCTCGGCACCCGATACCTTGGTATAGTTGCTGTCAGGAGTTTCTTGCCAATAAATAATAGCTTTTGTTTTTGCATTACGAGTTCAGCTGCAGTTGTAACAGCTGGGCGACAACCACAGTCCACGTGATATCGATATTCCCTACTCATAAGAACAGCAATACGTCTGGGGTCTTACCGTACAGGAACGGGAAGACCCATATCGCATTGCACTGCGCCCCTTTTGATACATGAAGATTTTCGTACCAACTGTTTGATGATTGAAGAGAGAATAATTGAGTTCTCCTAACAGAGGAAGATTTTCCACCAAGCGTGTAAGGCTCCGACAGTTACTGTCAGAATGATCTACATATTAATATCTTCTAACCCAACGAAAGCAACGCTTGCGCGATCTAGGATCTGCCACTTGGAAAAAATGTTTACAGTGCCATCTCTTGTCGGTTTGTGTCGCTGTTAGTGTATGTTGTCAATTGATAAGGCGAGTAAGTACACAGAATGTGCGGTAGTTGAAGCCGCTACAGGTGTAAGAACTGAGAGTCTGTGATGACAAAGTATTTAACGACTACAATAAGTAACTGAGGCCAAGGTACTCCATCTATTGCCAGAGACACCGAAACTATATAAGAAACTATACGAACATATCTGGAATCCTACAATCGCTGAAATCTTCAAACTGAATCCTACCACTTCTGTAATGTCTTATACATTAATATTTTTGAACAAATGCTAGAATAATTAGAACAATCTAGACCAAGAACCGAGGGCCGGTGGAATACAACTCTTATATGAAATGGTTATATTATACCGATTGTAGTAAAATCTTATTCACGGCGGTTAACGCGTGTCGTTAAATTTGTTCGGAATGGGATCAAACCAAAAACGGAACTCGATCGTAATCCTGCTAATCGGCTTTCTGATAGCGAATGTACTGCACTCAATACTGGAACTATGTCGATCCGATATCGCGGTGTTAAGTTACTCGGGTCCACCGCGTTCCGGAACAATTCGCTACGATTGTACATGTAAGTATGATTTATTCCTATATTCACAGTTCTGAGTTAAGTTTTCTGCTCTTTTATCGGCGCGTGGGTTTTGATCGATTATGTTCAAAGGACGCTGACCTTGGACACAGCCAGGGAACATACACGAAAGAAGCTTTTGCTTCACTTTTGTTACGTAATATATAGTTAATGGTATTGGAAATCCCTTTTCTTAGCAATGGGAGTGTGTATAAACGTGTACCTTTGAGATATTTGTTTGTGTACGAGGTATTATACCCTTTATTATTTGTAACCGATATTTGTGCTGAGTTTACACGGATCAGCCAGGAGCGGGGGCTTGCCGCACGCGAGCGGACGAGCTGCTCCGGTGGTAACATTGTGTAGGACTTACACGTAATTACGTGTAGGAAGGGGCTCACCGCACTCCCAGCGGACGAGCCACTCCAATAACACTAAGCAGACTTACGTGCAGGCAGGGGCACAGTGGCCAGCGCCGGCGCAGCGCGTGCGGCATCTTCTTGCGCGGCGGGTCGGCCTGTGGCGGGGGCTCGCCGCACGCCCAGCGGACGAGCCGCTCCAATAACACTAAGCAGACTTACGTGCAGGCAGGGGCACAGTGGCCAGCGCCGGCGCAGCGCGTGCGGCATCTTCTTGCGCGGCGGGTCGGCCTGTGGCGGGGGCTCACCGCACTCCCAGCGGACGAGCCACTCCAATAACACTAAGCAGACTTACGTGCAGGCAGGGGCACAGTGACCAGCGCCGGCGCAGCGCGTGCGGCATCTTCTTGCGCGGCTGGTTGGCCTGTGGCGGGGGCTCACCGCACTCCCAGCGGACGAGCCACTCCAATAACACTAAGCAGACTTACGTGCAGGCAGGGGCACAGTGGCCAGCGCCGGCGCAGCGCGTGCGGCATCTTCTTGCGCGGCGGGTCGGCCTGTGGCGGGGGCTCGCCGCACGCCCAGCGGACGAGCCGCGCGCGCGCCGCCTCCGCCGCCTCCACGCCGCGTGACCACGAGGGCAGCCCCTGTCGAATACAGATCACATTTAGAAATAAGCATATTCATATAACTAGAAACGTAAAGTAGTGATAATTGTGTAATTCTGTGAATAAAAATTGAATTAGAATACTGGAAAGTCTAGATAGAATGGGTGTGTAGACAGCAACACACATGACTGTAGCCATTTTCAAAAGTAACCTTTAACTTATTCTGACTTTTAGTAATTTTATTAATATTTACATCCAACACAGAGATAACGCCCTAAAATTTGAATATTTACGAAGCCCTTTATCATATTCCACCCACGGCTTCCGGATTCATCTCACAGCTGATACGACACATCCAGTTTTGTTTCTATCACCAGACGAGAAACGGAAACCAAGAATTATAATACAAACGCATATGCGGCGCGACAAATCAGTGAGAATAATGTACGCATTGTTCTTTAGAATTGGATACTGTTTGTACCATTGAGATGTAGGTACCATGACGATGGAAACGGAATCTTAACGTATTTTCTACGAGTTTATTTATAATTTATAATACAATTATCATCGTTATCATTCCCGTAGTTAATTATTTATTAATGAACACCAACATAATACATTCATAATAAATAAACATTTACGACAATGGTTGACAAATACAAGATGCAGACAATACGGATGACATGAAATCGTGATAACGAAACGCAGAACACGCTCAAAAATGCATCCCCGCATACCTTACAACTGTCTACTACAAAATAAATGCGTGCAACCGCAAACATCTCAGTCAAGGACAGTGACACGTAACCTAACGGAAATTAACACGCGGCTAGTAAAAGTGAAATGATCTATTACTGTGAGTTTAATTGTCTTTACTTCACTGAAACGCCGGAATTGAGATTGTAACGAATAACATACATACATAAAACCACGACATACACAAATCTAATTAATATATATTTTTAACTAGCTGTGCCCGCGACTTCGTTCGCGTGGAATAGTGACTTTTCGGGCAGCATATTTTGAATTACATATACCATCGTAAAAATGTTCGCCGTGATTCTTTAAATTGACATAACTTTTTTATTTATGAACCGATTGACATGAAATAAACACTAAATGTTAAGTGAAGCTTACTACAATATATTAGTGAAAACCGTATCTAAATCGAATAAGCCGTTTCTGATATTAGCGTGCACAAACACACAGACAAACTGACAAACAGACAAAAAAATAATTAATTACAATTTCGGGTTCGGCATCGATATAATAACAACCCCTGCTACTTTTTTTTTATATATTTCCATTGTACAGACACCACTTTTCTACAATTTTATTATATGTATAGATTTACACCAACAAAATTAAGGTATCAACGAAAGTAGATAATATTCAGAAACATAGTAGTTTGTCAGGCCTCGCAGTTTAGTTGCTAGGAACTCTGCTTTCTGCGTTGTAGGTCGTGGGTTTGATTCCCACCCAGGACAAACACTTGTGTGAAAAACATAGATGTTTAATAATTTATTATTAAAAAAAAAATAAAAAAAATATGTTTCTTCTGTGTCTGAGTGTTAATATGTATTATATGTATGTATTTACAAAAAAAAAGTAGGTATATAAGTATTATATCAGTTGTCTGGTTCCCGTGATAATTCCCAAGCTATGCTTAGCTTACTTTGGGGCTAGATGGCGCTGTGTGAATTGTCCACCAATATTATATTATTACTAGCTGCGCCCCGCGGTATTCCCCGCAGTGAGTAAGTCAACCCACGGGCACACTGCACTTTTCCGGAATCAAAGTAGCCTATATGTTAATCCAGGATATAAGCTATCTTGATACCAAATTTCATCCGAATCCATTCAGCCGTTTGAGAGTGAAAGAGTAACAAACATACAAACTTTTACGTTTATAATATTAGTAGGAAGTAGGATTATAAGAAACAAAACGGAGATCAACTCTACAATGGATCGCACGACCGCACTACTGACGTTAAGAAAACACACGAGCATAGCATAACACAGACCCAAAATTTAACCTTTTGCACGGACGAGGTAGCGAGTGAGATTATGTTAATAGAAATACGCACGGATTGAAAAGCGAAAACTTACTTTCATCCGGCAACGTCTGACGCAACCATTCGGAATAGGAAACGCGAGATGGGATCTCACGTGAAAAACTAGGCGCGGATCTATATTTATGCGTAGCGAAGTGCGCATTGTATTGTTCCGAGGAGACAGCTTACATCGTTAATAGCTGCTGTAGCAGTGATATCAGCTCATCCCGGGAAGCCCTGCCATCTCACACATTTTATTCTCCACTAGCTGTTGCCCCCGACTTCGTCAGCGTGGAATTCGGTTTTATCACGCACCCCTATTTTACCCCTAGGAAAAGTAGCCTAAGTTACTCCTTGTTACATCAGCTATCTGCCAGTGAAAGTCCCGTCAAAATCGAGCCATTTCAGATATTAGCCGGAACAAACAGGAAGAGAGACAGACAAAAATTTAAAAAAATAGTGTTTTGGTATTTGTTCCGTGTATACATCCATATGCACTTAGTAAAAAGCGGTTATTTAAATATTACAATACAGACACTCCAATTTTATTTATTTGTATAGATATTCACTCCATACATATTTTAAAAATATCTTTGAGCTTTTATTGCATAAAAATCAGTTTGAGATAATATTACTTGGTCTTGGCGAAATCAGCTAGTTACAAATAGTTCGTGAACCCGATTACACCACACATCCATTAGCAACGTAACCTCACACCTCACAAACACGACAAACCCACGATATTAATTAAACAAAGTAATTAACTAATCGTCTCTCGTCGTAACTAAGACATATATGCTATAAATATATAAAATATTAAATGTCCTGGCAACATTTAAGATTGACTTGTGAATCCAGCTAAATGTCACGGTCAAACAACCTTGATTGCATTAATATGCAACAAATATCAAAATAGTCACATAAATCCTAAGATGTTTTTCCATTTAATTTTTAAAGCGATGAGAACGTTTAGATGATAAAGCATCTTCAAGTAATGGACTCGGCTTATTTCATCGTAAAGGCTATAGGGATAGTTTTTTTTTATGTTTCCCATTTCGTAGATATTCTTTTAATTCCAAATGGAAGGGAATTGCAAGAAATATGTTACGGAAGATACAATACAATTTAAACCAAATTATTTATTTATTCATTTATTTTATAAATATTATTAAATAATAATATGTTATTGGAAAAAATAACACATGATATTATATTAAATTTTTGAATGGATTTCGTACCTAATACTTACAATTTTGTACCACCAATTTTTTACGTATAGCCTCAAAGTAAGATAAGCATGGCTATGATCATGGGAAATAGACAACTGATTTAATACTTATATACTTTTTGTAAATACATACATATCAACATCGTGACACAGAACAAACATCTATTCGTCACACAAATAATTGTCCTTGGTGGGAATCGAACCCACAACCTACAGCGCCGAAGGCAGGGTAAACAACTGAGCTACCATAGCATATTAAAACAAGCCATGACGTCGCTTAAGTAAGCAATTTTGCGTCGCCATAAATCTTAGGATTTACAATCTGAGCGATATTTACGGGCGTTCTCATGGAACGCGCTGAGATATACAATAATAACAGTGCCACAGTATCCATTTATGTTAATCCAATAATTCAATCATACATAAATACATAATGCATGCAGTACCGCAATGAGAGAGACAATTGCGAGCCAAACGTAACCGTATCATTATCTCTGACAAATGTAGTAGAGCCGTGTTATTACGGTTTTGATAATGCATTAGTTCGATTGAATATTGTTATGAGATACTATTACTTACTTAACTTGATTACTCACTTAACATACATACATAAAATCACGCCTGTTTCCCGGAGGGGTAGGCAGAGATCATGGTTTTCCACCTGCTACGATCCTGACATAGGTACCTCCTTAGCTTCATCTACTCTCATCACATTCTTCATGCACGCTCGTCGTTATAATATGAAATTTTGTCTTGGGTGATGCATTCTTCCAACTCTTTAATACATCAAATACTACGAATCAACTGGCCTCATAGCTCAGTTGGTAGTAACCCTGCTTTCTGCACTGAAGGTGGTGGGTTTGATTCCCGAACATAGGTATTTGTTCTGTGTCAGGGAGTTGATATGTATTATATGTATATATATTAAAAATAAAAATAAGTAGTTAATAGTATATATAGTAAGTTAGTAAGTTATATCAATTATCTGTTTCCCACTATAGAAGCTATTTACTTAGCTTACTTTAGGGCTACATGGTGCTGTGTGAAATGTCCACCAATATTTATTACCCACCTGATTTTAAGCGGTATACTGTGCCCCTTACAATTCGACTTAAACCTACCGTATCTTCAAATTATAATTGATTCCCTACTTAGATATGGGACACCGAACAAACCTGCTGTACTAAAATGATAGATGAAGTGTGATAGGCGCGCTCTACAAAGCTGAGTCGCTCAACTTCAATACCATATAGCGCCGTCTCATGTGCCTGTAATTTCACCGGCTCCTAAACCTTTCAAACCCGAATACATAATGCAAATGTAATACACTCGGCAGCAGAAATAGATAAACATGGTGGCAAAACTATCCCGCAGTGATATGGAATCATTTAATTCAAATATGTTTCTTGTCACTTATTTGTATCTTAGTCACTCCAAACGACAATAATAGTCAGAATATAGTCGGGCTGAAATTAATATTATTTTCCAACAAAAAAACATAACATTTCGAATATTTCCAAATCAGTTTAAGTAAAGGAGCTTTCCGACATTTTACGAGAAAAAAATAAGAATTGTAGAAATGAAAAAAAGGAAAGGCTTTCTGTGACATAACATTTTCTATCTTAAATGTGTCAACTTTCTTCTAGATACGAATCATCATTATAAATCGGCACTATTTCAATATGTGATTAACGATCTCACCTTTCCTTTACTTTCATCTCGTGAACAAGGCGTACGTCAAAACAACGGTCAAGTCACGTCTTGGTCTAATAAAGTTGCGTAACTTAATTGGGGTCACAACACTAGCCCAGTGATGTAACATATTGTATTTATATATCCGGCTGCTGTTTCCGATTGTAGTACAGTCACCCGCAGAAACATAATAATATATTCATTCACTAAGATATGAACATAAAATAACATCTATGATGATCATAATGATTTCCACGTTCTCGGTAAAAAAAAATAAAGGGATTCAAACTGTTAAAAGGGTAGTTTTTGCAAAAAAATAGATTCCTCTTTTGGGGGTTTTTGCCTGTTTTTCCCCATGGAGGGTCGGATAGGGTTGGAACCGGCGTCAAACTCCGCGATAGGTATACGTGGCCTTAATTTATTTTATGTGATACAGTTACGGAACGAGCCTGGTGTTAAATAGTAACCTCTGCCCATAACAACCGATGCGACTTGAGTCCTCCCCTACTAGGTACAACGAGACCCAAGTCGCATCGTATGCGACCGTAACACTGAGACTTGTAGGTGTGACTGTAATTTCAACGGTACAACCTTTATGTTTTGAATATAACTTAATGAGTTTTTTGCAGTCAATCAAATCCTTTTCATTTTTTCTTATTTATTCAAATGTTAACATATTAGTGCACGCGACGGTACCTTCCGGCCACTCCGGCTCGCTCGGTAGTGCTAACACGATTTGTTATCTAAGTAATGTTGCATACATTGATAATTGTTTTCGGTAACAGCTCCTAATTGCGCTCCGTGCAATTCCAATTTCAATATGAAAGTAAAATATAATTAGCATCCATTAACCTAGATCCTGAACACAATATATTCCGTTAGTCGCTTGGAAATGACTGAACCAGTTAACGTAATGATATCTAGGTAGGGTCCTTCTCAGAGCCTCTCCAACCTTCAAGAAGTTCCTGGTTCCTGTTCAAGAAACCTGTAAGTATTCAGAGGTATTTCGTGCGCACGATTGTTCTAGGTTTCAAGCCACTGCTCAATCAAGACGTTGCGTTACGTGGTGCCATTATCGGCTACAAAGTAGCTTAACATCATTAGACATTTTTAGTCAAATTTTTTTAGTTTAGTTTTAGTAAATTTTAGTCAATTGTCAACAGACTACATTCGACGAAGCTGAAACTTGTTTACAACTACAGTGTTGATTAAAATGACTCAGTGTTATAATTTGACTTCCTTTTTCAAAATTATAATTCAAAGTCAAAGTTTATACTGTGACCATTCAAACCGAATTGTACAAATCATATACCATTAAATCTACCTACCAACTTAATATCAAATATTACAAAAGTTTCCCTTTAATATATTAATGACAGACCTACAAAGATTGTATCTGGTTTCAAAGAAAGATTGTAAAGGTTTCGTAATAAATTAAAGTTCAAGGTTTCCTCTTGTGAACTTTAAAATAATGTTGCCTAAATGTGCTCTGATTTAGTTCAGTTTTTATACATCGTTAGAGTCAAAGTACCAGTTCTACAACGACCAGAATTACATGAAAATGCATAAAAATATCAAAATGTAATTAAAAATAATAACAAACATTATTAGTGGAAATTTCATACAGCGCCAATTAGCCCCAAATTAAGCGTGGAAATCAGACAATTGATAAAATACAATTTTTGTTTTGTAAATAAGTACATATAAGACACACTCAGACACAGAATAAACATAATGTTAGTCACAAAAATGCTTGTCCTGGGTGGGAATCGAACCCACGACCTACAGAGCAGAAGGCAAAGTTACTGCCAATTTAGTTTTTCGGCCATTCATATCCGCTGAGCATTTAAGAGTGGATTAATTCCTTTCCAAATTTGACTCAGATCGTTCACATTAGGAGCTAAGTGAAAAATCGATCAATTTCCATTGTCTATTATTAACAATGAATAGAGCTACTGGCAAGATACATGCAAGTACATACATCACACGAACTAGCATGCTTTAACATTCAATAAGCATGCCACTAGCAAGTTATCGACATGTTTACTTTCTCGGGCAACAGCGATGTCAATTTATTGATCGCAGTCGGCTTGTTTACGTTTTGTACCACTGCAGTATTTGGATCACGGATCTTTGTAATGGTTTTTTTTTTTATTGAGAGAATATAACGGCGACTGCAGTGATTGAGTTATGGGACAAAAAGCTGAGGTTATGTCGACCTTGATTGACAACGGGATATCCAACTTAGATGTTACATACAATACAATAACACTTTATTGCAAAACCACAATACAAATGAATACTTATAAAATAAACAATTTTATGCGTACGCTAAATGCGGAATAACAATGGGCGGCCTTATTGCAATGAGAAATCTCTTCCGGGCAACATTTTGTATGGACCAGAATTATGGGTACGATATGATATACACATTATAATAAATACAGGTTACCGAGCCATTCAAATTAAACCATTTGATGCGTAGATCTTTAAGGCAGTAAAACTTGTGTCAATTTCCAACGGAGAAGTACTGCCACTATACCTACTTCTGTCTCCAAGCAGAAACTATTACGCATTACTTTAGACATTCCACCTTCACGTCTCAAAGTAACGGGCACAATACACAGTCTTCCCATATCCAAGTAGGGGAGGACCCAAAAGCTTTTATTATAGGACAGAGGTTACAGCTTAACATCAGGCGTTCCGTAACTTACTGGCATAAACATCTATGAATTAAATTATTTACAATAAACAAGTTACCCTAATCGAAGCGCGTATCTAGGACGATGTCATAACGTCAATGCATTAAAAGAGCTACCTTATTATTAAGAAGAAGATTAATTAACAATAAAATTCAACACTCTGACACCAATAACCATATTGCATAAGGCAACTAATTAATTCATAGATTTGTTAAAAACTAATTCTGAAGCAATAAAAAAGCAACAAAATGTTTATGGTGTAAAATTTGTAGGCAACTGGGTAATCTTGTATTGAGTCATAAACTTTTAAGTGATTTTATGATACTGACATACAAATTATAGCTTAGAATTATTATTAAGGCTTTATGTCGGCTCGCTGCCGAATTCATGAACTATATATACTCTAACTATATATATATATATATATATATACAGGGTTACAGGAAAAGTCGTGCTAGATCCGTTAAGGGCGTGGAGTACCCATCATTTCTGACTTATTTCACTATGAAACACCCTACCCTAAACTTAACCCTTTTCGAGATATTCGACTTTTAATTTTTTATTGAATAATGCCGATTTTTAGGCTACGAAATTTATTTTTGTTTATTTTGTGTATCTTATTATTATTATTATTGCATTTTTACATGTGTAATAAGATGCTTTAGGACATCAATCATTAAAATAGTGCATAAGTTAATTGAATAGACCGTAGTAGACAAGTGAAAGTAAAAAAATAAAAAATATATTAGCAAGCTTATTTTTCTCTAAGGGATATCTAAAAAAAATATTATGACACTTGTTCGGCAGATATTTTTTAAAATATCTACGTTTCATCAGCTATCTAACGAGGTCTAACAATCTAGGGTTTGTATTACATTTCGTGGAAAAAAGTAGAGAAAGACCCAGATTTTCTAAGAAATATCTTGTGGACGGATGAGTCCAAATTTGATAAAGATGGCATAACCAACTATCACAACGTCCATTACTGGGCCCCAAAAGAACTAAGGAATCCCAATAAGAAAAGAGTGAAAGGGTCCCAACGAAGATTCAGCGTGAATGTGTGGATGGGCATTATCTCTAATCATTTGATTGGACCTTACTTTCTCCCGGATAATCTAAATGGGGAAAGCTACGAAAATTTCCTGAGAGCAGACTTGAGTGATTTGCTGGATGATCTGCCACTCAACCTGATCAGGGACATGTGGTTCCAACACGATGGCTGCCCTGCCCATTTCAGGAGAAGTGTCAGAGACTGGCTGGACACAAATTATCCAAACAAATGGATAGGACGAGGTGGGCCGTTGCCATGGCCAGCAAGAAGTCCGGACCTAACTCCCATGGATTTTCATGTATGGGGGTGCATGAAAAGTCTTGTGTACAGCGAGCCGAATCCAGTTTTGTCTGTGGAAGACTTAAGAGAAAGGATTGTGGATGCAGCAAATAAAATGAGGACCACGTTGACCACTGGAGTAGTGAAGACTGGTCTCCGTAGAAGGATGCGACAATGTTTCAGAAATAGAGGCGGCCATGTTGAACATGAACTGTAGAATAAGAAAAAGTTGTGTGAAAACCTTTAATAAATGACATTTCATGCATACCTAATGTTTTATTTTACTTTTTAGGGCTAAGTATAAATTTTCTTCTCCACTGTCGCCTATGAAACTAATTTTTTTCCAATGCATTTGAATAAAACCCTAGATTATTATACCTCGTTAGATAGCTGATGAAACGTAGATATTTTAAAAAATATCTGCCGAACAAGTGTCATAATATTTTTTTTAGATATCCCTTAGAGAAAAATAAGCTTGCTAATATATTTTTTATTTTTTTACTTTCACTTGTCTACTACGGTCTATTCAATTAACTTATGCACTATTTTAATGATTGATGTCCTAAAGCATCTTATTACACATGTAAAAATGCAATAATAATAATAATAAGATACACAAAATAAACAAAAATAAATTTCGTAGCCTAAAAATCGGCATTATTCAATAAAAAATTAAAAGTCGAATATCTCGAAAAGGGTTAAGTTTAGGGTAGGGTGTTTCATAGTGAAATAAGTCAGAAATGATGGGTACTCCACGCCCTTAACGGATCTAGCACGACTTTTCCTGTAACCCTGTATATATACTCTGACTGACTGGCCTCATAGCTCAGTTAGTAGTAACCCTGCCTTCTGCGCTGTAGGTCGTGGGTTCGATTCCCACCCAGGACAAACAATTATGTGACGAATATAGACGCTTGTTCTGTGTCTGGGTGTTAATATGTATTATATGTATGTATTTACAAAAAAAAGTATATAAGTATTATATCAGTTGTCTGTTTCCCATGATACAAGCTATGCTTAGCTTACTTTGGGGATACATGACGCTTTGTGAAATGTCCACCAATATCTATCTATCTATCTATCTATATAAGCGCAATTCACAAGTGCATTAAAATTTGAATTACTTAGAAACAACCACCTGAATCGCCCGCGACTCCGCCTTCGAGATCTAAGTAAATGGTGCGATATTATGATTTACAATAATTTAAAATAGAAGTGATAAAAATAGATTTTCAATTATCTCGTTATAGTGTGCAGTGCTCGCGAAAAAAAAGGAAACCTTCCTTTAGGGGTTTCTTGTCTGTTTCCCATGGAGGGTCGGATAGGGTTTGAAAGGCGTCAAACATGGCGATAAGTACGCGTGACCTTATGTTTTGAACATTATTGACGTTTCCAAGCCATTTATTTATGAATTCTGTGAAAATAACGTTTTTTGACTTTTACTTTCTCACACTCAAGCAGGGAACCCAAATCGGGATACTGTTGCTACGTTCCTTCACAAATTGTTTTTAGTTATTTTTTGTTTATTATAATTTATTTATTATATATTTGATATATTTCAGTGGTATTAAATCTATGATTGGAATTGAACCTCCATTTTATCGCCTACATGTCAATTATATTAGCTTGACACTTGCACCGCAAGCAATTACCAGGAACAACTGCTCGAATCCAATTTACAGTGATGGCCACTAAAGCGTAGGTCGTAATGATTAATGTTTTAACTTATTGATGTCTTCGGTTTTTGCTGTTACTCTCTGAATTCCTGCGCCGTGTCAAGGGTACAATTTGAGTGCGAATTTAATTTGTTAACAGCAGCCAGGTGAATGTTTAAATAAACGTTTGATTGCTGTGTCAACACCATCCACAATGTCAAGTATCACGCGAATCAAAGCCTTTCTTTAATTTTCATCAAAACATGCTTTATCTTTTTCTTTATTGTACACAAAAAAATTACGAATTATCTTATATAACATGTACAAAGGCGAGCTTAACCCTAAAAAGAGCTTTCTTCCAGCAAACCTTTGAGGCTGAGAAAAAGTTTGTTAACGACATCGCATGGTTTAGCAAAAGTAAGCTGCGATAAGACAGAGCAGACAGCACTATTTAGGGATGTAAAACTACCGTACCAAAAGTTATACCTAGGATATCGCTCGGACTTACTGGTTTCATTTTATGTAAGATTTCTCTCAGCTATAGCAGAATTTTAAATTTTTCTAGAAGAATATTTTACAAAAATCAAGACCTTGTTTTAAGAACTGAGAAAAAATCCTGTAATAAGTATATGATAAAAGAAATCTTAGAAGCCTTACTTAGTCAAGACTACCGATACGTAAAATGTTCCACTTAACCTGTTATCCTCAAAATAGATAAATAAATATTGGTGGACATTTCACACAGCGCCATCTAGCCCCATAGTAACCTAATCACTGCTTGTATCATGGGAACCAGACAACTGATAGAATAACCTTTTTTTTGTAAATACATACATATAATACATATTATTACCCAGAAACAGAACAAACATCTATGTTTGTCACACAAATGTTTGCCCTGAGTGGGAATAGAACCCACGATCTACAGCATAGAAGGCGGGCTTGGCTGGGTGTTAATATGTATTGTATTTACAAAAAACGTTTATAAGTATTCTATTAGTTGTCTGGTTCCCATGATACAAGCTATGCTTAGCTTACTTTGGAGCGAGAGGGCGCTGTGTGAAAAGTCCAAACATATTTAAACATATATTATGTTTAAAATGCTCACAGTTCGAAAGTCGCGGTCCCCGCAGTCGCCAATTTCCGCGTCACATTGTTATTCGAAATCATTATCTGGTCGCGGTCACCGGTCGCTTCCGTACTCCTCGCTCCTCGTATCTCCTCCTACGTGCCCGTCTTGACAATGACGCCCCCGTGACCCAAAACATTCACGGCCACACGAAAGTCGATAGCCATTGTCCGTACGTTTTAATGTCCTCCGCGGCATTGTCGGGGCAAACGAACATAAAATGTGTAATCAGCAGTGCGTTCAATAGTTTGGAAATGAATTGTTTTAATAATGAGTAAAAGTTTTCTTTACTGTCTTCAATTTGATGAGCGATATTGTTATATTATTCTTTTGTATGTATTTACAAAAACAAAAGTATATATATGATCATGAGCAGTTGTCTGGTTCCCATATTACCAATCTGCTTAGTTTGAGACTAGATAGCGAGGTGTGAATTGTGCACAAATATTATTATTACTATTATTATTTACTTATTTTTCAGTGTTTGATAGGTTTGTTTTTCCCTATATCTCGTCTGAAAATTGCACGAAGAAACTATGTATCCGCCTCAGACGAATAGGATCACATTTACTGGAAGACACCTACTGACTTAATAATGAAGGAGAAAAGAAATGAAATAAATAGTGGTGGACATTTCACACAGCGCCATCTATCCCCAAAGTAATCACAGCATTTATCATGGGGCCCAGACAACTGATATAATACTTATTTAAGTACTTTTTTATATCATACATACTAACACCCAGACACAGAACAAATATATATGTTCGCCACACAAAATAATCATAGATCTGGAAAATTTCAAGATCTTCAGAGTATGATCCCAATTCCGCTCTAAATCCTTAAATGCACAACTATTCAATATATGCAGAGAGAATGATTAACCGTTGTGTTTCAACACTGCGCGGCTTATTGTTCAGGTGAACTTTGCATTCGACATTTAGCGCACCGTTGCCGATGTCGGCTCTGATAAAATGAGAGACGTATGGATTAAGTGGGAGATGCTGTAAACATAATTTTGTACCTATACGGGGTATTTGATGTAAATTATTCCGATTTGCTTTATTTTTGTATGGTCTTTTCTTCAAAACAATACTGTATTATTTATACGGAAAAGTTACACAGTAACAGATAGTCATTCTTCGCCCTTGTAGACAATATATCACAACTGCGAATAAAACGCTACACGAATTTGTATTATGAAATGGAAAAGATGTGGACTATTGACTGGCCTGACAACTCAGTTGGTAAGCTGCTTTCTGCACTGAAGGTCTTGGGTTCGATTCCCACCCAAGACAAACATTTGTGTGGCGAAGATAGATGTTTGTTTTGTGTCTAGGTATCTATTACTGGATAATTATGTATTATATGTATGTATTTACAAAAGTATATGTTCTGTCAGTTGTCTGGTTCTCAAAGTAAAAGCTAAGCTTAGCAAACTAAGCTTAGCCAGATGGCTAGATGGGCTAGATGGCGCTGTGTAAATTATCCACCAACATTATAAAAAAAAGTGCTCTCTACATGAGCATAACTCGTGTCATTTGAACAATTTCTTAATCAAAATGTAGCATCAAGTTTGTCACCTAACAAGTGAACACACTCGACAGCAGTTTGGACAGGTCTGAAGTTCACATTGAAACGCGTTTCATGAGCGAAAGCCGAACGGATTACTCACCATTCGGGAAACAATGGTGTTTGGATGTCCGCGCTTCACCACCGAATACTAATACACGAGTAAAAGTGATTTCTTTTTGGAATAGATAGTGAAAACTGTGACGCACATTCAAAGGGGCTAAGTCATTGCGGCTTGCGTCAAATTTTATGCTTTTTTTCTCAACGTGATAGAGAAGCTTGTGACAGACAGACACAAGTCATCAAACCCTAAACTAGGTGTTCCATCGTGTAGAACAGTCAATTTTTTGCAAAATGCAGTATGTTTCCCCATTGTTAGCTGTTCCAACGTGAAAGGGAATATTTCAAAGCAAGAACAGAGGGTCGTAAGTGGCTCAGGGACTTTCAGAGTGCAGGAGTAAAACATTAACGAGCCTGTATACGACGTTAGTGGCATTCGTTCTTTGTAATGGAAATAAACAGTAATAGAATATAAAGTCATAAACAGTAATAGATATTATATAAAGTCCTGGGATAATTAATGAATGCAATAGCCATAGTCATAAGTAATAAACCTAAAACTCTGTAAATAGCTAGTTCGAAACTAATTTAGAGACTCATTTATTTTCGATGAATAAAATTTTCTGTAATTTATCAAAATCAGGTGTAAGGTTGGATCTCTCTACATTTGAGTCAGCATTAAATGAAAAAAAACGAATATTTATTATAGAGGCACTTATTTTTTTTTTTTTTTATTTTTTTTTTTATTTTAAAAATTTTGGGAAAACTTACAGCTAAACATAAAGTATATTAAAGTATATAAAAATGCATGGCGAGGCACATGCATTTTGAGCTGAAGGCTAATTATAAGTTTCCACTTATAGGTTAACAAAAAGTAAGATATAAAGAAAACAGAACTAAGTAGACGACATGACAAAATAAATAAACAAAAAAAACAGTAGTTATACAAGGAAAATGAAGTTAATTATTAAAAAATAAATAAAACATAGTAGCTAAAAGAATTGCTTATTTTATAATAAGCAATTCTAAATTTTAAACTAGTTTAAAATTTAGATGACTGCCTGTCCAAAAAGAATTTATCACCAAGTAGGCGTTTTAATTTGCTTACTGAGGTATTAAAAAAGTCAATATCAACATCTGCCCCTGACAAAGTGTTGAGTGATGTGCTTGCTCTGTTAATAAATGCGTTCTTCCTATAGTTTGTCCGAGCTGGCGGTACGTAAAGAGTACGAGGGTGACGCAAATTAAATGGGTAGGTGCGTAGTCCTAGCAGTTCCAGCAGCTCCGAACAGTCCACCGCGCCATTCGCTATGCCCATTAGATACGATAAATCTGAAATGTTTCTACGTGTTTGAAGGGGAAGAAAGTGAAACTTACGACATCTAGACAAATAGTCGGGAAGATAGATTTTAGCACGATACTGTAGATAACGTAGGAATCTCTTTTGAATGTTCTCTAACCGTGTAATATAAACGTCATAACAGGGGCTCCAAACTTGAGATGCATATTCAAGATGGCTGCGTACGTATGCACAGTATAGTATTTTAAAGGTTTTTATATTGGAGAATTCAGATGACATACGTAAAACGAAACCAAGTGCACGAGATGCCTTATTTACTATTTGATTAATGTGATCATCGAAAAGTAGTTTGCTATCAAAAAACACGCCTAAATCTCTTATTGTATCTAGTCGTATGAGAGGTGTGCTGTTTAGGGTATAATCGAATTTTATAACAAAAGGTTTACGAGTGAACGAGCAAACGTGACATTTGGATACATTTAAATCTAATTTATTGTAAAGACAGTAATTTTGAAACCTAATTAAGTCGTCCTGCAAACTGTATGCATCACTGATAGTCCTGATCTGATATAGTATTTTCATGTCGTCAGCGTAGAGGAGAATTTTAGAGTAGCGAAAGCAGGAAGGAATATCATTTATGAATATCGTGAAGAGAAGGGGGCCTAATAAGGATCCCTGAGGAATTCCTGAAGGGATAGACATTGACGAAGAGGAATAGCCGCTTAAAACTACTGTCTGGCATCTGTTGTGGACGTAAGATGTGAACCATCTGAAGAGGTTGCCTCTAATACCGACCTGTAGGAGCTTTTTTAGGAGTATTAGATGGTCAATACGATCAAAACACTTGCTATAATCAGTGTATATGACATCTACCTGCGATGGCTCAGACATGACCCTGGATAGAAACTCGGAGGAAACTTTATACAAAAGTGCGTAAAATATATGGTCAGTTTTTTCTTTCTATTTTGTCTTCAAACGCCGAAACCGTTGCTCACATGGGAGTGATAGTGATCGAAGCTCTCACATATATTATTACCACATATATACATTTATAGGTGTTTCCTTAACAGGAAGATAATCACTTATCTAAACGAAGACACAACAAAATGACGACAGACAAGCAATAATTAATTCTCGTTTTGAAGACTATTTACTCATGCGACCAATCTATTAATCACAAGAAGGCACTTGACCTTTCCTCGGTTTTCCTTCCTTTAACAAACACACCACACAATCAATAATTAGGCATAACAAGACTGACCTCAGCAGGTGCGATGTATTGACACAGCGATTCAACTGAAAAAATGTCCTTCGATGTAACGAATTCAATTACAAATTGCACTCGTGTTTCAATTATATCGCTCCTTTGTGAGAAGATGATTTTAATAAAATAAACGCTATTAAGGTTTACGTTTAAAAATGTGTATATAGACTTTAGAAATCTCTTAAGTCAAATACACAAAGGAGGACAGCATGCAATGATGAATAAATTGATAAACAGAGAATATTCATTGATACTATCACGGACATTTCCTCATCGCAGTGTGATGGTCAAGTAAGATGGAAGCAGCTGTGGGTCAAACGACGAAACATGACGAGATAACTTGTTAAAATTTTACTGAGATGAGATAGATAGATGAAATATAAGCACGCGGTGGCACTACAATATCTCTAAATAGTATAAAACAATGTCTACCTATCTGCCTCCTTTCTGTTTCTCCGCTTACTGCTTTAAACCACGCGGCGGATTTTGATATAGTTTTCCAAATAGAAAGAGCGGTAAACGAGGAAGGTTTGTAAGTATTTTGTACAAAATGACAAGTATGATGGTCATTTGTTAATTGTAACTTAATGTTTTCCTGCTAAGTGTACTTCACGTTTTCTTTATTAGTAAATTGCACCCGTGCGAAGCTAGGGCGGGCCGCTAGTATTTTATAAATCTATATAATGTAGGAGATCAGTCAGAAGTCAGGAGATTATGAAAATAACATTTGAATTAATGCTACTTGCTTAAAATGTTGTATTATCTCTACAGATATAAATAGGCACCAAAAAAACTGCAAATAAATCACACACTTATCCATAAAATTTCAATTGTTTTACTTTTGTCATAAACCTTAATATTTTCACAGACTTTCATTACAAATTTGTGTTGAATTCAAAACATTTAACAATCATATAAATGACTAATATTCGAAATGTGTTCATATGCTAATCGTATGAGGACAATTGCTTCAAAATTGTTTATTTATATGTACATACGTAATTATGCACATAAATAAATCCCTATCCGTCCATTTGCCAAGTGTTCCTAGAAAAACTTACTTAGTGCTTTGTAAATATTAAGTTCAATTGTTCGACACGAATTTAATATTAGCAATAATATTGGTTAGAGACAATGTAGTGGGCAACGCTTCAGAATACAAAATGACGAGAAATAATCGCCTGACTTAATATATAGATCTGTTAGTAATCGCGGCTAGGAGCTAAGTGATTGCTATCTCTACGTTCCTATGATAGTATAACACAAGATGAAAACGATTTAAAGAAAACGCATAAATCTCTTCGGAACGTTTAAAATAAAAGATAATTTAAAAAACAGGAATTAATCAAACGGAGCGGACAATGATTTATGGCAATTCAGGATCCAATCTTTATGTTTTGAAGTCAGGCAGTGTGGTGGCAGTGTTCGCTATCGTAAAAATATGTTTTCTTATATTTTGAAATAACAATAAAGATATTTTGTTTGTTGTTCAGCAGACTATTGTATCGAATGGTTTGTACTGATTGTTACAAACTGCACATAATAATAAACATCGCACATCGTGAAAAGAAAGTCGATGGATATAATCTCTTCCTAGCAATTATAAACTCGTTTATGTACAGTCAAGTGAAAATATGAACTCTAATATGCACTAATGCTTATGATTAACTTGACGTATGCGATTAATAGAAGTTAATTCGTAAACTTAATAAACAGTCTTACTTAATAAAACTTTAGATGAGTAACCATGTCCATCCATGCCAATGGTTAATATCTCGTCACTTCTGAAATGGTACTTTTGGAATTTCGAACTCTTATGGTTGACCCTTTATTTGAAATATATTTTGTTCATTTTCATGTTATATCTGCTGATATATATATATATATAAATGAATAATATATTTTTTCATAGTTATTTTTATGATTTGATACTTTCGGTATAAATCTCAAAAAGTAAATTATTTTATTTCATATAAGTTCTTTACGTGTGCTCGCCTGATCGCGGAATCCTCTGGCCACAGCCAACATCCATCTGTAGTTTATAATACTGTCCTCATAGCTCATAGTAGTAACGCTGCCTTCTGCGCTGGTCGTGGGTTCGATTCCCACCCAGGATTAACATTTGTGGGACGAACATGTTTGTTCTGTGTCTGGGTGTTTCATATGTGTTATATGTATGTATTTACAAAATAGTATACAAGAATTATATCAGTTGTCTGGTTCCCATGATAAAAGCTATGCTTAGCTTACTTTGAGGCTAGATAGTGAAATATTATTATTATTATTATTATAAACTTATCCCAGGACAGATAGATAATCAATGCATAAATCTGGTGGATGGTGATTTCATACAAACCACTTCGAGAGAGATAAATCTCTATCATAATTGTTAGTTTTTAATCAAATAATTACTCATTGAGTCAAGCTTTTCCAAAATTTGAGTCAGATTTTCCATATCCTTGTTTTCTCCACAGTTTATAAATGTGCAATAGTTTCAAAATTCACACAGTGATTAGTAAGGTATTTCTATTGAAAACATGTTCGCTATTGCTCCTTTGCGTAGAAATTTCATGCAAATTACCAAATTATAATGCTGAAATGTCGGTGAATATTTCAAATGCAAAACAGTAAATATACGCGTATTAAAAGTTGACACAGTTCCAAGCACAATGCAACACATTTCGAAACATCACACTGAACAAGTTAATCACAGTGCAAGTGAAAAATTAATTAGTTTGCCGTGAGTTGCGAAGTGAATATTGAATGCGAAAAACTAGAACATCATTGAACAGGACAAGGGTAATAACGCTAAGGCAAATCATTCCAACGCCGATGATCACGCAGCTTATAATGAGACCACAAAATGAAGAAGTATCTACTAACCTTCATCAGTATGGACTGGCCTCACAGCTCAGTTAGTAACCCTGCCTTCTGCGCTGTAGATCTTGGGTTCGATTCCCGCCCAGGACAAATATTTGTGTGACATTTGTAACATTGATGTTTGCTCTGTGTCTGGGTGTTAATATATATTATATGTATGTATTTACAAAGAAGTATTATGAGTATTATATCATTTCAGATTACCTATGTACTTTGTAGTTCTCGTTAGTATATTAAATAAATAATAATAAATATTGGTGGACATATCACACAGCGCCATCTAGCCCCAAAGTAAGCTAAGCATAGCTTGTATCATGGGAACCAGACAACTGATATAATACTTATATACTTTTCTTTTGTAAATACATAAATATAATACATATTAACACCCAGACAAAGAACAAACATCAATGTTACAAATGTCACATAAATGTTTGTGGTGGGAATCGAACCCACGACCTACAGCGCAGAAGGTAGGGCTCACTACCAACTGAGCTGTGAGGCCAGTCAAAATAAATGTAATGTTACCAGTTACAATCGACCTTGTAAGCTACTTAGCATCGATGTAAACAAATTGTATGAAACCTGCAACATTAACAAGGTTGCATTAACGTCAGGTAAACCGGAGCATAATTAACCCATCGATCAAACGCAGCGTATCGTGAAGTCGGTAAAAGCCTTCAATGTCAGAGGAAGCCCACTCAATGTTCGGATAAGCTTCGGTCGCAACAACATGATTCAATTAATTCAACCCACAATATTGCCAATTAGAAAGCTTTGTGAATATTCGTGAGGAACCCTACAAATTAACATATACCAGAAGAAGAGAATCAAACAATAGAAAAGAGGTTTATTCCAAAATGGTCCCATTTAAATGTCGTCAAAATCGATTCAGTGGTTTGGTTTTTAAATCAAAATAACTAGAAATAAATACGAAATCCAAGGAGAAGATAACGAGGCATCATTCTCTTTCATTTGCGATGAAGTCGGTGATTACGTTTTGCTGTGGAAAGTAATTAACCCCCCTTAGGGCTGGAACTGAAGGAACTCCCATCCAAAATATCAGCTACTTACTACACTTAAGCCGTGTAGTAAGTAGCATCAGAGATTTAGCGATTCGTCCAATGCGTGTTGCTCTAAAAAGTAAAATAAAACCATCTTTAATGGGGGTTGTACTGTTGTACTGCTGTACCGAGTTGTACTGCTATGGATAAGGACTTATCCTTATCCATAGCAGTACAACTCGCTTAAATTCGCTCAAATTCTAGTGGACAGTGTGTTGTGTGTTTTCCTTCAGACTTACTCAGACAAACAGAAAAGTACGTTAATATATCCTCTTTTTTCCCGCTAGCATTACGGTTAAGATTACAGCAATAGCGTTCAGTGATCATTTTTTTTAACATAGAGACACAAGCGGCGGGATATACGATATTTTAATGAGATAATGTAATTAAAACAGCCTTAGCATTAGACAGTGGTACAAAAAGAACCGGGTGATTAATAGCTGCCACACGACACAGTCGATGAATGAGAACACGATATTAATTGGCTATCGACTCGACAACCGTTGACATCAGAATCGATGTCTTGATGCATGTCAGAAATACCATCACGACTATGGTAATTTTTATTAGAAAGTTATTGATGGTAAAAATATTTGTGTGTATGTACTAGGACACTAGAGTGTTGCTGATTTATTAATCGATGTAATGTCGATTAATTATCGACTTTGGGGGGCTTTTGGGGGCGTTCATAATATTAGTAGGATATGGATTAGATATTAGTGATAAATGACAAAAAACAATAAAATAATAGGAAGCGCTTAACACAAGGTATGAATGCACACTGAGGAAATTAACTTAATAAGGTGTGGTAAAACGAAACGAAACATATTTAACGGAAGCTAACGAAAGAACCACAATTATCGCGGAATGTGCGGCTAACGCTCACACGACAAAGTTGCGTTGCGCACGAGTGCATTACGAATTATCGTTGCTTTTTTATTCTACAACGTTGTTTGACATATTTACACAGCAAAATCGAAAAGGTTTTGATCTATTTATCACGCGCAGAACAAGACTGAAAAACATTTTCGATTTAATCGATTTTTGACATTGTTTATTTTTGTTTAAAGTTTACCCATTCACACTTGCATTAATCTTACCTGTGACGCGTGTGCCTTGGATACACACACAACACACATCCATCTCCAAGACCGAGAAAAATCCGTAAAGTAAGCAACCCACCGCAACGCAGACCGCAAAGGTCGAAACGCGGGCTGTCACAGCTGTTCCCACATTGATCAGTGGACAGGGGACAGGACGCCCGCGCCCACGCCACGCACGGCCTCCAATGTAGGCGATGTCACGCGCCCTTACTGTCATAATACGGGCCGTCACTTACATGCTCCAAATGAAACAGTCATACAATAATAATTGTAACTATAAATAAGGGTCCGTTCCAAAGACCGGCTTGGAGAAATTTAATTTTCTAATCACATATATATTGATGGAAAATATTCATAAACAGTTGTGTAATGGTGGCAGTACATCCCCGGACGTTTGTTAAGTGGTAACCGCCACCCATAGACAACAGCAATACGACTAAGTCCTCTCCACCAAAGTACGAGATGACTCAAGTCGTATTGCGTTGCGTCCATCACTTCGAGAAGGTGATGTTATGTCTCATACTTTGTTTTTAGAATATCGTGAATACAATCTTTTATTCAGATATATTGTCTTGATTATTAATCTCAAAACATTCGAAATGATGGCAATGAATGAACAATGAACGCGATATTGTAAGTGAGTTAAGATTTTGCAACAACAGGTGCCTAAAATGTCAACAAATATTTCCCAACATTGCACATAATAAATTAACAATACAGCCATTAAAATGAGATCTGTTATCTTTTATCTCTCTTAACTGTACAATGTTTCAATACCTCAGTACCAATAGTAGCTAGCTTCTATTATCGGCCTATTCTCTCCCAAACGGTTAATGTAGTAAATAAAACTGAAGTTATAGCCCATGGCTACTCGTAAATTATTTTGCATAATGTCTTTTATCTTCGAAGGCGTGGTGGCCCAATGATATCGACCTTGAGTTTTAATTCGGAGGTCGCTGGATCGGAAACAAGAGTCACATAACTAAACATGTCATAGGTTGCCTGGAAGAAATCGCTATTAGCTATAAGGCCACCCATTGTATTACCTTAGCTTAAATATTAATCTTTACCAAATTTCCATGTATGGTGGTCAATAAAGTATTATCTATCTATCTATCATGTCTGATAAAAGAATAGTATTATTAATGTTTAGTAAAACATATCTATAGCTGTCAAACTACAGCCTTCACTGCCCAGTCTATTGTTTTAAAAATCATTGTAGTTCCATCGATATTGACGATTGTATTCAAAACTTGAGGAGATGCAGTCATTTCGACCTTGTTATCAGGCCGTGTCACGAAACAATTCATATTTTATTGAAAGGTAAAAGAATGGTTTATTTTTACTAATCAATGTTTCTAATTAGTTTTATTGTTGTTAATTTGTGCACATCATATTCGAAAATACCTTGAGATGATGTATGCTGCATGTACCGTTAATCTCCTCATTGTTTTCAATGAGAAGCTCTCGACTAAACAATGGTTTAGGCACCATCAAAGAATGCATGCTATAAAGCGGACCATGGAGAAATCTATTAATAATTTTGAACTATATGTATATAAAAATATCTGAAACTGAATCTAAAATTCAACTAGCGTTTATCAAAAAAAAATTTTTTAATTGAATATTGTTTTCCAAAAGAATCTTTTACAATCGGACCCTAGACACCACGGAGAGCTATATAGTACTTGTAATGTCAAGACAAATCTCAGGAGCCTAAACATGATATGGTTGCTGAGAGTTATTGAGGAGTTGTGCGGTCTACAAAACCTCACAGCAGCATCGGCTCCAGCTCACCATAATATTACAAGGCAGCATCAGGTTTATGAATGAATACCAAATTTCTGACTATTCGGGCAATGAGAACAGGTTCAAAATTCAGTTGCAAGGTTTGACTTAAACAGACATACAGACATTGCAAATTAAAAGCTTGTTATAAAAATGAAACCAAAGGCTTGTCACAACCAATAGAAGTTGGGCTCCCGTGGTATATTAAAGCTTTGTACTACTAATCGTGTCACTAGTTCTGTCGAAACCAGTGTGGCAAAAGTGCACCTCAATGAGGCTCCTTTCATGCACTTGACACTTGCCATCGAAGTTTTGGTTCTCTCACGATGTTTTCCTTCACCGTCTTGAGAACGAATATTGCGCACATAATCTTTCAAGTGTAAATTCTCATTAGTACTAATCAGAATTTGAACCTACGACCTTGAGTATCGGAGTTTGTACTGGGCCACCATGCTCCCGCGCTCACGCTGTGGATGTTTTTTGGTGGTGCAGAACCATCGATGTGTCGAGAGATGTTGACCGATCGTATTCTACAATCGATAAACGATCAATCGATTGGTGTGGACCCTTAGTAACTTTCACTCGCCGTCCATGTTAAGCTCGGCTCACTGCGGATCCGACAATGAGCGAAGGTTGGCCCAAACACGTTTTATTGATGACAGCATTGTTCTAACACGATATAGTAGTAAACCGATTAACTTTTACTGTAGTAGTTAAAATGACGGTTATTCGAAAGTATGACCTAATTGTTGGTGCAGTAGACAGAGAGAGTAAGAAAGATTAAATTTAGTGCGCCTACGTCTCTAACTACTTACTGTGTCGGGGTTAAAAACGTCACTCGCGACGGAAAAAAGGAACATCTATATGAACGTCGAATACCTATAATAACGTTTCATTACGAAATCGTAATTTTGCAAAGTCAAAGTCAACAACTTTATTTCCGTAGAATTCATAAAGAAATTGCTTGGAAACGGCAATATTCAAAACATAAGGTCACGGGTACTCATCGCTATCCGACTCTCCATGGGGATTAGAAAAGAAACCCCTAAAGGAGGGCTTCCTTTTTTCTGCTTGCTTTTTCAGGAGCAATGCATCAATTGCAATTCAGGAGTACTTACTTCGCAAGCTGCAGCATGTTTAGTATTACTCTCAGAGTCCCATCATTCACAAATCAGTTCTGATGACCGACTAGTGCAAGTTACTGTAACGCCGGTCTGTTTAGCAATCGTTTTAACGCTATTTACTTAAGTTAATTAATTGGATATCCCACTGGAAAAATCTTGATAACAGTTAGGTTGAATTAATTATGAAGTAATAAAACTATGTTTCACAGACTAAACTACAAATGCCTCAATGCCAAAATAATTAATTTGCAGAAAATTTAAAAATACAGCTGGCAATTTGTTGCAACATCATATTATTTTCGATTTTCATTCGAATATCAGACTAGGTAATACTAATAATGCGGAGTATGACTGTTGTTAAGTTTTTTATTCGAATGATAAGGCAAACAAGCTGACGGCCCACCTGATGTTAAGCGGCTATCGTCGCCTATATACGCCTAGAACACGCCAGCGCATTGCTTATGCTTATCAGCTAATAACCTTTTAACACTATTTCACGCCCGGACTTTTACTTCTATTTAGCTGTTGCCCGCGACTTCATTCGCGTCGAAGTCTGTTTTATCACGCACCCCTATTTTACCCCTCGGAAAAGTAGCCTAAGTTACTTCTTGTTACATCAGCTATCTGCCAGTGAACGTCCCGTCAAAATCGGTCCAGCCATTTCAGAGATTAGCCGGAACAAACAGACAAACAGACAAAAATTGAAAAAAATATTGTTTGTTGTGTATATATATTATTATTATTATATGTACCGTGTATACATCCATATGCACTTAGTAAAAAGCGGTTATTTTAATATTACAAACAGACACTCCAATTTTATTTATTTGTATAGATGATGATTTTAGACAATGACCAGAAGTCATACCCAAGCTGCTTATAGCTTTGGTACAAACTAAAAGCAGCTCGAGTAGATCCGCGGGCAGAAATTAGTGATACATATATTTTAAAAGAAACCTTGAAACTTGACGACTTAATATAAAGGACTTACCACATTGATCTTCCCGAGGATATGGTTGATTTGATCCTTGCTGCACATTTTGAATGCTTGCTTGATAGTTTTTTGATACTTTTCACATTTTACGAGTCACAAAATGAAACACTAGAATTTCATAATCTCAATGTGTATTCCTCTTACAGCCTTACAGCCGGGAAAGAAACTTTATCTATAAATAACATTTAATTGTAAAAAAACATAAGGAATTGAAAATCGACGATAGAAGCGAAACTATTTAGATCCTTTTTGACTTGATAACAGTCTAGAGCACTTTTATGGTAAAAAAATTAAATTATCATGAAAATAATTAAATAATATTAAATTATAATATGTGTAATAATAATTTAATTTTTATTTATTTAAATTATTCAAGTTTTCATGTCTGTGCAATATTGGTACAGTCGGTAAACAGTTAATTTATCCTGAAACAAATCGCGATAACAATCAAATAAGTGAACCGATACGAACATAATTAGTCTCATAATGGTATTTACGAAACTAGTTTGATATTATTGCCAAACTCAAGTGTTCTATTGTGACTTGAGTGCTAAATCATTTGATTAATACAATCTAAGTGAGACCACTTAACACCAAACGGTGCTACATGCATAGTTTGAACTTCTGAAGCTCCTGGGGCACTATTCTCGGCCGAGGATTTCTTGATATATGTCCTGGCTGTCAGGTTATTTAAGAGTTAATTGCCAAAAAGTGTTAGCCGAGTTACTCGTGAGAAAACAATGGCGGCGGCGACCTCACCACTTGTCGCGTCTACGTTCCCACAATAGTGTAGCCCGCTAGGTGAAAAGTAGCACACTGAAGCTCTTCCTTGCACTTTCGGGATAAAGGCGTGAATCTATGTATGTATGTTTATATTTTTTTTATAAAAATAGGATATTACCAACACTGATATCGTGAATGAGTCCAGAAATAAACAAATGTAGAACTCGCAAGGTGAGCAACGATTAAAAGAGTGGTCGCTATTTTATTTCCGCACAAGATAATACCATCAAGACCAGGTTTTTTTTACCGTGAGTTCTAACGATGAGTTAATGATGACGTATATGATGGGGCCAATATGATGGGTATTCAGATAATCCTGATGATCCGGAACACTTTATTCGAAGATATTTTTAATATATTTTTCATGGTTTGCGGTGATTGTCATCCGGGTACAAAAGTATGTAAACAAATTAACCGATCTCTAAAACATAAGTGAAATCGAAATTTTTTGAACAATTTCACCAAATTCTTGCATAATTTAAAAAACACAATATACAACCCACAATCGTTGAATATTAACGTTTGAACGCGTGCTCTGGTGAAATGTTTTTGTGTTTTACATTAACATATGGGCTCAATGTGCCCTTTTAAGTCGTAACTTTCGTCGTATAATTACCTCAATCTTAATAGTTACGAATTTATATTAAAACTCGGATTTCCGGATATTACTTCTCTCGGCGTGGACTTTTGTTCGTCTTAGTAAGACTTTAATCCTCAAAGAACATCTATTATTATTAACCGGTTACAGAAAAAGGAGGAGATTCTCAATTCGGTTGTATTTTTTTGTTTGCTTCCTCTAGTCATATATAAACTTTATGGAGAACCTTTTTATTTTTTTGGAATGGTTATACTTTCAGATGGTCCCATAGTATCCAGACCAATTCCATGACATCAAAATCGGTTGCCTAGTTTGGTTTTTAAATCAAACTAACTGGAATAAATATATGAATATATCACCCATGTACGCGATAATAAGACGAATCAAGAATATCTTCTAAAAAGTTATTCGTGAGTTCAGACACCCGACAATCATCAATTCTGTTACACAATATCGATATTAAAATTCTTATTTTTTTTGTTTGCAATTACGCCGCCCGCCGCAGCAACTAGTCGACTGCCGGCATTCTACTCTTTTTGTGCACATTCCAAAGAAAACGAGAGTGTAAGCATTCAGTCAGAGGATTTATACGAGCGGCGATCAATTTCATGCCTTTTGACCGCGACATTCACGATATTAATATCATTCTGTAATGGGCTTTCACCGCGGACAATTTTCAGATTACTTTTTGGATGAATAATATTAATAATAATAATATTGGTGGACATTTCACACAGCGCCATCTAGCCCCAAAGTAAGCTAATTATAGCTTGTATCAGGAAAACCAGGCAATTGATATAATACTTTTTTTTCTTAAATACTTATTTAAAAATATATAATACATATGAACACCCAGACACAGAACAAACATCTATGTACGTCACACAAATGCTTGTCCTGGGTGGGAATCGAACCCACGACCTTCAGCGCCGAAGGCAGGGATACTACCAACTACCAACGTGTCATTCTTTTGTTAATATGTATTTATATGTATTTATTTACAAAAAGTATATATATATATATATATATATTCTACAGTAATCTGGTTCCCATAGTACAAGCTATGCTTAGTTTGGGGTTAGATGGCAATGTGTGAAATGTTCACCAATATTTATATTTATTACACTCTCATACCCGATGTGAGCGAACACTTTGCAGGTATGGTTACTACAGTACCAATCAGTTTTAGCTTAAATTAAACTACGAGTTACCTACGATATACGTAATACCCTGTTTTCAAAGCGGTGATGGAAAACAACGTGAGGTAAAAATCACATAATAAGACGAAAGTGGTCGAAATTATTCTGCTACTTTAAACACTAGGTATGCAAAATATTACACATGTTATATAAAGAAACGTAGTATTAGCTATAAATTATTTAAATCATTATGAGAAAAGTTGTTAAAAACCGCCAATAATATTTATCTCTATAATTAATGTAGGAACGCTCCGGAAAGTGGTCTTACCAGCCGGATACATATTGAAAGTAAAAGTTATTTATAAGAATTTATCTAAACTTTTTACGAGCTCACGTCCAATATATTATTTTCTATTCATAGTGAAGTTGACGAATCTTGAAAGCAATTTATTTCTACAGTTATCATTTCTTCATTAATCGGTTTTTGTGTATTTTGTACGAAATAGGGAAAAACATTAATAATTCATTGCGCGTTTGCTGGAAAAGCTATGAAATGCCACCATTAAAAAAAATACAGATTTGTTCCAACTTAAACCAAATTAGGAATCTGATAAATGAAGTAAAGAAACATTTTTAACTTTGTATGGAATACTATATGTGTATTTTTTGTTAGGAGAGTCAGTTGAAATAAGTAAATCAAAATTCAATTAAAATTTATTAAGTTTGGTAGTACTGGTAGTACGTTCTTGGAGGCAAGTATATTAATGGTCTTTTTTGTTTATGTTAGTATAAGTTAGGTGTATTTTTTTTTCCTTTTATTCTTTATAATCAACTAAATGTACGTGTGTGATTGTGGAAACAAATAAACGTCTTATCTATCTATCTACTGTAGGAGTTACCACAGTTTATATCTTGTAAAAAAACTTCTAACTGACATATATGTATCTCTGTAGGTAACTGAAGAGCCTGTTTGGCAGATTAACAATGTCAAAATATGAACGATTTTATATTTTAAACAGTATGATTTGCAACACTTTTTTTATAAACTTTATATGCATAATAATTTACGTTATGTATCAACGAGGTTAACGTATTCAGGACTAGGTGTAAAATTCCATATATGTTTCACTTTTACAAATATATGAAACACAATCATATGACGTCAGTGATAATAGCTGATAGCCACAAAGAACCTTACCGTTTGAGATAATATTGTTTATTTTGTCACTTTCTAAATAACGTTTTGAATAATTCATAACACAGAGATGTCTTACGACTATTATTTCATCAGGAAAGTGGATATTTTCTTATGATACTATGTTTATCATGTCAAACTATAATTATTAAACTGTTGTTAATCGATTATTTAACATGAATTTCAATGTACGTAAACTGAAATGAAACAAATAAAATAAATAAATATTGATGGTCATATCATTATCACACCACGCCATCTGCCCCAAACTTAGGCATAGGTTGTACTATAGGAACTAGATAACTGATATAATACTTTTATACTGTTTGTAAAGTAAATACATATAAATACAAACGTATTTATTATAGCCACATGCTGCGTTTGGTATTAAAAAAGTAGATAAGCTTAGTCACAAAAAAAATTGCCTCTAGAAAATATATTAAGCCTATCGTACATTGAAAACAAAATCAAACGTACAAGATTTTATTTTATAGGCTTAAACAATTAGAAGACAAAACGGACATAACCCACGCAGACGAAGGCACGGCCGACAAACCAAATGGCAAATAATTGAAAACTAAGGTCAATAGTTTTAGTGCTTGAAATCATTACCTGGCGTAAGACCTATAGGTTTCATAAGTATCCCAAATTGGAATTTACAAGACAGCGCGGCTAAATGACGAAAACTAACCGCAGCCACGTCAAAATTACTCTAGGTGATATTTTCATCCACTTATTTCGACACTGTTTTAGAGCGTTTGAATAAATTTTTTTTGTTTAATATATATCGACTGTAGCAATTAAAATTACCGGATGTACATTTTTGCGATTTTCATTTTATTGCATTAAAGGCCTTAGAATAAAACTATAAATACCCCCGTAAATTATTAAATCTCTAAAATGAACCATCTCTGTTTTTCTAAGTGGAAAAAGTAGTATGTGTTCAGTTCACTTTATTCATATTTGAAACTTTGAACGGCTGTACCACCATATCCTATATTATGGTGTTAAGCAGTAGTCCTTGCACTGATAAGATCACATTTCAAGGGTGGGAATGATAGTGTAATACAGGCAGAAGAGATGTTCCACCAAGATATAGGTAAGACTATATTCACGACTTAGGGTTTGAACAGGCGTCAAACTTTAGCGATAAGTACGCGTGACCTTATGTATTGAATATGACGTTTCCAAGCCATTTCTTTATGAATTCTATGGAAATAAAGTTTTCGATTTTGACTTATATACAGATGGTCACAATATAATACAAATTAGGTCTTCCCATACGATACGTCGTATTCCTGTTACGGACATAGAGAAACGATTAATGTCAGGTGGGCTATCTACTCGTTCCGTCACGTAAAGACACAAATTGACACTACAACGACTTTCCATGCACCTGTTACATTTACATACGACATTGTTAAGTGGTGAACAACGTAAACAGAAGGGGTCCCGTAAGTGAGGTGTCGTGTAAAATTACCCAGCGCGATAACTGCATTGTGTGTGTCGCAATATGACGCTTTGTCGAAAGGTTACTTCTACTCGGATGGTTAGTATCTAACGGTTACGTTCCAAAGATTTCCAAAACTTAGGCCCCATTCGACTGGCCTCACAGCTCGGTAGTTACTCTGCCTTCTGCGCGGTCGTGGGTTCGATTCTCACCCAGGGCATACATTTGTGTGATGAATATAAATGTTTGTTCTATGTCTGGGTGTTAATATGTATTTGTAAAAAGTATATACGTATTCAATCAGTTGTCTGGTACCCATAGTACAAGCTATGCTTAATTTGAGGCTAGATGGCGCTGTGTGAATTGTTCAACAATATTATTAATAATTATAGGTCCCATCTTGACACAAAATTTACGAATCGGAAAAAAATTATTGTTATGACTATTAGAGTAGACAATTCAGTATTTTTTTAACTAAGGTTCGTGTACTGATTAGTTTAAAAGTAATGTATGTTACCATGTAGGTGAAACCTTATCACATTACCATATACTAAATTTATTCTGTGACTTGACGTAATCAATACGTTTGAATTAATTTGAGTTACTTTTCCGTATGGACCCGGTTAAGGATATGCATATATAAACCATAGTATTTACTTAAACCAAGTATAATGCCTGCGATTTAAAACCTACTAGTTTAATAGGGCTTTCGTTGCATGCTTTTGCCGGCACTCTTCTTTGTTATTAATCTAAAAAGTTGTTTTATTCCGTTTACAAAAACATGTTATTTTAGTGCACGAAAGGAGCCTCTATGAGGCGCACTTTAATTCTTTCCCCACACTGTTTTTGAGAGATCCAGTGACACGATTAGTAGTATTATTTGTGTGAGTCAAGTGACTGGTAGATCAGATGGCCCACCTGACCAAACAAGCACTACGATTTAGTTCTTCCTATACGGAGATTAATTCGCATGGTATTGCGGCCTGCATTGTGAATTTGTGACACAGATATAAGCCTTACTTAAAAACGTTGATTAGAGCTTGATTAGCTAAGTAGTGTCTGCTTTTCTACTGTCAGAGAGCATGACAGAAAAAATATTTATATGTCAATGGTGAGGTAATTGATCGCAAATTTTTTTTAAGCTACGAATGTTTTTTGTAGTATTATATCAATCATGTTCTACAGCTTTTTCGTTTCATGCCTGAAATGGGTTGATGGTAGTAGGTAATACCCCGGAGGAAGTATGTAGGTACACGTAACGTTAAAAACTCCTTTTTTATTGTAAAAGCAATAGAATATACATTGAAATGCAGGAAAGATAAGTGGAAGTAAAACTAAATAAAATTAGCTGTTGTTAGGTACCGTTATCAATTTTATGAGGGTATTTCAGAAACCGTAAAAACAGAAACTTTCGCTAATAAATATACATTCGTTACAATATGATAACATTGTAAATAGGTCATGAATAATTTGAATTCAAAACATGCTTCAATAAAGATAAAAAAATAGAAGAAATATACTGAAAAAAAAAAGCGTTCGTATGATATTATTTCAGTACCACGCACATACCTACAATTCCCAACGACAGAAAAAACATGCAAAATTCCGCAATGGATTCACTAATGGTCAATCAATAAATACCATAATTAAAAATTACAAAAATAGTTTCAACCTTTAGAGATAATATTCACAAACATATTAATTTATGAAAAATGCATCACGTGGATGACATTTAAAATGTGACATTGAAATATTACAAGTTTATTAGTTATGTAAATGATATTATTTTTCCACGAGGCTTCACGTTTCTTTGTCAAAGAACCAGCCACTACCGCCTAATTAAAATGTTAGAGGAAAAATTTTAAGGCAAGTTTTTGCACTTCGTATGCTTAATTTAAATGTAAAATTACTGTTAACTAATCAATTTAATAGACTATTATTCTTTTAAAACCATTTTACAAATTATTCAGCTGAAATACAATGTAAAAAACCTCATTTCACAATACCATAAAGTAAACAGATCATCCCAATCACATCGGCATCAAAGAGGAATACACACAATCACTGGCCACATATAAAAAGTCCACGAAAAAAAAAGGTTTTAATGTAAGAAAAAGCGCGAATTTCATAAATCGAACGCGGCGCAAACTCGCGCCTAGGTGTTTTTGCAGAGCGACAGTTTACGGCGACCGCGTGCTGCAGTCGAGGTGTGCTGCAGGTGACTGGCGAATCGACCGGCCTCACCACGCAGAATCGTCTCGGCTGCACTGGCGATAGTACTGCGCTCATTGAACCGTCTGCGTTCGGTACATTCAACAATATAAAAGCTTGAGAAAAAGCTTTTGTAAATATAAGTATGCGTTTAGTGTAAAGTTTCATATAAAGTTACATTTTAGCGGGACGCTAAGAATTAACTAAAAATTTTCTCCATATTACGAATATTTTGTGCGAGCGGCAAAAGAACCGTAATAAAAGCAAACAATTAGTTTAACAGCTATTATGGATGTGATGGGACCAATGTTTGCATCGATAAACTCTATAAATTTCATGTCTAGATTTCATGTTTCAAGTCGGGTTATAAATTTTAAAATATTGTTAATATTTTTAGACATCCGTCACTACAAAAATGGTAAAAAATAGACCTGCCTACCGTCTGTCAGTCAAACAATTTTTCGCAGAGACCTTTTGAATTGGAAACTAAGGACCAAGGAACTAACTGATGTTCTAACTACTACTACTGTTTCGCTACTTAGATATTTGATGCACAAAATAAAAGGTTCAAACAGTACAATAGAGAAAATTGTAGAAAACGACCCGTAACCACTTACCGTTCCCGACTTGGGCGATGTATTTTTATTTGCGCACGCGCCGTGAATGCAGATCGCTGTTTACCTACCTGCAACAATGAGACAAATCGGTCACATGTGAAATTGTAGCGTCACTCCAAATGGATGCCACTTGCATTTCAACTGGAACTGTTTACCGACAATATGGCAAAACTAAGATGTTCTATTTTCAAAAGAAAATATTAAAAATGTGTTCCTATTTATTGCCTTTCGTCATTTTACGTTTCTGGACCATGAAAAATATTATGTCACATATTTTTTAGCACACAAATGGCAACACAAAATTGGTATTCGATTATCAAAAGAAAGTTTTAGACTTAGTCCCTTTTTTTTAAGGCGTCTCATGCGTTTATATTCCCGAGAACGGACCGTGAAAAATTGATCTGTTTTTGACACTACGAAATTTTCGAGTGTATTTCCATTCCTAAATAATTCCGGAGTTCCTTCCAACGACATTTTAACAGCAACTAAACATACAAATAAGATAAGTGAAGAAGAGAGACAAGATAACGATAACAATGTTTTCTCACGACAGATGACGCGCTGATAGCGATCATGGCCACGGTCCTAAAGATACAGAGATGGCTAGTTGTTTTCTCATGAATAACTCAGGTAACCCTTCTTCCAGTAATTCATTCTTCAATAATCCGACAGCCAGAACCAATGGATTTTTGTTCTGTGTCTGGGTATTAATATGTATTATATGTATGTATTTACAAAATAAGTATATGAGTATTATATCAGTTGTCTGGTACCGATGATACAAGCTATGCTTAGCTTACTTTGGGGCTAGGTGTTGTTGTGTGAAATGTCCAACCAATATGTATTCATTTATTTAATACTAGCTATTGCCCGCGACTTCGTCCGCGTGGAATACGGTTTTATCACGCAACCCTATTTTACACTCCAATTTTATTTATTTGTATAGATTATGGGTACCAACGAAATCACCCGGTCAATCACAAGTCCGGGCGAACTAGAATAAATCCAGTGTAAAGAGTTTAATATCCACGTAGGTTTAATTCTCCAAAATCTTCGAAGCTTTCAAGTTTATTGCCAGAATCGGTTATTATCTCGGTGAAACTTCCGACAGGCCATTAAAATAAACGAAGCCTATTACTACACGCTCCAAATTACTGGGTAGCACAACGCGATAGAAAAACCAATTTGTCCGAATTAGCGGATGTGGAATGACGGTAGCGAAGAAGTGATTGATTGAATTAGCCGTATGGAATACAGACGTATATTATCATCTGACAGTCTCCTTGGTGCAAAGGTTGTGAATGGAAAAAATCTATTGTGGGTATGTCAATGACGGCGTGCCAGTATAAAAAAATATTTCCGTTTATTTATATTCGTGAATCATAAGATAATAATATACAATTAAGCATTTTAAATGAAATGAGCAATATATTAACATTGTAATTATCTATATCTGAAAGAAGAAAGAAGACAAAATTACTGCCTGAAACATTTTTAATTATCGAATCTGTTACATCAATTACACAGCGACTCAAACGAGGCGCACATCGACTATACAAGTTTTGACAATCCGAACCTTCACCTACTCGTATCAGCCAAAAAAGAAAAAAGGAAAGAAATATTTTTTTATATGTGCTACAGATAACATTAATAAAATATTAAAGTACAGCTTACAATAAAAAAATTACAATTGTAGCGACTAACTTGGTCGCCAATGCTGCAAGAGCTTTGCAGCTCTGCCGCGCTGGTTTTCAGCGACGCCAGTGCGTTGCGACTATGAATCACCCTACAAGAAACGTCCTTCCCCACCCGTAAACAGAAATAGTTACACACCCAATGAGCATTATACTAAGATTTATGACAATTTCCCATACGGGCTGACCTTTCGACAACACGAATAAACCATTACCGAACTACAGAGTAAATAATGTAAGTATATTAACAAAATACGTATTGTTACTGATTTGAATGAAGCGAGGCTATCTAATCTACCCACACAGGTTCGAACCTAGGCCGCACCCTAGCGACGCCAGAGACACATTCATAGTTATTTTAGCTTAGAAATGTACATGACAATTACAAATTTAACAAATTCAGGTCATGAAATTAATGTATGAATGAATAAAGAATAATAAAAATTAAAACCACAAATAGGATTGTTTTATTTTAGTGCCCGAAAGCAGTCCCTCTGAGACGCACTTAAAATCCTTTCCCGCTGTTCTATCGAACCAGTGACTCGACTAGTAGTAGTAGAATTATATTTACGGTCGGAACTGGATCAAATGTGGCACAAAGATAGATTATAGTCTGGAATAGCACATAGGATAGAAGAGAAAAGAGCAAGGTTCCCGTGGGATGACTTATTCACCGCGGAACGCAACGAGTAAGAACTGAATGTTATATGTTATTATTACTGCTTGAGCTGCGCCCCGCGGTGTTACCCGCGGTGAATCAGTAATCCCACATGAACACTGCACTTTTCCCGGATCAAAGTAGCCTATGTGTTAATCCAGGATATAAGCTATCTTGATACCAAATTTCATCCAAATCCATTCAGCCGTTTGAGCGTGAAAGAGTAACAAACATCCATACAAACTTTCACGTTTATAATATTAGTAGGATTCGTCTCCTCTTTTCACTGAACTACGCATTACTGCATCTGCTACATCACTCAAGCAGTTTGTTCTAAAATCCCTCGACACGGTCATTAAGGAATTCTGTCAAGTAACAACTACACTACCGCAGGAGGGGTTCCGTCTAATTTTAAACTTTGTAGTTTTTATTTGATAATTAAGAGAGAGAGCAGATGAAAGCCCACCTTGTGTTAAGTGGTAACAAAAGCAACACTTGGGTCCTCTCTTACTAATACAAGACCCAAGTCATTTATTTATTTTGCTTTATTTGGTAAACATACAGTACATAAATTATGTTAGCTTAACACTAATAAATAACACATAAAACCAGTGAAGTTTCCACCATGAGGTAGTACAGTTTAGGAAACATGTGAACTTAAAAAATATTACAAAAAAAACACACAAATATAAATTAGCATTAACAATAACAGTCTAAATTAATTACACAAGTGGCAAATGTATGTATATATGTATGTATGTATGTATGCCCCCGTAACTCTGAGGCATGAGGGTCTGAATGTTTCAGGTCCCCGTATTTTCACCGGTAACCACAACTTGCAAACCACAGTAACGCGAATGCATTACTGCTTGGTGACAGAAATGAGTATTGTGGCAGTACTTCCCCGGACGAACATGGCTTAAGTTTGACTGCTACTAAAATTTGTACATATTTCATATAGTAGTGCATTCATGTAGCGTAGGTACTTCGTTGTAGCAATATCATGATATGGGAATTCACAAATGACGAAGTTTCTCATGGCTTCAATAACATTTAAAACAATTTCGTATCGCCAAATAAGGTTAACATAATTTGTGCTGTGACTTGTTTACAATTCACCAATAATAAACTGAAGCTCCAACTGTATTAATAATAACTGTATTAGTTTACAATGTAAGCTCTTTAAGTTTCGATAGTAACTATTTACAAGCTACTTTCTGCCTACACACACTTGTAGATAATCCATAGTCGATAGTCAAGTTTTATTTTGTAATTTCATGGAAACATTTAATTTTTAAATAAAAATTGACCTTTTAGATAATGCATAGGTACTTTACTGGCGGCACATTAATAGAAGTATCATAAAGTAACATAAAGATATTATATAAAGTAATATAATAAGTTACTACTTTTAAATAAAATAATATTAGAATAGTTTAGTCTAAATAATAACTAACAATACACATGTTACCATTACAAATGAGAGCGTGGTGGCCGGTCAGGTCATCCGGAGGTCGTTGGTTTAAATCCTGACAGTGCAATACTTAGATTTTAACTTGGAACTTATTTAGCAATACCACGTTCTCAAAACGGTGAACGAAAACATCGTGAGGAAATAGGTGTGTCTTAAAAATAAAAACTCGATGAATGAGTCTATCTAGTGCACGAATGGAGCCTCTATGAGCTATTTTTTTTATTATTATTTATTTAGACTTGATATACGAATAGTATTAGTAATACCCACGTTTACTTGTTTTGTCCAACATTTGCGATAACATTTCCAGATGTCTATTTCTTCTCTTGAGGCCAATGGATTGATGATTTCATATAAAAATATTTATTTAAGTCGATGGTTTTCATTTCTGACTCAGGGAACCCTTTTCCAAATGTTTTGTTTCTGGCTATTCCAGCTGTCCTCGTATTGGAAGAGTATTTCAGTCCAAAATAGAAACGCGGAAGGAATACACACTTTGATGTCCATGTGTGGGATTCGGTCAATCGATTTGTGTGATAATGTGGGCTTAAATTGGGTGCATCATGTTAACGCGACTAATCTTAGACAACCAAACTGCTTCATTATGGGAAGTTTATTTTAGACAACTAAATATTTCAGTGTGTTTTTAAACATGTTACTTTCACATTTCACATTTTCACATTCGCTGTGTTGGTTGGAAGTATCTTTTTCATAGCTGTGGAAAATTATTAATGAGGAAATTTATGTGTATGGCAGTAATTATTCTGCAAGATTAATGCGTTATGCGACTCAAAGAAAGTAAATTTTTACGTTCTCACATAGGTATGTTCTTTCCCTAGGGAATTAAAATGAACTAAGAATCTGATAAACACAGCGCGAGGACAATCTTTAATTATGAGTTTAAATCATCACGTTTTAATGTGACAATAGGTGTTTGTTCTGTATCTTTGTGTTAATTAATATGTACCTATGTATTAACAAAAAAAATATGTAATGTCAGTCGTCTGGTACGAGCAGAAAAAGCTATGCTTAAGTAGATGGCGCTGTATGAAATGAATACTAATATTTATTTATCTGTACTCGACAAGATTGTCTAATGAGCTGAGAAGTAACTCGTTTTAATTCATCATAAAAACGCGCTGTTAATATCAGGATATCATCATGTTATCTCACGATCAGATCACGATACTGATATCAATAACGGGAAGGAGAAAGTAATCGATTATCTCGAACGGCTTGCGTAGTTCGTATCTAGTAGTTCGATTCTCACGACATTCCATTACGAACGGTAATAGACACCTTGACTGAAACCGAGTCATTGATATAGGTTGTCGATATGAGAGCACGGTGGACGAGTGGACCACGGCTTTCTGAAGGTCGCTGGTTTAAATCCAGGTGTACACCAATGAGTTATGACGTAATCGTAATTAACACGTTCTCAAAGTGGCGAGTGAAAATATCGAGTTGAAATCGGCTTATCATCGAACCTAACATAAGAAGGCTGTGTTCCGGTGTGAAATGTGCGGTGCGAGTAAAATTACAGATACAAGGTGTAATTTCTGACATTCCCATGACCTACAGCGCAGAAGGCAGAGTTACTACTGACTAAGCTGTGAGGCCTGTCAAATATGATGTGACTTGGGTCTTGTTGTACCTAAATAGGGGAGGACCCAAGTCGTAGTGCTAGTTATGGGAAGAGATTGCCACTTAACGTAGGCCATTTGGTCGTTCCCTAACTTTATGGCATAAAAACCAATTTCTCTCTCTCACTCTCTCTCTCTCTCCCTCTCTCATTACTGTGTTCCGGTTTGACAGGTGTGGCTGCCGGTGAATTACAGACACATGAGACATTCCACCAATACGTCTATTCAGAGTTACGGGCGCATACTATGAGACTTTTACGGGCGCATACTATGAGACTTGGGTATTGTCGTACCTAGTAGGGGAGGACCCAAGTCGCATCGGTTGTTATGGGCAGAGGTGACCACTTAACACCCGGTGGGCCGTTGGCTCGTTCCGCAACTGTAACAACTGTACAAATGTAACACATAAAAAAATGAACACTTATTGTAACTTTTTGTAAAATTACATTAGATATTAAAACAGTTTCACGAAGCAAATTGGGCCTAGTTATGCAGAAAGCAGCCATGTGGCATTTTTTCCAAAAATGAGTTATAAACGTGCCCATATAATTTGGATATGTCGGATTTTTTGCAATGACACCCATGTCGATATTTTTATTTTTCACGGAGATATGAGCCAATACAATAATATGAATCAATACATAACCGAAGTAACCATCGACAGAGAAATGCTTATAACTCCGTTTGTTGTTCCCCACATTGCTGATTTCTGCATAACACGGTCCAATTGATGATTATTCACACACTGATATGGGAACACAAAAAACGTAAAGGTCACTTGGGTCAAGCCATACCTGTTACGGTGAACTTTCACCAGAAAACCAACAATGGAACTTCCACATCAAGAGCGTCAATAAAAGGTTGGTGATCGTCTATATAGTAACACCGTCCAACTTTCAAATCTTGATATCGTTTCGCACGTGAGCAGCAGTCGCTGTTAACACTGATATGTATAATAAAAAATAAATAAAGATGTTAAAAATTTTATTTTTTATGTTTGCATTGGACATTTTTCATATTTTATTTAACGATATCTTGCGCCGATTAGGGTAAAACATTTTTTTCTCGAGATTGGCAACTGTATTGGTAAATGAGATCACAAGTCTCGAATTTGGGTCCAAGAAATTGCTAATATTTTGGGTACTAGCTTCAACTACACATAAACCAACGAAATATATGGAAATTTGCCTTGTTTAGTATTGTTATTTTTAATAAATACTGTCACCTATATTATACCCATCTTTCCCACATATCGCTCCGCGCCCCTGTCTCGATGCTAAAGAGGACAATATTATATGGTTTGACTATATAAAGCTGTCTTTATTATATAAACAAGTTTTAACAAAATGTAGGTCGGGATCTCTTCCTTTAAGTTAGGACTAAATCTGTGGTAGATGTCCTCTTTTCAGTGGTCTCTAAAACTATTTTAATATTTAACCTTACATAAGTAAACATAATTATTTACTTTTAATTAAAACATAGTTAATAAATTTAACTGTTGTTATATAAACTCAAGTGATAAACTAAGGTAGATAAACATAAGGTGGTCCGATTTAATTTGTTAACTAAATAAAACATTAATTTTATAGCGTGAAACTTATCAACGTGCAATAAAACAAATGGCCGATACAAAAGGAAAGTAACAAATCCAACGCAACGGGTCCATTATGTAACTCCTTGATACCCCGAGCTATCGGAGAAATTATCAATATACATAAAGGGAGAAGTCCTGATTGTCCGACGTATATAGGTACATACATAGGTATATAGGTATACAGGCTATCTACTCGTAGAAACTTTAAAAGATAGAAGGTGACTATTGACTCGTAGTCGGTGTAAAGAATAGGACGTAATAAACTGAGAATAAATCAAAATTCGTTCATAGTGAGAAATTCATAGAAACTTCCAAATGAGTTCAAATGATACAAATAGAAAAATGATTGTTTACTATTGATACATAATGTCAAATAAATAAATTACACAATTATGAAATGTCAAAAAATCACAAAATAAAACAACGTAAAAATACAGATGCGAATGTCATTAAAATTCTTCTCCTCAGGCAGGAGTCACAGCTTCCGGTGATCAGGTGAAGGGAGTAACAAAAAGATTTTATTGAGAGCAATAAAAAATAAAGGTTACTTGAGATGTTAATTTAATTATGCTGGCAAATAACTGTTATGTAAACTTTGTGATAAAATTCAGTGTATTAAGTATTCTCTTTTATCTTAATGTTTATGATTACAAAAGTTTCAACCTAAGTCGAAAATTAAAATAAATTTTTAATGTGACCTCAATATTGAAGAAGGAGACGAATTAGTTTTGTATCGTTGAAAATGTACCGAAGTTTTAATTCGACAATGATATTAATAACGAAATATTCAATGAATCTAAAAGATCCGGGTAAAATAAGTTATTTGGGCATAGGAAGGAAGCTTTAATACGTTCGGATCAACTTAGCGGTAGGTTATTGTAGTCAAATTTGTATGGTTTTTGAGGCCTTCTAATTTGCAACAGTTGAAAATGAAAAGTAACTACATACTTTGAAACCCACTGCATTAAGCTACTTAGCTCATGAGGGGCAAAGTCGCTCGCAGAAGTTAGTCATAGTACTCTAACCTCGCCGTTGTTTTTTCATCGATTTTTTGACATATTAATCTATATCATTACTATAATAAAACAATTTGCAAAGACATAAGTATTACAATATAAAATGAAACCAATTGAGCTACCTAAATACCGTTTCCAACTATCTATAGGCCCAACTGATCCAAATCACTGCCAGGTGGAAATGTGCCTAAAACCATGTGCCATGAGGCAATGTTGCCAGTAGCAATAGATGGGAATTTTCCAGAAAATTCCTTTAATTTTTTATTTTTCATTACCACGACAAAAAGTTACCATACTCCACTTATAAAAGTCGGCACCTTATTATTGGATAGCCATAGACGGACTGGGCGCATCGGAATGTCATGGCGAAAGTAGAGGTACATCTAGCAAGCTACTGTTAGAAATAGAAAACGATACAGTATCTTGCAATTATCAATTGTACCTTAATAAAACGTACAAAATAAAACGATTTATGTTACAAAAAAAAAGTATATAATTAAGTACTCTATAAGTTGTCTGGTTCCCATGATACTTGCTTATCTTACTTTGGGGCTAGATGGGGCTGTGTGAAATGTCCAATAATATTTATTTATAATTATTTATTTATTTACTGCCACCATACTCATTTCTGGCGCCTAGCAGCAGTACACCAGCACTGTTTCAGATTCAATGTTATGAGTGAAACGTGATTGATATTCAAGTGATATACTTGATACGGCCTTGATTAAGTTATTTGATAATTGGTTATAATGTGACACACGGATTTGAATGCAGCTATATGCTTGTTATTTTAATGAGGTACGCACTCCCATAAACATGCTAATTAGAATTAATTTAAAAATAGTTTGGGACAAAGACGAAGTTAAACATAAAATTGGGTTGCGCATGTTATCTAGAAAACGATTTGTTCAACTTTTATCTACAGTTTTAACATCAGAATGAAATTAGTAAATTGTATCAGTTGAGCTATCTATCATAGATAGTTGGAAACTGTCTTTAGATAGCTCTATAGGTTTCACTGTATTCTTTAAATATTATATACTAGCTGCACCCCGCGGTATTACCCGCGGTGAATAAGTAATCCCATGGGAACACTCCATTTTTTTCGGGATCATAGTAGCCTATGTATTAATCCAGGATATAAGCTATCTTGATACCAAATTTCATCAAAACCAATCCAGTAGTTTGAGCGTGAAAGAGTAACAAACATCCATACAAACTTTCACGTTTATAATATTAGTATAGTAGGATATGTCTTTGTAATTGATTTGAATATAAATAAATGTATTTACTAGAATCACTAACTCTACAGAAATATATTCAAATTAGACAGTGCAACTTTTAAGTTCTAAAGTTCATTGTCAAAACATACAAGACGTCCAAGGAGAAAGGAGTTTTTAAGTATTAGTAGGATTCTTTGTACCAAGTTTTGAGTAGTCGCTATCTATAATTCTACAAAGACGAAGTGTACATAGCAAGCTCAGTTTTTATACAATCGATTCCAAATACCGATCGCAATATTTATCGACGGCTCGCTGCGATCAAGGCGATAAACGTTTCCTAGTTTCAGAAGTGACAACTAGGTTGTGACGTCATCAGTGTAATGATAGCGATCGAAGTAAGTGTCGATTTAAATAACGTCTAGGAAATAGGACAGATCGAGATATGTATGCAATATGTTAAGTAATAGATAAATTGAGGAATTTGTTTGCTATAATAACTTGCCTACTTGCGGGCATTACGACTTGTATTTTTATTAAAAGGACTTGTGAAATGAATTCATTTACCTCTTGAGACTCGTGACCAATACTATAGCAACAGCTTCAATAACTTTCCTCAATACTAGTTAATTTTCTACGCTTTGGACCACACGGTGCTTTCAAAAGCATCTTGACTGCGTTGAAATATCTTGCGGGCCTAATGAATGCGTTTTTTTTTCTTCACTCATATGACCGAGTGTATAGTGCCGTTAGTCATACTGAGGAAATTGACAGCGTATCACCAACCACAAAGAGATCGATTTGTCACATTTTCCTTGTCAGCACATAATGGTAGCCACAGTATTCAGTTCCATTATTCATTGCAAATATTTTGTCATGATTTCATTTCATGTAACAGTTATGACATGAGTATGAAACTATAACCTTTTATAGTAACATTTAATGATTTGCCTGGTATGCTACACATTCAGGAACTCCATTTTAATCCATGTCAAAATTTAACGTTTATTTAATTTTTAAAGCAGTAAAAGGTCTATAAAAAAATACGAAAAATTGAAATTCTATAAGTTATAAGTATACATTGTTTAACTCTACGTAAATGTCGTATACTGAGAATAGGGTCCCAAATAGATATTATTCTAGGGAGATTTATTTTTGTCATTGAAGGAAAACACAAGTTTATTTATAGATATACAGATATTTATAGAAATTAATAGCAGATACACAAACGAAATAAATAATTTTTAAATATCACATTCTTCACACATGAAAAAAGATTAATTACCAGTTCATTGACATTTCATGGGGGGGGGGGGCGCTACCATTAAGTTATTAGTGGTTCAATTCCGAGTACCTACCAGGGAAATATCAGCATATGAGACATTCTAACTCCAAGTCTCAGAGTCACGGGTGCATACGATGCTACTTGGGTGTTGTCTTAGCAGGGGGACGACCCAAGCCGTATTGCTTATTATGAGCATAGGTTACCACTTAACCCCAGGTGGGCCATATTCTCGTTGCATAACTTCATCTCTCATATAAATAAAAAACCAAGACACGCTAAGCTTATAAATAAGGGTTAAAACATCAGCGAAAAATGATAAATAAAAAAAATTGTTTCCACAAAGGTACAATTATATTAACCAGTCCATTACTGAGCAGTTAAGAAATTGAGTCACATAATATATTGTTTATAACCTACATTCACTAGTTCCCAAACTAGGATTCCCTGTGTTGTGGGTAAGTAAAAGAGATTGACTCCTTGCTTCATTCTGAACTGCTTTGTTCCCAGTACTACTCCAAGCAATCCACTAGCAAGATAGAATTTAATTAAAATCTAGTCTTCTATTTGTGTTACAAAAGATCTGTAACACATTATGATGATATAATTATATAATTAATCCCGCCGACCGGTTGATCTTGTGCGACAAGATCAGGCTAGAATTAAACTGTCCTGTAGAGATTTACTTTCTTTTGATTGCCAGCTACAAATTGATTTCATTTAATCTCAGCTACTTATATTTTAATCTATACAAATAAATAAAATTGGAGTGTATGTTTGTAATATTAAAATAACCGCTTAAGTGCATATGGATGTATACACGGTACATATACCAAAACAACAGTTTTTTTCAATTTTTGTTTGTCTGTCTGTTTGTTTCGGCTAAGCTCTGAAATGGCTGGACCGATTTTGACGGGACTTTCACTGGCAGATAACTGATGTAACAAGGAGTAACTTAGGCTACTTTTCAGAGGGGTAAAATATGGGTGCGTGATAAAACAGAATTCCACGCGGACGAAGTCGCGGGCAACAGCTAGTGTATATATAAAAGTTTTGTGAAAGGGTGGAGTGATTGATTAGTGACTGTGATTGGTATTACGTAAGGAGCTTTTTACTAATTTTGTCTAGTCTCTAGTTGTGTTTATAGGTATTTTGGTCGGTTATTGCAAATCTCACAATTTAGCATGTGTGGTTCTGGTAATAAAAACAGAAGTACCGTTAAATTGGAAGATTCAATCAATTTGCACCCGAAACCGCTTTTTATTACACTTAATAACAGCAACTTTAGTATATTAAAATCGTATAACAAAAATCTCTAAAATATCAGCAACCAAATCAGATCATAATATTGATTACATACAGACTTAATATGTTAATCGGTTACGCAAGAAGTCAGAAATATTTAAATCGTCAATAGAAACTTTCACGAACGGGGTTCTACGAGTTTCCAAGACATTTTTTAATTAATTCTAAGGATATAAAGATTTAGACTTTGAGTCAAGTGAACCTAGAACGTTGGCTTTTCTAGAAATTCGACCAACCACAATGTTTGAAAGAAAACTCTGAATATATAAAATTCATAATTTGATAAATCTTTTTTTTTTTTTTATTAGCGATAGGCAAGCATTTGACCACAATCTCACCTTAAATCTTAGGAAGGAAACTTTAGGGTCTTCTATTGAGAGACTGAAATAATTGGGAGACTCCTCCTTTTTTTGAAGTGCGTTAAAAATGACGACGCAGGGAACATTGTTTTTTTTTTATACTGAAACAGTTACGTAACTACCCGACGGCCCACCTGGTGTTAAGTTGTAACCTCGGCACATAACAACCGATGCGACTTGGGTCCTCCCCCTAAGTACTCCAAGACCCAAGTCACATCGTATGCGCCCGTAAAACTGAGACGTGTAGGTGGAATGTCTCACGTGCCTGTAATTTCACCGGCAACCACACCTTTCAAACCGGAACACTGCTTGGCGGCAAAAATGGGCAAGGTGGCAGTACTTCCCCGGACGAAATTGGCGAGAGTTCTACTGCTCTTAAAAATCTTTCTAGTAATTGGACTGCCTTAAAGGTCTGGAACACCTTAGGTAGTACAATCAGAATCTAAATTTGGAATGCAAGTGGCCTAAATCATTGCAAAATTGTACGTTACCTTTAAAATATAGCCGATAAAGGGCACGATAACCATGTACTAATTGGCTTGTTTGGCAAATTTCAATGTTTTATTGCACATAATTGTCGCTTTAATGCAAAGTACTAAGGAACTAGGGTATCTTACTAAATCTGTAATAGAAATATGATTTAAAATATTATATAACACCTCTATAACGCAAGTTCTAATTCATTCCCCATTATTTCCTCCATTCAACCGTATTTTTTTGTAATGTGCGAAAGTTACCCTAACGAGCAGATGGCCCACCTCGTGTTAACTGGTAACCCATACCCGTAACTAACAATATGAATTGGGTCCTCCAATACCAATAACCACACCGTACAAACACAACGCGAATGCATTACTGCTTGGCGGCAGAAATGGGTATGGTGGCAGTACAAGTTCTACGGCTGAAATAAGAACTTTTTTCCGTCAGTTAAATTGTGTCGAAATTGGTATGGAAATAGTGTTATCATGTTAAGGTGGATCCTTTCTGTGATGTCTATGCCAATTCACGGCATTTGCTGAAGCATAATTATTTAATAATTTTTCTGCTTTTTTGTTTCCAGAAGTTTCAAACTCGTCATTTCATATATCATTGGTTTCGCCGTTCGAAGTCTTAATTTCAAGCATTGAAGTAAATAAATCTGACTAATGGCTGTATAATAGACCTCATGAATGGATATTATACAATTCAATGAAATTAAACATTGAACTGCAAACAATTCTGTAAAGTGAAATAAAATACATAGGGCCAATATTAATAAAAACCTATCTTATAGACTAAATATTCTATATTATTTACTGAAACTAAATTGTAGGTAGTATAAATAATTCAGAGTTTCTAACCAAAATTGTACTTTAATATGCATTAAGCTGTAATGTAATTTATTTATGCAAAATGTACTCCTCATTAACTATGTCCCATGATCTTAGTAACCTCGATCATTAATCAAAGACAAACTATCAAACACGTTTCACCGTGTTGTTAAACAGAAAATTCCAGACGCGAATAGATGCACTAAAGTTCTATGTCTCTGATGGTTTCTATCGTCAGTTGAGGACTGGGTAGCCGGGTGGTAAAGACAGATTATCAAATCCGAAACAAAATCAATTTGGCGACAAAAATGGGCACAGAAATGGCTGAATTCCACGCGGACGAAGTCGCAGGCAACACCTAGTACTTAAATAAAATAGTTCCATTATGGAGTCGTATATTGCTGTCTAGTATCTCTCAAGTTGTAACTATACTATTAACGTCTGGCGTCAATCGCCGGGCGAACGCTGGTTCACAAACTACTAGTAATCGGTAATTAATTTATCTATAGACGTACGCAGAATATTTATCTTGAAATGCTGTCGCCACACCTCTCGAGATGCAACCTACGTTACTTGTCACTTGCATTGATTACGAACTGGATATCATTCAACTATAATATCATGACCAAAATATCAACTGGTCTCACAGCTCAGTTGGTAGTAACCCTGTCTTCTGCGCTGTAGTTCGTGGGTTCGATTCCCACCCAGGACAAACATATTTATGCGACGAACATTGATGTTCGTTCTTGTGTAAGTGTTAATATGGATTAAGTTTATGTATCTATTTACAAAAAAATATAAGTATTACATCAGTTGTCTGGTTCCCATAATACAACCTATACTCTGCTTACTTTGGGGCTAGATGGCGCTGTGTGAAATGTACACCATTGTTTACTATTTATTTATTTATTATACTTTGACTGGATAACTCCATTATTAAATCTCTATTATATTTATCTTAACCTTAATAAGTAAATTTAATTAAATCTCTATTAAAATAATGATTATTTAACCTTGATAAGTCAATAAAATGAATGCAGTCAGTCCCTATCATTTACACCAAGAAAACCTTGCTCAACACCATCGCACAAATCGCGACTATATAACCAAAATAATATAACAGGAACAACTTAGTGGGTGTGCTGGCAGGATTCCATTCAAAGAACAGATAGTACAAGGTGATCCAGTGCACAGATCAGACAAAAAATCTATGAATAATAAAATAAAATAAATATTGGTGGACGTTTCACACAGCGCCATCTAGCCCCAAAGTAAGCTAAGCATAGCGTGTATCATGGGAACCAGATAACTGATATAATACTTATATACTTTTTTTGTAAAATATATATAATAAATACATATTGACACCCAGACACAGGATAAACATCTATATTCGTCATACAAATGTTTGTCCGGGTGGGAATCGAACCCCCGACCTACAGCGCTGAAGGCAGGGTTACTACCAACTGAGCTGTGAGGCTAGACCAATGAATATCTACGATAGTTATCTCCTATCTAAGCATTACATCTGTTACATTGGACAGTTTCTGGATCGGTAACTATAAAGTACAAAACACTCCAACATATTTTTGGGTTAATTTCACATCCGTGATATAAGGAAATGTTTGCAGTAACTCTGATTGTTCTAGTGACCCGCTATTAGTATTTGAATTGCCTAAAATAAATGGTTTCATTTTGAATAATTTATCGTGATTTTCGCAATCTTATATAACCGGTATTCTCTTTAGAATGAAATATCAAGAATCGCAGGACCGAATTCAATTCAATAAAGTTATTTTAATCTTCGCGGTCGCAGAGCTGAACACGGTTTTATTACACTACATTAGATGTTTAAGTTTGTCTTTATTTTATTTTTTTTAAGTTCCCTACGTTTGGCTATATATGACATCTGATAATTAAGCTTGATTATTGGGAACCGGCTCGCAAGTGAAGCTAACAACAAACCGTCAGGGGTTTAATAATAGATTTTGTATACGAGTGGGTAGATAGCTAGGCGGGAATTGGCTCAACCATAGTACTATGATTTCCTCACGATGTTTTCCTTCACCGAAAGCTCAAGCACATTGTTAAATTCGAACAGGTGTTTTTCAAGTTATGGGCCATGTAGATAGTCAATCTCAAACAGCTATCCTCTACCCATTACATATTTGTAAGACTTACTTCAAGACTTAGTTCTTTCCCTACTTAATGATGAGAAGATCTAAGTCGCTTACACCCGTCCGATAGTACGTATCATGGTCCATAGTCTATCTATTTATTCCTAACAAAGTTACAAGTCCAAATGAATAATAGAAATAATAACATATTAACAACAATCTAATAAGTTTTAACAATCTACATAAGCTTGTATGTATGTATGGCTTGTATCTCTTCAAACCGGAAAACAGTCATGTGACTACACTACCACATTTCAGGAGAACACGTTACTAAGTAAGTCTACGGGTAAAGAAACCTTTTAAATTTCACAATTTACATAATCGTGATCTCCTTACAATCTGCCAATGAACCCATAAATCCCACACAACATAAGTACACGTTTACGAAGTCGTGATCGGAACCCACATTCGATTTCAATAATTCATTTCAGGCAGTACATTGAATATTCATGAATTAATAATTAGTGCACATTGTGAGGAAACCAGCACGACATAGACAACAAGTGCAAAGGAGCCTCTTTGAGACTCACTTTTATCCTTAAGCTACGTCTTGAGAGAGCCAATGACACAAGCCCTAGTAGGTACTAGTACAGATTCTGCTATCAAGCTAGCTAGGACAAGGTTCTAACACTAGAGCTATACCTAAATGGATGGATTCGGAGATAACTGACAGAATAGTAATAATAATAATAAATAATGTTATATACATGTTTGCGAAACAAATATTTATCCTGGGTGGGAATCGAACCCAAGCACAGAGTCGCTACCAACTAAGCTGTGAGCCTATTCAAATTACGGAAACAGGATGCTATGCCAAATAATGTGAAATGTAAAAATAGATCTTTCAATACCCATGAAAGTATTTTATAAAAATAGTCATATAATTCCTCTGAACTCCGAGCCATTATATGGGAACGAAACGTTAAACGCGTAAAACCAGAAGAATACTTTCTAGAATCTGATAAAAATACTTTCAGACAAGGCAACACAGCATCCGAGTCACTGCAGAAATATCTCTGATCGCGAATAAAGACAAGACAACGCCTATGTGCAAAAACATTCCGCGGCATAACTTTACAAAGATCCATCTCCAACCAACAAACACATATAAGTTCAGTTATCAGATCTGCTTTAACCGAGCGAAAGCGGAAGATAAGTAGTTCACACATCGAACGGTGTGGCTCGGTGTGACCGGCTGCACTGCCGTCCTTTAACTAGAAAGCCGTTAACCCTCAAAAGGTCAATTTTGACTTTTTAATAAGAAACTATACAGTTCATAATTCTCTATCTTTCTGCCTAAGAAACGTTTCTAAATTATGAGTTCCGGAGATATACAAAAAATGTAGGCCGCTAAGTGACGGATTTAAAAGGAATTAAAAAGAGTTCCCTGAACATATCTCAAAAACAACTTTATTTTGTTTTATTTAATCTCTGGAAAGGAACAAACAAAATCTAGTATCGTTATAGAGAGAGGCAGAAAGGCCCAAGCGTCAATATGAGCAGTAAGCTTGATAACTATTTTTTAAGTTATTAGATGCTTGGAATCGTCAACCAGTAAATGAGAAATTAAATGATCACGCGATAAAATGGAAAATGTTTATGAGATGTCAACTATGTTATAATTTATAAATGAAACTACAAAATCTACATAGGGTTGAAGTGATACAATCTAAATGTGTATTTTCTTGTGTCTGATAGTAAACGGTGTTAGTACTAGATACTAATGTAATAGCTACTTAAGATACTACTAATGTACTTAATATTACCTTTTTGACAGAATCTTCAGTGTTTGAATGTATTTATTTTATGTAGAAACCTATTAATGTAAATTAATCCAAACTGTAGAACTATTTAGTTACGTATATAAGCCCCCATCGTTAAATACAGCATAGATAGCAGAGTAATAAACAGATAAGACGTCATGTGTTCAGTACATAATTAGCAAACAGGAAAATTCTAGTGATTACGGCCTAGAGCACTGCGGATGTAGGATTTAACTAATTCAGTGCATACATGTGAGTGCATATCAACAGGACGCTGAGAGCGTGGTGATCTAGTGGTACTGACCCCGAGTTACAATCCGGAGGTCGCCGGTTCAAATCCCTACGTGCACCTATGAGTTTATCGATTGAAAGATTTTTGTGCGTTAAACCACGTTCTCAAAACGGTGAAGGAAAACATCGTGAGGTAACCGACATGTCCTAGAAAAATTCGAAGACATGTGTCCATTCCAAGAAAGGAGCCTCTTTGAGGCGCACTTAAAATCCTTTCACCACACTGGGTCGTGAGAGCCGGTGACTCGAATAGATAGATAGAACAGGACACAGTAATTTCACTAATAAACCTTTCCAGACAGTGATGTTGTGCAGAATTTGGAGAAATTACTTAATGCTGAAGAGTTCAAATGCACAGGTATACGGTTTCCAGTTGAAGGATCTTGTTAAAAAATCGGTTAAAAAATAGTAATTTTTTGCAACTCAAGCCACATAAAATAATAACAAAGTACTAAAAGTAACATAGTAGGAAAAAGTACAGCAATATTCATAAATACTATAAACATTTCAAAAGTTGCAAATAAGACGAAACATTCGTGCAACTTATGAACAAATGTGTGGTTGCCGGTGAAATTACAGGCACATGAGACATTTCTCCTACACGTGTCAGAGTTACGGGCGCATACGATGCGACTTCGGCCTTATCGTACCTAGTAGGGGAGGACTCAAGTCGCATCGGTTGTTATGGGCGGAGGTTACCACTTAACACTAGGTGGGCTACTTTACTAGCACTAGGTCAGCTCGATCCTAAAATATCACATAATTTTTTTGTTTTTGTTAACTAAACTTTGTCTAGCATGGACGCGAAGGTTACAGAAAGGGCAGGTATGTCGTTAGGGGGAAGTTTCCGTAGTAGACAGTCATTAATCTCTCCAGTTTCCCTCGCGTTACAAGCCCCTCACCCTCGACAGACGAGCCTTAGTCAGCCCCACCTAAAGCCTATGGATTTGTAGATAAATTCACCTGAAATAACGTATAACGGAACGTTTACCCTTTTAAGTAGGTAACATGTTATAGTAGTAGAGAATCGTTTACCCCGCCGTAACACAGTTACTAGCACGGAAGGTAAAGATTCCTTTATGTTTAAAAGTGCGTCTACCCGCATTGCGTATTCTGTTAATATTATTGTCATAGACATACTAATACGATTAATACGTGTATCTTATAGTTTGTAAGTTGTGTATGTAAACGTGTGTTGTGTGTGTAACATGTAAGTTTTAAATAAATATTCTATATTCTATGTTAGTGCATATAGTTTTTACAGTAAAATATAATCATGTATAGATTCGAAGACGCGTGCACTTGTTAATTTTAATTAATCTAAATAACGTTTTCAAGCCATTTATATAAGAATTCAACAGATATAAAGTTTCTGCCCATCGACTATAATCTAACGCTAACCCAATATTTACCATTCTCATATTTATTCTCTTCTCTTTATTTCTTATTCTCTTTATTCCTCTCCAAACCGGAATAGCTACAAGCAAACTTGAAGCTAACATAACCATTATGATAATTGACAAGTCGTTATTGAAAGCTACACAAAGTGACAGATAAAATACAATATATGGCAGTGTGTCGCAAACATCACACCTGACAACTACAATGGGAGGCGGAACGTATCGAGAAATGAAATAAAATCATTTTTGTTGGATCAAGGTATAAGCCAATAGATAAATCTATATAAATAAAAATGTATCACCGAAATGTTTGTACGCGCATAACTTCCAAACGACTGCAACAAAGTGGATAAATCTTTCTTTTACGTGTTCATTATTGTCAGGAGAAGGTTTGTATGAAAAAAAATCATTAAAATAATTATTAAAATTATAAACTTTACACAGTATTGATGGCAAAAAATATGGCATTACGAAGTTCGCCGGGTCAGCTAGTAATATATATTGGTGGATGTTTCACACGGTGCTGTGTGAAATAGTCAATATGTATATATCATGTCATGTATATGTACAATTATTATGTATATAATTAATGATGCGCCACCGTCTATATCGTATCCATAAATCTGGTCCATACAAAGGTTATCTGGAAGAGATTCCTCATTACATTAAGGCCGCCCATTGTTCTTCCTCGTTTAGTATACACGTTTTTTTATAAGTTATTGTATTGTTCTGATATAACACATATATATGACCAACATCGCTGTAACTCACTTCTTAACCCATCCATAACAAAGTGGGTGTCGCAATGACCTTGAACACTGATACATACCAAACAATACTCTCGATCACATTGTTTCAAACAGACAAACATTACGTCGCACTGCAACGGCGAATGAAAAGTGAGAGCAGTTTTTGAGAAATGTTGTGCAAAGCAATAATCGAGATTTGTAAAGCCTGACCAAGTCGACTGATTACTTAATTGGACACGGTCATAGTTCAATGCCAGTAGTCACCAGAACTGTAGGAAATAAGGGCTCGCAGATGAGAGGAGCTTCCTCGATCTGTTCTATTCGAGTCACTGGTTCTCTCGAACCAGTGTGGTGAAAGGATTTTAAGTGCACCTCAAAGAGGCTCCTTTAGTGCACTTGACACATGTCTTCGAATTTTTAGTTCTAGGACATGTCGGTTTCCTCACGATGTTTTCCTTCTTGTTCTCTTTAAATCTTTTTAAAAAACTCATAGGTGCACGTCGGGATTTGAACCGGCGACCTGCGACCTCGATATTGGTTACCGTTGGTTGGGTGTATGGAATCCTCCTTCAGGGGTGTCTTGGCTGTCATTTCCCATGGAGGGTAGGATATAGGGTATAAACAAGCGCCAGACTTAGCCATAAGTACGCATGATCTTATGATCTACGCGTGAAAAATAAATACAACGCCCAATACAATGCTTCGCGGTCTTCCCATATCTAAGCAGGTGAACAACCCAGGACATATTGTTATGGACTGAGATTATTACTTTACGTCAGGTAGGCCATCTTAAGGTTATTCACATTAAAATAAATGACAAGCAAATCCAACATACCATGCCCATTTCTGCCGCCAAGCAGTAATGCGTTCGCGTTACTGTGTTCCGGTTTGAAAGATGCGGTTGCCGGTGAAATTACAGGCACATGAGACATTCCACCTACACGTTTCAGAGTTACGGGCGCATACGATTCGACTTGTTGTCGTACCTAGTAGGGGAGGACCCAAATCGCATCGGTTGTTGTGGGCAGAGGTTACCACTTAACACCAGGTGGGCCGTCGGCCTCCGTAACTGTATCACATTAAAAAAAAACAATATAATTCTCCACAGCAGGCAATGGTGGCCATATTCCAACGGCCGTTATGACCAGCTAACGAACGCTAAAACTTTCCACATCCCGGCTTCCTTGCCCGGAGCGGTCACGTGTGTAATTTCACTCCATTGTATTAGTTCCACGTATATATACTAGCTGCGCCCCGCGGTGTTACCCGCGGTGAATAAGTAATCCCACGGGAACACTGCACTTTTCCGGGATCAAAGTATCCTATGTGTTAATCCAGGATATAAACTATCTTGGTACTAAATTTCATCCAAATCTATTCAGCCGTTTGAGCGTGAAAGAGTAACAAACATCCATACAAACTTTCACGTTTATAATATTAGTAGGATAGCTCATTTAACAGTACACAATGCAACTGTTTCGCGAACATTATGAAGCGTGTTGGAGAATTTGAGCCGCAGGTCACTTGGAACTTGAGATATGGCGCATATATGTGGGTAAAATTTTCAGTGTAAAGTATGCTGGAGTGAGATGAAGGCAAAAATTAATCTGATGTACATACATAAGGCGCTTAAATATCATCATTTGATTAACACTGGTAGGTTGTTATAAATATTACTCACGCAATTTGGAGTTACAAACTTATATTTTTCATGTATATTCAAATTATTAATGACCATATACTGTTTTATGGTATATCCATAATTATACATAAGATAAGATGCAAATGACTGTTCACCTATTCATAATCTTTCGGGAGTGATATTTGTGGTATCAACTCCTGAAGAGATATGCAGTGACCCCCGGTAATCCGACAAATATTTAGCAGGGCAGGGTCGAACTATCGAATTTGTCGGATTATAGAGTACCGCCTAAGACCCTATAGCCCGTTTTTTTTTTACAAAAGTGTACCTTGTTATCTGAAAAATTACATATCCAATGATAAAATTCTATATTTTATATGTATATAAAATATGTACTCTGAAGTACAAATCATACTTCATTATGTGTGTCAAATTTAGTAAATTAAACAACACAATAGAGAGCTTACGTTTTATTATAAAATTAACGTCATTAATGCTATAGAATTTACAAAAAATATGCAATAATAAATGTAATAGACCATGTCGGATTACAGGGGTTGCCGGATTAGACAGGGGCCGGATTACCGGGGATCGGCTATATTGGCAACGTCCACAGACATTTCAACAGGCTTGCTTTCTCCAATATTTCCGTGTAACGTATTAATCTTCGAATCTTTGGAGAAAGGAGAACATCATGTGTGCCTGTGGAATAACAATTAATTTTATATCCTCGTACGATAGACCGATACAAGAGCAAACAATCAAGCGAGGGATGTGACATATCGATGATTTATTATGGATATGTTTGAAATCGATGTTTTACGTTTTTTCTTCAAACTTTTTTATGCAATACAGTTACGGAACGAGCCGACGGCCCACCTGGTGTTAAGTAGTAACCTCAGCCCATAACAACCGATGCGACTTGGGGCCTCCCCTACTAGGTACGACAAGATCCAAGTCGCACCGTATGCGCCCGTAACTCTGAGACGTGTAGGTGAAATGTCTCATGTGCCTGTAATTTCACCGGCAACCACACCTTTCAAACCGTAACACAGTAACACGAACGCATTACTGCTTGGCGGCAGAAATGGGCATGGTGGCGTTACTTCCCCGGACGAACTTGTCGAGAGTTCTTCTGCTCTTAAAAAAACTTATATAAGATTCATAGAACACGTCGCAGCCGTAAGTACTGGCACGCTGCTCTCAGTTATACGGCTCAAGAATAATGATGAAGTTTCTCAAAAAACACTGTATTTCCTACGTAAATAAGTTCCAAACGGTCCTCCCATACTTAGGTATGGGAAAACAGCGTCGCGTTGTAATGCACCCGTTACTTACTTTGGGACGCGAAGGCAAAATGTCCCGAAATGTCCAACGCGCCTGAAATTTCACCGGCAACCACACCTTTCTAACCGGAAGAGATTAATGGTATACGTTACTGCTCCACGGCAGAAATAGTGCGGTGCTAGTACTATCCCGGACGAACTTGGCACCAGTTACTCGGTACTCTATCGACGATATAATATTAAGTAAACACTTTCATTGATTAATGGCCTTATTTGAAAACCTTACCCATTGATTGACTTACTAACCAATGTTTATATTTCTCTGTGATAGACAGGCATGAATACAGACGAACGCAGCACGCAACTTTGCTAATCAATCGCTAAGTAACGTTTTTAAGTAAGTAACAGAAATAGATAAAAATAAAGATTAAATTAGATACGTGCGTAATTCCGTCGAAGAGTTTTGGTCCACACAACGATTTACTAAATTTAACTGCTGGGTGCGTTTTTATTGTGAACAATAACTAATAAAAACATGAAAAACATCTTTAACAACTCGGGCTTCTGTTTTACGAACCATCCTATATCTACCTATCCATACATTTTGCGACCCGAAACTTGACTTGTATGCTGGCGTATATATCAGTAGGTAAAAAGTAATTTAATTTTAATAAATAACCAAGTTGGTTTATTTCAATTCTTTTAATGTATTATAAATATTTATAAATAAAAAACTATATAATTATCTCATTATCTACTTGCCATATTACAAGTTATGCTTAGTTAGGGGCTAGATGGCGCTGTGTTCAATGATTATTATAATTATATTATAATATAATATATTAAGATTATTATTATAATTATTATTATGATTATTATTATAATTATTTATTTATTATATTATTTAATTGATTATTTAATTATTATTATTTTAATTGTAATATAATAATAATAATAATAAATCCAATTTATTTTCTCTCATAAAACAGGTACGAAGAAATCTAAAATGTAAATATTTAACCTGCTATGGGAAAGACTGGTGCCAATATTAAAGGGAATATATATATCCTTGTATCGATATCGATAACGTCCCGTAACTAGTTGATGTCCGTTCGCGCGCTGACTGCACAAATGGTGCGCGCGAAGGCCGCGGCGCGCGTGCCTCTCGTATGGGGGTCACAGAGGACGCGGATACGAGCCGCGCCGCGCCGGTGCGTGCGGCTACTCCTGCTGGTGAATGACGCCTATTGATATGTTTATTAACCATTTCTTATACCGTTTTTTATAATTAATTGGGCCTAGTTATGCAGAAAGCAGCCATATGGCATTTTTTCCAAAAATGAGTTATAAACGCGGCCATATTAATTTCGTCATGACGGATTTATTGCAATGACAGCCATGTCGATATCTCTATTTTTCACGGAGATATGAGCCAATATAATATAGGTATATAAATCAATACATAACCGAAGTGCAATCATCGACAGAAAAATGCTTATTACTCGGTTTGTACTTGTTCCCCACATGGCTGATTTCTGCATAACACGGTCCAATTTATCATCAGTCAGCCTTCCACGTAATTAGATTTAGGTAATATTTTTTGTGTGATTTTTATGTGCACTAGTTATATTGTTAGTCCTAGCACCCATATAAATTTGCGATGCCTGAAAAAGGAAACTTTTATTTTTGGTGGACATATCACACAGCGCCATCTAGCCCCAAAGTAAGCTAAGCATAGCTTGTATCTTGGGAACCAGACAACTGATATACGTACTTATACATACATATATTTCTTGATCCAATTACCTGACATCCGTACGAAGCGTTTTGCTTCCACTTTCATAATGCGGACAGCCCAAGAGTGGAACTCCTTGCCTGCGTCTGTATTTCCCGAGAACTATAATCTGGAGGTCTTCAACAGGAGAGTGAATAGGTATATTCTAGGCAAGCATGCTACATCGTAGACCGCATCTCGGCTTGTTATACCCTCGGCAAATGCATTGCTGCTTGGCAACAGTAATGGACATGGTTGCAGTACTTCCCTGGACGAACTTGGCATGAGTGCTACTGCTACTAAAAAACTGTTAACCTGACAAAAACTGAACAATCTGATCTACTAAAATAAAATACAGAGATAACAAAGCACTATATAATAGGAAGCAGAAAGAGCAGTAGAACTTACGCCAAGCGCGTCCGGAGAAGTACTGCCACCTATTTCTGCCCGAAGCAGTAATGCATTCGCATAACTGTGTCCGGTTTGAAAGTTGTGGTTGCCGGTGAAATTACAGCCACATAAGACATTCCACCTTCATGTCTCAAGAGTTACGGGAGCACGCGATGCGACTTGGGTCTCGTCGTACCAAAAGTAGGGGACGACCCAAGTCACATTGCTTGTTATGGGCAGAGGTTACTACCAGGTGTTGATTTCTTTAACGAATTAAGATTGCATTGCGAATATCCATTTAAAGGGCGCATTTACCGGTGAAATTATAACGTCTAAGAGTGGCGGACGGTAATGGAAATCTATTCCACGTACGTCGTTATAGGTGAAATTGTGTGACTAGTGTACTAAAGCGGTATACTTAAGAACCTATCGCTTACGAGGGAATTTGATTTGCTGTGTCGTGGGTGTAAAAATGGGAGCGGTGAAATAATACGCTTACCTATTTCTCGTCTATTTTTTTAACTCGGGTCCTTTTTACAAGGCGTTAAGTGAAGCCGAAGCCAACAATTAGAGGAACGTTTTATATGGGTGATTATTACGGAAAGGTAGAGGCTAGATGCGATAAAGCTATTAATTGACTGTCCTCACAGCCTTCTATGCTGTAGGTCGTGTGTACCAATCAAGTTAAATAGGGTTTGATTACAATTTTTAAAGTAAAAAATAAAGAAAGAATATTTATTTTACCCAAAAACAACTCAAGACAATGTAAATACTAAAATACATATTAAATACTAAAAACATATCGTCGTAGAATATCGTTTGACACAGTAAACCCAATGTTCCCTGTCTCAGCTTAGCGCTACACACATTGAAAAAAGAGCGCAGCGCTGGTTTTCAGGCAGGGCGCACAGGTGAGTAGTGAGTACCTACCTAACTTTGTACGGAGATCATAGGCATACTCAAAGTACCTAATACTAATTCTACGCAGATGAAATTGCGGGCACCAGCTAGGGTCTTATATTCAAGCAACAAACGCGCTATACCACGAAGCAAAAATCTTACTCGATAACACATAAGACAAACCAAAATAAGACTACTATTCCATCAATGACAGATGGAAAGTGCAACTCAGTCGCAACAATAACGAACCGTCAGTAAGTAATGAATATATTAAGACGTGTAATTAAGTGCACTTTTAGTAGCAGATGGTTATGCAATCGTTACATAATCACTGATAAGCAGATAATATATCCTGTTCGGTACTTGAGAGGCAGGGATACATAATCTAAAATGTATGTGTTTCGCCAGAAATTATGTCAAAGAAAACATGGTCAACTTTATTGTTGCATTCAGTGTGTTTATTTATACATTTAAATTAAACATTTAGGACATTTTACACAGCGCCATCTAGGCCCAAACTAAGCTAAGCATAGCTTGTACTATGGGCACCAGATAACTGATAGTTTTTTATAAATACATATATAGAAATATATATTAACACCCAGACACAAAACAAACAACAATGCTCCTCACAAAAATTTGTCCTGGGTGGGAGTCGAAACCACGACCTACAGCTCTGAAGGCAGAGTTACTACCAGCTGAGCTGTGATGCCTGTCATTATATGTTTACTTCTCACTATAACTTGTCGAGTTGGTTATCATTTCTACTTTCATCTCATTAGATCACCGCGAAAGGTCACCCTGGGGTGTGATTACTGAGAACCTCAACTCACCCCGAATGGTAAAGTTGATGAGTCTACGTTGGAGTAGGCGATATTAGCCTTTCTACTCATTTTTCTGCTGTTTTTTTTTATGTAATACATTTACAGAACGAGCCGACGGCCCACCCGGTGTTAAGTGGCAACCTCGGCCTATAACAACCAATGCGACTTGGGTCCTCCCCTACTAGGTACGACATGACCCAAGTTAGTAAATTACAAAACTAATATAGATAGTTTCCTAAAGAACTCGAAGATAATGTTGGCTATTCATATTCTAACTACCCACCTCTCATCAATTCCTACGTTACTGGCGAGATTTATTCAAATTGAAACTGAAAACTGTTCTCTCTTAAAGTAGATAATTAGTGTTTTTGTAAATACTTTCGAGGTAAAAGATTTCTTAACCTTATTTTAACCTTTCATTTAATTAAATAGTATGAAAATGTTAATGAGCTCTGTATTATATGGACAATTATTAAAAACCACATAATTATTTGGACATAATTAAATGCCCGCATACTGCGTAAACACAGTAATGAATGAACATAGATTTACAATAGATCACGCGATCGAAAACCATTTATAGACAGTATGTCGGACGTCCGACTGTTCCGCGCTTCCTGCCTTCACAAAAACGACTCGCGATCGCGGACCGGTGCGTGAGTCATGCGCACGCGCAGGCCCTACTCTGAAAATAATACCACTGCTGTCGCTAACGCTTACGACAACGGCAAGGTACGAGGTGTGTAACGCCACTGTTTGACAAGATATCGGCTGATGACCTACTACTACTACTACTACTGACCTACAGTGGACGATAATGCATGTAGACTACAGCAATAATATAAATAAATATTGGTGGACATTTCACATAGCGCCATCTAGCCCCAAAGTAAGCTAAGCATACCTTGGAACTAGAGAAATTACAGAATACTTATATAGATTTTTTGTAAATACATACATGTAATACATATTAACATATTAACGCCCCAATACAGAACAAACATTTATGTTCGTCACACAAATGTTTGTCCTGGGTGGGAATCGAACCCACGACCTACAGAAGACAGGGTTACTATCGACTGAGCTGTGATACCAGTCACCAATAAAAGCACTTATCGTTCTCCTAATTATCATTTCAGCAACTCAGCAAGGACATGGTACAGATAGTGCGAAACAGCGCCAGCGTAATGAAGTGCACAAAAGGAGCCTCTTTGAGGCGCACATTCATTCTTTCACCACATTGGTCGTTGAAGTCTCTAATAGTTCTTAAAGCAAATATAACATATGATCATCAAACAAACATTTGGCACGGCGCGGAGCTACATTTTTTGGCATGCAGTGTCACAAACGTATTGCAACTTTAAGCTACTGACCCATTAAAGTTCAAGTTAAAAACTTTATTTCCATAGAAGTCATAAAGAAATGGCTTGAAAACGATGAACGACAAAAAAAACCTACTTTCTTCTAGAAGACTCTTCGAATCAGTCGAAATAAATGACAATCTCTTTCGGAGTAGCCCCGCTGTGGCGCCTACACATTCAGCAGCGCAACGTATTATCTCTTTCTTAACTCAACATCAACCCTATCACTGTGTCTTAAAGTCGATTTCACAAGTGATCAAACTGATCAGATGATTCATTTCACCGAAGGTAGCCATTACCGTTTATGGAATAAGGTCTATTATCGAATTGAACACGTGCTACGGAGCAGCTTCCTGCAATCGCTCAGATATAGCACGTACGAGCAATTCACATGTTCTCGGAGAAGAAATTAATTTATATAGCCGAGTATAAACAGAGGGGAGGAATTGTATGTTGTGCGGACTCATGAGCATAACCCCCCCCCCCCCCCCCCCCTCCCTACGGTTTGAGAGTGTGGTGGCTCAGTGGTACAGACGCACAGATTCAATCCAGAGGACAGTGGTTCTAATCCAGACACGGACCAACCAGTTTTTTCCTTTGACAAAACATGCGAAATACCAAACACATGTGTCAAGTGCACGAAAAGAGCCACTGAGGCGCACTTTAAAACGTTTTGACCACACTGGTTCGAGAGAGATTAGTAGTAGTATTATCAGAAGTGGTGAAATTCAATGACTTCTTCTATTCGAGTCACTGCTTCTGTCGAAACTAGTGTGGTGGAAGCATTTTAAGTGGGCCTCAATTAGACTCCTTTCGTACACAATTCAGTGACTGAGAAATCATAAAACAGTTCCCTAATATTTAAGTTAAATATTCTGCATAACAACAGTACTTCGTTTAGACGGGTTAATCATTCTAAGTATAGACGTGTTATTGCGTGGATGAAAAGACAGATTAGACTAAAGCCAGCTTGGGCTTAACGCAGTAAGGATTAGTCACGCAACACGAGTGTAATGAGTAGCGACTTGTCTTATTTATTTTTTGTGTTTGTAAGCAGATTTGAACCTAAATCCACTTAACACAATAACATTGCATAGTGCAAAATTTAATTTAATTTAAGGTGACATAAAACAGTGTGATACGAAAGTGGTGTGTAGCCAATTTCGTTAAAATTTCATACATGAAATAATCAAAATGAATAGTTATACTGATGTATTAAATTAAAATCATCTGTATGTACAAAACTTGTACCTACACGAAATAAACCAATTGAATTGAATTGAATTTAAACACCCCTTATACTTAAAGTAGCCTGTGTAGCAGGTGGCCGAATTTACAAAGTGAACAGCAAAGAGGAAGTGTATTCTGTGGAGTTCTGCCAAAGTTCAATAACAGATACGAATACTGTCACCTACCCAGTGGCCTAGTTATTGCACAGTTCATTACGTGCGAGCCGAGACCTACCGATCGATGGCAGCTGCACCATAGCCAGTACTGTGCAGGTGATACTAATAGCAGGAACAATAGCGAGATACCTATGAAAATCACAATGGCCAATTGTAAACTAGTGATCCAATATTTGCTACACTGCCGTCCTTTAACTAGAAAGCCATTAACCCCCAAAAGGTAAATTTTTACTTTTTGATAGGATGCGATACAGTTCAAAATTACAAAAATTTACAAGTATTATGCTTATTATTATTATTATTATTTACTATAATTAAAATATGTACCATAACTTGTATGAAATAAAATAAAATTATTATTATATTTATTATTATTAAAAAAAATATGTTGTATGTTTGTTCCCTATGCGTTCCGAAACCATTGATCATCACATTGTGATGAAACTTTGACAGAGTGTTCTGGGGACTAAGTAGCATCGTATGCGCCCGTAACTCTGAGACGTGTAGGTGGAATGTCTGATGTGCCTGTAATAGAAGGAAAAGAAAAGAATTCTACCACTTACTTCGCCCTAGCAATCCGCAGTGCAATCGTTTATATTATTTAGATATCGCAAACATATATTATCAATACGGAGAACAATTCATGTCAAACGGAAAAACTAAAATTCAATCAGAGAGAATCTCCAAAATAAATCCATCGTTACCTAACTTGGGGCGGATACAGAGACCGGACATAGAGACGTGAAAAGGTTTGAAATCAAACATAAATAGTAGTCACTTCCTAGCATTCAGTCAGAGTAAACAAGGATATATTTAGTTAAAAGTTTATTAAGATAGTTAGTAAACTCTTTAGTGGACACCACAGTAATGATAATAATATTGGTGGGCATTTCACACAGCGCCATCTAGCCAATAAAGTAAGCTAAGCATAGCATATCACGGGAACCAGACAACTGATATAATACTTACATATATTTCTTTTCGTAAATACATATATATTAACATCCAGACACAGAACAAACATCTGTGTCTGAACACAAATGTTTATCTAGAGTGGGAATCGAACCAACGACCTACAGCGCAGAAGGTAGAGTTACTACCGACTGAGCTGTGAGGCCTGTCTATATTTATAGAATTAGTAGTTATTTACAGTATTTACAGAAAAAAAAAATGTATTCTATCAGGTTCACATAGTACAATCTATGCTTAGTTTAGGGCTAGATGTCAAAATTTAATCAAATGTACTACCACATCCACTCCACACTACACAAAGGTTAGCTGGAAGAAAATGCTATTTAGCATTAAGTTCGCCCATGTACTTGTTTTACCTTGTGCAATAAAACATTTTCTATCTATCTATGTCGCTGTGAGAATTGTCCAAAAAACAAATACAATAATAGTTGTATAGTAAAGTAACGTATTGAACTGCGCAAGCACAACTTACCAGAGACAAGTAAATTGATACGCCATTTTGAAACGATACACCACCACGCTTGCCCCCTTATGGCGAGTGACAATATGTCATACAGAGGTTTCTAAGGTTTCTAAATCATGCAACAAAGTAAATAACGCGACGTCTAATGAAACCTTTTGAACCCACGTATTTTAATCCACGCTAATCCAGATTCGCACTGACTTTGTTGAAATAAAGCTCACTGCGTGAACTTACATTCTGCTGACCTAACAGAATACCTGAATACCTGTGGTGCAAGAGATAACCTTTTCATAGTGAAATTTAAACGACTACTTAATACAACTATTTAACTCACAAATACATAACCTTACAAAGATTAAGCTACGCATAAGTAATTCGACGAAAAGGTATCCATTTTCCGAATCCCCGATAAATTTGTGATTTCAACAGAATGCACATGACTGGTTCTTACGCCAAGTTCGTCCGGGGAAGTACTGCTACCATACTCATTTCTGTTGCAGTTCTAATGCATTCGCGATAATGTTGAAAGGTGTGGTTGCCGGTGAAATTACATGCATAGACATTCCATCTTTACATCTCCAAATTACGGGCGCAATACAAAGCGACTTGGGTCTTCCCATACCGAAGTAGGGGAAGACCCAAGAGTTTTTTTGTAATGGGCAGAGGTTACCGCTCAACATCAGCTGTGTCATCTTGCTCGTTCCGTAACTCATTCGCAATAAAACTAATATTGCGATAAAAAGAAGAGATCGATTGTATATAAAGCGGCAATTATGATGAATATATTATATAACTGAGTTATATACTGGAGTAACTGAGCAATAGGATTCCTTTAACCAGTCATTGGGACTATAATTAATCTCATAACTCCTGCTGTTAAAATTCCCCCACGCAATAGCCACGCAATAAAACGAGATATCAATAAAAACTAGATCGCGCATCGTGATCTAAACTCAGTGTAGATGAAATGTAATTTAAAACATCAGTTCTTAACATGGGCAAATATTTTACAATCTCTGCGTGACGAGATTACAAATTGCTCTTCAGTACATTTCTTAGGCAACTTATTAAAATACTTTAGGTTCGTGATACCAAAGAAATCATTCAATTCACATACACAGTTCATTGGACGAATAATATTAAAAATTATAATAGTACAAACATTTATTTACAAATCTAAAATTTACTTTTTGCGTTCTAATGCAAAATAAACAAAATCATGCTGACCTCTTAGCTCAGTTGGTAGTACCTCTGCCTTCTGCGCTATAGGTAATGGGTTCGATTCCCACCCAGGACAAACATTTGTGTTACGAACATAGGTGTTTGGTCTGTGTCTAGGTGTTGATATGTAGATATTATATGTATGTTATTTACAAAAAGTATTTAATTATTTAGTTAGCTTACTTTAGGGCTAGATGGCAGTGTGAAATGTCCTCCAATATTATTATTATTATTATCATGCTGCATTAATACAGGTCACCGCCAAAACGATTTCATTCTTAAAGAAACCGTATTATAAATTTAACGTGGTTAAGTAACACTTTCTCAGCTGCTAAAGCCACTGCTACAGACCGAATTGATATTATACGATTTGTAGTATATCAGCGCCCCTGCCTACTTAGCGATAACATATTCGCGAGCCCAAACCAAGCCGTTCACGTAACCTCAGCGGCAATAGCGAACATCATGTGAGACCAATGTGCAGTTCCAAATATAGAAACATGTGAGGGGAATTTGGGAGGTTCAAAGACCTCGCGAACCGGCGCGGCGCGCCCGTGCCCGCCCCGCGATATTCCGTGTTTACGGGGGAACCGGGGAACGTGAGCGAAGCGAAGTTCACGGGCGCCGCCATCGATAATGCAGATGGTAAAACTCATTTGGATTAGGCGGAATGGGTACCATGACCCCGTTAATCGTTTTAAAGCTCTTATCTGAGCAACCACACGAGCGTTAATACAGATATTGCTATACGACATCTGCAAGGCGCTCGTGAGATAAAATATATATTGTTTTAGAACAAACTAGCTGTGCCCGCAACTTCGTCCGCGTGGGCCTAAGTTACTCCTTGTTACATCAGCTATCTGCCAGTGAAAGTCCCGTCAAAATCGGTCCAGCCATTTCAGAGATTAGCCGGAACAAACAGAAAGATAGACAAAAAATTTAAAATATGTTGTTTTCATATATGTATTGTGTATACATCCATATGCACTTAGTAAAAAGCATTATTTTAATATCACAAACAGACACTTCAATTTTATTTATTTGTATACATTAGAACTCAACTATACCTAGCTACCAGATGAAACTCTTTGGAATGCGCTATCATAATCTACTTCACTCTAACAGATTAGCGTCATTATTCGGAGGAAATGAATCAATATTTGCCAAAGAAAAATATTGAAAACTAGATCTGCGTTTAGTCATCAGTGAATCATGTTTAGCCCAATCTAGGGCTTGTTTATACATTGTATTGAGAGTTGCTATTGAGTTGTCTGTCGACTTCTACCTAATAAGTCTATGCAAGAATTCTGTGACTTTATGTTAGTCCCTATCGCTGTTGGCTTTCAGCCAGACCTATAAATGTCCTGATCAACGTAATTCTAGGGCGCTGCTTCCTTGTATAGCTTACTTGTTGCAGTTTAGAATATGGACATAATACTTCATTATGAAGTCACAAGTTCGCGGGACAAATGCGTCGTTACGAAATGTAGTTCATAGAGGCCATTGTCATCAATTAACCGAATTAACCTAATCTGAATAAGGCACGTACGAAAAACAGGTGTATGTAGATATATACGAAATAACTTACGTTGGCATTATCAGCAAACATTAGTGTTTCAGTGCCAGCTATAAAAATATACAAATAAATAAAATTGGAGTGTTTGTTTGTAATATCAAAATAAATGCTTTTTACTAAGTGCATATGGATGTATACACGGTACATATACCAAAACAACATTTTACAATTTTTGTCTGTCTGTCTGTCTGTTTGTTCCGGCTAATCTCTGAGATGGCCGATTTTGACGGGACTTTCACTGGCAGATAGCTGATGTAACAAGGAGTAACTTAGGCTACTTTTCCGAGGGATAAAATCGGAGTGCGTGATAGAACCGAATTCCACGCGGACGAAGTCGCGGGCAATAGCCAGTAATTTATATGAATTAGCAGTTTAATGAGTTTACAATAACATGGGACGTGTGAAACAATGGAGCGGAGACCGCACGCGGTGAGTAACTGCCACCTAACACATAACAAAATAACATAAACCTGAACCTGTGACTCGGCATCGGCAGTTGGGAATGAAGCGCGGAACATGAATGTTGCAGCCAAATATTATTACAACAAGTTTAAATTGTGTGACTGACCTCGCAGCTTAGTTGGTCAGTAACCCTACTTTCTGCGCTGTGGGTCGTGAGTTCGATTCCCACTCGGGACAAATATTTGTGTGACGAACATAGATGTTTGTTGTGTCTGGTAATATGATTTATGTGTATGTATTCACAAAAAAAGTATGTACGTATTCTATCAGTTGTCTGGTTCCTATGATACAAGCTACGCTTAGCTTACTTTGGGGCTAGATGGCGCTGTGTGAAATGTGCACCATTATTATTTATTATATTATTAAAATGAAATTTCTGTGTGAATGTTTTCATCATTTGAATCTACTGAAGCATATCATTGAATTAATGGGTTGGGCTACAGAAACAATTACGCGGATAATTAAATATTTGAATTAAGTGTATTTTCCAAAGACCTGTTGGTTTTCGCTGAAGTAATTTGTTCCTACTGGTTTGAAAGAAAACATCAATCTAGCATAATCGTATTATATTTCTTGATGTTCTGATAAAATGTGCCGTATAGCGAAAAGTAAATGCGAATTCTCCGAAGTTGTTTTAACCTTCAGGACGAGACAAGATGACCCTTTTGGCACTTGATCTCTCGTGAGTCGGACCTTTAGGACAAATTATACAGGAATACTTTTTAAGACATTTTATAGCTTGAGAATCAACACGTAACGTTTTATTCTTAGCTTGGTAAATTAAATAAATAAATATTTTATTTTGGACAACTGTAGATCTATTGACATGACAAAAAAAAATGATGCATGGAAGTGATCACTTTCAATGATGAAGCCGCCAATTGTGCGTCTACCTTACTTAATAATGTATTTTCTTTGTAAAATATTTCTTTCTATGGTGTACAATAAAGAGTTTATCTATCTACACTCAACCTATATAAACTATTATGAAATAAGCCACTCGCAATAAAGAAGAGGACAGATCCCAACAGCATGATCAAAATTGTCCTGTTAAAACGCATCAACTGAGCCTTTCTTTCTTTCTTTTGGTATACCGTAAGGTAAATCATTGTTTTTATTATCAAGGTATGTCTCGCCTGTAGGATATATGTAGGATATGTCTAGGCGTGTTATTCCTAGCTGCTGAGATCACGACATGAATGATAGAATACTAATTGGGAATGTTTAGCATTCGTCGCAGACTGGCGACTGGAAAAGTCCTGTGAGGGGAGATTATATAGGTTATTAGGAGTTTTATTTCTCTAAATAAGCACCTATTCTTTGAAAGAATTGACTATTTTTCAATTTATTTAGCTGTTTAGTTTCTTAATTCAAATTCCCAAATGTAACTTTTTATTTCATAAAATATTCCTATTTTGAACGCGATCAAAAGGTGCCACATAAATAAAACGGACTGTATACCTATTAAAAAAAATATAAATAAAACTGACATGCACTTAAAATTTTCTCGCAATACAGTTGTTTGAAAAAGAAGGAACATAAAAATCGGTATACATCGCGAGTCTATATCGATTTCATTGCGTTTGCAAATCCTAGGTCTTAACTCCACAGAGACGCGGCGAATACCTACCTAACTTAAACATGATCAATTCTAAGCACTATGCATAAAATTATTAATATAATAAATATTTAAAACGCGATAGGTTCTTTGTATGAATGTTTATAATTCCTTCACGCCAAAAAACGTGCTTGAATTTTAAACATAGGTAAAAATGAATTAATAACACAGGCTACTTGTATCCTGCCACGCAAGTAAATCTGGAGGCAAAGCTTGTTTTCAATAAGTATAATTTTTATAAATTTATATTATTGCAAATACCTACCTAAGTCTTGAGCTAGACGGACAGACGATGATGCTGTTATCCTAATGTAGTTAGGTCCCTAATTAGATTCTAGGTACTTAGGTATATTAGTATAGCCTATAGCTACGACAGAAATTAGCATCTCTAGGTACATTTTGTACCTGAATAAAAAAGTAAGGGAATATTTTCTTGTAAGAAAAGTACGTTCTGAAGACGCTAAACCATATTGAAACTGCAAATTACAAGGTAGGAACCGAAAATCTTTTTTCTCAAACACACCTATGCTCAGCATCAGCAATTTCCACGCACAACTGCGGCTAAATATCAGTTAATCAGATAACCGACCCCCGTTGGGCGGCCCAGTCATAGAGACTTTTGTAGCTATTGATAAATTGCCGAACAACACACCCAAACACGGAAGAAAAGACGCGATTTATCGACAATAAGCCTGGCCTGGACTCACCTGACGAAAACGATGGACGGTAACGACGTTTTCCGAGCACCAAACACTTTTATAAACAGCACAAACACGCACACGAATTAGTATTATTTGCCGACAGCGGTCAGGGTCGTCAGTGTCCTTGAGGGACGAACGCCATGTTGCGAGGACGGGCGCGTGGCGACTGCGCGCGAGCTCCGACCCGGCGCGGCGCATGCGTAGCGCACGTCACCCCATATCCCGCCCGCTTCCTTGTTCCCGTCCCGAGTCCTGATTGTTTGTTATTACTTTTCTAGGGTAGATTCTTTTATTTATCGCATCTGCTCGTTGCAATAACGCATGTTGATTTTGAATTAGGGCATTTTATTTCTATAAAATTGCGGCTCAAATGACCTAGTCGTGTTTGTTGTCGACATGGGGCTTTTCTCAAAAAGCGAGAGTAAATGTGCTTTGATCTTCGACGGCAGCGAAACCTGAGGCGTCTTCGGATTGATGATTCCTATAAAATGTCGGTCTCCGTAGTAATGACCTCATTCACCACAAAGTTTTTGAAATAATTACCTATTTAGTTGCATTATATTTATTATTAGTTCATTATATTTGGTTACATCTCTGATGAAAAGTGATTACGCATCACTTTTCATGTGCAGGTAGGTAAAACCATTTTTCAAGACAAATTTCATTCATCGGAGCTAGACTGATTCTGATTTGAACCAGCGAGTTGGGGATTTAAAGGCGGTAGTTCATACCACTCGGCTACCTAAATTAATTCTGTGACATTCCGTAGACATATACCAAGAGGCTATTTTTAAGTGTATACCTAACCGTATATATACAGGGTTACAGGAAAAGTCGTGCTAGATCCGTTAAGGGCGTGGAGTACCCATCATTTCTGACTTATTTCACTATGAAACACCCTACCCTAAACTTAACCCTTTTCGAGATATTCGACTTTTAATTTTTTATTGAATAATGCCGATTTTTAGGCTACGAAATTTATTTTTGTTTATTTTGTGTATCTTATTATTATTATTATTGCATTTTTACATGTGTAATAAGATGCTTTAGGACATCAATCATTAAAATAGTGCATAAGTTAATTGAATAGACCGTAGTAGACAAGTGAAAGTAAAAAAATAAAAAATATATTAGCAAGCTTATTTTTCTCTAAGGGATATCTAAAAAAAATATTATGACACTTGTTCGGCAGATATTTTTTAAAATATCTACGTTTCATCAGCTATCTAACGAGGTCTAACAATCTAGGGTTTGTATTACATTTCGTGGAAAAAAGTAGTTGGGACGCTCCAGGTAGCAGTTCTAACGGTCCCGCGCCTATTTTCCTTCAAGTTAAGACGCACCGAGAGAGCGAGACAAGTGACGATTTATGTAGGTGCGAATGAAAGAAAAAGTGTAGAGACCGGTTAGAGCTGGGAATACAACAGGGGGTATTGTTTTGGTTGTCAGTCTGCTTTTGTGCTTCGTACATAGTAGATGTGATATCGTTTTGCTCTTTTTCTCGACTTGGCTGTGATTCTGGACTATTTCTTCTGATTTGTGACTACTGTGCTTGTTAACCGGACTCTGATTTGTACCTGTGATACTGTGATATATGTGTTGAAGATGACGTCCTACACACCTGAGGAATATGCTGATATGCTTATTTGTTACGGATACTGCGATTGTGTGTCTGCGCAAGCTCGTAACGAATACATAACTCGCTACCCCGGTCGTCGAGTGCCGGATGTGGCCTGTTTTGACAGAGTTTATCGAAGACTTAAAGAAACTGGCTCTGTTTTGAGACGAAATACAGACATGGGAAGACCACGAATTGACGACGAAGAACAGGACAATGAGATAGTGCAACGCTTTCGAGCGGATCCGACTACTTCCACTAATATTGTTGCCCGTGATCTGGGACTTTCGCAATGGAGAGTGTGGTTTACAGTGCATACTGCTGGCCTATACCCGTACCATTACACGCCGGTACACGTTATTGAAGAAGGAGACCCCGCGAGAAGATTGGACTTTTGCAGATTTATGCTAAATGCTGACGTAGAAGACCCAGATTTTCTAAGAAATATCTTGTGGACGGATGAGTCCAAATTTGATAAAGATGGCATAACCAACTATCACAACGTCCATTACTGGGCCCCAAAAGAACTAAGGAATCCCAATAAGAAAAGAGTGAAAGGGTCCCAACGAAGATTCAGCGTGAATGTGTGGATGGGCATTATCTCTAATCATTTGATTGGACCTTACTTTCTCCCGGATAATCTAAATGGGGAAAGCTACGAAAATTTCCTGAGAGCAGACTTGAGTGATTTGCTGGATGATCTGCCACTCAACCTGATCAGGGACATGTGGTTCCAACACGATGGCTGCCCTGCCCATTTCAGGAGAAGTGTCAGAGACTGGCTGGACACAAATTATCCAAACAAATGGATAGGACGAGGTGGGCCGTTGCCATGGCCAGCAAGAAGTCCGGACCTAACTCCCATGGATTTTCATGTATGGGGGTGCATGAAAAGTCTTGTGTACAGCGAGCCGAATCCAGTTTTGTCTGTGGAAGACTTAAGAGAAAGGATTGTGGATGCAGCAAATAAAATGAGGACCACGTTGACCACTGGAGTAGTGAAGACTGGTCTCCGTAGAAGGATGCGACAATGTTTCAGAAATAGAGGCGGCCATGTTGAACATGAACTGTAGAATAAGAAAAAGTTGTGTGAAAACCTTTAATAAATGACATTTCATGCATACCTAATGTTTTATTTTACTTTTTACTAATTTTTTTCCAATGCATTTGAATAAAACCCTAGATTATTATACCTCGTTAGATAGCTGATGAAACGTAGATATTTTAAAAAATATCTGCCGAACAAGTGTCATAATATTTTTTTTAGATATCCCTTAGAGAAAAATAAGCTTGCTAATATATTTTTTATTTTTTTACTTTCACTTGTCTACTACGGTCTATTCAATTAACTTATGCACTATTTTAATGATTGATGTCCTAAAGCATCTTATTACACATGTAAAAATGCAATAATAATAATAATAAGATACACAAAATAAACAAAAATAAATTTCGTAGCCTAAAAATCGGCATTATTCAATAAAAAATTAAAAGTCGAATATCTCGAAAAGGGTTAAGTTTAGGGTAGGGTGTTTCATAGTGAAATAAGTCAGAAATGATGGGTACTCCACGCCCTTAACGGATCTAGCACGACTTTTCCTGTAACCCTGTATGCATAAAAAGAAAATCAGTAATGATATATCAAAAAACTGGGTTTTGTTTCGGTATATTCTCGATTTATTAGTCTTTACCTAAGTTAGTTAATAGCAACTATAGTACATAATTACCTACGATAGTTCTAATTTCAGATCAGTTTGTATACTTAGGTAGTACCTACCTTACTCAGTTTTCTTACAATAATAATGTAACCAAACATGAGTAGTGACTACTTTTTCAGAGCAATACAACTTCGCCAAGTTCGCCCGGGGAAGTACCACGCCCATTTCTGCCGCGAAGCAGAAATGCATTAGCGCTACTGTGTTCCGGTTGGAAAGGTGAAATTACAGGCACGAGACATTCCATCTTTAAGTCTCAGAGTTACGGGCGCATACGACGCGACTTGAATATTGCCGTGCCTAAGGGGAGGACTCAAGTCGTATTGCTTGTTATTGGCAGAGGTTAGCATTTAACATCAGGTGGACCGTGGACCATCTGCTCGTTCCGTTTCTTTAGAACATAAAAAGAACGCTATAACTTACGCACTTAGTAAAACGAGGTTATTTTAATATTACAAACAGACACTCCAATTTTATTTATTTGTATAGATAATATTGGTGGACATTTTACACAGCGCCATCTAGCCTCAAAGTAAGCTAAGCATAGCTTGTGTCATGCCGTCAACCACATGACGACGTTGTCGCCACTGAGCGCGAAATACGTCTTTATGACCAAATTGTTGGCTGATATTTTTATTGGCGTTTAATCGCTCAAACTCTGACGGTTTATAATCAAAGAAAATGTAGTGATAAATATTCATATACCTTTATTTAAATAATGATAAATTACAATAGAAACATGTATGTAATGACGATAAATTTAAAATTTCATTGGTTAATACATCGTGTATAAAAACACGAATGGTTAAAACAGCTGTATTATAATATTTTATAATTCTAGCGTATTTCAGAGAAAAAACATGTTACCAACTTCGCATAAAGTCTAATGATTGATTCCGTTGAATTGAATGAAGCTTGCTTATAGGTAAGAATTTTATCTGTGGGTTTCGTGACGTTTCTTTCATTATTGCGTAGGGTAGACGTCTACTGAATTTAATATTTACAATGCCTGAAGATTCCAAGAAAAATATGTAAGCACAAAGCGTTCAATTAATATGTTATTGTTTTTTTTTTCATTCATCGAAGCTAACTTTTTGAAGTGTAAAACTTTTCAGTGATAAAAAGAAACATGATCCCAAGGAACAGAGAAAACCACGGCAGTCACGAAACCAAGGTAGAAAGCCAGAAAAGGCTGAGGAAACCAAATCACTTCCTAAAGGTAAATAAAAAAACTGTCTAGGTAAGTGTTAATAGATTAATCTAACTCGTATGTAGTTCTGTTTCACCTGCAGATTTCTAAGTTACATGGATAGTGATTATAAGCCTATATATTTTCTACCAACCAATGTTCCCAATGCAATGCAGGGTAACAGTAGCTCTGTTTCAAGTGTGTGAATGAGCTTACATCTTGTATGGTAGCTCATTCTGGATGTTTTAAATTTTTGTCAGTACTACTTGGTATTCATTTCCTCACTTCCCAATGTCTCTAGCTAGAGAATATGATGTTAATATTTCCAGCAAAATCTTATTAATTAGTCCTTAATTATATCTTTTTTCTTTTCTCTTTATGTGACTAGCTTCACAGCTCTGTTTTGTTTCAACTTTGACTTCTGTGCTGTAGATTGTGAGTTCAGTTCCCACTCAGCACAAATATATGAGTAATCAAACAGATGTGCTCTGTCTGGGTGTTAATATGTATGTATTTACGAAAAAATAATATAAGTATTCTATCTCTTATCTGTTTCCCATAGCTATGTTGAGTTTGGGGCTAGATAGCATTGTGTGAAATGACCACCAATATCTATTATTTTATTCAATTTCAGTACCCCAGAAGCCAGTTTACGTGGACCCCGGGCCAGACTTTTACAATAACCTGAAGAGAGAAACTGATGAAATAGTTAAAATAACTGAAGCGGAGAATGCAAAGTACAAGAAGAAGGAAATCCAAAGCAACTGGGCCAAGTATGAAATGCCAATTGAGAGCTATGAGGATTTAGATGAGCAAGATGTTGGGGCCGATTATGAGGTAACAAACACTGTAAATTAAAATAATATTCTTTATGTTTGCATCAGTAGAATTAGCTGTGTATGCTGTGCTCACACTGGGAGGTACTGAGGTACTGCCACTATAGAATAAAGATAAAGAAGACATTAAATATACAGGGTGTCCGGTAATGAATGGATAACCTTGAAATGGGCTTAGTCGAACTTTTGGGCATTTGGATAAAAATATCAAATAAAAAAAAAACAATTAGTATCAAAGATATGTATTTTTTAAATAATATCGATGTTTTGATTTTTTTTTGATGCTACTTATTTTTTTTTTATTTGATATTTTTTTCCTAATGCCCAATAGTTCTACTAAGACCCATTTCAAGGTTATCCATTCATTACCGGACACCTGTATATTAGTTACAATACAAAATTCAGGTATATTAGGTAGATCTACATATACTTAGTCATTCTATTTACTGGTCTCACAGTTTGATAGTACTCTGCTTTCTATACTGTAGGTTGTGGGTTCGACTTCCACTGAGGAGGATAACATTTATGTGACGAACATAGATGTTTGTACTGTGTCTGTATTTATTGTAGCTATTTACGAAAAAACTATGTATTCTATCAGTCATCTATGCTATGCTGAATATGGGGCTAGATGGCATTGTGTGGAATAACCATCCATATTTTATTATTTTCAGAAACTGATCCAAGCTCCATTAACCGCTGGTGGGCATTTCCAGTTTAAACATGAGAAGACTTGGGATACATGCACAGCACCCACTTTCTATGATAAATACTTTGATATCAACTATGAAAACCTGTCCATGGCTATTTCTAGTATACCGTTTTATGAACGTAACAATATTGACCAATCAGAATTCAGTGAAACTGATCTTCTTAGTATGAACAATAGGGCTTCTAAATACAAACAAAAATATTTCAATGATAAATCTTACTCAACTCCAGAAACAGAAGCTCAGGATAGAATACTCAAAAGCTTAAGAGATAATTTTAGTCTGAAAGACAAAGAAAAGGAAAGCAATGAAACCAAAGAGAATAAAATATCAGTTGAAGAAAGTAAAGTGGAAAAACTCGAGAGATCTGATGACGAATATGAAGTAAATCTCGATTTTAATGTTTCAAAGACTGATCATATTACCGCAGTAAATAGTGAGATTATAAATAAAGAAGTTCAAAAATACGAAACAAATAATGTTGTGGATGATTTTGATGACGAATTTCTTGTGAATCATGTGCCAGAGGATAAAAGTAAAAAGCTGGAAACAAAGCCTGAAGGTATCGTTAACAAAGAAAATGGAACTACACATCCTGTTATAGAAAAGTCTAGTATAGATTTACCTAACTATATTTCAAATGATACAGTTTATGATAACAAGCTGACAAATGAAGTTATACATACAGGTAAGGATCTATCTATTAACAATGAAACATTAAGTAAGGAGGAAAATATTTATTGGTATTTTGTTTTTCAGATCAGACTGTGGTTCCGAAAGCAAATCCTGTTATTGAATCTCCTGAGGACCTTGAAAAATGGCTGGATGACTTCTTGGATAGTTGAGATGAAGTAGACATTGAACATGATTTGCTATCAAATTCCAGCCCTGCAACGCTTATACATAGACAATAATCTTTCAATACAAACATTATTAACAGTATCTAAGAAGTTATTCCAAGAAACATGTGAATTTGTAAAGGATCCACTGCATATTATATCGTAATACAAAAATTATCAAGTTTATATATTATTGTCTAATAAATAAATTTATGGGTTTTCTAACAATACATCTAGATCTAGAAGTGGAACTAAGGCTTCAAAAAGCAGGTGCAAGAATCTCTTGAAGCTTAACCATACAGTTATTCCATTGGTCAATCTGCGGATTCCTGACCCCCACGAAGCCTTTACAACACAATCCTTATATAGGTCGAAACTACAGCTAAATCATCCATCTTCAGGTTAGGATCATGAAGTTGACCCTTCTTGAATCCATCCCTTGATTCCAGTCACAACATACAGTTCCTGTATCAAACCTAAAACTATATAAGTTAAAGAAAATGAAACCATTGAATTCAAAACTTCTTTATTTAACATAATTGAACATTTAAAGTAACCATCTTACAAAATACTTGGTCATACTGTAATGAATCAATACCTGTTATTGTAGTTATTGTAGTTTTGGTACTGCTGGCCTCCTCCTCTGGAATCGTAGTTATAGGCGTATTCGGACGGATTGCGCCTGTACTGGTTCTGCGGGGGTGGTGTAGGCTCCGGATTCTTCAAGGTCTTCGCGCGTGCAGCAAGCTGAGACACGAGTTGAGCCGGAGTGAGATGGGCGATAGACATGGCAGCTCCCTCGCCGACATTTCCGCTCGGGTTGAAGTTGAAGACTGCTCTCGAACTGGCCAAATCTTGCTCCATCACCTGGGTGTGAACAGAAGTGCAAAAATGGTTCCGGTCCACGGATGTGATCCCGATACTTGTCTTCGTAGCAGCTCGGATCTCGCACACCTCGCAGAAGGGCTTGCTCGTCTGAACCGCCGCGTCCTTCATATTTTTTGGTAATTTCTTCTTCGGCCGAGACACCACTTTCTCCAGTCCGACCGCGGCGATGATGCTGTCGATCAGATGCTTGTTTTGCTGTGAGCTGGAAGGTCCATTTTCACTAGTGAACTGAAACTCTATCATGGGTTGTCTCTTCAGTGGTGAACAGAACTTGGGTGCAATGTGCTTCGGTTCAACTCCTAGCATTATTGCATGGTTGAATACAAGCTGATTTGGCAGATCCAATGTTTTTAGTTTGATAAGAGCTGAAGTGCATCGATTCAGAACTGTAAGAAAGGAAAATTAATTGAAATAACTATATTTTCGACTACTCCATAATGGTGTTAACCTTTAACATAAATTGAACACACTTCAAAATATAATTTTAAGTTGGTAAAACAGTACCCACCCATAACTCTATTCTTGTCGCTGGTTGAACCAATCAGGCCTGTAATTATAAAGAGCATGGTTGATTTATTGAAAGTTTATTTAGGCAAGAAAATGTGAATTTAATGCAACAGTGTATCGTTAACAGTGTTTCTACCTTTGTTAGGTGCAAGCTTCATGTAATCCTCCTGGGAAATCTTCCCCTCTGCTACTAACTGAAACATTATAAACAGTTGTCACCATCAAATTAATCACTAAGTGAAATGTCACAAGTACAATAGGAATTTTATTTACTTTTGCTAAAGCATCATAGGGAGTCCGGACTTCAGGTGATTTAATGTGGGGCGGGGCAGACAATGGTGGCATGGTAGGGGCAGGCACCATGGCCGGAATGTGACCTGTGTTAGGTGGCAGAACAGGGTTGGATACAGGTAACGTATGCATTGGTATAGGTGCCGGTACTGGGTTGGGAACGGGTGCAGGTGCAGGCATTGGATTCATGAGTGCCGGTGAAGGCACAGGCTGAACAGGTACTGAAGGAGCTCCATAATCATAAGGAGTGCCATAACCTCCAGTATAAGCCGGTGCATATGGGTATCCTGAAAGAGCTGTGGGGTAATCAGGGGCAGGCCCGCCATATTGGGAACTCGTATAAGAAGGATCAAAGTTTGGATGAATCTCTGATTTAGGATATAAGAAGTTATCTCGTTGTGATGATCTTGATCTTATGAAGGGTGATCTTGATCGAGAACGACGCGAAAGGCGCGGGCTGCGTCGTGGGCTCCGCCGGCGAGGGCTGCGGCGCGGGCTGCGACGCAGACTCTTCCGACGTGGGCTCGTACGTCGTTGCGGGCTGCGACGAGGACTCAAACGTCGAACGCGATTTGAATTCGTGTGCATTGGAGGGCTGTGTTGACGCCAAACGGGACGTCGAGGGCTTCTCCTTGGACTACGGCGGGGACTGCGCCGCACTGGACTTCTTCTGGGGCTCCATTTCGGGGAGCGGCGAAATGTTTTGCGCGGCGACTCGCGACGGCGTTCGCGAGAGCGGGAGCGCGCCGCCGACACCGGTGGATGTTTATCGGCCGGTTTCTGACTTTCGTAGTAGTCGTCAAGCTCCGTACCCGGCGGACGCAGGTCATCTGATGATTCGAGGGATTTAGCGAGATATTCTTTAACTTTTTCTTCTTTGTCCCTCTTGATGGCTTCGTTAGTTTTATTGGGGTCGCGACGGCTTCCTGGTTTGATGAACTCGTCGAGTCTATTGATGCTTGAGGAGCGCCGCTGTTTTGAAGATCTGTCGTTCCCTTTCACGTCCACTTTGACGTCACGCGCGTCTTTATACCTATCTTCTGTCATCAGCTCACGGAGATCTTTAACCCTATCAAAACATTCCGCGTTGAATCGCGACCGATCGCTTTTTTTACGTTTATCCTTGATCTTGTCATCCCAACTATCGATAACACTCAGTCCTTCTATAAAGTCATCTTTATTGAAATCATCGAAAAAATCACTAGGTATGTCCTCAGACTCGGTAGCGGCGGCGGCTAAGGGCTCGACGCCTGGTGAGGTCTTCGACGGCGGCACTTCCATGCGGAATACTGATGATTGAGGCAACTCTAAAACACCCAATAGAACTTCACTAATTGTACATTACAAGGACTCTACTCTATGCAAATGTAGTTCCTGATCATTGGAAATGATTTCCACATATACAATAAATAATACGAATACCCATCCGTTCAGCGGCTGGCTATTATAGAATAATGAAATTAATGAATGAGAATGAATGAATTAATTAATGACAAGACGACTGAGACCGACGAACACAGGCGTAAAAATTGAACGAATTGAACCTAGTAGGTATTTTCGTTCGATCTGTTTGTTGTTCATTGGAATTTCGGTTTATCTTTAATGTATATCGACTGCAGTTTTGAGCCTGCCAGGCTACCACTCTGCCGATGACTATTTGCGATAGTGCCATACGACATATGATTTTGAAAAATATATTTTCCTATGGGATAATAAAAAAAAAAAACTATCCGTACTGAGAGCCCTGCAGAAATGTAAGATGCGTTTTTTTATTTAATACATTTTTTATCCAATGTTCTCTGTCACTGTCGTTTTTAGGTATCAGTGCTGCCAGATCTGATTATTTTCACCGGCGATTTCCCAATTTGCATTGGTTCTGATCCTATCGATAACGAAGAATCTTTTTGTTTTTTAATTAATTTTTGAAATCGTTTCTTGACATTTTTTCTTGATAAAAAGAACATGTCTGAGGACACGCTTTGAATACGTCAAAATCGCAGTTAGTAAGGCTAAGCGCGCATGGAAGTTATTGTTTTCGGCGCGGCGGCGTGTCGCGATCGGCTGAGTATGAATTTGGCCGCGCGTGGTAGGATGGTTTCATCAGACTTCCGTTCGCATTCGACAATTTCGAACCAGCAGATTGGACGATATGCATCAAGCGTGTAATCCTGCAGCTTTTCTGTCTTTGTCTTTTTATAAAAATTGCATGCCTTGCCTTGCATGTTTTTTTTTGAATTCTAGGGAGATAACATTTTGTCTTTGACTTTGAATGGACATTGTAATAGCTTGTCGCAGATGGCGTTAACAGTGTTTGCGCGGGATTTTGCTGAAAGTGAAGTGCTGTTATTTACATAGCGAAACTTACCTAGGCTAGGTAGGGCATCATTTATGTACGGACCTCAGCATAGGTCGTTGCAAATTGGGACGAATGGCAGATTCGCTCAGATTTGAAATCCTATCCTGGTAATACTGAATAACAACGTAATTTTGTATGTTGTCATGTTGAAATTCTGTTTTAAAGATGATAATAACGATACAGATGATTGTCAGCTCTGTATTATGCTGAAAGCACTCGTGAATGAATTTTCTACTATCAAATTCAAATCGAAATTTCAAATTTCTACTTTGATTTTGAATTCAGAATTTGTAGACCATCGATTTTGAGTTTTAACACAATCAAGTTTTCAAGCATTTTACAGCAACTATGCAGTGCGTAGAGAACCCTGAACAGGTAAATACACATACCTACGTAATTCACGCCTTTATTACCGAAGGAGTAGGGTAGAGCCTCAATGGGCCACTTTTCACTTTGAGGGTTATACTATCGCGGGAACGTAGACGAGACGAGGGATCAGCTCGTCGGCGTCGCCGCAATTGTTTTCTCACGAATAACTCTGTTAACACTTTCATCCAGTACCAGTAATTCATATCCAGCAAATGAGTTTTAAAAATGAAATAAACTGTTTTACAGATTGGTTTCCTTGGAATATGTGGTAGAAAATATCCTGTAAAGAAAGGACCAAATAAAATTGGACGAGACCATCAAACGTGTAATATTGTATTGAATTTGAATGTAAGTACTCTTCATACATACATAAATTCACACAACAAGCCACATTTTACCCTGTGGGCTACACTGTATATGTGACAGACATACATAATAAAAAAATAATAAATAAATAATGATGGATATTTCACACAGTGCTGTCTAGCCCCAAAGTAAGCTAAGCATAGGTTGTATCATGGAACCAGACAACTGATATAATACTTATATACTTTTATTTTTTTGTAAATACATACATATAATACATATTAACACCCAGACCCAGAACAAACATCAATGTTACAAATGTAATTTAAATGTTTGACCTGAGTGGGGATCGAACCCACGACCTACAGCACAGAAGGTAGGGTTACTAACCAACTGAGCTATGAGGCCAGTCAACATACATATATAGATTCACTTTATCAGGGTAGGCCGGGCCTCAGTGGTCCACTTTTCTCCTTGTGGGTTTCACTATATTTGGAACGTATATGTGATGAGGGGTAAGCTCATCACTGCCATTATTTCCTGATGAATTATTCTGAACACTTTCCTGTGGTTATTCATTCCTTAATATCTAGCCAGCACAAATTTTATATCAACTAAATTACACAAGTAATATACACATTACAATATTCTTAATGCACAGAAGATGCCCCTCTGAGGCACTCTTAATTCACAACACTGCTCCAAGAGAACCAGTCACAAGTAGTAGTAGCTCTTGATGGTAATGAATGTGCACAAATGTATTTCAATCACATATATTTTTGGTCATTTTATAAACACTGACATTTGATTTTATTGCAGTCTGTATCCCGCCAACATGCTGTGATAAATGTACTAAATGAAACAGAATTTATGCTCATGGACCTGGAGTCGGCTAACAAAACAAAATTATTAGGTGTAAGTTGATATGATGGCACAGATTGTATATAACAGTAAAAGGTATGCCAAGTTTGTCAGGAGAATAACTGCCACCATGCCCGTTCCTGCTGCGGGGACCATATGAGACATGCCACCTTCACGGATCAGGAACGGAAAGTTACCATGAGAATGATGCAACTGAAGAAGTGGGAAGACCCAAGGCGTATTGGTTGTAATGGGCAGAGATTACCATTTAACACCAGGTTGGCTATATGCCCGTTCCAATACCTACATAAAGAAATTAAATTACGAGACAATTATTTGTCTACTATATCTAGAATATTAAAAAAGAACTTTATGAAATCGCCTTTCTATTAGATGATGAGGTTTGCTGGAAGAGTACTCTTAGGGTATAGCTCGCATTTGGATGTGTAGTACTTTATCTCGTTTTTGTATTTTATCTGTGTATAATAAGGAATATAGAAAGAAATCAATGACATAGAGTGAGTATTATCCATTATAATATGTTTCAGAAAACGCTTATGCCCTATATTCCTCAACCACTGAACAATGGGGATACAGTTCAGTTTGGAGATATATTCGGTATCTTTAGGCTACTGCAGGAACAAAATGAACTACCGATGACACAGGCTATCAACATTCCTGACACACCAGTTCCGACCAGGCATAAGTGTAAACTGATCACTGCTACTACTATACCAGAGTCACCTGATGTCAGTGATAAGGTATGTGTCATGATAACGTTAATAGTGTGAGATGAGGTTGCAAAGAATAATTAAATTAAATACTTAATTCTTTCGTATATTATATATTCTTGAAATATTAAAATAACTTTATTTGGCATTTGATTTGTGGTATTATTTTATTATGTGTATGCTTACAAAAGTAATCTACACCACTTGCAACCTATTATATTGATTAGATAGTGTTTTTATTCACAGACTTATTTTCATTTTACAGGATGGTTCATTTATAGGGGCATCACAACCAAAAGAACCTTATTTCAGAAGCTCAAATTTCATTAAACCAGCCAAAACAATTTCAATACAACCTATAGGTGGCCACAAAATTGATAACGTATACTGGAATTCTTCCGAAAAATCCACATCATTAAACTTCGATGATTCTACTAGTAGTCTCAATGACTCCATGCCATTAATAAAATGCAGTGAAAAAGAAAATGCAAATAATATTCATGAAACGGAAACACCAGCAGTGCTTCCTCCAAAACAGAATGAATTTACAGATTCGATTTATGAAGCAAATACACTACCGATGCTTTCACCTAAATTAAAATGGCTAGAATCAATACATGAAGCTAATACACAGATGCCGGAGTCACCTATTCCTTCTATTTATACGGTGAATACGCAACTGCCAGAGTGGAACAAGTCTTCTCCGTCGATATACACAGCTGACACACAGCTTCTGAGTTCTATTCACACGACAAACACCCAAGTCCCAGACGCATTTGACTCCCCATCAATACACGGCTTAGAGACACAACCAGCTGTTGGTAAAAACTTGCCAAGTTCTTGCAAAGCCAACATCATAGTCAATAGTCGTGGCAAAAGTATGAATGGATCACCATTAAGTATAAAATCAAAGGAAATTTCCAATTTGGATAAATCAAACGATATAGTATTGTTTGGTGGGATTGAAGATGCGTTTGAAGAGAATTTTGAATCTCAAGGACTGTTGACAGAGGATATTTTATTGCCCATTAATAGATGCGTCGAAGCTGAATCTGAAACACTGTCACAAATTGCTATGCCAAAGTGTTCAAAAAGAAATATTAGAATTCTATCGGACAGTTCCACTGATTGTGATGATGATGATGAAATTTTGCTGACGCAGAAGAGCCCTCTAAAAGTAACAAAATATAATGATGCTGATTCAACTGACTGTGAAGATGAAATGATTATATTGAAAACAGACACAAATGTCGGTAATTCTGTAAACATTTGTGATGCCATTGATTTGGATGATGTAGCTACTCAAGTAATAGAAGAAATCGAAACATCGCCCGCTGTAAACGCGAATATTGAAGATATGCTTACTCAAGTTATAGATGGCGATTACAATGCAAAAAGTGAAGCCCATGACAAAAATAATACCAAAAATAGTGATTTTGAAGACCTACCAACTCAAGTATTGACCGAAGATTTACCAACAAAAATCCCCTGTGTTCAAAAAACATCTGAAGTGGATATCAGTCCATTTAAAATTCCTCTCTTATCGGCATACAAAGCTAAAAAGAAAGATTTTTCGAAAACACCCAAAATAAAAGCTATTGCAAATATTGAAAGTAACCAAGCTATAAGCGTAGATGATATCGGTGATAAATACTATCAAAACACTCAAGATGTCTATGAGGACTTATGTACTCAAATAATACCTCCACCTGAAGTAGTTACACCTAGCTCGGCTAAGAAGACACCGCAACACGTACAAAAAAGAACATCTCCGCTTAGTCGTCTAAACATATCTTCCACTGGTAGTGATGTTGAAGAAGAAATCAAAAACTTTGTTTCGAAATTGTCCAGTCAGGATATCAGAGATGTTATTATAGGCGAAGACAAAGAAGTACAACTATTAATTAAAAAACCTAGTGATGCCTCTGACCTTGATCACACGCCAAAAAAACGCCAATCAGATAATAATATGCATAGCGTTTTACCCAACAGCCAAAAAATTCAACCCAGTATAAAAAAAATGCGAAAAAAAAAGAAGTCGACATATATACCTTCTGATTCTAGTGAATCGGAGCCTGAAAATAATACTGAAGATCGATACACGCCTGTTCTGCTTCGAAAGAAGAAGATTAAACGGGATCCTAAATTGGTGGCCCATATAAACGTTCAGCCTTTGCCGACTAGAGTCTTGACCCGAGAAAGAAAACCAGCTGCCATGTTTCAAGAAGCAGAATGCAAGAAACTAGCCACGTCTGTCTTGAAGCACAACTTCTTAGATGATCAAGAGGATGATGTTGATACAGAGAAAGTCACTGAAGATATTACAAGATTAAAAAACAAAACTGAAAAAGTCAAAAACGCGAAAAATCAAAGTAAATATAATAAACGAAATAAAACACTAACGACGTCAAAAATGTATGAAAATCGCAGTCATATTATGATCGAACCACACATGACGACACCAGCTAACGAAGAAAAACCCAAAACGAGAGCGTGCACACGTAAAAGCAAAGAAACTCCTAAAATAGTCCAAAAACAATACACAGCAGAAACCAAATCAGCAGATACTAGTAAAATAGATGTTTCTGTTGAAACAAAGCGGCCAGTTAGAAGCAGTAGAGCCAAAAAGAGCCAGACACTAACAGATTGTCAAAGAGACAGACGCAAACGTTCTACAACGCAAAATGAACCGTTGCTAGAAAAAGTAGTACAGAAAGAGGAAACGGTAAGGAGGAGTGCAAGGCAAAAGACTGCCAAAGGTAACGACTCGACAGGTGCCAAATCTGTACTGAAGAAGAGTGCGGGGACCACAGACACGGCCAGTGTGAAAAGATCGGCCGATGATGTCGATGCGCCGCTACCAAAGAGGAAGTGCTCTTCGAATGACGCTCCCTCGCGGGTCACGCCAACCAGAACCCAGAACACTTGTTATGTGTTGTTCACGTCGTTTCCGTGTGAAAAAGTTATGAAGAAGCTTGAAATTATGGGTAAGTTTTTTTAGATGAGTATTTATTTGCATAATTAAGTAGATAGAGATATGTGAAATTTACCGGCCTCATAGCTCAGTTGGTAGTAACCCTGACATTTGCGCTGTAGGTCGTGAGTTCGATTCCCTCCCAGAACAAACATTTGTGTGACGAACGATGTTTGTTCTGTGTCTGGGTGTTAATAAGAGCAGTAGAACTCTCGCCAAGTTCGTCCGGGGAAGTACTGCCACCATGCCCATTTCTGCCGCCAAGCAGTAACGCATTCGCGTTACTGTGTTCCGGTTTGAAAGGTGTGGTTTCCGGTGAAATTACAGGCACATGAGACCTTCCACCTACACGTCTCAGGGTTACGGGCGGATACGATGCGACTTGGGTCTTCGTACCTAGTAGGGGAAGACCCAAGTCGCATCGGTTGTTATGGGCCGAGGTTACCACAACACCAGGTGGGCCGTCGGCTCGTTCCGTAACTATATCAAATAAAAAAAAGCTAAGCTTAAGATGAAATCCACATTTCCAGGCGCTGTAGTGGTGACAGATGTGAAACAGTGCACTGTGGCGCTGACGCTACACATCCGTCGCACGTTCAAGCTGCTGTGCGCGGTGGGACTCGGGAAACCTGTCGTCGGACTGGACTGGGTGCAGGCCTGCGCCCTCGCCGGCAACATTGTTGGTCAGTTATGTGCGAGTGCTACTACAACTTATGCCGAGTTCCACCACTGAAGTAGAATAGAATATGTTCTGTTTGACACACACAGTTCACATCTATACAAATAAATAAAATTGGAGTGTCTGTTTGTAATATTAAAATAACCGCTTTTTACTAAGTGCATATGGATGTATACACGGTACATATACCAAAACAACATTATTTACAATTTTCGTCTGTCTGTTTGTTCCGGCTAATCTCTGAAATGGGTGGACCGATTTCGACGAGACTTTCACTGGCAGATAGCTGATGTAACAAGGAGTAACTTAGGCTACTTTTTTAAAATTAATCCTCAATTTGATAAAACTTACTAAACCACGACTCTTAGTCACAAAATGAATAAAACGCGGGCAGGACCGCGGGCACTGTTAAAGAAAGAAGAAAGAAAGTATTTATTTTGCCATAAACAACAATGCAAATTTATATACTGAAACGCATACTAAAAACTAAAAACAATATTATTTGACGCAACTGACATAGTAAAATGTGTTGAGTAGGCAAAAAGTGTCTCCGCCTCAGTATAGTGCTGCACGCCCTGAAAGAGAGAGCAGCGCTGGTTTTCAGGCAGGGCCCACAGGTTGGTTGTAAAGTTCATTGTGTGTATTAAAAACTTTGTTTTTGTAGACCCATGGCTGTATATAATAAAGGACGAAGCAGCAGAACAGCGTTTCAATTTCAATCTGGTCCGAACGCTATCCGGGAAACGCAACTACCTGCACGGATATGTCGTATCGTCCACGCCCCATGTGATGCCGCCCGCCAACGAAATGAGATGTAAGTTCTAGACGGATGTTGCACTTTTATAAAATAGCTCTTATGCAAGCTTACTACCGTTAATTTGGGGCTAGGTTTATATCAGCAGTGGATTATATCAGTTGTCTGGTTGTCATGATACAAATTCAAATAATTTATTTGTGATACACAGGTTAAACAAAGATCTTAATAGGTAGGTATAATGAGGTACACTGTGATCTGACATAAGGCGTACAAATTATTTACACAATTGAAATTATTTATACAATTGAAGCTTAGGTTACTTTGGTTGGGGCTAGATGGCGCTACGTGAAATGTCCACCAATATTTATTTGGACTGGCCTCACAGCTCAGTTGGTAGTAACCCTGCCTTCTGAGGTGTAGGTCGTGGGTTCGATTCCCAGGTAGGACAAACATAGATGTTTGTTCTGTGTTGTTAATATGTATTATAAATAGTAAAAAAGTATATATGTGTTATATCAGTTGTCTGGTTCCCGTGATACAAGCTATGCTTAACTTACTTTGTGGCTAGATTGCGCTGTGTGAAAGAAATGTCCACCAATATTTATGATTACTATTTATATCAGGTGAGATTGTGGTTAATATTATTAGCCAATAACAAATTAAAAAAACTCCAACGGAGCCTACTAAATTCTCGAAGCGGTGAAGGACATCGTGAAGAAACTGACATGTCCGGGAAACTAAAATTAGACGACATGTGTCGAGTGCATGCAAGGAGCCTCTTTGTGGCTCACTAACCATTCACCACACTGGCTCCAGAGCTGCTGTCACGATTAGTAGTCTATCGCGCATTCATATATATATAACGCATATTTTAGAGCAGTAGAACTCTCGTCAAGTTCGTCCGGGGAAGTGCTGCCACCATGCCCATATCTGTCGCCATGTTCCGGTTTGAAACGTGTGGTTTCCGGTGAAATTACAGGCACATGAGGCATTCCACCTACACGTCTCGAGAGTTACGGGCGCATACGATTCGAATTGGGTCTTATCGTACCTAGTAGGGGAGGACCCAAGTCGCATCGGTTGTTATGGGCCGAGATTACTACTTAACATTAGGTGGGCGGTTGAGTTGTTCCGTAACTGCATCAAAAAAATAAAAAACTACCCAGAACAAATTGAATTTCAGTGATCGTCGAGTATTCAGGCGGGTCCTGGCGCGAGTGCGGGGGCGGGGGCGGGGGCGAGTGCGGGGGCGGCGGGGGCGGGAGCGCAGCGCGCTGGTTGTGCGTCACGTGCGCCGCCGACAGGGCGCTGTGGGGGGAGCTGCGCTCGCGCGGCGCCGTGCTCGTCACCACCGAGGCGATACTGTGCGGCGTGCTGCAGCAGCGGCTGAACATACAAGCGAACAGGATCAACGTACAGTCCGTACAGTACCGGTGATTGGCGAGGTGCAGTGTACCAAGATACAGTAATACCAGTGATTAGCGAGGTGCAGTGTACCAAACTACAGTAATACCAGTGATTGGCGAGGTGCAGTGTACCAAGATACAGTAATACCAGTGATTAGCGAGGTGCAGTGTACCAAACTACAGTAATACCAGTGATTAGCGAGGTGCAGTGTACCAAACTACAGTAATACCAGTGATTGGCGGGGTGCAGTGTACCAAACTACAGTAATACCAGTGATTAGCGAGGTGCAGTGTACCAAACTACAGTAATACCAGTGATTGGCGGGGTGCAGTGTACCAAACTACAGTAATACCAGTGATTAGCGAGGTGCAGTGTACCAAGATACAGTAATACCAGTGATTGGCGAGGTGCAGCATACCAAGATACAGTAATACCAGTGATTAGCGAGGTGCAGTGTACCAAACTACAGTAATACCAGTGATTAGCGAGGTGCAGTGTACCAAACTACAGTAATGCCAGTGATTGGCGAGGTGCAGTGTACCAAGATACAGTAATACAAGTGATTAGCGAGGTGCAGTGTACCAAACTACAGTAATACCAGTGATTGGCGAGGTGCAGTGTACCAAACTACAGTAATACCAGTGATTAGCGAGGTGCAGTGTACCAAGATACAGTAATACCAGTGATTGGTAAGGTGCAGTGTACCAAGATACAGTAATACCAGTGATTAGCGAGGTGCAGTGTACCAAACTACAGTAATACCAGTGATTGGCGAGGTGCAGTGTACCAAACTACAGTAATACCAGTGATTGGTAAGGTGCAGTGTACCAAGATACAGTAATACCAGTGATTGGCGAGGTGCAGTGTACCAAGATACAGTAATACCAGTTATTGGCGAGGTGCAGTGTACCAAACTACAGTAATACCAGTGATTGGCGAGGTGCAGTGTACCAAGATACAGTAATACCAGTGATTAGCGAGGTGCAGTGTACCAAACTACAGTAATACCAGTGATTGGCGAGGTGCAGCATACCAAGACACAGTAATACTAGTGATTGGTAAGGTACAACGTTCCATGATGGCAGTCTACTCAGTTGCCGGTCACAATAGTTGGAGTAAGCGATTCCAACTAGAGCTGGATTATATTATCGGTGATTACTTATGAGGACTTTCAAATTACAGCTTCTTTGATGGGCAATCAATAATTGTCTCAGAAATTACCTGTTGAAATGGAAAATCGTGGAAACTAAGCGTTGCTACGTTCCATTTATTTATTGATCATAGATAGGGTTTTTGTCAATCACACAAGATTAAAAGATTTGTTCTGTGATTGATTATTTTGCAAATATTGATTGCTCGTTTCGAATTGATGAAAATGTATTGCCTTAGGAAAAATACCTCAGTTTTAGTTTTAAATGTAAATAAGAATGGGTCATGAAATGTTCAAGACAGATGCTCACTCTATTTATAGTTTTGTTTTAACATTAAAGACATGCATTTGTATAAATAAAAAACTTAGGGTACCCTGTCTTCTAAACTGCTTACTTTACTTTTAAAGAGAAGAATCGACCATTAATTATCTCGTCTACCTGTTTCTTCATTCCCACTTCGTCGTGGAAGATTATCATAACAGGTAGTACTATTGGAGCTATGATTGTCTTTAAGCACAGTTCTCTTTTAAGTAATGATGTGTGAATTTCATGTTTTGTTTATAATCTTAATTGTAACCTATGGTTTTAATTAGTATTAATTTTACCTTGTTTATCAACGTTTAAGTGGATGTAAGTTTTATAACTGTTCATTTATTCAAAGATTTGTTAAGTTTTATTTTACTGCTGAATCTTACAACAGTTGTGGGGGCCACAGGGTGTAAATGGTCAGGATTGGTTCAAAACTTCAGTGGACTGTATATAAATTTTCTTTATTCGGTTTCTTCATTAAAAAATCATCGGGTGTCGCTTTCGGGAGGTCCAAGGAGCAGGGGTTCAGCGCAGCTTGTTATTTACAATTTCTTCGGAGTTCTTGATTCGTTCGAGTGCAAGCAGGAATACGAATTTGAATAAAAATGGCGCTACTTTTATTCCCACCTTGGACCTCGCGTCGCGCATCTCACTGGCGACTAAAACGAATGAGGAGGGAGCGAGACGGGTGCTTATTGCGCCTCGCTTCTTACAATAGGTTCCTCTCGTCGCACATATTGTTTTCTTTGTCTTAAGTAGTTTACAATATTGTACATTATCGCAAAGGTATAGAATAAACACAAAACATTCAATTTTACTTAAATTATACAAACTAGTGGAGTGAGCGAGGCAGCGAGTTTTATGAAATGGCTCTGTCCGTAACAGTCTCCCCCCGGCGAAGATCTTCGAAGCCCTCATCTATCGGCAGGACAATGAGCCTTCTTACAGGTCGCCTAAAAACTCCCCCTCGCGTCCTGACACTAGCGCTTCGCACCACCCCGTCTGGCCCGGTGAAGACTTCCTCTACTTGTCCTCTTGGCCATACGTTACGGGGTAGTATACCGTCGGCGATAAGCACTACGTCCCCCTGTTGAATGTTTCGCTTATTGCACCTATGATCGCCGCGCGGCGCTAAAGTAGGTAGATACTCGGTGAGCCAACGTGCCCAAAACGAGTTCGCCAATGCCTGCGCGGCTTTCCAGGTTTTTCTATCGGCCGCACTACATTCTCCTACGTAAGGTAGCCCGTTTGCTGAACCTAATAAAAAATGATTTGGCGTAAGCGCCTCGTCATCCTGCGGGTCTACAGATACGTGTGTGAGCGGTCGGGAATTTACCGTATGTTCTATCTCGGCCATTAATGTATTTAAAACTTCTTCCTTGGGCGCGCGTTCGTTCAGAGTTACCGAAATGGCTCGTTTGACGGTCTTAATCATGCGCTCCCACGCTCCCCCCTGGTTGGGAGCGCCGGGATCGATAAAGCGCCACTCCATACGCTTTGCCGTTGCGTAGTTCTGGAGAGCGGGGAGCCATTCTTGATAAGCCTTGTTTAGTTCTACGTTTGCCCCATGAAAATTTGTGCCGTTGTCCGAAATTATTACGCTCGGCGTACCTCGTCGCGCGGCCATTCGTCTTATAGCCATGATCGCGGAATCGGTGCTGAGGCTGGCCAGGGTCTCAATGTGGATGGCTCTTGTGACCATGCATGTGAACAGGAGTCCCCATCTTTTCTCCTTTCGTCTACCTATAGTCACCCACATGGGACCGAAACCATCTACCCCGCACTTTGAAAACGGCCTACCGTATGGTTCTAAACGGAGCTTAGGGAGATTGCCTTTGACCGGCGTTCCTGGGTTTGCCCGCCTTATCGCGCACCGCGTGCATCTACTAAGCACTTTACGTACTGACGGCCGCAGGCGCAAAATCCAGTAGCGCTGTCGTAGGTTATTCACGATCTGCTCCCTACCTACATGTTGGTTTACTATATGCTCTCGTTCTATTAGTAGTTCTGAAAGTCTGTGTTTTCCGTCTAAAATCGGTGGGTTTTTCATTGTTTCGGGAATCACCGCCGCGTTGATACGCCCGTTCAAACGGATGATCCCGTCCCGAAGCTGCGGATCTAATTTAAATAGACGGCTCGATCTATCGACGCTCTCCCCCCGTTTCAAACGTAGGTACTCGGGGTAAAAGCTGTCTTTTTGAGCCTGCTGAATGAGCAACCGTTCTGACTCTAATACGTATTCTAGGTCTGTCTCTCTCGCACGCTTTCGGCACTTGTCAATGAATCTGAGTGCGCAGGCTAATGCCCGTACCATTCTCTCGTACGAGGAGAATCTAGACATGTCTATGATGTGATTGCATGTGGATTCGGTAACATGCTTCACCTCTACATCGTCAGCCACGTTAGGCTGATCTACTTCGTGTGGCCATTGGTCCGGGCCGTCGTACAAGAACGCGGGACCTGTGAACCATCGGTCCGTGCTTCGCATTTCTGTATAGCCGCTGCGCGTTGCGTCGTCTGCCACGTTACACTTTGTCGGGACCCAGCGCCATTGTTCGGGACGAGTTAACTCTGCGATCTCCGAGAGCCTGTGTGCTACGTATGGCGTGTACCTCACCGCATCATTTCTGATCCAATGTAGCACGGTCTTTGAGTCGCTCCAAAATGTTACGTTTGATGTGTCCCCGTGACTCTTTAAAATTTCCGCGGCGAGTCGAGCGCCTATCAAACTTGCCTGTAACTCCATGCGCGGGATGCTTTGCGCCTTCATTGGAGCTACTTTTGCCTTCCCCGCGATTAGTCTCACTACTACACCCTCGGGGCCCTTGAATCGCCAATATGCAACGGCGGCGTACGCTTGTTCACTAGCGTCACAGAATAGGTGAAGCTGCCGTTCATATTTACGCGAGTGTGCGTAGTAACATCGTGGTAGGCGCAAGTTTGCTATGTGCTGCAGGTCAAGTTGCCAGTCAACAAATGATGCCGCTTCTTCATGTGGTAATTGCTCGTCCCAGTCCACTTTTTTCTTCCATAGTTCTTGCAGCATGATCTTAGCTGTTATGGTATACGGGCTGAGCAATCCCAACGGATCAAATATCGACATGACCGCTGCCAAAGCTTCGCGTTTTGTCGGAGTTCGTTCCCCGTTCTTTACCTCGGCTGGTACCCTAGGCATGTTGCAGTTAAACGCGAGCTCGTCTGTTTGCGTTATCCATAAGACGCCTAACGTCTTTCCGTACGGATGCGCGTTCGACGCAAGTTCCACGGGTGCGTGCGCTCTCAGTTCCGTCGGGACGTCGTTTAGTACGGCCTCGCTGTTACTACTCCAACTGGCGAGTTCGAATCCTGCTCTTCTGTGAACTGCGCGGACTTGTGCAGCCGTTCTGGATGCGATCTCCTCGTCATCGAAACTTTCGACCCAATCGTCCATGTAATGGTTCTCCGTGATCGATGGGAAAGCTAACGGATGCGAGTCCTTATGATCTTCCGCGTTTCGGTTCCTTACGCTGTGAGCGATAAACGGTGAGCTTCTTGCCCCGAATATCATGGATGTCATGACGTATTTGTTCGGCGGGCCGGTTCGGTCGGTCCCTCGCCATAGAAAACGTTGCGCTACCTGGTCTTCCGGTCGGATTTTTATCTGCAAAAACATTTCCCTAATATCGGCCGTTACCGCGACCGGTTTTTGTCTAAATCGGAACAATACCCCGTACAATGACTGGAGTAAGTCTGGACCGTCAAGTAACGCATCATTCAAACAGACACCGTTGGATCGCGCCGCCGCGTCAAAAACCATTCGAAGCTTTCCAGGCTTATTGGGATTCGTTACTGCAAAGTGTGGCAAATACCATTCCTTTGGACTCGTTCTGTCCTGCTCACACTTTGTAGCGTACCCTTTCTGAAATAGTTTTTCCACCTGCTCGGTGTACGCGGTTGCGAATTCGGGCGACTTATCCATTTTTCTCTCGATGCTGTTTAATCTGTTTAATGCCATATTGTAGCTCGGGGGCAGGGTGGTTTGATCCTCGGCCCACGGCAGCCCCACTTCGAAACGACCATCTACTCGCTTGGCTGTCTTCTTGAACACTTCTTTGGCGCGCTCTTCGGCAGGAACGGGTTTCCTCTTTATCGCAATGCCTAGCGCGTCTATCTCGAAGTGCGCTCTGACGGCCTTGTCCAAGTCGATGTCGTTCGAAGTTTGTGTTTGTATGTGCAAAACGGTGTCTTTGTCTTTGCAGACCGTACTTCTAGGCGCGGATCCGTGGATTATCCACCCCAACTGGGTTAGTGACGCGGCCGGTTGGTTCCTTCGTCCGGTTAATAACTTCCTTGTCACTATCAAGTGCCAGTTGTCGGCTCCTATCAGTACGCGCGGTTTAGCATTTGTATAAGATACTATTTCCGGTGGCATATTCCGCAGATGCGGCTGCCTCAATAGATCTGATCTCACGGACTGACTTCCTATCGTGAGGTTTCTTACGGTACGCGCTTTGATGTGATGTGTGTCCGTTTGACTTTTCCCTCGTATCCTAAGATCTACGATTTGGCTTTCGGTTTCGGTCTGAGAAGAGGTTGCTCCCATGATGCGTAGCGTTCTGGTTGGGCCTTCTGCCCCGATCATCTGGGCGATGCCTTCGTCTATCAACGTGATAGTTGATCCTTCATCCAATAACGCGTACGTGTCTACCTCTTTCCCGTCTTTTGCTTGTATCGTGATCGGACACACCTTCAACAGCACTTCGTTTGTTCCGTACGTATGTGCCGTGGCTGTGGTTGCTGAATCTTCCTTGGATTCAGGAACTTGTGAATGTAGCAACTTGTGGTGGGACTGTCGACACTCTTCCACACCGCAAGTTTTCGCCTTACATTTAAAACGTCGGTGTTTACTCGTTAAACACCGGAAACATACATGGGATTCCTTTGCCCATCGCCACCGTTCATCGATCGACATATCATTGAGCTTTCTGCACTCCGTAGTGCCGTGCTTTCCTCCGCAACATAAACAATCCGTTTTCTTCTCGGTTGTTGCATACACGGCGCTGCGATTCCGTTCTTGAGTGCGCGGTCGTTGTTCCGTTCGAACAGCTATGACCGGTTGTCTCGATACTGTCGTCGTAGTGGAGAACGTGTGTTTCATTGCGCGGTCTGCTTCGCGCATGAGAAAGCGGGACAGAGCTACTATTTCCGGCTCGCTCTGTTGTTCGTGTTCCTCTGCGTAATCGCACCAGCGAGACTTAACGTGCGGACTGAGCTTCTCTGTGACTTGACGCGCTAACATGGGATTCAGTAAGTACCCTTTCTCATCTACACAAGAAATAACCGTCACGATGTTCTGTAGTTTGATCGCGAAGGAGTTCAGTTCGCTCGCGGTCGCGCCTACTCGTGGCAGTTTCTTTATGTCTTCGAGTGCGCGGTCAATAATCACCTCCGGACGCCCGTAGCACTGTTCTAAAGTCTTCATAATCACCGCTGGTTCGGTAGCGGTGAATAGCAACGCTGACACGGTCTGTTTCGCTTCGCCTCGCAGGCAGGATCGTAGACGGGCTAAGTTCTCAGTCGGCGTGAACTTGTGCATGGCTGTAGATTCTCTCATCGCGGCTTTGAACGGCAACCACTCGCCAGGCGCTCCACTGAATAATGGAAGATCTTGCGTCTGTCGTGGCGGTGCTCTTCCGCGGGATATTCGTTCTAATGCCTCTGCTAGCCGGTCTATTCCTTTTTCTTCATTTGCCGTGTTGTTCCTAGTGGGTGTCGGCGATCGGTGTCTCACAGCTGACTCGAAAGTAACCTTGTTCGGAAGGTACTGTTCGTTCCCTCTCGCTCTGGGCGCTGACGATCTGTAGCGAGTCTCGGTGTCCGTAGGTTCGCGTTCCTGAGACGACTCCCGAGGGACGTTCTGCTGTAGCCAATCGTGAACCCTATTTTCTGATAGGTTGACTTCGTTCGCGCCTATACTTTCGCGATCAGTTTCCTCGCGAATGTTTGCAACGTTAGCGGCTAGTCGCTTCCTAATAAGTTCCGCTTGAATTTGAAGCTCTTGCCTTCGGATCATGGCAAGACTTTCTTCTGCTTCGAATTCAGCTTGACGTATTCGAGCTACTGCACTGGCGGCTGACATATGTGAACGAACGGACGGCGCGCGCATAGTTGGTACTCCGGCTTGTGGTACGTCCCTACTTGTAGTCCCGGTCGCGACGTTACTCATTGTGGTACGATCGGTCGCGTGTGGTGGTTCCATCTGCACGGCAGGCGGCGTTGGTTCCGAAGGAGACGCGGGATAATCTTCGTAAACTCTAAGCGCGGCAGACTTCTTCCTCGTGACCGGCGGACTTCTAGTAGTCATCGTAAAAACGTACCTAACCCGATCCTAATCTTAACACTGTACTAACGCACAAAAAAAAAAAAATAACACCAAAAAAAGCAATAAAAAAAACAATGTAAAAACACTTACCCCGATATACGCGCCTAACAGTTGCCTCTCGCTCACTCCCTAGCCCTAACACTATCACTTACACACTACCTAACTGTCCCTAGCAGTCCTTCAGGAGGGACTGGCCACGCGGCCAGGATACGCTCCTTTAGGGATGGATCGTGAGGGATAGGGTGGGGTAGGATCCACTCAGCAGAGGAAGGAACGTGAATACGGGGCGCTCGGTAATCGGCTGGAATGTCCGACCCCTTTGGCAGTGCCTACAGTCTGGCCCCCGCACCACGGTACCTTCTTACTGACGAGGAAGTGCACTTCGGTCCGCGCCCCGGTGCGCTCTTGATGGAACCGGTGGTGTCGCACAACACACCACACCGCCGTGAGGCGTTAACCTGCGCTTGACACCGTTTGACACCGTTAGGTGGTGGCAAGACACAGACCGCAGAGAACTGCGTATCGGATATCACCTGCCCGGGGAACACGACGCGACGATTGACTCAGGCTGGAGACTCGGAGCACCGTTCGGTGTTTTTCAGCACCCTGTGCCCGACGTGACGCTCGGCGCACCGTTCGGTGTTCTTCGAGCACTCCCTAGTGCCCCGACGTTGAGCACGGCGTGTCTTCAAGTCGAATCTTAAAATGGATCGACTGGCTGCTGGCTGACGCTGCTGGCTGACGCTGCTGCTGCTGGACCTCTTCGACACCCGGAACTGGTTCAACTGGCTCGGAGAGTATACACGTTCGTCCCCTGGGCTTCCGTTCGGTACACCCAGTGGATTGTGGCTTCTTCCGGCGGTCTTCCGTTGGTTTATTCAATCCGGCTTCCGATGGACCAAGAACACTGTGGGGGCCACAGGGTGTAAATGGTCAGGATTGGTTCAAAACTTCAGTGGACTGTATATAAATTTTCTTTATTCGGTTTCTTCATTAAAAAATCATCGGGTGTCGCTTTCGGGAGGTCCAAGGAGCAGGGGTTCAGCGCAGCTTGTTATTTACAATTTCTTCGGAGTTCTTGATTCGTTCGAGTGCAAGCAGGAATACGAATTTGAATAAAAATGGCGCTACTTTTATTCCCACCTTGGACCTCGCGTCGCGCATCTCACTGGCGACTAAAACGAATGAGGAGGGAGCGAGACGGGTGCTTATTGCGCCTCGCTTCTTACAATAGGTTCCTCTCGTCGCACATATTGTTTTCTTTGTCTTAAGTAGTTTACAATATTGTACATTATCGCAAAGGTATAGAATAAACACAAAACATTCAATTTTACTTAAATTATACAAACTAGTGGAGTGAGCGAGGCAGCGAGTTTTATGAAATGGCTCTGTCCGTAACAACAGTAATACTAAATATTTCTAGTTTTTTCCATTATTCGTTATTTTACACTTATATAGCCTGATAAATGATATATTTATTGCGGGCCTGGGGCTTAGGTATCTTATTATCATAAGAAGTTGGTACAAGAAAGATGAATTAATTTACACAGCTTTATTATGTTACCTATGTGTTGTTTGTGATTGTACAGAAAAGGAGTTGAAAATAAAATTGTATATTTCAAATAGTTGCTATTTTTTTTGTATATGTGCGTCATTTGAATTTCACAAAAATCTGTATCTATCTACTACTATATCAGATATAATCACCAAAGCAATACGACTTGGGTCATAAACGAGAGTGGAACTTAAGTGCCTGTAAGTTCATTGGAGACCACACATAACAAACTAGAACAGAGTGATGCATACTTGGTATCAGAATTAGGTATGGTGGCAGTAATTCCCCGTACGAACTTGTCACAAGTTCTACTGCTTGAAATAATGAATAAAACCAAACAAATCAATTATGTCAAATTTTTATCGACAATACTGACAAACATTAAATATAACTTAGCAGAATATAATGAAGTTAAAAAAAATACAGTTTCATGAAATGGAAGATTTTACATGGAATGTTGACCAGACACGTAACAATATAAATAATCCATAATGTAAACAACATAATACATATGAAATACAGTAGTGTATTTAAATTAATATTAATAATCCCTAACATATATACATAATATAAGACAGTATTCTGTGTAAAATTTTTAAAATTTAAATGTCTAACTATTGTTGGACATTTAAATTTGTCACATACTGAGAATGTGATGTTTGTTACTTCTTCACGATAAAACTTCACATTTTTAGACTATGATTTCTAGGTTATTTTAATATACTGGCCTTGTGCTAAATACCTACATGTTTGATGACAGATGGTCACATTGAAGTTGGCTGCAACTAAGGATTGAGCAGATGGCCCACCTGGTGTTAAGTGGTAAACTCTGCCCATGCCAAGTAATACGACTTGGGTCCTCCCCCACTTAGGTGCAACAAGAATGTCTCAGTCGCCTGTAATTTCACCGGCAATCACACCTCTCAGACCGGAACAAAGTACCTAATTCGTATGCATTACTGCTTGGCGGCAGAAATGAGCATGGTGGCAGTACTTCCCCGGATGAATTTGGCTAAGTTCTACTGCTCTCAATCTGCTACCGCATAATATCGTTTCTGCAACTTCTATAAATGCTTTATAACACGACAAGTGGAACCTCGAACGACCAGTACTTAGAAGTAGTACTTAGAACAGTACTTAGAAAGTGAACCAAACAATAAATGACTATTCATTCGAACATTAGAAGTGGTCAATATCAACGAAAACCACTCGTACCATAATAATAAATATTTTGGGCCCCTTGCAGCATTCTTCAGGGTTGATAAGATCCTCGGCCAGAACCGTACATTTATTTATTTAAAATGTAGTTGGAAAAATGTGTCATTATCAGAAGTTTCGATATAAATTAGGATAACCAAATACGAATATTATTATACCACTTCGAGAGCGTGGTGGTCTAGTGACACTGACCCTGAGTTTCAATGCGCAGGTCGCCGGTTCAAATCCCGACGTGCACCTATGAGTTTTTTGATTGAAAGATATATGTGCGCAATACCACGATCTCAAAACAGTGAAGGAAAACATCGTGAGGAAACCGAAATGTTCTAGAACTAAAAATTCGAAGACAAGTGCACGAAAGGAGCCTCTTTGAGGCGCACTTAAAATCCTTTCACCACACCGATTCGAGAGAACCAGTGACCCTAATAGAAGATTATATCACTAAGTAAGGTACAAAACGAGTACAATTAATAATTAAATAACATTAAATTATACATATAAAGACAACAAAAAAATAAATCTAGCTTATCTAAATCGCAAGCAGTGAATACATTATCTTATCTTAAATGAATACAATGAAAGCTCTTATTTGTGCCGTCTTAAAGACATTCTCCCGTAACATTAATTATCAGTTTTTAAGGGATTTTTATAAAAGCGAATGATGAGGCACTCAAGCTGACGGCCCACCTGATGGTAAGGGTACCGTCGACCAATAATCACTGGAGGAATTGCGATTCTATCAGCTAATAACCCTTTACAAATCTACAATACTTAAGCGGGTAGGATCCACGTTCAAACGAAAACCCCCTGTTAAGGAATGGCTGTTCAAAGCAACTGACAGCTGTCAAATCTGACAACCATCTTTGACATACATGAGTTTCGTTGCTGGTCAAAATAATATCGTACAATCAAAAATATTAATCGTATTTACCATCCTCAAGTTAACTTTTTAATTAATAAATTAGTCCCAATCGACACAAATTAATTTGTAGATTGAAACTTTTCCTTTTGGCTTAAGTTGAGCAACATACAATAATAATTGTTTATTATATTTTCTTTTCAGACACTGAAGGTATGCTACTATGCGTATTAAGCATATTATATATTCAGTTAAGAAATTAATCTGATTAATAGGGACTGTTTAGTACGGTAGTATTAAATAATAGGTAGACTTGACTTGAAGATGGGAAATATCCAATTTTTTTTATAGGACATGTGAATAAAAGAGATTTTTCTGTTTAAATGAGCTGATACCCTGAACTACCAGTCGCATTTGAAAGGATATTTTTTTCATGTCTTAACTCATTTCTTGAGGAAGGTTTAGGCTTAACATTACGCTACGACTCTTAGGAGGCGCACAAAAAGAAAAAGAGTCATGAGTCTATGTCAACGAAAATGGCGGGTGACAGCTAGTGTTAGATGAAGTAGGAAATAATTAATTAAACAATCAGCTTTAAATAATTCTACCAACATTAAACAATAAAGCTCTTCCAACCGACGTGAAGTTGTTCTGAAACAGAAAACAAATGTATTCAGCGGTCTTACCCACATTTTTAAACAGAAACAGTTATCCTCAACCAATTGGGCCTTAATTTGCATACACGTTTAGTTTAGATGACAATGCATGGTTTGGTAAGTGACGTCATTCTAAATCCAATATGGCGGACCACCCAAGATGGCGGACTAGTCATTTTTTTAGGCACTCCCATGATACGGGTATAAAATGAGAGGGTTTGCTGAGAATACGAACAATAAAATGACGTCACCTTAAATCCAGTATGGCGGAATAATTCCGTCGTGTTTGGGCTCGTTGCATTAGTCTTAAATAGTACTATGGGCCTAGGTGTCTTGCGTCGGATTATAAAAGCTTGTTTTTGTAAAAAATATTTCTAACTAAAAAGTTATTATGTGAATAAGTTACGGAACGAACCTGATGCTAAGCGGTTACCTCAGCCCATAACAAAAACTCGGGGTCCGCAAGCGGTACCTGCACTACGCCTCGGGGTCCGCAAGCGGTACCTGCACTACGCCTCGGGGTCCGCAAGCGGTACCTGCACTACGCCTCGGGGTCCGCAAGCGGTACCTGCACTACGCCTCGGGGTCCGCAAGCGGTACCTGCACTACGCCTCGGGGTCCGCAAGCGGTACCTGCACTACGCCTCGGGGTCCGCAAGCGGTACCTGCACTACGCCTCGGGGTCCGCAAGCGGTACCTGCACTACGCCTCGGGGTCCGCAAGCGGTACCTGCACTACGCCTCGGGGTCCGCAAGCGGTACCTGCACTACGCCTCGGGGTCCCGCTGCATGAGCGCGAGGTCGGCGGTGACCATGTCGCGCACGAGCTCGCGGAAGGTGACGCGCGGCGTCCACCCCAGCTTCTCCTTCGCTTTAGTCGCGTCGCCCAGCAGCAAGTCCTACAACAACATACAATTCACTCAATATCATACACTAATGTTTTTGTATTGGAGTTAATTTCTTAAGAATCGATGTCCATAATTTTATGTGATAAAGTTACGGGCCATTCAGAATTCGCTTAAAAACATACCTTTAAGCCCACACGTAACAACTTACCGCTAAGTTTGGCAACCTATCGAGACCCTACGCGACCCTCCAGACAGACAGATAATAAAGTCAATAGGTCACTCACAACTTCAGTCTGCCTGAAGTACTTGGGGTTGACCTTGACGAGCAGCTGATCGGTGGCGGCGTCGTGTCCCGTCTCGTGCACGCCGCCGCCGCGCCACGTCACGCGCCGCCCGACGCACGCGAACGCCTCCTCGACGAACTCGCGGACGCTGTGCGTCTCACCGGTCGCCACCACGAAGTCTTCCGGCTCCTCCTGCTGCAGCATCAGCCACATTGCCTGCCGACAATTACAATAATCATTCCACTATACAAATAAATAACATTAAAGTGTCTGTTTGTAATATAAAAATAACAGCTTTATATTAAATTTAATTAGATCCAAATTTTTATTTATTTATTAAGATGATAATGTCTGAATTGTCGGCTAGATGGCGTTGTAAGGCCACTTTATGACAAAGTGAAGTGGCCACACTATTTGTGACAAGTAAAATACGTGGTGTTTCATTGAATTCCTCACATTGTGGAGATCATTACAATAATTAAAGGGCTTCAACCAATAAGTAATTTTAAGAGTTCACTTATTTATTATAAGTGCTGTAGATTCTGTATGAAGAATAAAATAAAATAAATAAACTGACAGCATATTTTCATCAGTACTAACATAAACCATACCATACCATAGTACAGATGCCAATATTTTTTTTACGCTATTCGGGTGGCGGTACGATCTGACGGCCCACCTGATGTAAGTGGTAACCGCTACCCATAGATAACAACAATACGACTCAAGTCCTCCACCAAAGTAAGAGACGACTCAAGTCGCATTGCGTTGCGTTCATCACCCCGAGACGGGGGGATGTTACGTCACATGCGCTTGCAATTTCACCGGCACCCACTCCCTCCCACCGGAACACAGCAACACGAGTGCATCACTGCTTGGCGGCGAATTACCAGGTGTGGTGGCAGTACTTCTCCGGGCGAACTTGGCACAAGTTCTACTGCTACTTTGGGTTGCTCCTTTCGCACCACCCGGGGGACACGTGTAGGGATTCAAACGGTAATAACTTTAGGAAGCGAGCAACTTGGGCCACCAAACAATAATCTATTGTTGTAACGACTTACCTCAACATAATCTTTAGCGTGTCCCCAATCCCTCTTGCTGTCCAGAGTGCCGAGCTCGATGTGTGTCATCAGTCCCAACGTGATCTTGGCGACGCCGCGCGTTATCTTCCTGGTGACGAAGTTCTCCCCCCGGCGCGGGCTCTCGTGGTTGAACAGTAAACCGTTACACGCGAACATACCGTACGCTTCCCGGTAGTTCACCACTATCCAGTACCCGTACAGTTTTGCACACGCTGTATAACGAACAGTACTACGGTTAGTCATACATAGATAAGTGTGAATAAGATAAATAGTAAAAACTCCTTTATAATAACAACCAGCTGTTGCCCGCGACTTCGTCCGCGTGGAATTCGGTTTTATCACGCACCCCTATTTTACCCCGCATTTGTGTAAATGTTGTGATTTGATATCATAAAATTTTATTGTTCGAGAATAGTAATGCCAAATTTTTTTTTTCTTATTTATATTTGCCCTAAAAATGCTTACCATAGGGTGACCGAGGGTAAAACGGGGTCTTTTCATTCTGCGGCACCTCCGCGACCTTCCCGTACAGCTCCGAGGTGGAAGCCTGGTAGATCTTGGTTTCCTTCTCCAGGCCGGCAACCCTCACAGCTTCCAACAGCCTGAGTGTGCCTATCGCGTCCACCTGGGCGGTGTACTCGCTAAGTTCGAAGGATATCTTCACGTGTGATTGAGCTCCTAGGTTGTATATCTCCTTTGGTCGTACCTGCAACAACAGTTAATTGTTTTGTGAATCAGTTATGGAACGAGCCGATGACCCACCTGGTGTTAAATGGTAACCCCTGCCCATAACAACCGATGCGACTTGTGTCCTCCCCTACGAGGTACGACAATACCCAAGTCGCATCGTATGCGCTCGTAACTGTGTGACGTGTAGGCGGAATGTCTTATGTGCTGGATATTTCACTAGCAACCACACCTTTCAAACCTTAACACAGTAACGCGAACGCGTTACTGCTTGTTGGCAGAAATGGGCATGATGGCAGTACTTCCCCGGACGAACTTGGCGTGAGTTCTACCGCTCTTAAAAGCTACCACTTAACACTAGGAGGGTCAAAAATAACATCTAGGAACTAATTGCTCGGTAAAACGAATTTGCTTACCATAAATGGGTTATCTAGTTATCATCTATTTATCACAATTAATACTTATCTCCCTAATGGAGTTATGTGTAAAAGTGGTTTGTATTGCGGCAATCTTTCTTTTGTTGTTATTGTAAATTCGAAGAAATCATCAAACATCCTTTTTATGTTGATAAAGCTTACATGGTTGAATCATGGGTATATTATGTATGTTTGTCCAACCTAAATTACAGGCACACCACACATTCCACAGTAACGTCGCGAGCGACATACAATGCGACTTGGGTTGTTTCACCTAAGTAGGGGAGGACCAAATGCGTATTGCTTGTTATGAGTTTCATTGCAACAAAGAAATTTTTATTATCTGCAAATATTTGTTTCATAGTCTAGCTTTTGTTGTAGATGAGTCTGTAGGTGAAAGATGTGTACTTAGCCTCTTTTGCAACAGATACATAAATAAAATCACCCTTTCATCACAAAAGGGTACCAGGGACATAAAGGACACTAAGCATCCTGTCCTGTTATTTAGAAGTGAGTGATTTACTGGAAGAAGTTGTTGAATGTCCACCAATATTTATTTATTTTAATTCAACTATTTGTGTCGAAAAACAAAAGCAACCTAGAAACAATAATAAAAGCTTTATTGCCAATAATATTAATTACATTTCAAGTCAATTTGACTTTCACAATTACCTTATTTCTATTGAGAGAAACAGCAAGGCCCAAACTAGGTAGCTAAACCTGTATCAATATCTTTTCTTGAATTTGCACTGTCAAATATTTTTCTAGTAAAACACTAATTCATAAACCAACAGCCAGCACCTTCCTTAATTGTTCTTTTCGCAAATGCCGCTACTAATGTCAGCATAATGCCCAAGCCCTTAAATGTGGATTGTTTCAGGCTTAGGGCATTACACTGACAAAGTTAAATATATGTTTCAATAAACTTACCCTACTTATTATGCTAATAAGACAAGTGGTGTCTGTGAGGTCACCATAATGAAGATGCATGTGACCGCCCGTGTGGATAGCTGGCTGCCCATACAGGTGCTGTATCCGGCCAGTGTTGAATGAGGAAGACCTTCGAAGGACCCCATGGACTTCGTAGCCTTTTTCTATCAGAAACTCGGCGAGGTAGGAACCATCCTGTTTCAAAATAAAGGGGTAAGAATATGTATCATGAGCAAAGAGGAAATAAAAGAATTGCAAATGTTGAAGTGTTCAAGTAATAAATGGGGAATGTGTTTGCTGTTTTATTACCTTTTCATGTATGAAAAGAACAATGGATTGATGATATTTTGTATACTGCTACTAATCATGTGTGGTGAAATGATTAAACTACATTTTGAAGAGACTCATTTAGTTTTTATTTTGTCTAGAGCTAGTGATAGCCAAAGCGACAGAGGCTACTTTTTATTATGTATTAATACTTTATGGGTATAGCTCTGGAGCTGCAAGTAAAAGCTAGCGTGTAGAAGAACTCCAAGTTATTTTTGTTTCCTAGCTAAGCAGTTAGTTATCCTGTTTGCACTGGGTTTGATCACCAGAAGGATAAGTAATTGTGTGACGAGCATTCAATTTCATCTCTATTTCAGATGTAACCCCGTGCCGTCTGCGACACAGGAAATCCTAGTGGAGATATAACAGCTGTGATTGTGTAATAGTATTTTTATTGGCATCAAAAATTCTATGTTGTTAGTAAAGCTAATAAGTAAGCTAATCGGAACTCTAGTAGAATGGGGCGTATATCAACTGTGCCGATTATATCGGCGTGTACTATGCATCAACAAGTAAATTCAGCCGCAGTATTTCAGAATCTAATCGTTTACAACATTACCTACCTGTCCAGTGATTCCGGTGATAAGCGCAACTTTATTATTATTGTGATTCGCACTCGATCCTTCTCCAGACATTTTCTTTGAAGAAAAATTTAAAACTTTTATTTACAATTTTCTGGCGAAAAACACGACTTCAACACAAGCCGGCTAGCGCTACCACTGTCGTCGGTCGCTGATAAGCTTATCACCTCACCATAACGAATTAGCGTACAAGTGTGAAATAACGGTCAGCATAACACGAAACTTCTATAGAAAGAATCTGTAACACATTAAAGGAAGGCAATATATGAAAATTAGGAAAATATTTTTATTGTTACTGATTCTAAGTGACAATACACGAAACGAAAAAAGTAGTGGCAGCCGGCGCGGCAGTGTTGCCAATACGGTGTCAGACTTGTGGGTTAAAAAGTTTTGATAAATGCATTTAATTGTGAATCGAAAAGTGAACATGAATGATAACTTACGTTACGCGAGAACTGGCACCTTCCTGTTTCAGATGGTGAGCGTTGCCTGCCAGTGGCAGGCTGCCACTGAGCAGCTAAATAATAATTCTGCTAGCTTTCTTTTAAGCACATTTCCTAAATGTGTCTAACTACGTGGTGTGTTGATCAGTTGATTTCAGATCTTTCGAAATGGTATTTAGAAAACTAATTTCCAGTGGTTTCCTTTATATTTTATTGTTTTCTTTGGACATTAATTTTTATATTGGATAAAAAATATACAAATAGCGACATTACTTATTTCCTTAGTCTTGATGACCTCACCTAGACCTAGACATTAGACTGCTGCAGGCAATCACTGAGAGCCGAGCCATCTTGAGAACAGTGAACAAACTCATGACCTTCAGCTTCAGAAGTACATTATTATTAAGCCTTTCAATATAAAAAAAAGTGGTAGCATGGAGGTAGTATGTAAGTACTGTCACGATAGTACATATTACCACTATGAGTGGTGGTCAAAGTATGTTTATGTCATTGTCAGTTACTTGAGATTGAAGTATGTTTATGTCATTGTCAGTTACTTGAGATTGAGACCATTCACTCAATCTATCTTTATTTACGAAGTTCATTCATCAGACAGACTGTCTAAATCGAAAGAATTTGGTTATTGTTTTATTTCTGCGGTACCTGTTGTAATATTACATACTCCATAAAAGTACAATTAACTCCCCGTGATGTATTTTGCCTTTTAGTCTGTCAGTAAAACGTTCTATGAACTAAATTGTGAACGAAACAGAAGATTCTTCCAAACGTATTTTGTCATTGTTACTATGCCTGATATAAAGATCACGCCGCTGGGAGCCGGCCAGGATGTCGGCAGGAGTTGTATACTGCTCTCCATGGGTGGCAAAAATATCATGCTGGACTGCGGAATGCACATGGGCTACAATGACGAACGGAGATTCCCAGACTTCTCATACATCGTGCCCGAAGGTCCTATCACGAGCCAGATCGACTGCGTAATTATATCACACTTCCACCTCGACCACTGCGGCGCTTTGCCTTACATGTCCGAGATGGTCGGCTACACCGGCCCTATCTATATGACCCACCCGACCAAGGCCATCGCTCCGATTCTCCTAGAAGACATGAGGAAAGTCGCAGTAGAAAGGAAAGGTGAATCAAACTTTTTCACCTCGCAGATGATAAAGGATTGCATGAAGAAGGTCACCGCTGTGACACTTCATCAGTCAGTGATGGTAGATAATGATTTAGAAATAAAAGCTTACTATGCTGGCCATGTACTTGGAGCTGCAATGTTTTGGATCAAGGTTGGTTCCCAGTCCGTCGTCTACACTGGAGATTACAACATGACTCCAGATAGACATCTGGGAGCAGCATGGATAGACAAATGTAGACCAGATTTACTTATAACTGAATCAACATATGCCACAACTATTAGGGACTCCAAACGCTGCCGTGAGAGAGACTTTCTCAAAAAGGTGCATGAGTGTGTGGAGAAAGGTGGCAAAGTGCTGATCCCTGTGTTTGCATTAGGCAGAGCGCAAGAACTCTGCATTCTACTTGAAACATACTGGGAGAGGATGAATTTGAAGTACCCAGTTTACTTCGCTCTAGGACTGACAGAAAAAGCTAACAATTACTACAAAATGTTCATCACTTGGACCAATCAGAAGATCAGAAAGACCTTTGTACAGAGAAACATGTTTGATTTTAAGCACATAAAGCCCTTTGACAAATCATACATTGATAATCCTGGAGCAATGGTAGTGTTTGCTACACCGGGAATGTTGCACGCTGGTTTGTCTTTGAACATATTCAAGAAATGGGCCCCATACGAGCAGAACATGGTCATTATGCCAGGGTTCTGTGTCCAGGGTACTGTGGGGCACAAAATCCTTAACGGAGCTAAGAAAGTAGAGTTTGAAAACCGGCAAGTAGTTGAAGTCAAGATGGCTGTAGAATATATGTCCTTCTCTGCTCACGCTGATGCCAAAGGTATAATGCAGCTCATTCAGTACTGTGAGCCTAAGAATGTGCTTTTGGTGCATGGTGAAGCACAAAAAATGGAGTTCTTGAAGGACAAAATCGAAAAAGAATTTAAAATAAGCTGCTACATGCCAGCCAATGGTGAAACTTGCACTATTAACACACCAATTAAGATACCTATTGATGTCTCCTTGAGGCTGCTGAAGGCTGAAGCTGTTAGGTACAACGCATTGCCTCCCGACCCCAAGAGACGGAGAGTTGTGAATGGAATACTGTGTGTAAAAGATAACAGACTCTCCTTGCTTGATATTGATGAAGTTTGCGATGAAATAGGCATCAACAGGCACATCATAAGATTCACGAGTACAGTCCGCTTTGAGGACCCCGGTCCTTCTATGAAAACAGCTGAAAAATTAAAGACTTTACTTATGGAAAAGTTGGAAGGCTGGACCATAACCATATCCGATGGCAACATATCAGTTGAATCGGTATTAATAAAGGTTGAAGGAGACGATGACAGCACCAAAAATATTTACGTGTCATGGACTAACCAAGATGAAGATTTAGGTAGTTATATTTTAGGCTTACTTCAATCTATGGTCCAGTAGAGTAAAAAAAGTTCTTTTTAAGAGCTTGAGTCTGAGAAGCATCTACGAGATTAATAAAGAACTGCATTTGTCCTCAGTTGCTAAGCGCAAATTTAGAGGCCATTCCACATTTAGTAGTAAGGAAGTTGTTGAAATTGTGAAAATATTTTTAATAAATAATTTTAATATACATATTTTGTATCTTAGTTGCACCATGTGATGTCTATGTTACATTTTCCCTGGTACCATAAATACTGGAGCTTGTTGTATTTTGTCAAGTTTTTCAGCAGCTTTTCATCAGGCGGTCCTTGAGTCTGAAAATTTTAAATGATTGTTATGTTGGTACATCTGTATAAAAAAGCAATAAACATTATATATGAGCAATAAAGTGATATGAATATGAGTTATTCAATTTAGAACTAAATTAATAATTCTTTATATAACTGACTAAATGGCACCCAGACCTAAATTAATAACTTGGGTACGTAGGAAATTCTCAAGTACCAACCTAAAACCCTGACAGTGTATAATAAAATAGGTACCGAAGTAGATAACCTCAATTATTGGAGATAAAGCGTTAGATAAAATAACGAAAGTAATTATAGCTTTTGTAAAAACCTATCAAAGAAACCAAAGGTCGCCGGTTCAAATTCGGTGCAGCTAACAATTTTTTAAATGTATATAATACCTTGATTTCAAGACGGTGAAGGATAACACAGTTCTTAAAGCAATTTATTCCAAAAATTCATCTATCGGTCTGCCGTGTCGTAAGTTCTGGGCAGTTTATTCTTGCTGTCGAGAGTAGTCGGATCAAGACTATACCATTGGTGGCGGGAATAATCTTCTGAAGTCCCCCCTGTGCATGAACTCCTTGTGAGCCCTCAGTAAGCTGTTCCTCAGACGTCCCTCCATACAGGGCTTGCAGAGACCGCAGACGTCCATGATGCACTGCTCCTTGCAAACTGTACTGCACTCCTGATTCCAGACAGCGATGTTCTTTTGAGCAGCAATCATGTCTTTGGTGCGCTGATCGCTGAATAAAATTATTGTTATTCTAAATTAATAATAACTGGTGACTGGGACCACTTCGAACAGCGGTCCCAGTAGCCTGCGACGTCGTCCGCTAGAATTAGGTCTTAAGTGTTTCCGTAGATAAATAAATAAATATTGGTGGACATTTTACACAGCGCCATCTAGCCCCAATGTAAGCTAAGCATAGCTTGCATCATGGAAACCAGAAAACTGATATAATACTTACATACTTTATTTGTAAATACATAAATATAATACATATTGAGACCCAGACACAGAACAAACATATTTTCGTCATACAAATGTTTGTCCTGGGTGGGAATCGAACCCACGACCTGCAGCGTAGAAGGCAGGGTTACTACCAACTGAGCTGTGAGGCCAGTCAGATAGTAGTAGGTAGACACGGAATGCTAGGGTTTAAGTACCGTACCTATAATATAATATAACAGGTGATGGTTGATGATAGGCAATACCTATTGGGTACTTGGATACTTACGAAATAAATGGCAGGGACCTATTTATTTTATGTTCAAAGTGGTTACCAATTTTCACGTTAACTTCTTCACAAAAAAATGCAAATAAAATAACCCCAAAAACCTTTTTGCATTCTAGTAACTAGGTATTCTTACCGGAAAATGTTCAAATCTACCCGCATCAAGTTAGTACTGAATAGATTATTTTTAGATCTAAACATTGCTGATTCAGAAAGGTTCATCTTTGGAAGATCGACGCGTCTCGACTTCAGCAAACAGATGTCTGGCGTCGTAAAAAGAAATATCTTACGTTTTGATTATTTAGGATTCTATTCTAATAGTTAGGTACGTGTTTCAAATGGCTGACCTAAGCTGGTAGTACCTAACTCCGCCTTCTGCGCTGTTAGTCGTTGGTTCGACAGGACAAACATTTGTCTAACGAACATACACAAATATTTGTTCACAAATATAAATCAGTACATCACTGATTTATATTTAGTAATAAGTTTTGCATGTGCAATGAATAAATAAATGAAAATATCATTAGAATTTATACAAAATAAGTGGATCCAGATTATTACTGGATCCACGAACCTATAATATTTTTATTTTTTATTAAAAACTGTAACTTTGTACCTTTATTATTAACCTTTCGTTTAAATTGTAATAAGTACTTTCAATTAATTTATTATTTCATTTGTTAATTTTATTATTTCTAATTCATTTCATTTCATTTGTGTTTAGTTAGAAATTTTATTTTTATGTTTCCTTGTATGAGTCATGGGCTTGAAATAAATGTATTATTAGCAAACACTTACCCTTCATCGTTGTGAGGGACACCCGTGATCCCAAACAAGCTGTACAACACCTGTTCATACAGCAGCTGGTTCTGCGGGAAGTGCGCCGAGCTCAGGTTCGGAGACATGTTGGCTTCCAGCAAGTACACCCTCAACTCCTCGTTCAGCACCAGGTCAAACCGCATCATCTCGAAGAAGTTGTCCTGGGACGGGTAGTTTTTTAGCTGAAATACATGAAACGAGTAGGTAAAAATCTAATTACAGTACTACCTTTTTTAGGAACATTTTGGATGGTTTAAGTTTTGTAAAAATATGATATACAATGTTATGAGTTATTAGTGGATGTATTATGTCATTGCGAAAAAAAAGGAAGCCCTCCATTAAGGGTTTCTTGGCTGTTTTTCCCAGGAGAGTCGGATAGGGTTTGAACAGGCGTCAAACTTAGCGATAAGTACGCGTGACTTTATGTTTTGAATATTATTGACGTTTCCAAGACATTTTTTTATGAATTCTATAGAAATAAAGTTTTTGACTTTGACTTTGACTTTGAATTCCTAGTTAGTTGCTAATGTGCCTATCTAAATTAATTAATACTACTTCTGAAATGAGTTCAGATTGATATATTTGCTACATGTATCTACCTACCCACATTCCGTAGACCTTAAATTAAGCTAATTTGTTTTAGCACCGCTTTTTCCCAATCGAGTAGGAACCAAATTTTATCGGCCCGTAACAACGATGCGACTTGGGTCCTCCCCTACTAGGTGCAACAAGACCCAAGTCGCACCGTATGTGCCCGTAACTCCGAGACGTGAGGTTGAAATATCTCATGTGCCTGTAATTTCGCCGGCAATCACACCTTTTAAACCGGAACACAGTAACGCGAATACGTTACTGCTTGGCGGTGCAAAAGGGTATGGTGGGAGTAGGTACTTTCCGGACGACGTTGGCTTGGGTTATACTGCTCTTAAAATTGTATGCTTCTTCCAGCACACATACTTACAGCTTCAATAATATGATGTTCTTTCATTATCACAACGTCTGCGATAGCTCTCTGTACCTCGTCCCACATAAGCCTCGTGTCCTTTCCCTGGAAAATTATAAATACCTTTGTTAATTTAGCTTAGACGTTATGTAGGCAGTAGGCAAACATGTGAAGAGCAAACGGAGATAAAATCTTCAAGTTAATAATGCCTAAAACAGCATTTAGCCTGCGGGAAAACCACTCCACATTTCGTGTCACTCAGAATTGCTTTTGAATAACGCGTAGGTTTGTTAATATTATCACAGCACCGGAAAGGTCAGGCTTAGGGTTAGATTATATTTTGTGTCTGGATTTTCCTGGTAGTAGATGATACCTAGAAGCATTGTTATTAGAGTTAAGTACATCTATTAAAATATCAGCAGTGTCCGTAACATTTTTCTTTTGTTGAAGAATTTCTTCTATCAAAATTTTACAATAATTCCCTGGATACCACCGAGGGCTATAGTACTTGGCAAGATAAATCTAACGAGCCTCACGATATAGCTGCTGAGCGCTATTGAGGAGTTTTGGGGTCTGCAGATGGCCCTGACAGCGTTAGCTCCAGCTCACCATAATATTACATTGTCATCAGATTATACAAACATACATACTAACATTGCATGTTATAAAGCTTGTAAATTCAAAATAGCAGCGTTAAATAAAGCCTTCTTTGTAACGTATTATCGATACCTTAGACTGTGCGTAGGTATCGAAGGCATCCTTCATGCTTGCCCCAAGCGCGACGTAGGGGTGCGCCAGGGAGGGTACCTCCCATGTCGGCAGATAGTCGTCCCCGATCACATACTTGTCCAAATTACCGGGATCAAACGGGTAGTATTTAGCGGGACAGTACCTGCAAATTGTTGCCAGCACAAAATACATTATCAAAACATATACGGAACTAACTTCTGGTTTAAAGTCACAATTTTTGCATGAATTGCATTTTTGAATTAAGTAAAAACTCGAAGTAAAACTTTACATATTGAATACGTTGCATATTTCAGGCACATTAAATAAAATTAATAATTTTCTATTTTATATAATTTTATTCTTGTAACTAAAATAAGCTACACCACAATATAGTGAAAATTACTGAAACCAAGTAACTGTTGGAACTCGTAAGTTACCGTGTAGGTAAGCTGTTGTTATGGGGAGGGAATAGCGTGTCTTCGATACACTGTTTACGTAATTTAAGCGAAAGAGATGACTACCTGAAGTTAAGAAGTGGTGGCCATTTTGTTGGAATGAAACTAATTTAAGATTAATAATTTTTATCACAAGCGAATGAAAAGAGACAAACTACAACGTTAGCACGTTACCTTGCTCCTGTTTGTTAAATTTTCGATCATAACTATGTAAGTTTATTTGAAAATACCTGAATAATACGTCGCCTTTGTACCAATAAACTCTTAAAGGGTTGACCGACGTCAGTACAACGTACACGCCAATATCGAACTTATGTCCGTCCACCAAGAACGGTTTCTGCACGTACTCCTGTACGAAACTTTCCCCGCTAGACAAGTCTATTTCACTCACGTTCCTCAAATAAACACCTCGGTGTTGATTGTGCTTTTCCAAAAACAAAGCGTTCTTATTATCCGAAGCGTATTTCAAAAATTCCAGTTTACTCCTCGGCAATTTGAACGCTCTCGGTATGTATTTAGAGTCGGAAGTGGCCAGATCCACTTTGTTTGTTATGAATCCAGTTCCGGGGAAGTGATTGACTCTTTGGTGCGGCTTCAATCTATGCAGATTGGGGTATAGCACTCGAAAGGGGTAATCGTGGGACCATAGCAGATTCCATGCAGTTTCGTTTGTTGATTTCTCGTAGCCGAGTCCTTGCAGAACTAGGTGGACGTGTTTGAGCAGACCGCTTTTGTTGTTCACGTCGTTATACGCGGAATATACCCAGTACTTTCGTTTCACTGTATAATCTTTGGTTCTATTTCTGTTTGCGTTCATAATCTCCAATATTATGCCGAGCGTTACGCCAATTATGCATACCATTAGAAATATATTAACGCCGTTATTGACTGAACTTTTCGTGATTGGGACATCTATTTCTGACGTTCTTTGGACTGAATATTTCTGGGGAATATTTTCTTCTGATTCATTTTCGCTCTCGGCTTTGTGTCTTTCCTGGAATGTAATTTTATGAATGATTGCGATAATAAGGCAATTTAATAAACCTGTATGGGCATGGGATTCATTCATCTGATTTTATTTATGGCTAAATATTATAACATAAAAGTATTTTAACATTTCGTACTTATATATACCAACTAAGTATTTAAGTTAGCAATTAAGTTTATGGATTTCTTATAACTTCAGAAGTAAGTAAATTTCGATTTCTGCGGTAGGTACCGAATAATTATCTAAAATATTCTTCATTCGTCTGTAAATAAACTGGAAGTCGTTTACGATAGATCAGTAAAATATATATATATAAATAAGATCATAGGCGTAAATAAATCATAGGCGGGGTTAGGTAGCCCATATTCAGTAAACAAAGCACTATTTATTTTTTATGACCTATTTGATCGGAGTTTTGATATATGAGGACATAAACCCGGATGAAATAGAACTCGCGACCAGCCTATATCGCAGCCATGCGCCTGCTGCCTGCACCTAGGTACACTGTTTCCTATTATAAAATGATTATAAATTATTAACGTGTATATACCTAAATAAGTAGATACTTACATTAAACTCACTTTCTTCCATTTTGGCACCAATTACATCACATAAATAAACTAAACGTTATTTTTGTCGCGAAAATGCAGGCAAATAATCTACTCACGGGCAAGCATGTAGACCACACCATTCATTGTGTGGCTGGTCGTCATGGTGCCGTAAGACAGAGGCAGGAGATATGACGACTCGTATACGTGGGAAGGAGACAGTGTTCACTTTCTAAAACATGGTAAACCAGTATGTTTTAGGTCACATCAGTATACTTTATGTACGGAGGCTTACAATGGAGTCACACTAGACAGTGCGAAAAGTGAAAACTTGTCTTCGAATTGAATGCATACGATAAAACCGACTTCTTCGCTGATGAATGAGAAATATTCCTCGTTGTCTCGCATTTGAACGACATATTTGTTCCAGTTAGTTTGATTTAAAAACCAAACTACTGAACTGAATTTTATGAATTTTCTATGGGACCAATCAGAAAGTATATCCTTTTATATAAAAAAATAACTTTCTAAATCGGTTTATACATGAGCGAGATATGAGGTAACGAACATAATATAATTGAATTGATAACCTCCTTTTGAAGTCGGTTGACAAAGTGTATTACATATTTTTGCATTGTAAGTTTGTAAATAGTTATCTCCTATTGTCGAACTGAAAGCCCATACTATAAGCTCCTTTGCACAACCAATTTTATGTCAGGCTAGTTTGTTTATTACGGAATCTATAAATAAAAAGAGTTAAGTACCATTTCCACTTCTTCTTTTTTTTTTTCGATTTTTCATATTTTTAGTGTTGTTTAGTAGATAATGAATTTGAAAAGTACAGCATCATATTTTGATAATAAAAGAAACTACTGTTGTTTTTTCAAAGACATTACTTAAGTACAATTTTCTCTTCCGTTTGTAAATGTTTTCTTCAAATACTCAGTAATGATGATGGTTGAATTTCGGCCATTTTCGCGATTATTAGCTATTATTATTAATACTAAAATTCTTACATTAAAACAAAACATAGATATTGGTTATGTCAATATTGAATGTAATGTCCTGTCTTGTCGCTTCAGCATTGCTAGCATTCCAACTGATTGCGGGTACCCCAACAATGTTAACTTGACTCGTAATGGACATAACTAACTGGTATTGAATTGTCAGGATTTACCGGGGTTGCGAGATGAATCCTACTAATATTATAAACGTGAAAGTTTGTATGGATGTTTGTTATTCTTTCACGCTCAAATGGCTGAATGGATTTGGATGAAATTTGGTACCAAGATAGCTTATATCCTGGTACTGCACAATCAGAAATCTATATTTTTTAGAGAAGTATTTAGAACTCACGAGGAATTCGTCCGGGGAAGTACTGCCACCATGCCCATTTCTGCCGTATCACCCATACCACATCTAGCGTCAAGCGGTAACGCATTCGCGTTACTGCGTTCCGATTTGAAAGGTGTGGTTGCCGGTGAAATTACAGGCACATGCGATATTCCACTTTCACGTCTCAGGGTTACGGCCGCATACGATGCGACTTGGGTCTTGTCGTACTAGTAGGGGAGGACCCATCGAATCGGTTGTTATTTGCAGAGGTTACCACTTAAAACCAGGTGGGCAGTCTCGGCTCGTTCCGTAACTATATCACATTAATTAAAATGTTATTTTTTAAATACCTCTTTTTTAAGCAATAACACAGACATTGTTTTCCATATCTGAGCTATCTTTCAACTCTCATCGACAATGCAGATATGAATCAATTATAAATTACTTATCAAACAGATTAACAAGAACTGAAACAATTACTTGTTACTTGCTACGGGCAGTTTGAAAGCTGCTTCAACGCAATAAATTAAAAAATCACAGACTTACTTCGGTTAGAAATATATAAATAAAAAATAACATTATTTTTTAAGAAATATTTGTATCATATAGTAATAGCCAATTCTGCGAAGTTGCTAATGGAGAACCATTAGCAACTAAAATTATGTAAATATCTAGCATCTGAATTTGGAATATCATTAGACCTAAATGTAGGTTAGTATTTATTAGGTAATAATTTCAATTAGGTAGGTTAGTGGATATGTTAGTATTTGTTAAGTTTACCTTTAGTAGGAAAGTAAACTAATTACTTAGATTACCGAGATTAATTTATAAGAAAGTTTGCAATTACTTAGACATAGAAATTCATATGCTTAATAGTATTTTTTTATGTGATGTACCTAGGTGATAAAACGAGCTGACGGCCCACCTGATGTTAAGTGGTAACCGCCGCCCATAGACAACAGCAATACGACTCAAGTCCTCTCCACCAAAATACCAGATGACTTATGTCGCATTGCGTTGCGTCCATCACCCCGAGACGGGGATGTTACGTCTCATGCGCCTGCAATTTCAGAGATATCAGTGTGTTAATAATATCGCCAAATAATATAGGCACTGGCCCTAAAGCTTTATATTTTCACCTTCGTTTGAGGTTAGGTCAAGCAGGGTCGTCACGACATTGCTTCTTGAATTAATTTGTATATAGTATATAGTTGTAGTTCTAAGAACTGGGGTTCAACCTTCTTTATTGTATCGATCTGGGGGAAGGATTTTCTAAGTCACTAGTTAAAAACAGCATCTAACTTACTATTATATCATATGTCTACAGCAGTATTTTTGCATGTTTTTTTTACTCATGGTGTACAATAAAGATATATTTTATTCTATTATACTTTATTTCACTCATTTCGTTTCTGTTGGACGTCTGGTAGTAAATAAATATTGGTGGACATTTTCATATAGATTCAAATTCGAAGATATGTGTCTAGTGCACGAAAGGAGCCCCTTTGAGGCGCACTAATCCTTTCCCCACATTGGTCGGAGAGACTAGTTACACGATAATAGTAGTTTTTGAAAATCAGCGCTTCTTCAAATAATGATTGCCTTGTTTAGGCTGAAATGGATCGTAGCATATTAGTATTTAGTTAGTTCTTGTTTATATCAATATATACTTATATTATTTGAGTACTATGTTTTATATCCGCGATGTAAAACCCTTGTCAAACAGAATATTAATAAATATATAAATGCATGTACTTATTTTAATTCTCATGATTCAACATTTAAATGAAAGTCAAAAACTTTATTTCCATAGAATTTATAAAGAAATGGCTTGGAAATGCCAATAATATTAAAAAAAAAAGGTTGCGCGTACTTATCGCTAAGTTTGACGCCTGTTCAAACCCTATACCACCCTCCATGGCGAAGAACAGAATGAAACCCCTAAAGGACCTTTGAATAAAAAATTGCGGTTGGAAATTAATTATACCATGAGTAACTTGATCGTATGAAATGAATATAGGAAAGTCATCGGTCGCACTGAATCGCTCAATTACTGTTCAGTGAACGCAAGTCAATTAATTGGTTTTTCAATTCTCTATAGCCCACTGGGTGAACAGTCGGTCATAGCCAGGGCACCTAGGGGTTGCGAGTTCAGTTACCTTCAGGTATAAAATGCTTTCAGGGTCTGCGTTTTTCCACGGTCATCATCCGCAAGTTATTGATTTTCAATGTTTTCGGGCGAGCGGGTGATTCAACTCTTGGTTTTGTTTAGCGATTCGTATGGGATTCGAATGGGGTACACTATATACCGCCGGACAACTTGTTAATCTCTGGAAAAGTTATGGAACGAGCTAATGGCCCATCTGGCGTAGTACCTTAAGTGGTAGCTACTGCCCATAAAAAGCATTACAGACTGGGTCCTCCGCTACTTAGGTATGACAAGACCCAACTCGTATTGTATGCGCCCGTAACTCTCAAGTAAGGTGGAATGTCTCGTGTGCCTGTAATTTCACCGGCAACATCTTTCAAATCGGAACACAGTATCGCGAATGCGGTGGTAAAAATAGGTATGGTTGCAGTACTCCCCGGACGAACTTGGCATAAGTTCTACTGCTACAATGAATGAATTCAATGGAATCAATGTTGTTGTCTATTGGACGTCACATAGTTGGTTGAGCATTGAGGAATTGATTTGAACCCCTTATTGTTAGACTGCATTTAATTTTAGTTCAATATCAGGCACAACTGAATATATAACCCAACATCAAACAAATATATTTATGCAAACTTCTGTCATTGTAAAGCATAAAAATAGGCGTAAAAACTACGTCAAAGTTTTTTATTTTTTTATTTATTGAAGCAACACATTTCTTATTAGTATTTCCTAATACGACAGAGAATCCTACTAATATTATAAACGAGAAAGTTTGTATGTATAGATGTTTGTTAAAAATGGCTGAATGGATTAGGATGAAATTTGGTATCAAGATAGTTTATATCATGGATTAACACATAAGCTACTTGGATTCCGGAAAAGTGCAGTTTTCCCGTGGGTTGACTTACTCACCGCGGGAAAAACCGCGAGGCGCAGCTAGTAAATTAATAAAATAAATATATTCGTTTCAAAGTTGATATTTGTGTAAGTCATCGATATAATCCAAGAGTCACTATTGCAGAGGCAGCTCATCAATTAAATGAATCAGTGAGTTGTGAGGCAGTTCGAACAATGGTTGTATACGTCTACATAACTGCGGCATTATCTCCGAAACTGTTTAGTGTCCCGGCAGACGAGCTGACGGGCGCCGGAGAATGCTGAAAGCGGTGAGGTAAGTAGCACGCAAATACACATTTATTTGGAGTTTCCTCCTTAAGGAGTAAGGCTTAATAAAGTATTGTTAAATGTTATGTTAACAAAAAGCGTTGATTTTCAAATGGAAATGACAATCGTACTTAAAGAGTGAGCAATCGCGCTGGAACTGACATAATATTTTTTTATAACATTTTGTTTCTACACCATATGCTGAATGCTGCGAAGAACGAACGAATAGATTGGGAATTAGCTCTTAGGGAGGCTCCTTTCGTGCACATAACTTATGTTTCAACTTAAAGTTTAAGTGGTTTCGCGTCCACGGAAGTAGTGATATTTTACAAGTATATCTCCTGCCATGAAGCCAGAGTGCATTGCCAGAGTGCTGGAATACAGTATGTGTTCCAGCAATGTCCAATTTCTTTTTTTATGGGTTACAGTTACGGAATTAGCCGACGGCCCACCTGGTGTTAAGTGGTAACCTATTTGTTTTTATTCAGCGGAATCTCTACTCATCTTCATCCCTTCAACACATGGTACTGGTAACAGCTACATACCCCACAGCGTGCGGCGTCTAGATGTCTACAGCGGTCATCGATCGCACGCATTCGTCCCGTAGACCCGTAGTCGACTCCGGGAGGAAACGGACGCAGCGCGACACGCCGGCGCCGGGGGGTTAAGGGGGAACCCCCGCTTTGGAAAAACATTCTTGTTGTTTGCTGATGCTAATGGAATGAGAACTACGGATTTTGTTCCCGTCCTGGATATTTTTTATTTTTATTTTAGATAAACATGCTTACGGCCCGCCTGATGTAGCGCGGTCACCGCAGCCTATTGACGTCAGCAACACCGGGAGCATTACTCATGCGTTGCCTACCCGGGAGATTTCTTTTTATATTTCTCTTGAAGCTGCCTACGTCATAACTTGCCGGGAAGACCTCAGGAGGTAGCCCATTCTACAGCCTACAAGTATGCGGTAGAAAATAATGGATGGATATGTAGAATTGACTCTGTGACTTCCGTTTGATTGATGATGAAGAGGAATTAGTTATAAAGAGTATGCTAAGGGTTGTACTACACTAGACAAATCATAAGTTTTTTTGACCAGGGTGGACTAAAAGAAAAATTTTGAATTTACTCTACCAAATTAAGATGATGTTGATTTCTTTATCGCTTATTTCTAATATTTTATAAAATATTTAATTTAAATATTAATGTTAATCGGACGACGCGATTAAATGTTTCATACAAAGTTTACCCCTCCCCTGACCCCAGCCCCTTTAAGTGTTTAGCGAGAAAAAGTAGGGATTAACCGTCTCCAACTTCCCATCTATCTCTATATCAAAATTCATCATAATTGATTCAGCAGTTTAGGAATGAAAGCGTAACAAAAAAACTCACTTACGCATTTATAATAATATTAAAAGTTAGGATTCTAGTGGTGATAATAATAATATTAAAAAAATTATAATATTGGTGGAAAATTCACACAGCGCCCCAAATCTAGCAATCTAGCCCCAAACTAAGCATAACTTCTAATATGGGAACCAGACAACTGATAGAATACATATATACTTATTTTTGTAAATACATATTAACACCCAGACAGAGAACAAACATCTATATTCGTCAATTGTGTTTGTCCAGGGTGGAATCGAACTCACGACCTACAGCGCAGGAGGCAGAGTTACTACCAACTGAGCTGTGAGGCCATTTTACAATGACGGATATTACCGCTGGACACGATATTTACTGCTGAATTCAGAATTCTGCCGGGTAACACGGCCAGGTGTGCTTCCATCACCACGCTACAGGAAATGATATTAAGCCTAGTTGTCAAATTGAATTCAAATCACAAACAAATGATTTGAAGTTGAATTAGAATGTGTTAGTGGACTAGCAATAGTTTAAGTATCAATCCAGAGGTCGCTGGTTTATCTCCAAAATGGAACCAATGATTTTGTCGTCTAGTAAATTTACTGCACTTTTTCCTTCACATTCTTAGAATGTTGAAGGAAGATATCGCAAGCAAAACCGGCATCCCTTAGAAACATAAATTGGAAGTCATGTGCCAAGTTTAAGCCTTAAGAACCTAATTAAGGCGCATTTTAATTCAAGTTTGAGTCACTGACAACACAAGATTTAAACTATGGGGCTATTGGATGATAACATCGATATAATTTCCAATGGACTCCTTAACGGGTTATAGCAGAATCATATATTGAAAATATGTTTGGTAAAATGAAAAACTAATTACTTAATGTATTTTGAGTACGGAACAACATAATATTAATAAAATAAGTTTTGTTTTCAAAGAAAAATCATTAAAGTGTTCCTAATATCATTTTAATTGCGTAGCTGTTCATAAAATATTGATGGTAGAAAAATGACATTCAAATTATTTGATATTTTTCATGCGAGTTGATGATCTGACCTATATAATTTAAAAATATAACAATGAAAATATAACCTACTAGCTGTACCCGGCATGCGTTGCAATGCCACGTTAAGTATTAAAAAATAAATACATATTAAGAGTATAATAAATAAATTAAAAATAATAATATTCTTTTTATTGAAGTGGTTTTTATGAAATAAGTGCAAAAAGGATCATTAAGAACAAAAAAACTATTTTTACACTCAAGCAAAAAGTTTCATTTAAAACGAATTTTTTTTGGGCCAGGAACCGCAGGCGTCCCCAGAACGAGAAGTTTCACCACAATCTGATAAATGGTTTCGGAACGCATAGGGAACAAACATACAAACATTGATTTTTATTTATATAGATAGCTAAATTAGGCCCGTGTCGGTTGGCTTACCTCTTCAGGGAAATGATTTAATTTTGTATCATATAATGTATGTAAGCTTCAATCATTTTAAAATGATACGAGAGTGGAAATCTTATCGTAATATCAAATATGTCGATATGTCTGAAATATTCATGTGCCAATCAACACTAATGATTGTCCAAAAGTAATATGTTTTATTAATGGGAAAGAGCTGAATATATAATACACGTTATAAAACTTTTTCCAGATGTATGTTATATACATCATACATCTGTATGAAAGATGCATGATACGTTCATCGTGTTTGTAACACCTGATGCTATCAGCGATTATATCGCGACTGTAATGTGACTGTATCGCGACGAAATCGCTTCAGGAATGCCACTAAAATTTACATTGTGTAACCGCTCTTTAACACGTCTAAAGCTGACCGTACCGACGCTGACTATACCGCGTGTCTTACGGCTCTGCCTATACCTTCGGGGATGAAGGCGTGATTGTGTGGTTATGCATGGAATAAAGTCTGAGGATGTGTTTTACTTTCACTTAAATAATTGATAAAAAGTTAGTTTCAAGTACGTTTTCATAACTTGAGATCACAAGAGGTTACTTTTAAACGCTTGTGACTTTCTAAACCTGTATTACTAGGAACCGCTGTGTTAACTGCGCATGAAAACATTCAATGAATAGAACCTGGACCCTCGTTTCGAAGGTAGGCTTGAACCTAGCTCGAAGTCTTGGATAAATTGAAAGAATATCTGGTCTCTGTAACTGTTTACTAAGTGCTCTGGCACTTGAGATCCATCGAGATTGCCATGTCGATCATTAACATATCTCTATGCATCATTTAAAACAAAGTGAGGTATATTTGTCAGGGGTGTAGAAAATAAAATAATTTGTAATAATTATGAAAAAGTTGATTTTATTAATTATAATTATTATAATACAGTTTACAATAATTACAAGCGATCACCAAACGTGGTGAAAGAAAACGGCGTAGTATTAAATGATTGAGTTCAGTGCACGGACGGCACCGGCGTCGCGACGTCCCGCCCCGCCCCGCGCGGCCGCACTACTCCATGTACGATACTTAATGCGTTACTGGAGATAGGAATACTCTCGATTATACAAACAATACATAGGAAGATACGATTAATAATAGATAGTAGACAACACTTATATCGAACGTTCAAAATATATATATACGCGAGGCAGTCACAGGCAAATATGAAAGAAGCGACGCGGCGCGGCGACGCAAGCGCGCGGCACAGCGCGACCACCCACAACATTACTCATTCATTTAGGATATAGTCTTCCGAACGCGAGGAACATAACGTTACACAAGTCGAGAATATCATTTATAAACGATACGGATGAAATGTGATCGGAGAGCGGCGGAAGCGAGCTGGGAGCGGGGCGGGGCGGGGCGCCCGCTACGGGCAGTCGCACTCCTCGACCACCATCTCGGGCAGGTCGCGCTTGATGATGTTCGAGTCGGCACCGAAGTAGATGAGCGAGAGCGCCGAGAACCGCGTGGGGGCGCAGCACGCGGCCCGCTCCGGGCGCGCCGCCTCCACCATCTGCGAGTGGTAGCTGAGCAGCGGCGAGCACGCGCCGCGGCAGTAGTTCGCGTAGTAGCCCTCCGGCGCGACGATCCAGTCGTCCCAGCCGAGCGCGCGGAACGACACGTAGTACGTCTGCCGGCAGCAGCGGCCGTGCTCGGCGGCGTCGCAGTCGAGCGCGCGGCGGCGGCGTGGCGGCGGCGGCGCTAGGCGGACGCGCAGCAGCGGGCGTGCCGCCTGCCCGCCGCCGAGCCGCAGCCGCACGCGCCCGCCGCATCCGCTGCAGTCGAGCAGCAGCCGCAGCGGGCCCGCCGCGCCGCCGCCCGCCCACGCCCGCGCCGCGCCCGTCACGTCCAGACGCTGCCATCCGCTGCCGCCCGAGCGCCGCGTCGCGCCCGCCAGACCGCCCACCGTACCGTTGTCGCTCACCTGACAATTATAATATTGGTGGACAATTCACGCAGCGCCATCTAGTACCAAACTAACCATAGCTTGTAATATGGGAACCAGACAACTGAAAGTTTTTTTTGTTAATTACATTTAATACATATTAACACCCAGACACTGAACAAAAATCTATATTGGTCACACAAATGTTTGTTCTGGTTGGGAATCGAACCCACGACCTACAGCGCAGAAGGCAGAGTTACTACCAACTGAGCCTCGCCTGAAATCATATTAAAGATATCGACATTCTGTCTGACATACTTCCCTCCGGTTTACAGTTATTTGGCTGATGTCGGGCCTCACCGTGAACGCCCACAGTGTGTATCGCAGGCGTCGCGCTCGTGAGGGCGTCTCGGCGCGCACCATGAGCTCCGCGGAGGCAACGGCGAGCCCCGTGCCCTGCTCCTCCGCCTCCTGACCCAGTCGGAACTCGATCAGACGCTGCCCGTTCAGCGTCTCTCCTAAACATACGGAACAAATAAAAAACTAATACAGCACTGACGGCAGAAGTTGGCAACAATTCGTATTTGCAAAATGTTTAAACTCATACCATTCACGAAACTAGGTAAGAGTCGATAAACTTTGACATTTTAAGGTTGATTTTCGAGTTGCCAATATCCACCGCCAGAATTTAAAATGGACGAAACCAGCAAAAATAACATGTCTGAAATGGTTTTCAGGCTAACTGCATTGTTGCTGACTTTACATGTTTTGACTAAAATTATGATAATATCAATAAGATTATGCGTTAAAACATTATAGCCTAATCTTTCTACTTAGTTTATTTATTCTTAAAATCCTGCTCATGCCTACATACCTACAGATTATCTGTTTCTGAACCTACCTAAAATTTAACTTAATCAAACCCTACCTACTTAAAATCTTTCCGTACTTATAGCTACCTTAGATCTATCTTGAAATGACTCATCTTCAAGCGCAATGCCTGCAACGGGAGAGGAGGGGAGGGTAAAGGCAGGTTGCTGGCAGTTTTCGCCCTTGGCTGTGGACTACACTTGCCTTAGGTGGACTGAACGCTTGATTTCTGGTTGTGCTCAAACGTCCAGACCATTTCAGGTTTGCGCTAGCTGCCGGCATTCCTGCTTATAATTCCACTGCTTATTGGAAACAGGGCTTTTTTAACGTTAAGCACAAAATATTGTAGGCACTGGCACTTTGAATGCAATTGTTATAAAAAAACGAAAGTTAAACAAGTTTGGACAATTCACCAGCGTTGAGTGTTGGAACATTCTTACGTCATTTATTAATCATCTTGAACACCTCAGTTTCTGAAACAAGGAAAATTGTATTAAATAACAAATATAAATCAAACATTAAAATATCACATAGATAAAATGTAATTTGTGTCTTAAAAAAAGTCACTGAATTCTCACACGAAATGAGATTATAAGTATTGAACAGCTAGACATTTCCAAATCACCTGGCATCATGGCTCAGTTGGTAGTCTGCTTTCCTCGCACGTCGTGGGTTCGATTTCCCCCAAACATTTGTGTGAGGAAGATAGAGACGTTTGCTCTGTTTCTGTTGTATGTGTGCATGTATTATAATTATATAAATATATATATTATGGAGCATTATCTAGCCGGTTGGCACTCAGTGCAGTTGAGTCCTACTGAAGCCTTTTAGTACAATGTCCAGCAATGGGCACTTTGGCAAACATTTTAATTATGTTGTTAGGCATAAGTATTTAGGCATAGCGCCAACGCGCCAAGTAACTATTGAAAGCACTCGAATAATAATTAAAGTTGAAAAAACATTTTTCGTTTATGGAAAAGCAGTATGGAAACACTACACTTAGAATAGCTATTTGTAGACCACCGATGTTATTATACAAACGATGAACTACTGTAAGCCGAATGCAACTGAAAGCTGAAAGAAAAGAAATAATAACATTATCTTGAGTTATATGATTATTTTGGATCATTTGTTACAAAAATTGCATTAAAATTTGAATTCAAATAAATTGACTTTGTTATCGGATCCCTGATAACTGTCATCGACCATTGATAATTTGATTAGTGAAGTGGTTTTATAATAACTCTATAGTATAGGGCAAGTTCTCAGCGTACGTAATTAGACCAAATGGTTTATGTTGTAATAAGACCATATCAAGAGTACCTCAAACCGACTGCTTGAAGAATGAAGAATAAATAAATAAATAAATATTTAATAAATATTGATGGACATTTCACACATCGCCATCTAGCCTCAAACTAAGCATAGCTTGTACTATGGAAACCAGATGACTAATAGAATACATATGTACTTTTTTTTTATAAATACATATGAACACCCAGACAAAGAACAAACATAAATGTTTGTCCTGAGTGAGAATCGAACCCACGACCTACAGCTCAGACTGTAGAGTTACTAACCAATTGAGCTGAGATTGGATGAATCAAAGTTGTTTTATGTTCGTAGCAGGTGGAAAATCGTGCTGTCTAGCTACCCCTCCGAGAAACTGGCGTAATTTTATGTATGTATGTACCTCTATAAACCAATTAGAAGCTATGCCATGTGCCCTCTTTCCAAGAACGAAAGCTATCATCGGAATCAATCTCTTATTTCACGGTAAAGGGGGTGCAATGAAGCATGCAGGAACTATAAATGTACTTGTAGACCACGGACAAAGACACGAACCGCAGTAATGTATTGATTTAAGAATAATAAATTTAAGGTTTTAAGTTCAAAGTCAAAAACTTTATTTCCATAGAATTCATAAAGAAATGGCTTGGAAACGTTAATAATATTCAAAACTTAAGGTCACGCGTACTTATCGCTAAGTTTGACGCCTGTTCAAACCCTGTCCAATTCTTCATGTCGAAAAACATACAAGAATTTTGCGATTTTGAAATTGGATAACTTTTTTTTTTCGCGAGCAAGTTCTGTTTATAAATGTAAGTAATTTTTTCCAGCACAGCACAGTTTGCGAGTACTTGACAGTGAGCTCAGTCTTAATCATATTCCATTGTACTACCCCGGGTGAGCACTCACAACTATGTTCTAAAATTAGCCATCGCTATGGTGGTGAATTATTTATTACCTTGAATCGACCGCCACACATGCACCTATGGTACAAATCGATGGTGCTTTCTTCGCAGAACAACTTGAGATACTTTCATAAATTAATTTTGATGAAAAAAACATTTTTCAAAGAAGCTTTTACATTCAGACCCGTGATCAACAGAGTGCTATAAGATTTATAAATAAAAATCGACATTGTTGAGTGTAGAATTCTGAAGCTTTGAACTTCAAGATTAAAATCTGTAGTGCCACTTCAAAGGAAATGAGAAATGTAATTGATAAGCTGTGGATAATCCTTCTGAACGCACCGGAAGTAAAAATTAAGACTTGAGTTAAGACCTCCGTGAGATCACTTGTGGGAAGATGAAAGAATTCATTTAGTCCCCGGGAACGACCGTGGTATAGTGTGAAAGGGATTATTACAAGTTGCATTATACATGAACTTTTCACATCAATACTTCTTGCGGAGTAAGCTTTTGAGAAAGAAGTTTTACTGCCATATTACATATTGTCGTTTTTAAACTCATTCTTCGAACATAGGTCTTATTTTAATACTAAGCAAAAATCATTTATGATAACTAAAATAATTAGCGTTTCGCTTCCTCCTTAACACACAAACGATGGAAACTCACAAATTAGTATATTTTTCTATGAAAAAAAAAATGCTAAATAATATTTATTTCGTTTGCGAATGTCAAATTGAAATGAAAATTAACTAATTTCGTATGGTTAAAGTGATACTGTAAATATGCCAGAGTATTTCGAAAATTATGGTTGCATGCCACCAGTATTACGAGTACACACGTCTTTCCCATCAATAAAAAAAGTTCATTTATGACTGAACAATAATCATGCCGAAGTTTTTTTACGATGATGCTGATGTTTATAGCACACCGCCCTTTATAGACGACACTGAACAAAAACCTGAAATATGATAAAATAATAAAATTACCCTGAGAAAGTCATGAAACTTTGGTAAATACATTACGAATGAATAGTTTTTGCTACAGTTTTTTGTGATACTCAAACCACAGGTTTTTTATTTCAATCATTATTTTTTTATGAAATTCAGTTATGAATGAGAAAGTGGTGAAACATACCTAATGTTGTGGGCATGTAACCACACCTTTCAAACCGGAAGCCAGATCGGAACCACAATTATGCACTTACTGGTTAGTGGCAGAATTAGGTATGGTCAAAGTCAAAAAAACTTTATAGCCATAAAATTCATAAATAAATTGCTTGGAAACGTCAATAACAATGACGATGATGGTGGCAGTGCATAGTTGTATGAAACTGGTGCGTATAAATTATCTTATAGATATAATAGCCTCAATTATATTGTCAACTTTTATTTATACTTTTGGTCACCATAATTTCGTAAGACAATAAAAAACTATATTTTCTCAAACCTTATTATCTCCTTAGATTTATAAAGATCCTTTCATTTAAGGATAAAAACTTAAAATTAAATAATTGTTATTTTTTTGTGTTTTGGCTTGTCAATAAGTTTTCATTAAAATTATGCTTAGCTAGAATATATTTTTGATTTATGTTTTCGATGAAGAAAACTGTCTTACTATGCAAGAAGACCTTAGCAGTTGGCAGATAATTTTTTTATACCGCTGTGTTCCGGCAGCTAAAGTGCCATTTCTAAGCTAGGCGTGGCTCTACCAAAGGTACACAGTTTATAATAATAATAATAATAATAATTTTATTTTATTTCATACAATTTATGGTACATATTTTAATTATATTAAAAAATAATAATAATAATACGTTTATGGTAAATGTTTACGGTTTAAGGTGACGTAGCCAAACGCAAAACTATTAGATAAAAACGCGCGTAGAACGTAGCAGGTCTACGCTACGTAGAACGTACCAGGTCTACGCTACTTAGAAGCATAATGTATGTATGGAAAAATGTGACCTGACCTCTTTACATAAGTCCCATACTATCGCCATGTACAACCATTTCCATAAGTGAAACAGAAATAAAGCCTAGATTAAATTTAGCAAGCAAATTATGCCAGTTTTAGGGCTACTATCCACCAAATATGTACAACTTATCAGGTTCAACAAAGAACTGATTTTTAGGTATTGCTTGGAAGTATATAGAAGCAGAGAATTAATTAATTCTTGATATATTATGAACAAATCGACACACACACTTAATTAAATGTTATTCCTGCTAATGGCATTTTTATTTCTTAAAAACATTTTATACCCTAAGATTTATTGATTTATAGTAGATCGTATGACTATTTTTATTCATAACAAACTCATTTTAAAACTACATAACGATTTGATATAATAATTTAAACAAAATAACTCGGATATTTTTTTATATTCAGAAGGAACTAATGGGCGGAAAAAACAAAGGTATGCCAATAGCAGGAACAAATCAGATTCTTCCTTACGGGAAGAAAGTACTTGTATAGGAAGAGAGAAGTCACTTCACATTGCGCTCATTACTGAGATTTGATGAATTGTTTCATGTTATTTCACTGATAAACCTTTCAACCTTCAAAGTGAATCACAGCAATGCTAGTTCACTAATGCTTGGCAGCAGAAATTGGTTCGGTGGCTTCACTGGGCAACCACCGCATTTACAATCGGTTCTACTGTTACATGTGAGTGATTTAGGTAATTTTTAATTAGTTTTGTTTTGAAAGGTATTCATTAACTTTATTTTTGCAATAACATAAATATTTGAGTACCATATTAGGGAAATGTAAGAACTTGCCATATTTTATATCACCTTGACCACATTGAAGCAAATAAATGATTTGTGCTTACTTTATAATTTCGCCTACAATTTAGTATATAGACTTAACTTCGGTGAATAAAGGCCTTAGGCCATGTCGCCACAGATTATCCGTGAATTACTGCCAGGTCGCGTGCCAGACCGGTGTGATAAAATTATTGTATAATTCAATAATGAATCTAAGCTTGTTGTACACGACTTGAAACGGGCGGCCCGGTATTTTACGGCCTGGAATTTGAAGGCTTTAAGGATCTGGTTTCAAGATTGGACTACGGCAAGGCTGGGTTAGCTAACCTATGAGTAGTTAATTAGGCTAACTGACCTGTTTACAGTATCAGTTTTTATATATTTTGGAATAATTTGGTTTAGTTTTTGTAATAATTTGGGCTATTAAATCTTTTACGGGAAAGCTTCTACACCAAAAGCTCTGTAACGTTTAGACACTGCTGTGTTAAATAGACTGAACACAGTACCAACACAAAAATTCAAAACCCATGACTTTAAACTCTGAAGTATTCACTCTATTCTATTCTATTCGAGTCACTGGTTTTCTCCAACCAGTGTGATGAAAGGATCTTAAGTGCTCCTCAAAGAGGCTCCTTTCGTGTACTTGACACATGTCTTCGAATTTTTAGTTCTACAACATGTCGGTTTCCTCACGATGTTTTCCTTCATCGTTTTGAGAACGTGGTGCGCACATAAACCTTTCTTAAATATTCACTACGGTCGAGCATCGAACATGATACCCCTCGTGTTGCAGGCAGCTACTACCAATTTAGCTTCAGAGGTGTCGTAAATATATATATATTAATTAAATAAATTATGTTATAATATATGTTATAATATATTAATATATATATATATATAAGTGGACATTTCACACAGCACCCTCTATCCCCAGACGTAACAAAGATGGGAACTAGATAATCGATAGATTATTTATATACTTTTCTTTTTAAATATTTACATATCTAAACATGTCAACACCCTGATATAGAACAAATATTCGTCACACAAATGTTTGTCTTGAGTGTGAATCGAATCCACGACCTCCCAGCGCAGAAGGTAGAGGTACAACCAACTGAGCTACTTAAACCAGTCACCGTATAAAATAAATATGTTTTTAAAACGGGTTTGCCCGCTTAACGTATTTGTTTTTTCGAATGGAAAAATTAAGTAGGCAATATAATTATTTTTCCACCTATTAGAAAATACTGCGTCATTTGAAATGACCGGCAAACACATCAATAGATTCTTATTACCTTGAGTGAAATGTTTATCGTGGGGAAATAATGCAGTTGTCAGTTCGATTTCGTTAAGGCTACACTCACACCGGTGCGGTGGATCATTAAACGACTTATTTTAACATGACTTGATTGATGCAATGATTGATAAATAGTAAGATATATTTGTAGACATTTCACACAGCACCATCTAGCCCCAAAGTAAGCTAAGTATAGCATGTATCATGAGAACCAGACAACTGATATAATATTATTTTGTAAATAGATACATATTGTACATATTAACACCCACACCCAGAACAAACATCAAGGTCGTCACACAAATGTTAGTTCTGGGTGGGAATTGAACCCACGACCTACAGCTCAGAAGGCAGTGTTACTACAATACCCGTCTGCGCACGTTACGTAATAGGGATTACAAAAAATATTTCTTTATAGAAATCTTGGTCATTTATTTAATTATTTTTTCTAAAGAAATTGCTAAGAGAAATTGCAAGAATTCAGAGAATTTTTTCAACCTGTGTCATCATTTGTGATTTCAAAAATAACACGTTTTGTATGAGTGTATGATTATCAATTTAGTTTTTTATTTCTCTTGGTTAGTCCTTAACGATCCATTTTTACAAATAAGTGGAAAATGTCTGTTGCGTTATTTCTACTATTATTATTCTTTAAATTAACTTCAGTAATTTAAAAGTTATTTGAATTATTTTGGGTTTCTTTCGACAAAGAACCCAGATAGATTAAAACCTATATAGATTAAAAAATATTTCTAATATAAATAATCAATATTAATCTCTGAGGCTGAAAAGATAAATTGAGATACAACAACTGAAATTTGACAACTAAAATAATTGCTTGGGATAATTTTGCAATATATCTCGGAAATGCATTATGCTAGTTCTATTCTATTCTTGTCACTGGTTCTCTCGAACCAGTGTAGTGAAAGGATTTTAAGTGCGCCTCATAGAGGCTCCTTTCTTGCACTAGACAGGTGTCTTAGAATTTCTAGTTCTAGGACATGTCGGTTTCCTCACGATGTTTTCCTTCATTGTTTTGAGAACGTGGTATTGGGCACAATTATCTTTCAAGCGAAAAACTCATAGGTGCACGTCGGGATTTCAACCAACGGTTTGCAAAGGTCAAAGTTAGTAGTACGTAGTCAAGCAAGTACGTGTGGAGACCTTATGTTTTGCATATTACTTATTGACGTTTCCAAACAATTTCTTTATGAATTCAATGCAAATAAAGTACTAAATAAACAAATACGATATTATTTTGATACGTAATCTCTTAATAAAGATATTTTTAGAGATTATGGTACCTGATTGTTACAGATCCAAAATTCAGTCTGGAAATAGCTCGTTCAAATCATAAAGTGAAAAAATTAGCTTTTTCGCTTGAAAAGTATAATATGTGCCATATACCACTTTATTATAACAGTGAATAAAACATCGTGCAGTAACGTGAAATGAAGGAACCGGCTATATCCAAGAACAAAAAAAGGTCTAGAGCATGAAAGAAGCCTCTTTCAGATGCACTTTAATCCTGTCACCACACTGGTTCAAGAGAGCCAGTGAAACAAGTAGAAGAGTCCTGATAAATCTTTAGTAATAAATGTGAGTGATGTACACTTAAACTAATAAAACTACTAAAAGAAAAATGGCTTACCTTCATTCAAACGGGAAAATTGTGATCCGGCGAAATACGTAAAAAGTTTCCCGAAGTCATCGCGCGACCTCCCACGCAGGCGACAGGTGTAGTACTGCCGGTTTTCGGGAAAACCATCCCTTATATACCCTATCGGGGTGATTCAGCTCGGGAAAATCGGGTGGAATGCTCTTGTTATTTTGCAGTATGGTTTTCGAGTTATAATGAAGTCAGCGTTATTCACCAGGTTTGCACTAATTAGCTGGATTGGTTCTAGTCTGATTTGTTATGAAACTATTATAGCTACGTAAGTAATAAAAAAGTAACTAACCTTTGAATCTCTACACGTGTCCCCCGGGTGGTGCGAAAGGAGCAACCCAAAGTAGCAGTAGAACTTGTGCCAAGTTCGCCCATAGAAGTACTGCCACCACACCTGGTAATCTGCCGCCAAGCAGTGATGCACTCGTGTTGCTGTGTGCCGGTGGAAGGGAGTGGGTGCCGGTGAAATTGCAGGCTCATGAGACGTCATATCTCCGTCTACGCAATGCGACTTGAGTGATCTATTACTTTAGTGGGGAGGACTTGAGACGTGTTGCTGTTGTTTATGGGCGGCGGTTACCACTTAATATCAGGTGGGCGTTCTAATTCTAATTTACATTAAAAAAAAGTTAATTTAAAAATATGTCTTATTTAGAAGCAATAAAACCAACAAAGTGCTTTATTCGTCCGGGAAGGCACCGCTAGCATACCCATTTGCTACCTCCTCGTATTACCGTGGTACGGTTTGAAGGGCGTGAGTGAATGACGGGCTAGTCGCATTGTAACTTGATACTTCCTACACATTGGTACGGAAGGACCCAAGTTGTATTGGAGTCGATAATAACAAGGGATACCACTTAAAGTAAGTTGGTAACTTTACCATATAAAATTAATGAGCCCATATAAACATCTCTACATAAGAAAAACAGCATTCCCAGAATCACTTATTCAAAGGTACGTGATTTCATCCAATTAATGGCCATAGGAAACCTATATAGGTTTATCTCAATATGTCTTCTAAAATGTAGGTTAACGCAATTCCACAATGATGAACACTCATCTACATTTAATGAAATTTAAAATTAATGGCTTATTTGCTGTTATTACGAATTAAATCAAAACGTTGCACAATCGACGAGCATGGAACTACGTGAAAAAACTTATAATACCTTTTCTGTGACAAGTAGTTCTGAATATAGTCAAAAAAGAAAAAAAAAATGTATTAAGCTAATACATCGTTAATCTAAGTTTCTAGTTAAAGATTTAATTTCGTTTCTTTCTTGCTTGAAAAGTGATTTTTTATATCGTAAAATGACTGATTAAATCCGTTTAGTTAATCTCGTATGCCCTCGTAGACGCGTAGGCGCTTAGCGGTCGAACGCCGTATCACATTCGACTTTCATGTAACATTGGTATGTTGAGAAATATGAAAAACGAAAATATTGTTAACACACGTAATGTTTAATTAATTTTCTACCAAATAAAGACGAAACACGTTAGTTCAATAAAATAATAAAATACTTCAAGAAACTACGTCCATCTTCATTTCCCATACATAGTTAAGGGGTAGTTATAATGCCAATGACTGCAAAGGTGATTGGAGTAGGTGATTCAGGGAAACGGGGAACTGTATATTTTTTGCAAACACGCAAATATCATTTAAAAATAAAAAATATCCACCCACCTTATTTTATTACTTATAGCCCTTCCAAAATAAAATGACAAATATATTTGAATTTGTTATACCAGTATATTTAAATGAAATTATAATGTGTCTTCTGTGCCCTTGGTTAAAAATAGATACTAAGAAGCAGCTAATGTATATTTCAACTTGCATTAAATAAATACGTATAAGAAAATAGAACAGTTGATAGTAAATATAAAAGGTGAGATCAAACGGCAGTTTTCTGGATTACGTCCAAGGTTATAATTTGTAAGTTCTTTTGTAGATTTATGCCTTTGATTTCTTATTCATGAATTCTATGTTTGATATTAATGCATTGGAAACCACTAGATGAAGAGGATGATAAAAATAAAAGGTTATTTCGTTGACCATGAGGTTAGTAATTACATAATTCTCTAACCTTATACTATCAACCCACACCTCTCCAAGGAGTAGGTAGAACACAGATGACCTTTTCGTAAATATGCTTTTACGTAACTAATAGTTTTTTACTGAACCTACACCTTCATAACCATGAACACTCCAACGAATTACTGTTTTGAAATTTTGGTGAAAGGATTTTAAGTGCGCCTCAAAGAGGCTCCTTTCTTGCACTTGACACATGTCTTCTAATTTTTAGTTCTAGGACATGTCGGTTTCCTCACGATGTTTTACTTCACCGTTATGAGAACGTGGTATTGCACACATATATCTTTCAATCGAAAAACTCATACGTGCACGTCGGGGTTTGAACCGGCGACCTCCGGATTTAAACTCGGGGTCAGTACCACTGACCACCACGCTCTTCTACGAAGTGAACAAAGTGAACGACTCTGAATAGTTTTATTCTGCATGAACTACCGAGAGAATACGATTAAACCAAAACAATCCTATTGGTAGACATCATCCAAAGAATAGTGAAATGTCTGCAATCCTGTTAAATCTTTACCCGCACTAGGTAGTGATCCTCCCAATTCGCTGAGAGGCTGTAATGTCGTTCGCAGTGCGTCTCAATCAATGGCTGGCACAAATCCAGGCGTTCGTTTTGTGCCAGTTCAGATGTCAGCGTGTAAAAAGTACCTATGTGACAGATTTTAAGAGCAGTAGAACTCTCGCCTAGTTTGTACGTGGAAGTACTGCCACCATACCCATTTCTGCCGCCAAGCAGTGACGCATTCGCGTTACTGTGTTCCGGTTTGAATTATTATATTATATATATACCCGGATTACCGGGTGTGGTGGCAGTACTTCTCCGGGCTAACATGGCATAAGTTCTACTGCTACTTTTGGGTTGCTCATTTCGCACACCCGGGGGGCACGTGAGGACACGTGGATTCAGAGGGTAATCACTTACGAAAGCGAGCAACCTAGGCGCCCTATTTTAATTTGTAAATTATTAATGTGATAGATAAATAAATAAATAAAATGTGAGCCGTCACGGGACGCCTGGCAGATGTGAAACATCGACATTATTTTGTAAGAAACTAAGTACCCCATCACTAATAATGTTAATGATTTGTCGTAACCTTGAACGGACCAATCAGCGCTCATGCCGTGGCGACGCGTTGCCAAGCCAGAAATCGGTTTTACGTGCGGCCATAGATGTTTCACATCAAAAATCCTTATTAAATTCGACCATCGTTTTATATTTAGGCGGCTCTGCTCCGTGCGAAGCCGGGGCGGGTCACTAGTTAGTATCTATATTATATATAGATATAGATATAGATATATAGATATAGATTGACTGACCCCAAAATCAGATGTAGCACTAGTGGGACGTTATGTTACCTCACGACTGCAACGTCGTGTCGTAGGTAATCTAAGCACTCAATCTAGTGGCATTTCTGTACGCAAGTTTAATCTTTGCAAGTTTTACTCGTCCGCCAAGCCGGCGCCTGATATTTCATTACTATGGTGGCTTTCATGAGTTCTGTTGATACAGCATCTGTACACAAACTTAACCACAATACGCCTTCGTCTATTGATTATTCCGTATCCATAACAGTTCTAATGTCTCCGGAGATTAACTTACTCTCAGCGAATTAGGGGCTTTTAATCAAAATATTAATAGGGGAACAAAACATATTACAATATACATGGGAAACGATATCTGCAGAATTAATATATAACTGTGTCGCAGACATCAACGCACCACCTCCGTTACAGCGGTTTCTAGTTCCATACAAGAAAATTGAAGCCACACTTAATTCTATTCTAGTCTATTCGAGTCACTGGTTCTCTCGAACCAGTGTGGTGAAAGGATTTTAGGTGCGCCCCAAAGAGGCTCCTTTCGTGCATTCTTCGAATTTTTAGTTCTAGGACATGTCGGTTTCCTCACGTTGTTTTCCTTCACCGTTTTGAGAACGTGGTATTGCGCACGTAAATCTTTCAATCGAAAAACTCATAGGTGCACGTCGGAATTCGAACGGGCGACTTCCGGATTGAAACTCGGGGTCAGTGCCACTAGACCACCACGCTCTCTTAATTAGAAATAATAATGGATGTATAAAATCTGTAGTCAACTGTTCAGTCATGAATAACTATTAGCATTCTGAAAATTTTCTTGAGAATACTGAAGCTACATCCAGCTGTGAATGTGAGCTTTTAATCAACAACGGATGTCCTGTCCTGATTGGTAGTTCACACTCAATTATTATCATTTATTTCAGACAAATCAATACACGTTAGTTAAAGTGTCCATAGATTAAATCAAATTATGTTAAATTAAATCAAATCTTTCGCTTAATAAATAAAAACTAATTTTCCGCAAAGGGTTTGGCAGAGCTTCGTTTGTCAATTTTTCACCTTACTTCCACTATAATGGGATGGTAGACATGGCAAGTTGCGAGCTCAACGCCTCAGTTGCTTTCCATGAATAATGCAGCTATCACTTTGTACTTGTAATATATTTCCTGAGTAATCCAAGCAAAGAATGCGGGTACATAGAAATTTATTTTCTGGAAATCGGCTAAGACAAAATGCTTGGTTTACTGTATAGTTTTAAAGTTGTGTTTTACTCCAAATAATTTTTTCTGTTCACTTTTTGAGCGTATAATAATAAGAATGAACAATTAAATTATTACTTTGTAATTGGTAATATTATTCCTTTGTAAATGCACGTATTTATTTATTTAAATTCATGAAGAATCTTTTGATATCTTAGATAAACTAAGTTTAGATTTTTAGATGTTTTATTTTTAAATTTAAAATGTACTTTTGTTGTGTAATAAATAAAAAAAAGGACAACACTTAATCTAACTTAGGTAATTACTGATAAGTCCGGGTGAATAGTGGAAAATAAAACTCAAATTATATGTATACATTATTTATAAATGTTTTTTTAACAATGACACAAAGTTATTTTCTAAAAACACACATAGCATTATTATAATATATGATGTGCGACTAATCTAACATATATTTTGTGAGTAATATATTATCGGATATAATAATATCAGCAATATATAATTACCATCATATAAAAATAAATATCAATATTGTATAACTTTACGACTCAATAAAGTGATGGAATGCATTCAGTATCAAAATAATATTTTAATTATATATATATTCTTCATATATTAGAAACTGATTTGATAGATTCAATGAACTTAAAAATGTGAGTTCACATATAAGAAATATATCTTTTAATATATTTATTTTGCAATATCAATTAGTAGATAAATACATATAAATAGGTCTAAATCTACGAGAACAATTTCTACGTATTTCTCTAACAAATACATTTAACATTCATTTTATAACATTTTTTGACAGAATTTTCCATTATAAGTACACTGATTAAAATGTTTAAGAGATAAGAAAAAATGTTAGGGAAGTAGGTATGTTCACTCTTGTTTGTAGAGAGTAGCTGTGTGCCTTCAACACAGGTACTATATATATAATAGGAAATAGGAAAATATATATATAATTATGAAAGTTCTTATATTGGCAGTACAGTTTTCTAAACTCTAGTCAAAAAGCTTTGTATATAATTAATAAATCTTACGAATATCGATAATATTTAGACATGATCGTTAAAATAAAATACGTAATTCCAACTACTCTAAGAGAATTAATATTATATATTACGTAAATAGCCGTGGCGGGTTCCATTTTTACATATCCTTAAAAAATCATTCAACTTTACCGAACATTTTCGCAAAAAAAAATGCACGGAATAAAATTAGGCCTAATCTCATGTTCTTCAAAGAAACAGTGACGAAATTTTATAAACTATAGAAATATATATATTACAAATATATAGAAATATATATAGAAGAATATATAGAAATATATATATATAGATAGAAAAATATATATATAGAAATATATTTATATACCTGATAGAAAATAAAATATAAATATTAAAACAAAATGTATACTGTATTTACGGTATTCGTAGTAAAAGTAAATACGATATCAATATCATTATCACTTGCATAAAAATTGTGCCTAAGGACGAGACTTGAACCTGCGAATTGGATTGTGTGAAAATCCAATGATTGATACCAAAATGTTCAAACTTTGAGGATAACTTTGAGGAACAATTCACATTTGAATATTTTCTTTAGTTAAATGGCAATAAAAACAAAACTGAAGTCACCAATTACTCCATCAAAAGTTTTATTAGAAGTCTATAGACCCGACCATAAATGCTGTAACTAATTAATATAATAGTTACAGAAAATAATATTGAGTAATTTTACTATAAACAGTTTACCTATTGAAACTGGTAATATCGTCGGTAAAAATGCAGTTTGTGGATCGAAAGCTACGACGCAATAAAATTTTCCCAACGAAATTAAAATAATAATAGATAACATTTTTAGTTCAGGTACTCCTCATCATAGACTATTGTAGACCTGGGTAGGAGGATCAAGAGATTAAAGTGAACGTAGGTGGGACACGTGGTTAGGAAAGAAGACGGACGTTGGACCAAGGCGGTCAGAGAATGGAGGCCAATGAACTATAGTCGGCCCGACAACATCAAAAAAATGTGAGCCATCACGGGACGCCTGGCAGATGTGAAACATCGACATTATTTTGTAAAAGTAATATGCAACGCATGCCGTGGCGACGCGTCGCCACGCCAGAAATCGGTTTTACGTGCGGCTATAGATGTTTCACATCAACAGTGGTCGTTTACTGCAAGGAATTGGCAAGAATGGCGTTCTAGAGGAGGCCTATACCCAGCAGTGGGTGCCAACAGGTTGAAATGATGATGACTTTACATTTACAATATCGCAATGTGTAAAATCCACGATATTTTAATGTATTTATAATTAGCTATATAAATTATAAACGATCAAAAGTCAATATTTATTTGACACGTATACATCATCTGTATGGAGTTATACAAAAGGAAACCCTATTTCTTTTAGTCAACGTTATCTACAATGCGTTATAATAATATGCTTTAGCGAAATTATAATCAGCATATATATATATAATTAAATTTAACGCGACAGCGTTCCACATACTTTTTGTTTGATTATATGTTTTGCTTAGGATTTTTTTTGTTTTTTTATGATGTTTGCCCATGTTGTGCAGTTTATGTGAATAAATGTATTCTTTCTTTCTTTCAAATTATAATAGCGTCAATCATACTGTTCTTTGAAGGTATTAGGCGTACGTGTTACACAGTTCGCGAGGCGTACGGTTTCTCCGTCCCGGGACGGCACAGGGTGAACCCGCCGGGGGGTTGTCATGGCAACGGTTTGACCATGATGCAGAGCGCCTGGTGTGGCGGGGGCACTCTAAACACCGGCTTCCCATCGTTGTCTTTGTAATCTTCGTAGAGAACCTGTAAAGAATTTCATGTTTTGTCATGTTGGTGATAGAACGAGCTGACGGACCACCTGATGTTAAGTGGTAACCGCGGCACATAGACAACAGCAATACGAATCAAGTCCTCTCCACCAAAGTACGAGATGACTCAAGTCGCATTGCGTTGCGTCCATCACCCCGAGACGGGGATGTTACATCTCATGCGCCTGCAATTTCACCGGCACCCACTCCCTTCCACCGGAACACAGCAACACGAGTGTATAACCTAAGTGCATGGAATCCTATGGCAAGGGTTCACGTCTGTACTAAGCGCTTCATTCGATACCTTTTTCAACTCCGTCATTCCGAGGCCGAGGCAGATCCGCTGAGAGTAGTGGCCGGTAGCGTCCACTTTGAACAGCTAAAAAGAAGAAATAAATAATATTACATTCAGTCAAAAAAGTATCGGGAATGAATGATTTGATAATGGTTCCAAATTAAAATTATTGTTTTTTTTTTGTTGTTGTTAGATTGGCACAACTGTTTTCCATTTTGGCGCGGAGTTTGAGTTGCATCTGTTATTTATCTATACTAGTCTATACTATAATAATATTATAAAGAGATAATGTTGGTAAGGTGTATGTATGTTGTATGTATGTCCGAAGTAAACTCAGAAACTACTGAACCGATTTCAAAAATTCTTTCACCAATAGAAAGCTACATTATCGAGGAGTAACTTAGGCTATAATTTATTTTCAAAAAATTAGGGATCCGTAAGAAAATTATAATATTGTACCCAAGGTAGAAAACCCACAATAGTTTTTAGCGTGCGCTGCGAAAACTATTGATGATAGAACCAACTAATGTACTATAGGTTTGTAGGTCTTATTAATGTCTACAAAAAAGTCTGCGAGGCAACATATCTATCTATTATGGTTATGTCACAATAACAGCTTTTGTGTTCTAAAATTTAATTACTATTAAGGTAAAAACAAAAGCTGGTTACATTTGCATCAAGGTATTAACCCTTATCCGAAAAAAAAATTTTGTAATCAGGCCTACTTATTTCTAAGTCAATTTCTTTTTAATTCGTTCGAATCGGATATTTGGTTTAGAAGTTATCACGAGTTTAAAAGAGTTCGGCGCGATAACTTGAACGGCCACAGAAAAGATAATAGTAGGTATTATATATGTCTCTATAAAGTGGAGGTATGTTTTTACAAAATATAAATTTCCAAATCGGGGAATTAACATAAAAAATTTTAAAAAAAAAGATTCCGATGAACCTCCTCTTTTTTTAAGTCTGTTAGAAGAGAAATACAAATAATAATAATAATCAGTACATCATTGAAATTTAATTAAAATCATAAAAAAGAACTGATTAATTCATATAGGCTTCATGCGCCCGCATATCGCACGCGCACGGGGCGCTCGCAACCGGCTTAAGGCAAGGCGCGGCCCACGTATGTCCGCGTTCGAGGGCTGCACCACGCCACAAGCCGATTGTTATGAAATCTATACTTTCACTGGCAGATAGCTGATGTAACAAGGAGTAACTTAGGCTACTTTTCCGAGGGGTAAAATAGGGGTGCGTGATAAAACAGAATTCCACGCGGACGAAGTCGCGGGCAACAGCTAGTATTAAATACAGTGCTCTTTTTAGTTATATCATATCTAGTGTGTATTGCGAATTTCATAATGGACAAAAACATCGAACAAAGACTGTGTCTTAAATTTTACACTCCGAATTCTTGCTGGAAGGTCAAACGGTAAATAGATGGTGGAGGTGGAATATCTTAAGACCTGTAATTTCATGAGCAACAACACACTTCAAACTAGAACACAGTAATGCGTATACGTTGCTGCGTGGCGGCAGAATTAGGCATGGTGGCAGTACTTCCCCAGAAGACGTTGGCGTGAGTTCTACTGCTGTTAGTTCTTACTCTGTATCCGTGTTGGCAAGCCAGGTCCAAGCTTTGGGAGATCAGCTGCTTGGCCATGCCGCGCCCGCGATACTTCGCGTCCACAGACACGATGCGGCACTCCAGCAGAACGTTCACCTGGAAATATTACAAACCTCATCAGTTAGCAAAATACTATGACTGGTCTCAAGCTCTTACCTTGCCTTCTGAGCGTGGTCGTGGGTTCGATTTCCACACAGGACAAATATTAGTGCTTTAGATGTTTGTACTGTATCTGGGTGTTAATATGGCTTAATTTCATCAGTTTACTAGTGGACAACTGTTAGTAATTAATTCGTAATTCGGCTGGCCTGATAGCTCCGTTGGTAGTAACGCTGCATTCTGCGGTCGTGGGTTCGATTCCCACCCAGGACAAACATTTGTGTGATGAACATAGATGTTTGTTCTGTGTCTGGGTGTTAATATATATGTATTTACAAAAAAGTATATAAGTATTATATCAGTTGTCTGGTTCCCATGATACAAGCTATGCTAAGCTTACTTTGGGGATATATATATATATATATATATATAGATGGCGCGGTGTGAAATGTCCACCAATATTTATTTATATTGTGAAACATTTATCTAACTTTAGTTAGATAAATTAAAAAAAAAAAGTAAAAGTATGTAAAAAAAAAGCGACATTTACTGAATACGCGCGCTGTCACCATTTACTGACAAACAGAACTGTGTTGAACATTATCTGTGGCGCTGTTTGCTACAGTACCCTCGTTCGCAATATGCAATATTTATGTTACCTATTTAAGTGCTACGATGTAATGTTGTTGAAGACAAAAAAAAAAAATATATTATTATTATTATTATTAATATTATTATTATTAATATATTATTATTATTATTACTATATTAAATAAGAGTTCTACTGTGGCCTGAAACGCTTTGCTTCGAACATGGGCCGCAAAAAAAGAAATATGCCATACTCATTTAACAAGTTTCCTAAGAGAAGCCTTTCTTTCTTTCAAATGAATACTGTCAAGCTTTTTGAGTTTGCTTCTTTTGAGACTGTGGCAGTAAGAGTAATTGTAACTTAGCTAGCCCAATTTTATAATTTGTGGTTTTACTTAAAAAGATCTTTCTTCCCAGCTATAATTCTTAATCACTATTTAGTGAAATAAAGTATGCAACTTACATTAAACGCTTTGAAGATATCCAGGTCACGACTGACGGTGTAGAGAATGTTGAATATCTTGTGGTAGTTCGGGTCTTCGCATTTCTGGACGTTGTTAAGAGCGAGCTCGGTGTCGCCGGGTCATAACAACCCGTTCAACGCAACTCCCACAATCTGCAAGGTCACATATTTTTAGTCACACAATTTCAAACTGAAACTATTTCATAAATAAATAAATAAATAATGGTGGACATTTCACACAGCGCCATCTAGCCCCAAAGTAAGCTAAGCATAGCTTGTATCATGGGAACCTGACAACGAATATAATACTTATATACTTTTTTTTTTGTAAATACATACATATAATACATATTAACACCCAGACACAGAACAAACATCAATGTTACATATGTCACATAAATGTTTGTTCTGAGTGGGGATCGAATCCACGACCTACAGCGCAGAAGGTAGGGTTACTAACCAACTGAGCTATAAGGCCAGTCATAGTCAAAATAGTTTTCCAATTTACTACTGGAAAACTGTTAATAATTAATTCATAATTCGTTAAGGAGGAGTAAGATTTGAAATTGCAGGCGCATGAGACGTAACATCCCCGTCTCGGGGTGATGGACGCAACGCACTGCGACTTGAGTCATCTCGTACTTTGTCCACCAAGGATCCGTTGACCGAAGATATGATTTAACTATAAGGGACAAGGTACTATTATTACTAATACTATTATAAGTACTAGTACTATAATTACTATATTACAAGGTAATATTACAAACAGACACTCCAATTTTATTTATTAGTATAGATAATCTGCAATAGCATCGTCTTAATGTAATATTGTACACCTTTTAAAATACAATTAATACTATTATTATATTATTACCTCGTCGTTATCAATAGCTGCGAGAGACAATCCATCAGTCATGGTGGCGTAGCAGAGGCGCTCCAGCTCAGCGTGGGACTCCCCTCGTTGGCAGAGGTTCACCGCCTTGTTCAGCGGCTCGTCCGCGAAGAAGTTGTCGCGAAGGTGCTGGATCACCGTCTCGAACATATCCGGCGAGATGATCATGAAGCGAGCCGATGCTGGAAATTATATGACAGCATCTTAGTTTGGATATATAATTTATAGACAAATAGGATTCTTGGATCTTACAATCCCCAAACAAAGGAAAAATAATCGTTTAAACTCATATATATGCTGCGGTCTCTTTCAGTGTGTGTGCCCACTCAACACATTCCTTTTACGTTGTCCTTGTGTCAAACGATATTCTGTTTTTAGTTTTTAATATGTGTTTTAGTATATAGATTTGTATTGTGTTGTTTATGGCAAAATAAATACTCTTTCTTCTTTTTCTTCTTCTTCTATACAAGGACCGTCTTATGACCACCAGTTTGTGAAAATTGATAATGATGCTGCGTAGCCAGGACCAGCGGCAGTAGGTCAAATCTTGACGATGCTAATTTTCAGATATGACTTTAATAGTACTAGTTAGGGCAACTAGAACTTGGGACTACATTCAGAACTCATAGCGTAAACAAACAAATTGTACTAAGGTGCAATCTCTACAATATCTTAAATCTTTCCAATCCGCAGGCTATCAAATAAAGGCTCTGAAATCCCTGATAACGTGCGCGTTCGTTCCCCGAGCCGTAAAACATTTAGCCGGATCTGGGGGGAGCGCCCGCCCGGTTCGATCGCCCTTGACCCGCCCTCCGCACTTCATCCATATACGAGAGTAGGGCTGCCAAATACAGCATCCGACAAAGTCTATTAAGCAAATTATATTCTATTCGACTCACTGGTTCACTGGTCTGAATCTGAATCAGTGTGTTGAAGATTTTAAGTGCTCCTCCATGAGGCTCCTTTCAGTTCAGGGTCAGTACCACTAGACCACCACGTATGCCTGGTCTGCCTATTACAAAGCAGAACGACGTAGATCTTCCCCTACTTAGAAAGAGGAGGAACCAACATAAATAAATTTGATTAATGTTAAACATATTATTTAATCACTCGTTGTATGACAGCCCACACTCAGTACTTTATTAACGCCAGGCCTTTCATTCTGTGTATTGAAAACATCTCAACTTATCGATTTCTTTGTCGACTGATGCCATTTGAGGGTCTATTGTTGGATGAAGTGGGTTTCGATGTTAAATATTCATAATTCACACAACGTAAAAGTAGTTTGTGAAAATATAACTAAGTAGAAACCGTTATAATTGTTTTTTACGACTGTACAACTTGGCATTTCGGTGTTACATTACTCAATCGATAGATACTATTTCCTAAAGAGACCTTGTATTATTGGATTAAAATTACTCTTAAATTTTTTGCCTTTGTCCATGTTATGAATCTATAAATTTTATAAGTATAAATAAATATTGGTGTACATTTTACAAAGCGCCATCTAGCCTCAAAGTAGCTAAGCAAAGCTTGTACCATGGGAACTAGACTTATTTGTCTTTGGTTTATTTATATCTTGGAAAATATCATTAGTCAAATTGTTAGACGTTACTTTGTAATATTATAATTCACGCGCGCTTATTGCTAGTTAAATAAGTCCAAGTTGAAAGCTTGGATTTATTATGTTGGTGTAACAATCCGTAAAGTCACATCTACAATAGCTTTTTAATAATAACTTTGCGTATCAAAACGAGAAAACCGACTTCATCGCCAACGAAGGAGAATGATTCCTCGTTATCTCGCACTTAGATGATATATTTTTTCCAGTTATTGATGTGAAACATCTATAGCCGCACGTAAAACCGATTTCTGGCTTGGCGACGCGTCGCCACGGCATGAGCGCTGATTGGTCCGTTCAAGGTTACGACAAATCATAAACATTATTAGTGATGGGGTACTTAGTTTCTTACAAAATAATGTCGATGTTTCACATCTGCCAGGCGTCCCGTGACGGCTCACATTTTTTTTTTTGATTTAATTAATTTCTAATGGGGCCAACCTATATCTTTTGAAATAAAAACAGAATTTTCTAAATCGGTCTATAAATGACGGAGATACGAGGTAACAAACATATAAAAATACAACCGAATTGATAACCTTATCCTTTTGAAGTCGGTTGAAAGCGAACCAAAGATTCTAAACTAAAAATAATCAACATGAAAATCCTCAAACCTTTATCTAATGTGCTAATCCTTAAACACGCAGTATTCTATGACTAAGTTGGAAGAGAGGCAGGCGGCACGTTGCTGAGTGGTAGAGCGTACACTCAAGGAAGTAGGTCACTTGACCCAAATCCTCGTAAAGGCAGAAACGCAAACAAAAGGACTAAAACGAGTGACATTAATTCATCTCTTCTGATGAAACTATGTGCTAAAAGGCTTAGACTAGCTCCGAAGCGGCAGCATCTTGCTTATAATATTATTATTATTATATATCCAACCCACTAATATTATAATATGTATACCTAATATTAGTGCGTTGGAAATTACTGTTGTATTAAGTCATGTAAATAAATATTGGTGGACATTTCACACATTGACATCTAGCCCCACACTAAGCACAACTGTGGTACTAGACAACTGATAGAATATTTATATACTTTTTGCAAATACATACATATTAACAACATCTACAAAGTAGAAACATAAATACTCGTCACACAATTATTTGCCCTGGGTGGGAGTCGAACCCACGACTTACAGCACAGAAGGCACATTTACTTTACTATTGTAGCAGTACTTCACTATTATCCCAATGAAACATCTGTATCCTCAAGGTATTACAGACAATTTTCACTAATATACGGGATCTTCAACTTGAAAAGATTAAGTTAATAGCAATTTAATTAACCCTTAGATATATATATCTAACTACAGCTGTAAACAACACTGTGTGCTGAATAATTAATGATCTTTCACGACTCGTGCTCGCTCGCTCGTCAGAAACAGTAATTAAATCAGAGCATAGGAGGACATTGACTTTTTGTTCATATTCAACATCATATTTGGGTCATGTATTATATGTTATGTATTAGCTTATATTATTTATTATATTTTATTGAGGGTAGAGGAAAACTATGTTCAAGTCCACCGCCCGAACAGAAATAAACCAGTCTCGCCATATCGGTGGTTTCATTGATTGACCTGCGCATTATACATATAAATCAATCATGCAAAGTGATATATTGAGCCTGCATAGCCTAGACTTTACTACTACTGAAAATAAAATATGTTTCGCCATTCAATATAACTAATCCTATTTTCTGGTGTTTATAGTGCGTATATATTATCTTTTTGAAAGATATATAAGCTATAAATGATAAGCTGTAAAAGTTAGAACGCGGCTGGGCCAATAAACTTCTTTACGTTAACAGCTTTACATTTTCCGCCTTTTTTGAAAAAAAGTAAAAAAAAAAAATCCTTTCATATAAAAAGAAGTGTTTTTCAAATCGGTTCACAAATAGAGATATGAAGGAACAAACATAAAAATGCAACCGAATTGAAGTCTTCTTCTTTCAAGTCGTTTAGAAAAGGCGCAGACAGATTATATCATTATTACTTTTAAATTTTCTTAAGGCGGCGTCATTTCGTTCTCTACCTCTTTCATACGCGTCGCGCCTCTTGCTGGATTGACATAAACTAATAACGTTCTTCACCCAAATTTCACATGGTGTAGGAGTAACAGGAGGACTACTTTACAAAAGGATTGGGGACATGACTCCACTTATACGACAACTATTGTTGAAGTGCAAACAATTCCGGGAACTCTGTCCGGGATAATTAATCAGCTTCCACGCCTCGCCGGCTGCTGGGCGCTCGCACAAGCTTTAATAAAACAGATGAGGCATTTACTTACACTAATGACATTCGGGATGTTTCACTGATGAAGCTCGTATCGGCCTTGTCTTTTTTCGAGAAGCGAGTCCGAATGGATTTACGAGCGTATGTGAGTTTAATATGGATTTTGGTTCAGGGATTTAGCGGCATTTTTTTTTCATGGGGTGACATCGATCCCCAAATTAAATTTGCGTGTACTATTGAGAGACGTGTTTCCTAGATCATATTGTATTTAATTTCACTACGCTTTTAACTCCCTCTTTAAATAATAATAATAAATGTTTATTTCAGACAAATCATTACACGTAAATTAAAATGTCCATAGATTCATTAAAAGAAATCAAATTAAAATTTCAAAAATGTTGTCGAATAAAATAAATAAAACAATGTCATCTCAATAATTATTATTTTTTTAATAATCAAGAAACCATTATCCGTATCCTGATAATCCTGATAAATAATTAAAGTGAAAGTGATATACTCAAGTAAAGGTTTAAAGTGAAATTATATGAAGAGATTTAAATTATTTTGTCACTTACACTCTTTAGGCTCGTCTGGTGCCTGCATGTTCTTGCTGGAGTTCACCCGTATGTAAGTAGATATCACCTGGAATAATAAAAATGTTAAAAAGAATTTAAATTAAAATCAAAATATTTTTATTCTGTTATATTTGCAAATATAACATCTACTTTCTATTCTGTACTTACAACGGTTGCCTGAAACAGATCCCACATAGTGCGTCTACCTTTTTTATATATTTTTAAGTTTTTTCTTATAGATTTATTCATTTTAGGCAAGCAATAAAGAGTTAATTTATAGTATCGGATGGTGAAGTCAAATTTATATTATTACTACTGACCTGAAGTAAATAAATAAATAAATATTAATTACGCACAAAGTAAACATGTTCGTAGGCTCATACTCAACTCGTAAAACTCATCAAGGATGAGTTCAGTAAGTGTTATATACTTACGTTACTAAGTATGTCACTGAGTAACGGTTCTTGCTTTAAGTAAATACGTCAAATTACACTGTACAATCACAACAGTATTCAACAAACCATATTAACAAAGTATAAAAAAAACATATTCAAGTACCACATCTAAATGAAAATTTCCTAACTCCAGGACATCCTCTTCGCAGCGCTTTGTACTCCCGGGGGGGGGGGGGTCTAGAAGGGGGGAGCGAATTCCTCTCTACGCAATAAAGACCATTAGCCTGAAATTTTTGACAACGCCCTCTCATTGTATGTTGAAATGGAACCGAGTATTATTGCCTCTCATTTATTTAGACATCTCATTAGAATAATTATCGTACAATATAAAAAATCCCTGAAAATCATGGAGGATAAAAGTTTCTAAACTCGTGGTTCTTTTTATGTGATGTAGGTGATAGAACGAGCTGACGGCCCACCTGATGCTAAGTGGTAACCGCCGCCCATGGACAACAGCAATATGACTCAAGCCCTCTCCACCAAAGTACGAGATGACTCAAGTCGCATTGCGTTGCGTCCATCACCCCGAGACGGGGATGTAACGTCTCATGCGCCTGCAATTTCACCGGCACCCACTCCCTTCCACCGAAATACAGCAACACGATTGCATCACTGCTTGGCGTAGTAGTACTTCTCCGGGCGAACTTGGCATAAGTTCTACTGCTTCTGAGCTAAGTTCTACTGTGGATCGGGTAATTATATTATCAAAATATATGCTTAATGATTTGTTGCCAAGGCTACGGCTACGCAGTTGGGTTGCTACGCAGTTGCTACGAAACTATCTCAGGCTCTTAGATTCCCTAAGATGCTGATAAAGGTCACGGATTTCCACGTGCTACGATTTTATTGATCTTTTTAGTAACTTGATTAACCTATTTATATAAAATAGATGTTGGAATGATGTATCGTGCTGATAAACTCCGAAAGCGATTGACCGATCACCTTACCTCATCTAAGTGTTTTTCATGGAGAAGGATCTTTTTGTGTTGATTTAACCTATGGCAGAACAACTTTTGGCGGGTTCTAATTGTTAGTTATAAGTATAAATAATTTAATAAATATGGAGATTTCACACAGCGCCATCTAGCCCCAAACTAAGCTTAGCTTGTACTATGGGAACCAGATGACCGATAGAAAACTTTTGTAAATACATAAATATATATACATATCAACACACAGACACAGAACAAACATGCTCGTCACACAAATGTTTGTCCTGGGTGGGAATCGAACCCATGAAAGCGCAGAAGGCAAGTTTATTACCATCTGAGTTGTGATGCCAGTATGTTTGCTGATATGATCAAAATAAAAGACTCAATAAAATAATATGATATTATACTATTGATTACATTCGACAACCATCGAGTGTCTTGAATATACAAATAACGAATGAATAAATGAAAACTCATTCCAACATTTTTAACGAAACGCGTTCAAGGCATCCAACCCTCAAGTTATGGGGACAAAGAAACTCAATAAAAGTCACTATAAATGATAACATCAACTAAATTATTTCCTTGCTACGCACCAACGAAAAGAATGAACTCAGCTCTATTTTGTAAGCTGTAAAGTTGATTTTGACCGAAGTTCCACGTGTAAAGGAAAATCTATCCTATGTCTTAGTGGTAGAGATGATTTTAATATAGTGAATGATACACGCAACTTATATCAGTTACCTATAGTTTATCGATTGCAACAGACATGCGCTTTGGGTGCGTTTGTTAAGAAATGGGTCAAAATAGGATAACCAGGAACTCACAATTTATAAGGAACCCTTAAATACAAAAAAGTAGCACTAATTCTGTCCAATCAAGGTACAGATGTAACTACGACGACCTTATGTTTTTTTACAGGAAAGGAAATAAATGAGTTCTGGTTTGAAAGGTGCCGGTTGCCGGCGAAATTACAGGCACGAAACCTTCCACTTTCACCAATATTACGAGAGTTAGTAGAGGAGGTTCCAAGTCCTATTGCTTTTGTTACAGAAGATGTTAACAGGTTAACTTTTTCATTTTACCACATACCTAATTTTGCTTCGAGCCGTTGGAGTAACCGTTAAAGTTTACTTCGAGTTGTTTTGTGGTTTTATTATAGTGATGTGTGTGTGTGTGTGTCGAAAAAACTCTGAAACATGTGTCAAGTTCACGAAAGAAGACTCTTTGAGGCCCAATTAATCCTATCAATCCTATCACTACTCTGCTTTCAAGAAAGTCATTGTCGCAATTAGTAGCAATTTTATGAACCGTACAAATTTTAACCACGGAATATTTGGGTACTAAGATACATACTAGGATATTAGAGAACTCTAGTGCATATTTATGAGTATGTAAGTGTTATATTACCTTTGGATGTACAGATAAACAACTTCACAAATTCACAGCGCCATCTAGCCCCAAAGTAAGCTAAGCATAGCTTGCATCATGGGAACCAGACAACTGATAAATACTTATATAAATAGTTTTTTGAAAATAAACACATATTAACACCCAGACACAGAACAAACATCTATATTCGTCATACAAACATTTGTCCTGGGTGGGAATCAAACCCACGACCTAATGTAAGCTTTACTGCTTGTCGGCACAAATAGATGGTTGCATACTTATAGACCGATGTAAATCGATGGAAAGATTCCCCTCAATAAGGTTGAAAACAAAAAGCTTCAGGCATGGTAGCTATAGTGGGTTGGGTGAGGTTATTGAGATATTTATATCCCATGGTTACGGACTGTGTAATAATCGGGCCTTATAGTTAAAAACTATCTAGATTTTATTTTATGTCAGCCACCGCTTCTGCTAATGTGGTGGACTGTGACATAATTTTGACTAGTCAGAAGTGATGCTCCATGGCTCATTCCTCACGCCAACATCGTGTGACTATTCTAAATGATTTATGTATTTAAAACACAGTTACGAAATTTAATAAACTCCTACTAACCAAATCCGGAAATTTAAAAGACAGTTCTCAGTGATATTTTGTTTGTAACAATTATTGAGCAGTTAATTTAGTTACATAACATGATTATTTACAATAAAAGTCACTAGCCCCCACACTAGGATTCCCTGTGTTGTGGGTAACACGAAAAATTTAATCGAAACTATATTGTTTCAAATTTTCACGTCCCCTATCAATTGTAAGCAATAAAGGTGACATTGTGTTCTTTTCACATTCATAGTTGTGTAAGGGAGAGCACACTATATTAGCTCGTCTCCGTGAACAAAATATAGACAAGATAGACAAAATAGACAAGAAAAACGGTTAAACTAATTATATCGAAAAAATATGTCAGTTCACAAAAAGCTTACCAGCGTCATTTGAAAGGCAAACAAATGGTTCCCGAGAATCTAGGTATCATCTTGTTTCTAGTAGCGGTCTATCATAGACACACTTAGGCATATAGGCTAGGCCAAGGGCCCTTTGAATTGCTCCTATTAAAATATTTAACATTTAATTATTCCTTAGTTTCAAGTACCTATGTCTAAACATTAATACTGTAGTTGTGTCCAAATCAATAAACATAGTTTTTATTAAGAGCTTTTAATAAAAAGATAAACCTATTAGTCAAAAATATTAAGAAGTAGTATTAGTAAAAATATTAGTCGACACGACAGTCACAAATTATAAAGCAAATCAGACAGTGTAAATATCAAAAGATTTATGAGGGGCCTATTTATGTCTAGATGCCTAAAGTTAATTACTTTTTCTGAGAAACGAACTGCTCCTAAAATTACAAAATAATCAAACTCTACAAGGGATTTAAATTTTTATTATTTTCCCTTGTCTTTACTTAAGTTGTATTCGGTTACTTATCATACCAGCAGGGAATAGGGCCACAGGGTAGTTAAAATTAGCATCATACGAGTAATGTACCAAATCATAGATCGATTCATTAATTTAAGTGTACATCTACTTCGAATCAAATTTTAATAGACTTTTATCGAAATCGCATCAATCTGAAAGTGTGTATGGGTATCTCAGCTATTCTGAGGTCTAATAATAGGAAGGTTACTTAATATAGTAAAAATTTAAGGAGACTCACCGAGACTGCCGCCCTCGGCCGCCCAGAGCGAACTGATAAGGCCCGGGCGTAGGGCGGGCGGTGGTTGCGCGCACAGATGGATGCTGCGTTGAGTGACCTGTTGAATATGTGCATTTGCATTCGTTTTATCTAAGTTAAATTCTTCTAGAAGGTTTAATGAACTCGTTTTATAGTCCTGCTGTATAATGTTGAGCTTCTCGGGGCTTCTCGGGTCCGTCTGTATTCCCCAGAATAAAGCAATTCAATTATTGTGATGATAAGAATTTTTAATAATGTACTTTTAAATCGTAGCAGAATAATTAGTAATTCATTCTTATTTAAGTAATTAAAAACCATAGTTTTTTAGATGTTTTCGTCATCTAAGTAGGTACTTTTAAATTGTAGCAGAATTATTTGCAACTTATTCCTAGAATCTTTTATTGTGTTACAGTAAGTATCATGACTGCGTATTTTTTTTTCAGTTGCACAACTAAACTTAACCAGTTTTAGTTATATTTTTGTTTTCCTATATTTTACTATGATAACTTTACATACAGACTTGAGTAGCGCGAAAACCAAAATCTTGGTAATAGTTTGTAACCAGCATAATAATTTTATCATAGCTTTAGTCTCCTAATCAAAGCTAATTTTGTAATTTTTAAGATGTAAAGAAATATTATTTTAATGTTTCGTTTCATACAGATGTGAAATTAAGTTTTTTTCTTTATATTATGCCTTGACGTAGGGCTGGTGGCAGTATAATTATTCCACATCTAATACTTTTAAGTATTACACTAGACGCTTAAAGCGCCCACTCAGAACATCCCTTTACAATAAATTATATTCAGAAACAACCTTTAGTCGGCAACCAACCTTCCGCTCCGTAATTGAGTTGATCAACCTGCGGAGAGTAGTCGCGGGTTCGATCCGGCCGGGGTAAGTAAATAATAATAATAATAATATTGGTGGACATTTCACACAGCGCCATCTAGCCCCAAAGTAAGCTAAACATAGCTTGTATCATGGGAACCAGACGACTGATATAATACTTGTACACTTTTTTGTAGATACATATCAAAACCCAGACAGAACAAACATCTATGTTCATCACACAAATATTTGTCCTGGGTGAGAATCGAACCCACGCAGAAGTCAGGGTTACTGCCAACTGAGCTATTAGGCCAGTCAAAATATATATACCAAAGCAGCTTACACAAATATTTTTCCTTAGGTACCTACGTGAGTTTGAAAAGGAACAAGCAGAGTAACCACTGACATAGGTTAAGTGGAATCCCATAACAACTTGGGAGCCTCCCGTACTTATAGAAGTACCAGGTCTGACATTACGCCCGCCTCTCTGAGTCTCACAGACGAACTGTACTTTCACTAGCAATCAGGTTTTATCAAGGGAATCAAGGGAGCAACGTATACGCTAATGCTTGACGACAAAAATTGGTATGGTGTCAGCACTTGCCCGGACAAGCACCACATATATTTCTACTGAGAGTTGAACATCATGCGACTGTCATTTTTCTAGCAGCACACACGGGGCACAGACACGGGGACACAATGGGACGATAACTTTGAGGCAGAAATTGGTATGATGTAAGCACTTGCCCGGAGGAAGACCGCACATAGTTGCAGTATTTTATTTTTATTTTTGTATTTTTATTTAGGTAAACAAACTTTATGCTCCTAATAAACATCAACGAAAATTATATACTGAATGTACTACTTGTAACTTGTGTTGTTGTACTAATGTACTACTGAACAAATAAAAGACGATAACTTATGACCAAGATATATTTCCTTATAATATAATATATTATATATCTATTCAGACCTGAATATTAAAATAACACTCCATTTGTATTTAAGTAGAAAACAACAGTTTATTATTACCTATTTAATATTTGTACAATAACCAAAAATTACAACTAATTGCAATAATCGTAAAAAGTAACTAATCCTAACGAGTATTTAAATAAGAAAAGCCTCTTTATGGGGGTCCCGAATTCATAAGAATTTTAAATCAACATATAATAAAACATATTATTTATAACATATTATTTTATTATAATATGTTTTATTCATTATCATCAAGGGTTCAAAAGCCTTTTGTTTCAATGAATTTTGTAACAATAATATTGTCGCAATAACTTGGGAATTCGACTGCACCTTTAATATGGTTTCTTTTAATTAAAGGTCCGATGCAATCATTGTAGCTTAACATCATTTGAGATTGCGTTCAATCCAAAAAATATACTTAAACGTTAAATAATCGAACAACACATCAAGCCAAGCTTCCTTAATATATTATCACTCATTTGAATTCATAAAATTACAGTGGATTATTTACATTAAATTCAAGATAAAATACACACATAATATTATGCATAAACTTCGAATACATTCCAGTATATAAATGTAAGGCACTTCATAGACAAACAATTTCTGTTGAATAGTTTTTAAACACTTTTGACTGAAAAAAGAACCGTGATTTAACAGCCCTGAAGTTGGTTGAAAAATATTTTTGGCTTTCTCTTTGCCTGAAACTTGTAAAAGACCAATATACTTTGACCCATACTCATTTCAGATCTTCCAAATTACGATTGTCGAATTGTACTAAAAATTATGAAATATTCACATTCAAGTAAATAATGATGTCTTAAACAGAAAACAATGTCAAAGATTCAGGTAATATTACTCATTTATATGCTTTACATTCGGCAAATTGGTCCACTTTCATGAGATTTTAATCTATACTACTAAGGAGTAGTGCCTTGTCTATTGACAACCAACTAATTTTAGTATATTTATATCTTTTTCTCCTCAGAGAATGAAATTTTTCATGTTTCAAGGCAAAATTTTTTGATTCATCTGGTTATCTAGTTTCTGGCTCAATGTTAATAGCAACCATACCGTTGTCTCCACACTCGTTAATCGTTATCATAAACTTATCCATTTCGATTTTAGGTTTCATGTTTGTCTGTAAATTGGCTTGTATGTTGGCGAATGTGTCCGTTAGGTCGTTATGCGTTGTCGGATTTTGTATGTACGTTTGCGCGTCTCGTGTGTACGTTTCTGTATCCGGTTGTATGTTTTGTTGGTCGGCTTGTATCTCTGTCTGAGAGTTATCTGGAGGTTTCGAGTTTGTCGGTTCTGTGTCGGCGCCGTCCTTGCAGAAATGTACTGGGTAGTGCTTCTTGAGCTCACTCTTGAGTCGGAACCGCGAACCGCATACTGAACAGCTGGAAATCAACAAGACTAAGTTACTGAATTGAAACCACAAAGATAGGAAAACTAACGAGGTTACATAATTAAATTCAACCCAAAAAGTTTTTTGCGATAGGTTACATCAACTTGCCAAGGAGTAACCTATACATTCTCCTCTAAACACTCCTATTCTATTCTATTCGAGTCACTAGTTCACTCGAACCAGTGTGGTGAAAGGATTTCAGGTGCGGCTCAAAGAGGCTCCTTTCTTGCACTTGACACATGTCTTCAAATTGTTAGCTCTAAGGCATGTCGGTTTCATCACGATGTTTTCCTTCACCCTTTTGAGAATATGGTATTGAAGACTCCAAGATTATAGGAAATACAGACGCGAGTAAGAGTTCCAGTTGTTGGCTGGCGCATTACGAAAGTGGAAGCATAACTCTTCGTGCGGATGTGACGTATTTTAACCAAGAAAGGAAGACGCGATGCCGTGCGTCTGAACGTCCTATGGTGGACTGAGCATTCTGCCTCGCTTCTCGAGCCGGCGCGGTATACTCACTCGTATATATTCTTGCCGAGATGTCCGCGCATGTGTTTCACGAGGTCGTTGCTCTGCGCGAAGGCGCGCTCGCAGATGGTACACTTGTAAGGTTTCTCGCCGGTGTGGATGCGGTAGTGCCGCTTCAAGTGGTCTTTGCACGTAAACCTACCGGTACAAGTTAGTGATTGGTCAAAATAATACAAATACGATCATTATTTATTTATTTGTTTCCATAAAGGTACAATTTTTTTTTTTTTTTTTGGTATTTCCTAGGCAAGCATGCTACATCGTAGACCGCATCGTCACTTTACTCGTCACTAACATCAGGTGAGATTGCGGTCAAATGTGAGCCTATAGTAATTAAAAAAAAAAAAAAAAATTTAACATAAAATATTGAGCAGTAAATGAGTTACATAGTATAATTGCTTAGTATAAAGGTTCACTAGTCCCCACACTAGGATTCCCTGTGGGTGAAAGTATTCGACAGGCCTCACAGCTCAGTTGGTAACCCTGCCTTCTGCGCTGTAGGTCGTGAGCGATTCCCACCCAGGTCAAACATTTGTGTGACGAACATAGATGTTTGTTCCGTGTCTGGGTGTTGATATGTATTAAATGTATGTATTTACAACAAAAAAAAGTATCTAAGTATTCAGTATTATTATATCAGTTGTCTGGTTCTCTAGTTGGACGAGCTATGCTTAACTTTGGGTGTGTTGTTTGGTGTGTGTTTGGTGCGCGCTGTGTGAAATGTCCACAAATATTTGAATTTTCAATTATATATTTTTTTTATCTTATTTTCTTGTCGGCAACGTAACGTGATTTCGTATGTTGCACAAGATTGCCCAAGACCGGAAACAGTGTCGTGAGGCAGTGGACTGAGCAGTGGGTGTTACTGGCTGAATAGATAGATAGATTACCGCGTAAGGCAGGTGTCGCACTCAAAAGGCCTCAGTCCGGTGTGTATCAGCGCGTGTTTCTTCAGCGAGTTGGACTTGGTGAATGAGGCACCGCACGTCTCGCATTCGAACGGATGCTCGCCCGTGTGGGTCACCATGTGCGCAGTCATCTGACCTGACAACCGACACAATACACAAAAATATTTAGTAACGAAAATTAGAAATTATAAATTAACAAGGGAAAGCGGCATCGTGGTTGACTCAGAAGGAGATGGCGAGATGACCTTGATACTTTTATGCAAAACTGGACCTCGAAAGCGCAAGATCGTAACGAGTGGAAGGGCATCAGGGAGGCCTTTGCCCTGCATTGGGACGATGTAGGCTGATAATAATAATATATTAATACAAAGTAAAGGTACAAATAACTGTTGAAGCTCTGCCTCCTGTTTTAGTTTACAGTAACTGTGTTACAGCAAGCAGCGTCTTCCCAAATATGAAATTGCAGCCGCATGAGACGTAACATCCCCGTCTTAGGGTGATGGACGCAACGCAATGCGGTCATCTCATACTTTGGAAAGGACTTGAGTCGTATTGTTGTTGTCGGGCGGCGGTTACCACTTAACATCAGGTGGCTCATTCCGCCACCCGAAAAACATATAGGAACATACATAATCCCACACACACGTTGCCAACAAGACAGTAAGAAATAAATACTTAACATAAATGAGAAAAACTAAAATATTTGTGGACATTTCACAACATCGCTAAAGCTGAGCACAGCTTGTCAAATCAGAGAACCAGACAACTGATATAATACTTATATACTTGTACGTCACACAAATGTTTGTCCTGGGTGGGAATCGAACCCACGACAGCGCAGAAGGCAGAGTTACTACCAACTGAGCTGTCAGGAAATTCGTAGGCCCGTTTAGAGGGCGGTGACTCACCACTATTACAAGCTTTAAACATAATTTATGGGACAGAATTGTCGTGGATAGTAGATGTAGTAGATTAGTTAGCTGATTGTGTAAGTAACATTCTACATATTTGAATGTGCATACCTTTTGTGCAAAATCTCTTAGGGCACATCTTGCACGCATGTGGCTTGAGACCAGTATGCCGGAGCATGTGTTGTCTTAAGTTGGAGCTATTGGCAAACCCTCGGCCACACTCCGAGCACAGGTATGGTGTCTCTCCCGTGTGGGTGCGGACGTGGTCCTTCAAACTGCATACTTGGGTGAATGCTGGGAAAGGACTTTTATAGTTTTATTAGGGGTTTCTTGTCTGTTCTTCCCCATGGAGGGTCGGATAGGGTTTGAACAGGCATCAAACTTATCGATAAGTACGCGTGACCTTATGTTTTGAATATTGACGTTTCCAAGCCATTTCTTTATGAATTCTATGGAAATAAAGTTTTTGACTTTGACTTTGACTTATATTATTTAGATTTATTCACAATTGGAATCAGCTACTGAATTGGGTCCTCTCCTACTTAGGTGACACATGTCCCAAGTGGCATCACATAACCCTGTAATTCTGAGATGTGAAGGTGTTGTCTCATGTGTGTGTAATTTCACTGGCAACAACACCTTTCAAACACCTGGAACACAGTAACGCAAATGGTCACTGCTTGGAGGCAGATATGGGTATAGTGGCTGTACTACCCAAGATAAACTTGGCATTAGTTCTACTGCTACTGGGTATGACTGGGTATGGTACTGCTATAATGGGGTTAGCAACATACCTTTGTTACAATAGGGGCACACATTACGCTTCTCATCTAAATGTGATCTCATATGAACTTTCAGTTGATCGGACCTGGAATAACTTCTGGAACACAGCATACATTTATACGGTTTCTCTGCAACATGCAGTTTTAAATGTCGTTTCACCAACGCTTTCGATAAAAACTCCTTCCCACATATGTCACAAGTGTAGATCTGTTTTCCCTTATCGTGTCTCTTCTTATGAAGCTGCCGTGATCTGGCAGTAACAAAGGTCTTTTCACATTGATCACAGGGAAATATGGTAACGTTCTGATCATTATGATTTCCGTTGCTATGTGTTTTTGTGTGCAATGATAATGATAGAGTGTTATCATAAATTTTGTCACATTTATCGCATGGATATGTAGGAAACATTTCAGAATTGTGCTCAGTCTTTTCACATTTTATTGAAGCATCGTTGTGGGATGTTACATGTTGCAATAACAAAGACTCATCCGGAAACGTGTCACCACAAATTTCACATCTGCAACTCACGTGTCTGCTTAAGTGTTTCTGCAACGTAGCCTCACGAAGGAATTTTTTATTACAAAGAGTACATGAGTATGGAGACTTGTGTGTCTCTACATGTTTTATATATTTCTTCTCTTTTGTATAACTTTTGTTGCAATCACGACATTGAAATATTTTTTGTTCTGGCATGTTACCCGATTCAGATTTGAGATCGCTGTCATACGAGAAGTCATCGTAGTTGTTGAAGTACTGTTCATTCTCCTCTTTGATTTCTATTTTGACATTTTGGAGAAGTAACTTAAACTGTTCCTCAGCTTTGGCTGCCTGGCTGCGGAATTTATATGACAGCTGCAACACTTTGATACAATCATCACAAAGGTTTTGAGGCAGTTTGTCATCCTGTTGCACCTATGGAGTTTAAAATATATTAAATATTTAGTACCAAACAGTTGAAGGGATAGATATGGCTAGAAAGATAAAAATATTTTAGTGTATTTCAAATTTTTATGTTATTAAATTAATAAAGTATCCTGTGCTTCAAAACCATTAAATTGGAATACATGTTTATTTAGTATATAATAATCTCAACTGTTTCTTTATGTAGGTATTTTGTGTATTACACTAAATTACTACTTCCACTGCTTCCTGTGTAAACAATAGTATAAACTTTATCTAAAGCATATATCGTCCCTGTAGTTGGAAAACTAAATAACTAACAAAACCAAAATCGGGAGAAAAACGCGATTTACTATTTTTTTGCATGCAATATGGCTATAAATTTTTATTTGGGAACATTTTTACTATGCATTTTTGCTATGTTATAGATTGTTACTTAAGCTATTTTTCAATATAAAGGTCTTATATGTTAGTTCATTAGTTTATAAGCAATAAATTAAAAAGCGACTATGTATTTTTCCCTCAACAAAGTTATAAAGTTTTTAAGCACTTATTTCTTTTTTCATGTCAGTTATTTAGTTTTTCTTCGTCAATGTTCTCCATACAACTTAAAAAAGCTAGCATTAAGTGCCTTTATTTAATTTTCCTACATTAGCTAATTAATAACATTGAAAATGAAAATTATATAAATGCTCTTGTTTAATTATTCCTAACTGCATTGATCCTGTAGAGCATAGAAATGTGTCGAAGGAAAACTTAATAAGTAACTTTATGCATTTTATGCGCCGCAAAGTTAACGCTTAATTACACTTAGCTATTTTATTGCTGAGTTAACTATTTCTCCTGCGCTACTTTTTTATGATTACTTCAAAATTCATTTTTTCATCTTTGACGTCTTGACAGGTTCATTTTTGTATATCTTTTTATTGAAATACGATATCAAAACTTTAGTGACACAGAAAGATGCAGCTTGAATTGGACTTTATGAAGGTGCTATAAAGTCGATTTGGCAAAATGTGTTAGTTATTTAGTTTTCCAACTACAGGGACGATATTACATAAATATTATTTGATATACATTACATACTTGTATCGCAGCGCATTCTAACAGAAGCTCCGATATTTGAATACTGGTCTCCTCATCAATGTCCACTGATTGGTACAAGTGCACCAAATTGACATTACTCTTCATGCACGTTCTACACGTAGATTCAATGTTCAACATTTTATTTTCTTCATTAAATAAGTAGTTCCTATTAGAAGTAAAGGGAAGAACGTAAATATATAAGTAACAACAACAGAGTATAGGAATCGTTTGTTGGCTCGAGAAACAACCAGCACAGAAGGCCACCACAACAAAAAGTACCGGTGCTTCCAACAAGAATTAAAGAAATCAGTACTACACCAATTGGTAGATTTGGTAAGTAGATTGTAAAAGGAAAATTGGTAGATTTATTAGAGATCACCTACCCTACAACTCTAGTACAGAAGATTATGAGGAATAAAAAATAAGTAAAAGATTTATTTATTTCTACTCTATAACTGCTTCTTACATTTTCGCGTTTATTCTAAAATGAAAAAATATGGTTAGCCATATTTTTTCATTTCATAGTCTGTGGAGGGGCTTGAGTCATACTGTTGTTGTCTATGGGCGGCGGTTACCACTTAACATCAGGTGGGCCGTCAGCTCGTTCTACCATATACTTCACTTAAAAATAAAAACAACATTTTTAGGTTTATATGAAAGACGTATTTATGTAACACTTATTCATAAATGTGTCCTTAACTATGTAATTGTTATAATTTTATTTTTATTTTAGTGACCTTTCCTCTCTTGAGGTTTTTTATGTGCTGTTAGAATGTGATATCAAGAAAAATAGGTATTTAGATATATGGGACTATGTTGGTAGATATGTAGACTAGGAGCGAAATTGGTAATCTACCAAAAACTTGATAGATGTGGCAACTCGTCCAATTAACGGTATGCCATAAAATTGACTTTAATATTTACTACTGTAAATTAAAAGTGACAGTGACAGCAATCTATAATCAACAGCTCAGCCCATAATAAGCCCCGGGGCGGTTTATTTGAAACTAGCTGTACCCGCTGCACACTTGAGTTGGGGTTGGCCTACTCCAGCCGGAAATAGACCTGGGGTATGGAGACTTTCGTCAATGCTTCTGCTCCTCTTAGCTAGAGAGAGCTGGAAAAAGGCCGGAACATTAACATAAAATAATGGTCAGAGAACATTTTATTTACACTTGTACAGGATTGCGTTTGACTATAAATCACTTGATTATATGCGACTACTTAGCGATAGCGTAGTTACGTCACACCTGAAGAGGGAATCAATTCCTTATTCAAATTACAGAAGGTTTACGTCAAACTAAACTCCTGGATACGTGGGCTATTGGTGACAATGCTCCACTTAAGGCAACAGTCCACACCTCTTTTTGCTACCGAAATGAGCATGAAGCTAAAGAACTGATTCGTTCAAAGATTCAGATACTTGATGAAGAGAATAATGTCGGAGATGATATTAACAGGATTCCAAGATGAACTGAATTGAATTACAAAGGTGATAAAAAGTTTGGGGAGTACAAGGCCACTTAAAGCGATAAATAAAATTTGATAGGATTTGGTGGATCATTAATGGATATTTTTTTAATGGAAAAGGTGAAACTATTAATGTGTTATGGGTGTAAACTATAACAAGTTTACAAAATAATTTACTAGGTAGTAGAATGGTATTAATGATTTATAAAATAACTTTTTATTTAAAACCACTAAACCTAACTAAATACACAGAAAAAAGAATTAAAAAAATGTTTCTTGCCCCATTGCCTTGTTTAAGGATTAAAACAAAATTCCATAGCACTCTCATGTAATGCACTAAACAATAAACAACATTTAGTTTTTATTTACATAGACTGGAATTATTGGCTGGTGAGCATCATAACATTTTAAATCAGTTTCTATCAATATCAATTTCAAATTTATCATTGAAATTGATAGCAAACAATATTAAATATGTAATAAATACATTTAATCAAACGCCTGCTGGGATGAGATAGTCAAAAATGGGGATATAGAGATCTGTGTAGCACCAGTGCTGGTCTTTTTTTTATTTTATTTTTTTATTTATTTATTCCAGTGTAACAATTGAAATTGTATGGGAAATTAATACGTACTTAACCTACACATTAAAATAAATGATCAAAAACAAACAACAAAAAACATTAGAATTTACATACAAGCTAATATAATACAAAATTAACACAAAACAAATAAAATAGTAAATCAAGGAATGTCAGAGATATAAATAAAATAAAATTGATTATTAATGGATTCAAAGTTCTTCAATTGTATATAAGCATTTCTTCAGAAGGAAGCATTCTTCTCTGCAAGGAAGCACGCTTGACAGCGAGAGCTGGAGATAATATCTCGGCTGCAGTACTTGTACTGCAAGTAGAGATATTAATGTTTAAGTAATTTTAATTTTGATAAGGTAATGTAATTTTTTCAATTTTAGTGGCCAATTTGTCAACTCATATGTAAAACATTCCAGATTTAAAGAATTTTTAGCTAATTAATTAATCATCTTTAAAGTATATATATATATATATCTTAAGAGTATGTACTTAGAGGTAACATATATTTATTCCAAATGAATGTTAATACATAACCAAGTACTTTTCATACAAAAGGGTAATTTTTTTTAAACAAAAAAGATTCAAACTTATAATTATCATACCAATAGTTTACCCTGAATAGTTAGTTAACAATTAGTTTATCGGGTTCTAATGATTTGGGGATCATAAGTTTGAGGGAAAAATAACAAGCAGCCGGCAGAAAAGACACCTAGATATTACATTTGAAAACACGCTTATTACCCTCACACTTAAATAATAGCATAACAATTTATCAATTACTTAGATCTAAATAGGTACCTACTTATTTTTTTTGGTTGGTGGTATACCAAACATATTATTGGGATTGGATAGGCCACGTTTAATAAATCTTTGAGCTGCTGGCAGATTGATTGTGGGTCTATTTTGTTCTGCCTTTACTTGTTCCCATTCCAACATGGTGGTCTGTATGAGTTTTATTCGGCCTTGGATAGGGTGCTTCGTGGGGTCGATGCCTTGGACGCGCAGATTCACCCATTCTAATGAGTTCAACATGTATACCAGGCATAGATCCAGTTCGATTCGATCTTCTAGTGACAATTTATCATACACATCAGGTGCCTTGAACGGCAGTAGCTCGTCCAATACTTTCTGCATGCCTAACAAATCTTCCTTTAGATTTTCGCATGTGTTCACAAAGGTTAAGTCTTTCGACAGCTCGCCGTACTGCAAATCCCAATCCATAGTGGACAAAGTGTGATATACACTTATTCACGGTAACTACGGTGTGGTTAGTGGTTACAGAGGAAAATTTTGATCCAATGCAGTAAATATGAATAACCAAGTTTATGAATACATGAGAGAACGGACGAACGAATGAATGAACGCAATTAAAGTACATATATTATTTATCTCTATGGTCTCCTCTGAAATGTAAAGGTATACGACGATTTGTATAAAGCATGTATAAACTATGTAATTTAGTCATTCTTGTGCTATGTCAAATGTCATATTTTTATAGTTCTCAAAGTCAAATTAGAATTAAGATGCAGTTACTATGCTATCATCTGGAACTAAAAATAATCCAAAGATCTATGTTGTTGATTTTATTACAAGTTATTTTTGTACCACTTATCTTTCTTCTAGGTGCTCGCTGCTCAGTATTTAGCTAAAGAATATCCGGACATACGTTTTCTAAGTGAAGTGCTCAACTCAATATGGACGATATAGTTTTTATCGGTGACTGGATCAAGGACAGAGTGTTGGGTTCGGGGAGTTTTGGTGTCGTAGTACTTTGGAAACACAAAAGAACTGACGAGAAACTCGCAATAAAAACGTGCAAATGGGGTGATGAACTTACAGATAAGCATAAAGAGAGATGGACCAAAGAAGTGGAGATGCTGCAAAGTTGCCGGAATCCAAACATAGTGGGAACAAAAGATTTACCATCGGAATTCGTTAGTGGATTGCAGCGCGCTAATCCTTCGGGGCTTCCAATTCTTTGCATGGAATATTGCAGTGGAGGTGATTTGCGTCAGTTACTCAACAAACCAGAGTCTTGCACTGGCCTCAAAGAGCAACAAGTTAGACAAGTACTGAGCGACATCAGAAATGCTATGCAATTCTTACATCAAAATAGAATTACTCATCGTGATCTCAAACCTGAAAATGTTGTGATGCATGTTCTCGATAACATGGTGCAAATGAACCGACAAACCCCAAAAGTGGCATACAAGCTTATTGATCTCGGTTATGCCAAAGAAATTGACTCTAATTCAATTTGCGCCAGTTTTGTTGGAACACTTCAGTACTTGGCCCCTGAAATTCTGTACAGTAAGTCTTACAGTAACTCTGTAGACTACTGGTCTCTAGGTCTGCTGGCATTTGAAATTATTAGTGGAAAGAGACCATTTCTACCTTTTATGGCACCCGTGCAATGGATGCCGCATGTGAAGAAAAAATCACACTCCAATATTTGTGTGTATGAAACTTTCCATGGAGATATAGAATACTCTGATGAAATTTTCCAAGAAAACCACATTTCTCAACCTTTCAAGAGGCTTATTGAAGAGTGGATGAGAATTGCCTTAGAATGGGACCCTAAACTCAGAGGAAGAGATGCTCCTTCAAGAGTAACTTTCAATTTGCCTGCAGAAGAAAAAGAGAAAGCAAGTAAAGTTGTAATTTTTGAACAACTTGGAGACATTTTAATGAAGAAAATTATTAAAATTTTCTCTGTTATAACATTTAATCAACTAGCTTATGAGATTGATGACTCCACGGCAGTGTCCACCCTCAAGACTTGGGTGCAAAAGGACACAAATGTTGCTGTTAATGACCAAATCTTGATATCACAAAGTAACTATGTAGAACTCAAAAATGATGAAGTTGTTATGAAATATTGGAATGAGAACAATGACATCATGCTATCCCTTTTCAGCAAAACTGCATTTATGAATGACTATGTTGAAGCTGTTGTGCCAAAGTCAGTTAAACGGTGCTTGGAGCACCCAAAAGCTCTTTACAATTTCAAAAATAGCCAGAATTTGTACCATAATGGTGTATATTTTGTCATAAACCAAATGGATATGTATGACTCACTTGTGAAAGGGCTATTTGTTAGATCAGAATCATTGAAGTGTGAAGGAAATCAGCTACTACTGAAACATAATTCCGTTGATAAGGCCATTGCCAACCTACTTGCTCAACAAGAAATTCTGAAGAAGATGACGGAAGTAGGTCAGAAACATATCGCTCACCTCAGGGAGAACTGTACAGGAACTAATCTGCTGGGTGGCTTTGACAAAATATTCAAGGAGGCCGAAGATCTTAATGAAAAAATCTCCAAGTTGAAAAGTGCTTGGTCTCAGGTTACAGTAAGACTTCAATCTGCCACCAGAAGGTGCAATGAGCCTATATCGGCTGATCTGAACAATATTGTGGCTAAATATAACTACCAGACTGTTTACACAAATGCTTACAAAGCCTTCCTATTCTATAGAAAAAGTATGAATGAACTAAGAGCCAAGGAAAGACAATGCACTGATATGATGAAAGTCTGCTATGACTGCCTCAAGATGAGGAGCAAAATATTGGCTGAGGTTAAGCACCAACCATTTGTTCTTAAAATGATGGACTTGAGCACAGAATTTGCCAAGATTGGAGACATTGTAGAAACTGCATCTGAACACACAAACAAATTGACACTGGATTTAGCAAATGTTCTAAATGAGCTCACTAAATGTACTTGGTCCACAGTGAGTCTGATTGTAAAAGATGCTAACAGATTGTCTGATCTGCCTTATAGTTTGGTGTCGTTTGAGAAGAAAGAGTTCAAGATCGGCGAGAAAGTGTCCAATCATTGTATCAAAATGGTGAGCCGATTACAGGAGGATGACAAACTCAAGTCTCTTGTAGAAGAAAGTTTCAAAATCAGGGAGAGTCACAAGCATTTGTCTGAGAAATTGAATGAACAAAAAGAATTGTTGAATAAATCAATATTTGATTTCAGTTTCCTGGATGAAAACTAGCTGATGCCCGGACTTGGTCGATGTGGAACTCGGTTTTATCTCGAACCCCTCTTTTACCCCTCGGAAAAGTATCCTAAGTTACTCGTAATAGCTATCTGCTGGTGAAAGTACTGTCAAAATCGGTCCAGCCGTTTCGGAGCTTAGTCGGCACAAAGAGACGGACAAATTTTAATATTAATTTTATTAGTACAGTTATAACTTTTTATACGTCATTTAATAAAAGGCAGTTATTTTGACATTTTAAGCAGACACTTGAAATTTATTTATTGATAATAGATTAGATGATAGGGTTGTTAAGCTTGAATTAAACTAACAATTCTTAATTGGTGCTATTTAAGTAGATTATTAGATTTTATTGTAGTTTTTGTTTAATATTAATATATTTTTATAATATTTTTTAGCTATGTGTTTACAGTTATAGAAGTCTCAATCTTATTTATGTCTGGAACCGTTTATGTTTGTTTTTGTATTCTAGTCAATATGTACGTACCTGTGTGTCTAACCAATAAAAATCTGAAATTAAATATATTATCTAATGAGAATTATTTTGTTATCTATGTTTGTTTTGTAAGTAATACCTGTTCGTAAAATAATAATTATATAAAAATAGTCATGGACATTTCACACAGCGCCATCTAGCCTCAAACTATTGGTACCAGATAACTGATAGATTACTTGTATACTTTTTGTAACTACGTAAGTGTATATACATATAATAAATATTATCACCTAGTCACAGAAAAAAAAAAAAAATATGATACCACAAAGGTTTGTCCTTGGTGAGAATCGAACCGACGACCTACAGCGCGGAATGCTGAGTTATGAGGCCATTATGATAATGATCAAGTGTTCGAAGTATTAACTTGCAACATTTGTGAAAGCGAGTACTTTACATGTGACCTGAATTTATAATCAAGTGTTGATAAAATGAAATAAAAATACTTTTATTAAGTACACAAACACAAACTAAAAGCTAGTTTACACGTTGCTTATAATATAATACTACCAGTAAACCCCTCTAACCATTCTTTGAAGGAATCCATCATTTTGTGCAGTTTTTTGATGTCAGCGGGTGTTTGAAGGTACTCTTCAGGAGCAAACCTCGGCTCTGGAGCACCACAGGTGTGAAGCCAAATGGCGAATACACCGTCTTCAATGTTGGCTACTGATCTCCGGCACAGCCTCGCTGACGTCACACAAGTCGCGACCAGCGCTCTCATGCTGCCCACCGACACAGTCGTCGCCATGTTTTTGCGCGCCGCCAAGAAATAGTTGCTCAAAAGATTTTCCGTCGACAAATCCAATGAAACCGCTAGTCCAGCAACGATGTCTATGTACTGCGCCAACACATTCAGTGTTCTCGATTCCTTGTTGCTTTCCACAGGTTCGACTGCACGTTCCAAATTGAATTCGTTAATTTCATCGCTGTAATGTAAAGAGTCGCCGCGGCACACCGTCCCAAAAACGCTAGCCACGTTGTATAAGTGGATCTTCTTGAAGTCCATGCCTTGCGCCCACACTGCGCAACGCAGTCTCGTCTTAGCCGTGTCCGTGTCCGTGGTAACTTCACCATTTTCGATGGCTGCTAACATGGCACACGTCTGTTTCTTATTGTAAACGTGGAATGGTAGCGGCATAACGCAAACTCCGCCAGAGCTTCCCAATAGCGAAACGGAAACCGAGGAGTTGGTGGTTCCCAAAAATACTGATCTTTCAGCGATTCGTGCGGCGTCTGTCATGAGTTTCCCTACATACCCGCTGTCGCAACCGGCCGTCAGAACGTGGACTATCTCGCAACCAGTCACCAGACTAGCTTTTACGCTGCAAAGACTCATCAGAAGGCTTATCTTGACGTGCATGAAGCAGCTGGGGGGCGACACGCTGCTTCCGATGCTTGACGCAAGGCAGTAGACGAACTTCCACGGCAGGCCGTTGCAAGATTCGTACAAATCTGCGATATCTTTGAGTATCGGGCAGGTCAGTGGAGTAATTAATGGCTTTATTTCCTCCAAAGACCACACAGTTATCAATTTCTTCAGCGCGACAACGTGTATGTAATATTTCAGACCCAGTGTTAGTTTTGGGATCATGTCGTCGGTGATAGCAAAGTTCCTCGAGAAGGATTGCCTTGCCAGTTTAAAAGTAGCCGTCACTCGCTCGCCGCACCTTCTCAGGCCACTGTTTTCAAACATAACGCTTCGGCATAAGTAGCATTTCGGCGGAGCTTTTGGAATGTAGCGTATCACGACTTCGCTGCCCTCACACTCCTCCGGGCACGACCAAACGGTGTGCTGAATGTAACTCACCGGCTTGGATATGCCGATCAGAATGCCTTCAAAAAGCATCACGCCATTGTAATGTTGATTATTCGAATGAACCACCAGCTTTGATAAACTTTGCAATCTTACCAGTGCACTGCATTGATCTTTTTCTACTGGCTGTACTTCTTTGATAGACTGTAGGCATGCGTATAAAATGTCGTCACACATTTGCTGAAATTTTAAAGGTTCTTGAATAAGTGATAATGCTACGTCTGCAGTTGCATCCAAGAGGTCCATGACGTCAATTTTCATTAGAAATCTCAGTGGGGGGAATTTATTCGGTGCATTCTCATTCATTTGCCCGCCAATAAATTTCTCACATTCAGTTTTCATTTCAGCTAAGTAGCGCTTTTTGTCCAAGTAAATTAATAACTGACAATGCAGCTCCATTGTGCCGTGCGGTTCATTATATGATTTTTATACGTTTTATTATTTATTTGGTTTCTAACGGCGCGAAAAATTACAGAATTTATAGGTATGCTATGAAGTTGCAGCACAGATTAAAAAAAAATGCGCAATGGAAACAATATTTACTCAACACAATTTTTAAATTTAGAATTATTCCCGGCTTTTTACATGATAGCCTTTTGTTTCGTCTAATTCTAAAATTATCCGGCCGAGTAGGAGTCGGTTAGAGTAACCGAAAAAAAAAAGAAACGGCGGTAATCGGGATCGGACCGGAATATGTAGGGTTAAAATTCAAACTTCCTAATAATTTTGCGGCTAACAAAAATAAATTTGGCCATTATATAATTTTTTTTTAGCCATTAGCTACGAAAGGTCGTTTACATTCTTCCCTTCACTATCAAAATATTTCAATGAGATTATTTAACTCCTACACCTAACGAAAGTATCTAAAGATTTTTATCTTATAGTGACAAAGATTGCGTCAATCTTTGTGACGCTAAAAATTACCGCACCTTCCTACACTCGACATTTTACGGCGACCCACGCCTTCCTAAAGGACAAACTGCTGACTTCCCTGCGAAGGTCAGTCAACGACGAACCATCGGTGACTGTCTTTGAAACGGAAATCAGAGTCAATATGCAAATAGTATCTGAATTATCACGATTTAGTCATAACTTAAGTAGATCTTGTTCATTCATTGTAACCGTACATTTGCGCGGTAAAGTGTCTCATTTAAATGCAAGACGTGTAAGTGCAGACGTAAATCAAATCATCTGACATTTATTCTAAGAAGTAGGTAACTAGTAGTAATATAAATACTGGAATTGAGAATAGTAGGGTGAAACATATATCTATGTGTATTTTCTCCAATTTACCCGGATAATAAATTTCCTCTAGGTACACACTAGGTGAACACCTAACCTCTAACGACATTAGTCCCGTGAAATTTAAGTAACACAAAGTACGCGTGTACCTTTACCTATTAATTAGTCTGTGTCTTCATTACTTATTTCCAAATAGGTCAATGATGTTTTTTTTTGACTGGACAATTTGCTGTTGGCCACAAATGGCCTTCATAGCGTTTACATGGGCTTTTGGTGAGAGCAGACGGCTCTCAACCGGTAGACGGCTCTCAACCGGTAGACGGCTCTCAACCGGTAGACGGCTCTCAACCGGTAGACGGCTCTCAACATGATGATTGTATGTAAGTTACGTTAAGTTTCCAAGTGTACATGAACGGAGCGGGGCAAGTGGGCGGAGTAAGCGGGCGTGCGTGGGGCGCCTCGCGGTGCGTGCGCCTCGTCACCGGCGGCACTAGGTCGCGCGCACTCCATGCCCGAGCACGACACGTACAAGCTGCGGCCGCGCGCCGCTCGCAGCCGAGAGCCGCGCGCGCGCCGCACGCCGCAGCCGCTCAGCAAGTACCGGCGGAAAACGGCCAACGCGAGGGAGCGCAGCCGCATGCGAGAGATCAACCTCGCCTTCGAGGCGCTCCGGCGAGCGGTGCCCGCCGCCGCCATCACCGGGACGCCGGTCCCCTGCGAGAAACTCACCAAAATCACAACTCTCCGCCTCGCCATGAGGTACATCACCGCCTTGTCCACCGCTCTGAGGGATTCAGAAAACGGTTCCGACTCGGAGTCCCGACCGGAGCGGTGGTCCTCCCCCCTCTGCTCGGAACTGTCCGAGTTCTCCGTGGACCGGGAGACTCCGTCGGAGCTGGAGGACTCCCTGTCGCCGTTCGATTCGTTCTTCGCGGAGTTCGACTGCGACTACATAGACAGGACATTCGCGTGACTGTGTTGTGTTTGTGATGTGATGTGCCGGACGTTCACTAAATTAGGTATTAATTCAATTGCCATACTAATATTAGGTTTACGAGATGAGACTATTTTTTGAGATTTATTTATTACTTTACTATTTTTTTGAATAAAAGTTTAATTGTTACTGTTTTAGTGCCATTTGATTAATTCACTCCTGATATCAATTTACACTAATGACTGGCTTAAATTATTCTCTAAAATTACTAATCAATATACCCACACGTGGACGTGGGTGGGTATTTCAACTATCCATTGTTCGAGTAGGAGGCTATTAATTTGGCCCAGTGACTTGGTTGAGTCCACTGGTGCGGAATGATGGCCGATTATGTAAATCCTCCGGAAACGTAGGCACGCCGATTTATTGTTCTTGCAAAATCATAAACAAATAGGTTAAAGGTTAAGAATTATTGTTAGCACAAAAGTCAAATAAATAATAGGTCTACCGGAAAGTTCTGTCCGTTTTAGAATAAAACAAAGGAATACATTTTTTCATACTTTGGATAAACTTTATTGAATAATATAATTGCCATCATTATTTATGACTTCTTGCCAGCGTGATGGCAATTTATATATCCCATTTTTAAAAAATGTTTTATCTCTAGAGGCCAATAATTGAACCAGTGCTTGTCTGATATCTTCTTCGTTCTTGAATTGTTTGCCCTGCAAGAAATTTTGTAAGGACAGAAACAAGTGATAAGCAGATGGTGCTAGGTCCGGGGAGTATGGTGGATGCGACAGAATTTCCTAGCCTAGCTCTGCGACTTTCTGACGAGTCCCCAAAGCAGCATGTGGCCTGGCATTGTCATGAAGCAGTATGATGTCCTTCCTATTGAACATCGCCGGCCTCTTTTCTTGGAGTCTTGTTTTTAATTTATCCAATTGCTGACAGTACCTCTCCGAATTTAGACTTTCGTTTGGTTTCAACAGCTCAAAATGTATTGGTCCTCGAATGTCCCACCATATACACAACATTCTCTTGTTCAGGTTCAACTTCTGTTTAGAGGTAGAGGGCCCCCTCTACCTCTAAACTTACTCTAAACCCGGAAAACCTGCCCAGGTTTTCCGGGTTCACAATATGCCCTTTTTCTTATGATGTTTTCATAGGTAATGCACTTTTCATCACTAGTTATGATCCGGTCCAAGAAGGGTTCGATTTTGTTGCGTGCAAGCAGAGATGTGCATATGATGATTCGATCATTCAAATTCTTCTCACTTAACTTGTGTGGCACCCATCTCGAATACTTTCACACAAACTCTAGTTTTCGAATATGGTCGGAAATGGTTTGTTGAGCTGAATCAAGCCTTTCCGCAATCTCCGATGTTGTCAAAAAAGGATCTTGCTCTAACATGATCTTGGCAGTATCGTCGTCAATCCGGACAGAACTTTCCGGTAGACCTATTATTTCACTTTTACCTACTTCGACTCACAGCACAGATGGTAGTTACTATGCCTTTTGAGCTGTAGGCCGTGGGTTCAATCCCACCAAGGACGAAAATTTATGTGACGAGTATTGACGTTTGTTCTGTGTCTGGGTGCTGGTGTATTTTTAAAAAGTATATATGCGTTCTATCAGTCATTTGTTTCAATAGTAGGTACAAGCATGGGGCTAGATGGCGATGTGTGAAATGTCCACCAATATTTATTTATTTTATCCTACAAATAATACGCCAAAACTTGTGAGTACCTAAGTCCAAGTTATTTTCATACTCGTCTTTTTTAAGCTATTGCATAGCTTCTATCGCGGGCCTTGAGCGTGGAGACCGAATCCAGAAATTCCGTAACGAAAAAACCTAACACCCCCCACTCCGACCGGCACAGCGGTGATACTTTTTAGTTTTTCCATCTATCGATAAATACCAGAACTTTTAATGACTTTTTGAAATATCACGCGCAATAGCTTTACCGCGGCAGTCTCCGAGTGCCACACGTCTTTTTTTTTTTTTTACTTCTCTTTCATTTTCGACGTATTAGCGACGTTAAGCATGCATTTAAATCAGTTTCGATTATATGATGAAAAATATTACGCCTTTAATTTATTTTATTTAGTTATATAAGGAAGACTGACATCTCATATAAACTTAATAATGAAAAGTTTTTCAGTTTTGTTTAAACTACACTGAGTTTTCATTTTTTAGGAGGTTAGGTTTTTGTGGAGGGTATTTTGTCTTAATGTTGTGCGCCTTTTATTTTCAGAGCCATGATTTTTAGCTACACCTTGTAAAACAAGTATCGACTAATATTGTATAGTAGGTACATATTTTAAAGCCAAATGTAGCCGAATAAGTCTTTTTTTATTAAAATTAGTAATAAAAAAATTACGTATTGCAGAGGAGTCAATCCAGGAATAGGTAATCCTTGATTTCGACCATATTGTTTTGTTATGGCCTATACTGGAACGTACCTACTGGGTGCAATGCGTTAGCAACAGATTTTTGAAATACCTATTTCTAAAATGTTTTGCGACGCAAAATACTTGGGTACCATACTGCACAACATAAAACAAATAAAATGCGAGATTTGTCACCATCTGAAAATATTCACTCAACAAAAAAAAACACGGTCATCGAAACAAGGAAATCCCAAAATGGCAAACGCATATACCACGCGAAGCCAAAATAAAGAAAAATGTGCAAATGCCTAAACCAAGGGGCAGTGACGTCGGCTCACGATCCGTATGTCTGGTTCCAATTCTAACATCTCGAGTGCGGGTGAAGGAAAACAATAATAATAATGTATTTATTTGTACCTCAATCAACAAAAAAATTATTTAAAAATACAACCCAAAGCTTCTGTTCATTTGAGTCACAAAACGGTGTGTTTCAGCATGAGCTAGTTGTAAACACGTTACAACTAACGCTGGTCTTCCGACAGAGACGTTTGGTGAAGTCACGGAAGATAACACAAGAGTCAAAACAATCAAATATAACAATACAGTATAATCTACGGCAATAGTTGTCAAATAAAGGATACAGATAAAGTTGTGATAACGAAACGGGCACCTAGCATTTACCATAATTAAACATAGTGAGGAAACCTAAGTAGGTATCATATCAGGCATCATATAGATTTGGTATGGCCAACCCCGGCTGGCTCCATCCCCGAGTAAAATATCTGCCGCCCAGCATCTAACGACGTATTCCGGAAGCCTTACTTAAGAGTAAATTTCTAATCACAAATAATGGTCCTAACAATCATATAATGTGATTTTGTATTTGTTTTATTAATTGGTTGTTTTTGTTTTCTTGTTCTTTTTTGTCACATTTTTCTTTCTTTCTAATCCAGACGTTACATGGCGCCAGCGTCGGCTACATGGCCAATTAATATCAGATGTAATAAAGCCAAAGGTCTACCTCAAAGCATGGCGCTAAATAATCGCCCATCGTAGCGTTTATCACGTGTAGCATAAAGTTGCCAAATTAATTTGAGTTTTACGTATGCTTTCACAACGTATTTATTGATCAGTGCACGATAACGAGCAAAGCAACTGATACATTACAATTGGAAAGCGTGCCATGCCTATCGAAGCCCACGCACCGCGAACATTTACTCATCTTCCCAGAAATCATGGGTACTGCAACTTACCTAGCTATAAAGGATTATTTTAATGCCTGCTGAGACGAGATCCTATCCAATCCTGTGACCAGTATGACAGAGATAGCAAACTTTATGTAGAACGTGCTACTTACTCTATAGATCTTTGGCATATTGTAGTCTATTCTTTTTTTTTTCTTTCTGTCATAATATAAGGTATTTATTCTATTCTAGTATCTAGACTATTCCATGTTTGTATACTATATTATATTATATTATTTTATAAGTACTCGTATTTTGGATTTATTGTAATTTGGATCTGAAACATTTCAGGCTCAGTGGCCCTAAGTTAAATCCATACATACAGTCATCGCCACCTAATTTGCCCACGCTTGTACTGTCTAGAGTTGCCAAAAAAAAAAAAACTTTTGTTATACGATTTATTATTTTTAAGTTCATTTTCATAATGGATCTTGCTAGCGTGGTTTCTTCGTCCGTAACTAATTAGTCATACCACCTATCACTATTCTCAACAACAAGAAATAGGTTTTTTTTGTCTTTTTTGCTTTACGGATATTGAACCCAAAATCTATTATCTCCTGTACACCTCCTGTGTAGCGACGCGCTTCGCTGATGCGCAATGTCAGATCTACATCGGCTTTAATCGGCATTTGAGAACAATCTATAGTTAGTTAAAATACAAAATCTAATAGAACAACCTTCGAAGACGTTTTGATGACGATTGATTAGTACCTACATGTTTTTACGTGGGAGCTATGGCAATACAGTGCTGGTGTTTCTTGAGTCCACGAGTG